>JAWZSL010000026.1:3261445-3921926 GCA_034769285.1 Lutjanus argentimaculatus
TTGCTTTCTCATTCTGCGTGAATGTTAGCGTTCCTGGGCTAAAATCATTAGCCAGGGCAACAATGGAGCTGTAGTCTGGTGGATTAGTACCAGTGGGCGAGAAGTGGAAACTCTCTCTCCTGGGGGGTGGCAGAGGCACGTGATTGATATCCTTATTGGCCAATTAGAATGCAACAGCCAGGAAAAGTTCAAGCAACAACAACAAAAAAGTCATCAGTGCAAAGCTTGATACAAATCATCATCAAGTCATTCCAAATACATACAGACTGGCTCTGTGCAAATTATCCATAATTATGATGGTTTGTGGTGTAATTAAGAATATCATTTTACACAGAGAACTTTTATGAACCAAACATGATTTTTTTTTTTTTTAAATAGCAGTAAAAAAGAAAAGAATGGCAATATATGTTAGTGTGGTGTGCGAGACATTTACCTGTGTTGGTGACTTTTTGTCCTGCAGGTTGGGTCTGACACTGCGGAAGCCTTTGGCAGCAAGAGATGAGCTGCTGGCGTCTCCATTCTTAAGGCCATCTGTTACACTGCGTGACCGCCAAGAATCTGAAGATAAAGTTCATAACATTAACATCACACACTGCAGTGTTTTTTGATTAAGTTTTCTGGTCTCCCGTGGAGTGTTTCATGGCTTCTTTTGTCACGTGCAATGTAAAAATTCTCGACCTGAATCCACCATAAGGAACAAAGACTTACCCAAGTCTGATGAGTGAGAATCACTCCCTGGGGAAGAGAGAAGACACACCAATAATAAGTGACTGAAAGTGTGATCATACTCATCTCTACAACAAACTTCAATGTTACTGCATAGGATTACATCAAAAGTAGTCATCATCTTACAAAAAGCTTGTGAGAATGGTGGGTGTGACAAAAAGAGACTTGGCGATGGGGTTAAGGGAGTGGACACAGGTTTGAAGACACATAGCGAAGAGGAGAAGTATAGGACAGAAAGAAAATTCTTTCTTAAGCATTGCATGACTTATCCTGATGTGAAACAGAATATCACTGGCTGTTTTAACATTTTAACATTCACAAGCAGTCTTAACTCTGTGCTAGGGCTGTGTATTGGCAAGAATCTGATGATACATCAGATACAGGGGTTATGATTCAATATATTGCATTATATTAGAATACTGTGAGCAAGGTGATTCATTGCTAGTTTTTAAACTGTCAGCATAAAGAAATCACCACCATATCCATATAAGTTTACTTTTTTAGGAAAATCAGAACAGTGAATGTAGGCAACAACAGTGCCATCTAGTGGTTGAGGGTTTCAAAACAATACAAACGAACAACGTACATAAATCTTTGCATGTATCACAATATCATGATACAGAATCACAAAACATAATATAAAGATACTCAAGTGTATCTATATTTTCTTACACCCCTACTCTGTGCTCTGAATTAGCAAGCGTTGTGTTAGAAGTCTGCAACCATTTGATTGTTTTTCCAGTTAATGAAGTGTTCCTATCAACTTCTAAAGACAGAAACCTGAAACCACTACACTAAAAGGCAAACTGATTTCATCGTTATGGAAATTTATTGGTCTCTCAACAGTTATTACAGAATAAATAAATGATTTAGCAATAGATTATTTTTATGAGAGTGCTTTTACTTCAGAAAGTTGCTCTTTATGTGCAGTGAGCACAAATGTTCAATCAGATTCTGGCTCTATTATAGAAATTAGTTCAGACTTTGTAGCCATAATGGCCATTTCAGGTGGCTTCTTTCTGTGTTTATTTTCAGGCAGACGAGTTTGAAATGATTCATGTAAAAACCATAGTTACTCAGAAATCTGTCTGAGGCTCGCACAGCTTTCCATTATACGAGTTCTTTTGAACAAGTCCTTGTTTCTCTGAATCTCTACAAAGGAGGTAGGGAATGCAAAGATAGCATGACCCATGGGGTCACAACAGCCACATTTATGGGAAATACACCAGTCTGAAATACACCAGAATTATCCTTTAGCCAAATTCTTGGGTGTTTTCACACACTCATTTCCTGATTATGAATATGTCTCTGTCAATTGTTTCCACATGGCTGGTTATGCTCACAGCAATATAGATAAGCTTGTTTTACCAGAGGAGATGGCTTAAGCTGGGATGGTTGACTCCACAGCACACAAAACACTCACACTAAAGAAACAATGCAGGAATGTACTTTCTGTATTTCGTGACCAATGCAGATTTTTAAGTGTAGACTCCAAGTATCACAGTATAATAAACAGCAATGGTGAGTGTACTGTACACCTCTAGCAGAGGCTGAGGGTCCCTCAGGAGCTGACGCTTGCATGTCTCCTAATAATACTCTCGTGGCTACGCACAGACCTACCATGCTCTGAAACCTTCTATATCTGACAACAGCTTATCAGTTTTCACACAGTGCCCTACTATTGTTAAAACAAAGCTGACAGAGATAGAATACATACATGGGTGCAGCTGTTAACCTGGATGCTGACAAAGTTCAGGCACAAACACTGCTCTTTCAGCAGAGGAAAGGGATATGCAGATGGGGATGACCAGCTGTAGCCTCTGGAAGTTGAGAATATACTTAAGCCTCAGCTCTCCTCCCTGCTATGTTAAAGCTCCTCAGTTATTCAGAAATTTTAAATTATGTGTGGCAAGAAATAGGCAGCAATTTTAGGATGAAGGGGCTTACATACGGCAGATCTGCTGTAAGTTTGCGTGCACGAAACTGAAACACTGAGCAGGAAGAATTAAGTCAAATGGTGCCATTTTAGTCAACACAAGCCCAACCAGGAACATTTCCACTTTCTCCAACAGCTCAAGGTCAAGGGAGCTGTGCCATTTCTAACCAATCCATGCTGACAGCAGAGAAAGAGCACGGAAAAAAAAGAGGTTGGAAGAGTGATGAAAAAAACTTAAGACAACAGGAAGGGTAGACTAAACTACCCACAAAGAGAGGGAAATGGCATGGAGGAGTGTGAGAGCATGACATATGAGAGCTGTCAAAAAGGACGGAAGATTAACATTAACAACACAGCTACAATATGAGTTATGACTGATTTAGGAAGCAAAAACAAGCCCAAGACGGAAGAGACTAAACAAAAGGAAATAAAAGAATTACACAATGAACTGATCAGAAAAATAATAGCATCCTGCAGTCCAAACATTGCTTAAGCATACTAAGGCAGCCACAGCCTATTTGAAAGTATTTCAAATATGCTATCAGGTTGATGAAGCCCAAACACGGTTATGAATAAAAACAAGCCACTTTTTAAAGCCTTACCTCGTGCTTTGACAGTTAAGTCCAGTCAATACTTGAAGTGGCCTAAATTTTAGCTATTTATATAACTCTTCTCATTCAAATGTGTTGATCTGTAGTGTGTTTGTGAGTGTTAGTACCTGTGCCTAGATTTGGTGAGCTCTGGACCCTCTTCATGGGAGAGAGTATGAGTGACAAGGCCACGCTTTTGCGAGCAAATCCTCCGCTATCTGAGAAATCACAGCCAGGCAGGTGATCATAGAGGCAGAAGCGGCAGCACACATGCACATGCATATACACAAATACATGAATTCACACACAAAGCATTCAGCCAGAAACATAACACAAACAAGAGGAAGCAAAGCACATGCATTTAAAGAGCTTGAATTTTACTGTGATGAAACTAGCACACAGCCCACTCACAAGATTTAATTGTAAAGTAGAAGTGTAAAGAGTTTGTTTATGCTGACAGATATCATGACTTTAGTAAGACTTATATGATACAGGGAATTAACATGGGGGACATTTGTTAATAGTGGAGAAATCAAGTGTCACCATAGTTAAAACTCACAAAATCTCTGTTAATTGGCCTACTGATACACTTTTCAAACTCTTTCATTAACTGAAGTGCAGCAAATTACCTTCACTACTCTTTAGTAAATGCTTCTCCATATATTTTCCAAATTTATCCTCCTTTAGGTACCTGGTACTTCGATGGAAAATGCTTAGATCAGCTCAAATTTCACAAGTGGTTTCAAATCATCTGTGACAAGTTTCTGTGGGGTCTCGCCTGGGATCAAAGTACTTTGCTATAGTAAATTAACTTCAGCCTAATTAAGCCTTTTTTGGAACCAACTCCAGATGACGGTGGTGTGTTGCCACCTCCTGTGGCAGACGGTGGCCACTGATTGAGTTGGTCTTGCAGGACTTCTGACTGGTTTGCTGTTAGGGATGCTGACAGCTAATGCTGAAAGACATGTTTTTGGTCCTTTAATTTATTTTGGTGGTTATTTATTACCTTTTTGTGCAAGAGAAACAAACAAATCTTCATTAGAAAAAAATATGGCACCCATTGCCCTCTTCTGTCATACCAGAGGTGTGTCGAGCCAGTGGCTTCTTCACCTAAACAGCACCTGGGTGTGCTAGCTACTGTTGTCTAAGCCTGATCAGAAATGACGAACACAACATTTAGTGAGTGCAAAATTGACGCAACAGAACAGATAAACATCGGCCACTACCATGAATATCATCCTATTTGCATATAGTCTAATTGCAGTCAACAAGGTAAATATCAGGCGATAATGATGTTCGGACGATTAATCTATCTGTTGTTTTTTGGACAAAGCCGTGTCAGATAATGTCAGTATAACTATTTTATTGATTTACCAACCATTTTGGGAGGTGGAATTTTGTTGTGTTGTTGCTCCATCAAATGAATTTTGTGTTCTAAATTTTACTGGCTATCTTTCAACACATGACAAAGCTATTTTTGTGTTGTCTTCCATATTGTAAATATAGGCAAACAACCAAGATGAGTCAAGCCACCATTGGCAGCCACACAGAATGTTGGTGTGTGAGGAAGACTCAAAGACAGATTACTCATCATTGATTCTCTGGCTGAAATGCACCCTTGGGATGACTGCCAACCTTACCCAGAGCTTTGGGTATGTATTAAAGGAGGAATACGTCACTGTGGTTAAAAGCAACAGGCTTACTATACTTATTGATGCTTTCGGTCACAATAACCCAGGCCCAAAATGGACCAACACCGAAGTGGTGAAACAGGGTCAGGGTTAGAATTACAGACTCATGCCTGTGGTGAAGGGAAACTAGGACACATAGCGGCTTTTAAAATAGCTAGGCGGTCTAAAATGTGGAAATATATTGGCCTTTTTTTGTGACTATCAAATGTAAACAATAGTTTTAGGTTCAGTTATTTGTACAAATAAATGAAATAAAAATTGCAAACATGAAAACAGAATCATTCAACTTTGCTAAACAAAAAGAATGGACATAGACTGCATGATGATGATGATTCCCACAAATCTCATGAAGTACATGGTGTGTGTGTGTGTGTGTGTGTGTGTGTGTGTGTGTGTGTGTGTGTGTGTGCGAGAATACCTGTATTCATATTGAAGAGCACTTCTTACTGATCTACTGCAGGGGGATACACTTTCCTGGAAAACAAAGACAAAGTATCTCAGACAACTTACATGATAAAAATTTCCACAATAAATGTCTTCTAGAGCAGCTGATTCTAAAACAGAGACAAAAGTATTGTCCAGTGATTTTACAAATGACAATAAATAACTGACTGCAATTACAGGACATAACATTTTTTTGCAAACTTTTGTATTAAATCCTTAATATAAGCAATTACTTTGGAAATCTGCCAGTTTCCTGCGGCCCACTGGGTCATTAGCTGTACTTTGATTCAAATCACACTACTGAAGGGGCCAAAATCTCTGTGCAAGGAAATTCTGGAGAGATTAATGATGTTTAGAAATAGAAATGCAGTGTGCTGACATGCTGCAGTTGACTGCAAGTCAGCTCAATTTTAAACTCCTTTCACACATTTCATTTTTCCAATCCTGAGAAAACCTATGGGCTGAAGTCCCAGACCTCCTGGACATGAAATGTGGCAAACCGAGGGATGAACTGAATCACAAACTGCTGCACTTCTGAATTTCCAGGCAAAATAAGGTGTCATTAGCCTGGTTCCACAGATCAGAACCACCACTCACCCTGATTTGTTGACTGATTTATATTGAGCAAACTAAAGTGGCAATTCAGTCTCATTATAAGGCTAAAGTAGCATGGACCTTTATTTAATTAGCGATATAAAGTGCACCTGGCCTCTTGCCCAAAGTGTGCTGAGACAGACCCCTGCAACCCTGAATAAGATAAGATGGTAAGATATAGATAGAGTACAAGATAATGTTTTTTTGGATATTATAAATGAACAACCGACACTGAACAAAATGATTAGGAATCCTTCGAAAGGTTATTTATAAAATAAATAATAAATTAATAAATGAGAATATTTTTGATTAACTGCTTTAATGAAACAAAAAATACTGGATGGACAACTGACATGTAAAATGTAGGCTTTGTCCTGTTTTTTTTTTTTTTTAAAATAATCTCAAGTGTGTTCAATGTGGACAGAAATGTGAAGGATATAAACTACAAAGAGTTCTTAATCTCTTCTTATAAGAGCTGTGGAAGTGATAAATAGCAGAACAATAAGCTCAATTATACACTTTCAGTTCTCTTTCACTTGAGTTACTATGCAGCTTGACTTATCGTACAATTTATAGACATGACCTTGCCTTGATCATTTTTGCTGACCTCAATACTGCCCGTTGTGTTTACAAGTGTGCTTTTTTTGTTACATAAAAATGTCACCAACATCACAGCGGGTTTTCCCTACCATTATAAGACTCGGGTGCAGCACTTTTGCATTTTTTCTCAACACCTAAGACAGATAAACAGAAAAAAAAACAGAGCTTAAGAGTCTTTTGGCTGTGCAGTTTTATTTTATTCATGTTTTATTTACTTAGGGTATTTTAATATTTTTACATTCCAATTCAAATATCTGAATATTCTTAAAATTTAAGAGTTCATTGCTTTTTTTTTTTTTTTTTTGCGTTTTTGTGACAGGCCTATATGCAGCACTGTACAAAAAAGTAAAAGTTTAAATTAAATCAACACTTACTGCCTGTCATGTTCGAAAATAGGTTTAAACCAAAGCCTAAACCCGTGGAATCTAAATGTGGGAGCATAACTTCTTCCAGCTGAGTGAGAGACTTAATGACCTCAGCAAATACTTCACGGCACATAGATGAAACATAAATAACTTAAAGGCACTGATAAATGATACAGATTGCCATGTTTACTTAACTGTACCCATGTATAAGGAGACCTTTTCTTGGAACTGTTGCAGTAGGGCGCATGATTGATATGAATAGGGCGCACATCAAAAGCCAGAGGCACAACACGGACTGTTGCGTCGCTGTGTGAGTGCATGCACGTGTGTCATCATGAGACTTAGTGTGTATGACAGACACTACAGGCGACAACATACAGTGGCTGCAGTAGGGATCATACATGTCTGGTATTCAAATAACTATGACATATATAAGGCTAACCTTGCCTTACACACATGTGTAATGTAATGTACAGTAGCTGTTGTTTGACTGTTATTGTAGATGGCCTCAGAACTCTTACTCTTACTCAGAAACATTACGACTGGGATGATTTCATTATCTTACAGAACCAGTGTGTAAAATTTAAAAGCAAGACTGCAACAACCTGAATACCACTTGCCTCACTCTCCCCTTCCAACTGTGTAGAAAGAGAGCCTACAGAGGCTGTGAGACTTACAGCGACCCTCCACGCCCCTCTTGAAGGGCTCTCTTCCAAGGTATTTGAAAAGATGTGGCGAGAAATGATCTCGCCAGTCATCACTGAATGAGAACCGGCTCTATCTTATTTATCTGTCGTTCTTTATCTGTCGTTTGTTTATTTGTCTTTTTTAATCTGACTTGCAGGGTGAGGTTACCATGTTTACTGTAAGATGCGAAATATGAAAAAAGCTGACTGTTTTGCTTTTTTCTGTAGTTCTTATGTGCTGTATGACTTTTTTACTATACTGCTATGACATGACACGGCCCCTTACAAGTGTTTTAACACTATTGACAATTTGTGCGTAAAACACCAATAAACACATAAAAGACTCATGCTAATGTGACAAAAACACAACGATTCTTATTTTCAGGTGATTACACACTAATGAAAACACACTTAGAATATTATATTATATTTCTGCCATATTCTGCTAATAGATTCCCCACAATTTTACACACTGAATCTTTAATAACTGGAGATGTACCTAAGAGAAAAAAAAATGTAGGGGGCAAGCAGAAAACATAATCAGTCAGTTTAAACTGTCTCAACAGTTGAGGATGAGTGATCTTAATAATATATATGCTTATCAGTGATTTCAAGTGCTTTTAATCCTGGCAAGAGAGCATTTTTTGTGGAATGGGAATTGGTAACATGATTCTTCTGTGACATATTCTTGTCTGTTACAAAGCACCTCTGGCAATTTGGCAGCTGCTAATAATATCTTAAAATTAACATAGAGCTGGGTAAATACTTCATTCTTATTCCTTGGATATTAATCCCAATATGCAGTCTACATTGAAATTTGCTGTTGTAAGTAAATATGTAGTAAGTAAGTAAATATGACACTAAAGGTAGAGTTTCAATCAGAATTCTTTCAGCTTCTATGTTTAGCACAGGGGAGTAAAATGCACAGATGTTTCAGCTTTGCCCTCTTCAGTTCACCAAGTAATTAAATCTGTACAAATGATGTTAAACTGCAAGCACAGAGAAAAGTCTATGTAAACATCAAACATATGTTCACATACAAGTGAGTAGGGATCTCTCCCAGACATATAGTCTGTGAAATGATGAAAACACACACATAGATTAGCACTTCGTGCTTTAACTCATGTTTAATCCTTCTTAGCATATGTTACAGCTCTGAGTACAAACAAACTGCAAATGACAATGCATTAGTAGACATTTGCTTCAACACTACGACAACGCTGGGTGTCATTACACATTGAACAGGACAGTCCTGATAATTGTGGCTATCATTTACTGGGGTTTATTTTGGATGAGGAATGCCACCATATCCTGACATGAATGTGTAAACTGCCTGAGCAGTTGTCTCTAGTGATGAGTGGCACTCGATGGATGGCATAACATTAACGTGTATTTGGCCATGCTTAAAATTTTATGGGCTCGATTCAGATGAGATGATGGCAAACATCAGGACATGAGAACCATCATTTCTGAGATTCTTTCCCATTATAACAAACTAATTACAACTGATAATTAACATTCTAATTATAACAAAATACTCTTGTATATGTATACTGTATTTTCAGTATCAAGAAGCCTTTTCCATTATGAGATATTGCAAAAAAAAAAATCCTTCACTGATGCCAAACAAATAGCGACAGTTTGGAGCTACAGTGCAAAGCTTCTCATTAGCATTAGAACTAGACGTACACTGGCTGATATTAGCTTGTTGCAGATATATTTATCAGTGTATATGCCAGATGATAAGTAACAAGGAACTGCAGTATGAAAAATGCAGGAAAAAACAGTGTCACAATTACAGAGATCTGAATGTTAGATTTGTTTTTTCATTGTGACCAAGATACATAGTAAACGGGACATTTTACAGGTATAAAACTAAGACCCGTCTCAGGATTGTTGTTTATATATATATATTTTTTTACAGATGTTTCCTTCAGAGATAAAAAAAACTTGACATTAAAGACCCAACACTGGCTACATGGAAAAACAATACGTTTTGCTACTTGAGTTAATTTATTTCATATAGTATTTCATGTAGTATACTTACATTTTATTGTACCTGTCCAAATAAAAATAACTGTCACTTAATGTGAAACTATGGCAAATTGAATTGGGGACAGATGATAAAGCAAATTTCAATCCAAGATTGGCAGTCAATAAAAAATAATTAAGTGCTTATTTCATAAAGGGGTCATCTGAATTGTACTGGGAATTTAGAATTAATAGAAACAATTCTAGCGGCGCATTAGTTATGTGAAACGTGAATTTATGAAGCAAAAACAATTCAGACAAGCACAATAATAAAACAATAAGGCTTCTCTTGTCTAACTCTAACTAACTTGTCTAGCTCGTGACTAACAAGGCTGACCAAACCAGTGAGAAAAAGCTATGAGCGCTGAAGAAATAATACACAAAGCATACATTGTTCAAATTCTTAACCCTGATTAATGATTACTCATTAATATCCCTAATAAACACATAAAGATGTCTTTGGGACTATTTCTCTCAAAACACATAGCCTAAATTGAACCTAAATTCACCCTCCTCTGTTAGTAATCATTAATATACCCTTATTTACTCACATAAACAACTACTTTGTTGCTAACATGTGATGATTTCCAAGCACAGCTAATGCTGGTGAGAAGGAAGTACCACTATTACTTGTGGGACTAAATCAAGCCATGCATTGTGGGATACTTTCAGTCCCTCAAGACCTAATCCTCACCCTCATACAGTATGCCCTCATAAATCTATCTCTGAGGAACACACACACACACACACACACACACACGCAGCGGGGTAAATCATAGGTCTGGCGTCGCTGGCCGTCGGCGTCCAAATGATGGTCAGATTATAAACAGGATCATGTTTCTTGGGGACAGATCAGCGGCGACACAGCAGCTGTGGCCATGGTGTAATGTTATGGCTGGGCACTGGAAGAAAACCCGCCAGGCTCTACACCTCCGAACAACTCTGACTATCTGTCCAGATAGACTTTTTTAAGCTTTTAAATACAAATGGTGATAGATCATTAGCAGCTCATGCATTTCAGCATGCATGTCGCGGCATATATACTGGAGGACCGCCAAATGCTCCCATAAATATTCAGGGAGTGCTTCTCCAAAGTGTAATGCTTAATAGAAGGGAAGCAGTGGGAATAAATATTGACAGATCAAACATTAACTTATCATATCTAATAATAAATTAACTTGAATGTCAAATCTCTGAACTTTTCTTTACATAAAATTCTACTTTATCTTTACTGAATAAACACTAAATGTGCTAAATGAGTTGTTTTTAATCCTCCTCCCAGTTTTTTTGGCCAAAGCATTTGGCGTGTTAAGTTTGTTTCGAGTGATTTTATTTTCTTACTTTGCCGTGGTTTATCCACCGACTGTAATTTAGACATTGGTGGGCCACTCTGGAGACTAGTGTGTGTATAATTACTGAGTGTAATAGCTGTGGGACTGCAAATCACAAGTCAGAGCTATAAGCCACAGAGAGTGATGGTGTCCAACACCACAAGCCCATCAAGTCTCATTAGTCTGTTGAGTGACCCACCGGGAGCCATTTGGTTCATATCAGTGGACTAATAGGGTTTGAGCTTTGAGTCCCTTTGAAACATAAGACACTTTAGTAACTATATTAGGCAGCTCATCCTCCTCCTTTATTTGAAGAAGATTAATTTGTGTTTATTACCAAAAGCTGATCATCATGGCATGTCCATTTTCCTCCCAGTCACAACATGCTAATTTTCCACACGGAAGAGTTTTAACATTGTCGACTCTGATGAAACTCTTGACAAAAATTCAATTCTTAAGATGAAAGATAAGTTGCAGTAAGTATACATATATGGGAATTTCCATGAGTAATCTCTGTGATCTCATCAGATTAGTGTGTAGACAGCATTTAGATGACAAAGCAGAACTTTATCAATGCAGCTAGAGAATGAGGTTACAACATATCACGAACGGTTTCTTTGTCTTTATGAACAAATGATGGGTCATTTAGCTGGGTCCTTACACTACAAGCAATGTCCTGAAAAAACAAAAACATGGAGAAAAATGCAACCCAGACAGTATGATGGAAGCATAAAAGGAAGGAAAGAAAAACACAAACAAAGAGCACTGGCCGGGATGCCATTAGTCACTGGCAGTCTGCCTTGGCATAGACAAAACAAGTGTCTATAAACAAATTTGTCACCATCCTTCCATGAGAAAAATGATAACAATGAAAACATGAAAGAAATAACAATGATTTAACTGTCTGAACTTTTTTCAATCTTGTGCTTACTGTACACAGCTATGGATTATAGCTCATGTTGTTTTTAACCACCTGGCAGTCTTATGCTGCAGATCAGCAGAATATCCCTGGCGGAGAAACTCCCATAGCAGAAACATTCAGCAGAGGATGGCAGTAACCACTGGAAATGCTTTATGCTACTGTTTATTTACCACCCTATCCTTTGCTTTGTTTGTCTTTTGTACTGGAGTGTTTCCCTTGACGGTAGTTTATTTTTGTAGGAGGGACTGTTTCACTGCCCACAAGTGCACGGCCCTGATATTGCTTGCAATTGCGGAGGAGACAACAACATCTTCCAGTTCTCATTCATAAATTAATTCCTTCTTCACTGGCTCACATAGCACAGAGCGCTCCAACGCCTAGTCAGCTGTTTAGTTGACTGGAAGAAAACTAGTTGCCAACTATTTGATAATCAATGAATTCAGTAATTTTTCACATGAAAATATCAAACATTTGTTGTTTTTCTTTTTAAGAGTCTTTGAGTTTTGGACTGTCGGTTGGACAAAATAAGCAATTTGAAGACGTCACATTTTATGGACTGAACAATTACTGGATTAATTGTGAAAATAATAATTTCTAGCAGCCCTACTAGCACACCTTCCCTCCGTTCAGAGTTCATTTCCTTTACAAGACAAGGAAGAAATTCAAGGATTTACCATTTGATTTACTTATGACACGTTGCCCTTATATCAACAATTGGAAGACAATGAATAAATAGAAATATATAAATAAATGAAATATGCCATAATGAGGATAAAACATCTCATGAATGCATACAGAAAAATATGTCAATGATTATGTAGATAATGAAATAAAATGCAAAGCTTAAATGATTGATTAGTTGTCAGCTATTTTGATAATTGATTAATTGGTTTGAGTATTTTTTTTTTTAAGGAAAAAAGGTTAAAATTCTCTGATTCTAGCTTCTTAAAAGGTGGATATCTTCTGGTTTCTTTACTCCTCTGTGACAGCAAACGTAACATTTTTGGGATGTTGACAAAAGAATATCTTTGAGGACGTCATCTTAGGCTAATCGATTAAACAAAACTTCACGAATTAGGACAATTATAAGTTTTATTGTAAATAATAATCCATATTTATATAATCGCAGCTATTTTTATTTGAATATGCCATATTTCAATTTAATTGATTTAATTTCAGAATGGCATTGTAACAGAGCATTTAAAGGGCCTTTTGTGTGTCTGCGCATGTGTAAAGACAGCAGGAGAGAGTGAACAGTCATTGGCGATAAGCCGACTATGGCCTCTAGGGTCCTGACCCTGGAGTGGTCACTCAGACTCAGACATACTCACAGGATGTCAACAGATTAAGCTCCTTAGCAAATCTATTTAAAGATCCAACTAAAAAGTCATCAGATAGATATTTTCTGGTCAGCTGGTCTATATACAAAAGCTTGTCATCTGTTGAAAGCCTAATAAGATTAAAAAATACATTCTGACAGAAACATTAATGGACATTGGGTGCAATATTCTGAGTAAATTGATAAGACCGACTGTATTATCTGTAGTGATGTTCTTGTGAACATTAGTTACAAGACTAATAGGTTTGATGGGGATGAAACTAAAACGTTAATCTTACTGTACGAATCAAAGAGAACAAATCCCTTTTCAGCAAGGCAACAGAATTTCCCTTGAGATCCAACATAAATCCTAGTCGAGACATGGCGAGCTTGAAACCCAACTGACAGCGAGAGACACCCCTCCAAAAAAGGCAGAATTTAGAATTGCTTCATTCCTTAATTGCTGAATTGAAGCCAAGTTATTTTAGTGGTGCATTTTTGTGGTAAAAATGTGGGAGTGCAGGGTTGTGGCAAGAAAAAACAGAAAGGCTTGGGAATCAAAATAAGAGTCTAGCTATAGGGAAATACCCATTGTGCTTTATGTGGTTAAGTTAAAGTATTCATGATAGACATCAGACAAACAAGTAAACATTTCAACAGTACATAATTCAGCGCTATACACATCTGCCTGTGACATTTTCAACTTTGCAGCTCAAATTTCAACCGTGAACTTAAAGGGTAACTTCAGTATTTTTCAACTTGGACCCAATTTTGCTGTTTTTTGTGTCTAAGTGACACTCGTCTGGGGACTAGGGTTGGATATGTGTTCTTTTTTTCTTTTTTTTTTAAACAATTGATGATTCTGCTAATCGATTTTGGTTCTTAACAATTATCAATTCTTTTAGTGTCCTTCCGCATTCTTTACTGCAGTGTTGTGGGAAATTACTTCAGATGCATATTATCACCAGAAACACTGAGCTAAGCTAACGGTGGCTAGGTAACAACGGGGGTTGTAGTTTCTTGAATATTTTGTGGTATTGCATACTTGTTAAGTGTTTTGTAGCACAGCATTTGCTAAACTGAGGTTAACTGTTAGTTGACTCACACAATTTGTGCTCTTTACTTGCTAGTCAAGCAGCTTACCAATGGCTAAGTAGGTTAACTAAGAATAATTAAACAAACGCATTAGGACACAGGATGACATCATACATTCAACGTGCATGTCTATATGGGGACAGGGACAGTCAGGGACAGACAGGCAGGTCAATATACAGTAGGTGTTTGCAGTACATGGTTTAATTTGAAACTAGCACAAGTGAAATTTGTGTCGGAATCAATGTGCAAAACTAAAGTGTATTTGATAGGAAGGATAATTTTGGAATGGGTTCTTATTTGAAATCTGAGACAACAGTTTATGAAAGTGATCCAATTTTGAGTGAGACTGCTGCAGCCATCAGCAATGTAATTCCTACGGGCAACTGTGAGCCGACAAGGGATGTGAAAGTGCTTGTTTATGCCACTCACTGGCTCAGAGTGTTATTCTAAGTGTCTGACAACATTGAGGAAAGGATCCTTAAAGGAGGAGTTTTTTTTGTTACAGAGTAAGATCCTTTTTGTTTAACCAGAGACAGCCATTTTGTCACCAGACTCAGTTTACAGAAACAGCAATCTTACCATCGTAAAAACACACTAAGGCCTAATTTGAACTTGACGCAAACAAAATAAAACTCACCAAAACCGTTCTGGTTCATCTTTTCACCATTCCAGCAATCACCACCTCTGGTTTGGTTGAAATAAACCCTTAATTCACCAAGTTAAAAGTTTAAAGTTTTTGCCCGCTGCTTCTCTGATGTCCAAACTGCCTCTTTCTCCTCTCCTGATATTTTCACATCTAACTCTGCAACAGAGCGTTACATCAGCTGCTTCAAAGACAACTCGTCGCTTGTTGTCCCCTGTTCCCAAAGCTCCTTTTTGGACAAGTTAATAAATCAGTAAGCCAACCTACTGGAGCATAGCTATATAGTACAGTGGGGCTATTCATCTTAATGATATTAATAAATAATGAGGCCATTCTGATTTTTTTCATGGCTGTAGTAATTTCAGTGGAGCAAAGATTGGTACTGCACACTAGCTAGGCAATGTTGGACCATATAAGCATCAGAATTTGTATTTTCATACATGCAAGAGAATAAATTTAAAGTTGTTAAAGTTGCTGTGTTATATCTTAAACTCTACTCAACAAAAAAACTAATTTCCACCATTATTTAAAACTCTGAAATCAAAATTAATTTGAGAATGTCACACTAAGTTCTAATCCATATCAAGGTATGTTTAAGAACTTAACGACTTCAAATCCTTGCTGAAGGTACGTCTTAGCTGCAGTGTTGAAATCCTTTAATGCACACATCAGAATGATTATCCTGCTTAGACCCTGGTCACTTGCCAAAAATGTTAATCAAGAGCATTCACACATTTTTTGAGGTTTTGGACAGGTCTTTGTGAACAGTTAAGTCTCCAACTCTCCAGTCAGAAATACAGTCCCGTATTTAGCCAAACCATGGTTTGGATTCAAAATAAATACTAGCTATACAGGGAGTTTGATGTTTTAGTAAAAACTCTTGGCTTAGTACAGAAACAATAGTTTAAATCATATAAGTCTTCATGCAAAACACTGTTTTAAACTTCTCTCTCACACAAATGAAGGAATAAACAAAGGAATATTTTTTTCAACACCATGTCACTGTTCTACCAGCCATTACTGCCACTAGTTGAACAACAGCCACTTCCAACAAAGTCTCTGTTATCAGCCTTGTTTGTTCAACCTTGCCACTCATTAGCAGACCCCCCTCTGGCTGTATGAATGGATAGGGAAGGTCAATACACTGACCCTGCGTGCCCACTCACTGCCCATACTACAAACAACAGAGGCCCGTGTGTTCTGCAGATTGCATCACAACCCCACTAACGAGCAGAGCCACTGGCCTGAGAGCGCTAATGCAATTATGCAACACAAGCCCCGGCACTGTGAGTCGGGGCTATGGGAGAAGAAGAATGAATTGGATGTGACAATTTGTGGGTTTGTTATCTTACCATTACTATGCAGAACTGAAGATGCACCTGATGCACAGAGAGTAAGAAGTAAAAAAACAAAACATAAAAGAGCGTGGATGAGCAGTGAAGAAAGAGGCAAATAAAAAAAACAGACGAACACAAAAATATAGATTCGCAGAAAGGAGGAGAGATTACATAAAGGAGTAAGTTTGAAGAAGCACACACTCGTGAAAATGGAAAGAAGCCAACATTAGCATGTAGTATTATGTAAGCTGTCTGGCTAAAGCCGTCTGGGGACACGGCATCGTCAGTAAACAACACCTCTAAAGCTGCCACTGTCTCATCCCCTCGTCTCTAAGATGTGTACACTACATGGAGAGCTCTGTAATAAAGGCCAGTGATTACAACACTGAAGAACCCCAGGCTACACACTGACACAAACACAGCAACCTAATATAATAAGCAGAGTTACAATGAAATGATAAGATGCACTAATGGAGGGACAATGTTACATGGTCCTGCTGAAGGCTAAAGTAATTTCAAAAGATGAAGCTTGAGCTTTTCCTGACTTGACATTTTGCCTCAGTGTTATATGTGGGCCCTAGTTATGGCTTCAACTTTTTCAAATAGTTGAGTGACAAGAGAACAACTGTTGGTCACTGGAATCTCAAACACTTTCAGTTTAACACATGATGTTTAAACTGTACTGCTGTCAAGAGGACAGACTCACTAAAACATGACATGTTACACTTTCATATACTCACAAAATAGTGGGCACAGGTCCAAAGCATTAAATCAAGGAATTTCGTAACATGCTACAGCGAGGATTATCTTTATGAACAGTACCACTTCATGCAAGTGTGTATGACGTGGTGCTGCTGCATGCAAGTGTGTTTTAGAGGATCTATGATGAATAAACAGGTCATAGTACTATAAGAGGCAGCAAAGAAGTTGCAAATTACTTCAAATATTAGTTTCATATTCGTTATTTTGAGAATATTATTTTGAGAATATTCATGACATGAATAACACATGCTGAATTAATTGCCCTGCAGTATAAGCCAGCCCAGCATGACTGGATACTACTATGGTAGTAACATGCTGCTTTCCACCAAACACTTTCGGTATAGTACCCTTGAAAACTGTACCTAGCCATGTCAAACCTTAGATCTTTTTTTTTCTACAGTAGGGTTGTCAGAAATTTTGATATTTCCATACTTTTTCAATAACACGTGTTTAAAAACAACACAATATTATCTTTCAATGGTATCGAAAGTACAGAAGGTTAAAAAAAAGTTCCTCAGTTCAGTTCAGTTTTTATTGTGCTGCCTGAAATATGTCTGGCAGCATAGACAAAACAGAAAGTGACTTTTACTGTAGCAGTACTGTGTGCAGGTTGTTAATTAAAACAAACAAACAAACAAAAAAAAAACATAAACAATAATCTTATTTTGAGTGCCTAGGACTTTTTGCTAGTTCTTTTTGCTATGGTATTCAAAGAGGTACAATTTTTTATACTAGTATTGCATTGAAATTTAAAAGTTCTTGTAGCATGAAAACCATAGCAGACAAAATTCTTAAATGTAGGCAGGATTGTTACCAGAGCTTTGTGCCTCACCACATACACTTTTCAAACATTTAGGAAACAACAGACTAGACCTTTCTTGGTTTTTAGAAGCTGCAGCATTTATTAACTGACACACTGTTACCTGTGCTGCAAATTTACAGCCAGATTGACAATTTACTGGCTTAAAAGGCTTTTTGTTTTTTGTTTTTTGAGCTTGGGAAATCTTACATCAGAGTACAGATGACGACACGACTCTGGTTACTCGGATTCTCTTTGTAAAAATCACTGGTCTGCAGTGTTTTAACTCCACATTTTAATATCGGCTCACTCACTTGAAACTTCAGAGGGTAAAGAAAAGACAGGATGGAGTAGAGTGGTTTCACTGGCACCATCCACAACTTTTTCCAATGGAAATGTGTAAATTACTATTCAAATGTGGAACAAGTAGAACAGAACCTCACTGGACTGCTTGGTAGAAATGCAGCTTTTTTTCTTTCACTAATTTAAATCCAATCTGGTACCAATGCACAAAACCTAACATGTTGAGTGAATGTGGAACTATCTGTTAATTAATTAAGAGGCCTGTCCAAGATGTGTGAAGAGGCCTGATGGAGAGGAGACTTTTCGGGGGAATGCAGAAGTTAGCTTATTCAAACATGGTATGGTAAACGTTCTTATCTAGAGAATGAGGGAGGGAGGAAGGTGAAGCAGTAGCGAAGAAATTAATCCTGAAAAAGGTCTCTCTCTGCACTTCCAGCTAAATTCTTTGTAAACACTGTTTATTATTAATCACTTGTGTGGGGAAATTAGCTCTGTGTAAAATACAGCATGACAGCGAAGAAGCCTTTTGTATCATTGCACCACAACAGGAATAAATGAGTGGCTGAAGAATAATATCTCTACTCTGTAGAAAGATTTGATACCTCAGAGAGAAAATTAGCAGCAAAATGCATTTTACAGTTTGTTTAGTAAAGATTTTCTGTTCTTTTAAAGCATTTTCAAAATCTAATGATGAAAACAATCTAAATATTTTGAAAATAGTCAGTTGTTGGATGCAAGGGGTTCACTAAAGTAGAAGGGCTATCAGCTAAGATTACATCCCGTATACATAGTCTGGATTCCCCAGGTACCAGTGTTAAGTGTCGAGCATGAAGATAAGAGGAACTTGATTAGCAGGGCTGCTATATTTACTGCCATAGACGGAGGAGCCTTTACCCTCTAAGGTGGTCCGGATAATCAGGAAAAAACATCTTAGGAATTTTTATGTACTTTGGGTGTGAGGCATGAGGAAATATTATCACTTGACATTTTTTAATTTTCCTAAAATTCACAGAAAAATGGTAAACTCCACAATCACAACTCGAGACGCAACAGGGTGAATCTCGGAGTTGACCGTTTGTCTCAATCGTTATGCATAAGACTCAAAATTTTGAGAGTTTTTTGTTTATGTGAGGGTTCATTATAGATCTCCAACACCAGACTATCCTGCACAGTCCTATTGATTTTGGCTTCAGTAACGCTTTTATTTCCATGATGGTCACTGAACAACACTGCAATTAGCCACTGCAACTAATGACAGTAACTATCAATCAACATATTCTTAGATATTTGTATAAATACCAAGGCATCTTTGAAAGGTATTATCACACACACACGGGACTGTAAATTCAAGAGCCTTGTGTTTGCTATTATTCTGTAAAGGCACCTTTTGAATGTCTTTGTTCTTTTGTACATCAGATTTGCTCTTAAACAAATACCTATTATCAAGAAGGAATGAGGAAGAGGAGGGCAAAACAAAATGACAGTAACAAAGGGAATTATGGCTTTAAAGCCGCTGAACATGAAACAATAGTATTTCTGTACAGCCCTGATAAGCTCCCTGGTTTGCAGAACACGCTTACCTAAAAGCCCTCTGTACTTAGACATATAAATACCTAGATCTATGTTCAAACCTGACTTATTATGGCCTCCAGCAGAGTAACTACTTCCTACACCCAAATCACAGGCGATACAGATCCAGCCAAGCAATCAAGCCACATCAGTCCCAAATAATGTAGCTTATGTTGAACCAAACAGTTTTACAGGAGCACTGACCAGCTCTGCAAACATATAAAGTTTAAGCAGGACTGGAATGAATCATTTATGTGTATCAATAATGTCATATTTATAAGGAAAAACAGAGTGCCCTGTGACGTTTACAGGGAACAGACAAAGTACCTCACTCACTGGAAAGGGAACCAAGCGAACCCGTGCTACGAACCGAGGCTGGGAACCACCCCTTACTGTGTACCCAAGGGGTCAAGGTGACATTCCACAACACCTCTGAGACTGGCCTAATGGAGGGATTGGTGCATGGCTTTTGTTGAGTGGGAAAGAGGAGACCATGAAAAAGTGTGTAACAAGAGATGGAAGTATGTAAAAGGGACACAGGGAGGAAAATGAGATTCTGGGGCAAAATTATGGGAAGGTAAGAGGTGAATGGAATGTTTTTGGGGACTGAACTCAAACTTTTTGCCTCATTTATTTTCTGAAAATACAAAAATGAATGATAAAATTGGACAGGCGAATTTCTGTTAACTTTTCTTTTCAGTTAAAAAAGACACAAACATGAGATTTTTCCCTCAAGCCTCAAAATCTTCCAGGGTTGATGTATAGCACTTTTCAATCCACAAGTGCAATCCAAGTCATTTTCTCATGCTATTTCTGAGGTGACCGCGGTTGCAGCCACTGTTTTATTTGACACCATTTCCCCTGTCCACTGTCACAAAAGACAAAAATTCTCCTCTCGGTCTATAATTGTGGGTTTTGGCAGGACAGATAAATACAATTCCCTTTTGGTGTTTGGCCTGTAAAATCTATTCACATCTCTTTTAATTTGCATTCCCTTTAAAGCATCAATGTGCTCATACCAAGTAAGACACATCATAAATGAGCAGACAGCTTGCTTTTCTATAATCTGATTGTGAGTTGAAAGGTACCATTAAAGTAAGGTTGTCAAAAGTATTGATACTTAGATAACGTGTTTAAAATGATACAATTTCCGTTAATTATACATTTGATAGTTTCAAAAGTACCAAAGCTATATAAAAAATGTTCAGTTCTCAGTTCAGTTCAGTCTGGATTGTCCTGCCCGAAATTTGGCTTGCAGACAGCAGAAAAACCAAACAGAGTTCAGTGACTTTTCTGTACCGGCATTTGTGCACGTTAATAAAAAAAAAGAACAAATTATCTTATTTTGTGTGCTAAGAACTTTTTTTCTTATTGCCATTGTATTGTAAGAGGTATCGAGTATCATTTTATATACTAATATTTCACCTTTAAGGTATCAACGAGAATAATAATGATTCAAATGAAACCCGCATTCAATCCCTTTGGTACCCAGGTCTAAAAAAAATATTATTTGATATGGTTTTGTTTGCAGCCAATCACCATGAGTGTTTTTCATAAAGAATAATTGTCAAAAATGGTTTGGTATTGGTTTGGTTCGGATTTGTGCTGGTATCATAATTTTTTTAAACGATGCCAGCCCTAGCAACAACTCTACTTTTAAGACAATTTTAAAAACACACACGCATGTGAATCATACATAAACTAGGACTGCACCTAGGGATTATTTTCATTATCGATTCATCCATCAATCATTTTCTCATTAATGGATTAGTCGTTTGGTCCATAAAATATCACAAAGTTCTGAAAAATGTTGATCAGAGTTTCAAAAATCCCAAAGTAAAATCCTCGAATGTCTTGTTTTGTTCACAACCCAAAATATTTAGTTCACCGTCACAGAGGAGTAAAAAAAACAGAAAATATTCACATTTGAGAAGCTGGAATCAGAGATTTTCTCTTTAAAAATGACTCATAATTAATTGATTATACCTGACAACTAAATGATTAATCAACTAATCTTTAACCTGAATTTGTCAATATATAATACCTTATTTCAATCTACTTCTTAAAACTGGAATTTAATAAACAAAGCTCTGCTGTGTTTTGGGATGAAAATGCATATGAAATTCAACCCTGCAGTCTGAAAATCTTTTGTGACATTTAACCCTAAAAGCCTGACCTCTGGACCAGCAGAGCGCAGGTGCAACAGTCCATCAAGCAGAGAAAATTTAACTCTTACCGTCATAAAACCAAAAGACTGAAGACTTGCTAAAAGGATTCAGGTGTAGGCGAGTTTCCTTCCTCCTTCCTTCCTTCTTCTTCCTCTTCTTCTATTCGGATTAACTTCCTCTTCCCCTCTGCTTGGGATAAGTCTCTCCTCCGGGTCAAGCTTTATTCCCAGATCTTACCCCGGTTAATGCCTAGGGAAGCACAGAGACAACAGAACGAGGAGAAAGTTAGAGAGGCGAAGAGAGAGAGGGAGTGACAGAGAAAGAGAGTTCCCTGTTTGGGTGAAGCTGTGATCAGATACGGCTATTTTCAGACTCAGGCATGCTCGTCTATGAGACTGGAAAGTTACCCCCCAGTGTATATGGGTGGGGGCTAAGTGACAGGGCTGACTATCTCTATTTTACCACAAGCACACATGTTTGCATGCATGCATACCACAGAGCATGCACCAACACACACACACCCAAAAAACCCCATGCATGCAAAACTGACTACATCTATACACACATATTCACATACTGTACAAAACAACAACACAGTCACATACACATTGTAATCCTACAAAATGCATCAGGTACTGTAGGTTGACCTCGGACAAGTTCTGCATGGTTAAGTGAACTACACTGTAAAAAGGAAAAGGTGGAGAAAAAAAGTTCAAGGCAACTTATGTCATAGATTTTTTACTTTTGACCCAAACTCAGACTCTTAAGTTTTGAAAAAGTTTCACCAACTAATAATTTTTTGTTGAGATATTTTACTTACTCTCTTATTTGGATCAACTTGAATTTTTGAACTTTAGAAACCCCCCCAAATTTGTCGCAATTGCAACCATGGAATTTTCAATAGGGCTGCAACTAACCATTATTTTTATTGTCGATTAATCTTTTGATTATTTTCTCAATCAATTGATTAGTTGTTCGGTTTATAAAATATCCGAAAATGGTAAAAAATGTTGTGTGACACAAAGCTCAAGATGATGTCTGAAAGATATTCAGTTCACTGTTATAAAAGAGTAAAGCAAGCAGGAAAAAAATCGCATCTTAAACGTGACTTTTTCCTTAAAAAGTACTCAAACTGATAAGTTGATTATCAAACCAGTTGGAGGTTAATTTAATAATCAATTCATAATCAATTAACCAATTAATCGTGGCAGGTCTAATTTTCAAGCACCAAAATAATGATAAATCAGGTTAACAGTTCACTATTAACAATTTTTGGAATACATTTACTTGTGTTTCTAAAACTTACAGATTTAAATGTATCTAAAGAAGAAAGGTAAATTATCTTGAGTTGCCAACATTTTGTTTAGTTCATATCAAAACGTAAGTGTCTGAGTTTGATTCAAAGCTCAAAAATGTAGTGAAGGCAGCTGCTTTGCAATTATGAGTGTTCCTCAACATTTTTTTTACAGTGTAGGAAGGGATAAGGGTGTTAGAGGGCCTCAACACGCTCATCTCTCCTCCCGGGCTTTAATGTCACACAGTAGCCATGTCGTCAGTGTGGGGCTATGTAAAGTGGACTTCTCCACACAGAAACTGACAGGAGTGTCAAACTGTTCTCACATGAGATTTTCTCTCACTCTGTGTTGCTGACACTTTGATTGCCGAGAAAAAGGGTCGCTCGGAGATGTGCAAATATACACACAGACACACAAACTCTTTTCTCTCTCTTTTTTTTAAATAAAAAATAAACCAGTCAGCATCACATCAGGCTGTAAACATATACAGACTAATTATGTGCACACTCACCTGTGTCATTAATAATCTTACTGCTGTGTAATCCATATGGGAATGTATATTTTGGGAAATGACCACACACATACACACACAGGCTGAATATACACAGCAGAGAGAGGTCAGCCACAAGCACCTCTAGACCCCAGACTCCCTGCTATTCCCAGAATGATGATGTAACTACTGCTATTAGCATCTCATATTTAGAGCCTGGATACCTAAAACCATCCAGGCAGGCAGCTACTGTGCAATATGCTTTTTTAGACCACTTCCACCTCATCCCTTCACACTCATACTCGACAATAAACAAAACAGGCACAAAAATCAACAACTAACAAATTAATGAGTAGCAGGGTTCAGGAAGAGTGCAGCAGTTACTCAGAAGGAGATTCATTAACTTACGGTAATGCGGCTCCATTAGTGGCAAGTGAATGCTGATAAGATTGCTGAGTGGTGACTTGTTTTCCCCTCCAAAAACAGATAGCCAAAACAACTGTGATTCTAACTATGGTATCACCTTAGTTCAGAGCCTTTCTTAAAGGGATAGTTCAGATTATTCAATGTGGGGTTGCAGGAGGTACTTATCCATAGTCACTGTATTACCTACAGTGGACAGCGGTCAGCATGCCCTCCAATTTGAAGAAGCAGAGATGGGCGCCAGCACGGAAGCTAAGCAATGTACTGCTTTGGACAGTCAGCAACAAAAATGTTTTAGACACTTAAAAAAGCACCACCATCAAGGCTTGACATTAAACAACATTAAACAGCCAAACTTACTTGCCCAGAATGGAAACCTAAGTAAGGTTTAGAATGCAGAACTTTTACTTCTAGTGAGTATTTTCACAGTGGGGTTGAGATTAGTACTTTTTCTTAAGTAATGGACCCAAACACATAAAAACAGAGGTCTCCCAGATAGGTTTTGGAGCTGTGGAGCTGGAAGCTGTGGGGATCAGATTATCATGTTTTCTCTTGAAATGTTTTTTTTTTTTGCCACAGCGGAAAAGTTGGCAGTGACTCATAGCTACTACTAGCTAGCTTTAAGGTAAGTGGGGTGGACAGCTCCGCAGCAGCAATAAAAGTTATAACAGAAAAACTGGCCAGTTGTAGGTGGCTAGAGGAACATTGTAAGCCAAAAAACAGGACAGTCACTCATTATTCCACTGTGCAGTGTTGTCTGAGATTAGAGCTGCCACACAGCCACATTCATTTTTTACATGGGCAATTGGACCACTACATGAGTCATTCCACTTGCCTGAATGCAAAAGTTTACTTGCCCTGGGCAAGCTCATGTTGAGTCCTGTCCATACAACTACATCAAATAATCTGAACTATCCTTTAAGATGGCATACCACAAATTAAAAACAATCTCTTGTGTAGGTCTACATCTTAAATGGTCCCATTATCACTATATTAAAAACATTATGTTTAAGCAGGTCAACACAAAGTATTTCAAGCATATAAATCCACAAAGTTAAAACATGAAACTCCTTATTAAGCTCAGCCAACACTGTCAACATGCTGCCAACCTTTAAATCAAACATGGATGGACTTAGTTGAGTTGTCCCGGATCAGCAGTATCTGTGTCTGCTGTCATCGTGCAAGTGATGAAGTGGTAATGCAAAAATCCCATCTACACAGGCACGGACGGCTCCAATGATAAGCAGCACTCCTGTAACTATGCCCGAGCCTCAGACCTCAGGGTTCCCACAGCCCACGGCAGTGATTGGTGTGTCAGCAGACATAATCAAACAGCAGCTGGCCCCCGGAAATTTCTGGTCACGTGCCAAGGATCAAGAAGGTATGGTGAAAAGCTGGCAACTGACAGGTGCTAATGATGTAACTTTAGTGCCGGAATCAGGGGAGTATCAGGAGACCAATAAAGTACTGAAGGGCCAAAGCACCTGAGTTTAGTTCTCTGTTGTTATCATAATCTATTTACTTCAGACGTTATCCTTTAACCTACATGAGGCTTTACAAAAGATGACCAACAACATCTGAACAAACATCAGCAACAGTGTCTGACATTTGACAGATATAAGTTTCCAGTGCATTAAAACTAAAATGTGACTCTGATAAGCATCTCCTGTCAAGTTTTGCGTGTTTATAAAAACAATTAAAACCAACATGACACAGCTTGCAGCTTAGGAATGATCTCATTAAAGTACCAGACCAAACTATTTTTATAGCGACTGGACTGACACACACTCACACTCAAACACACAGACACTTTGACCTATGAGCCACTCCGGACTACAGTGGCCGCGTCGACATGGTCTCACCCGTACAGTTTCAACACCTAATTCATTATCAGCTTCTGCAAGGCCCTGCCATTCCCCGTTAAGTAAGTGGCAGGTTATAAAAAGCAGAAGAGCCGTGCATGTACACATTAGTGAGTGTCACTTACTGGAAAACACTTAAACCTGGGAGCAGATCTTAAAAGGAAAAATACATCCACAAATATATATTGTTCAACATAGGCCGTGCCCACATTTGGAACAACAGATGATGTAGAGGAACACGAGCTAGAAACTCATGCGTCATGTGTTGGTACAGACCGTAGTAGTCATCTTCTAAAGGAGCAAAGTAGCAGCAAAGTACAGTACAGGCCTCCAGCTTTCCTTCAGACCTTTGCCTAGTTTGATCCCTGGTGGACTGGATACTTTATCCTAGCTTAACAAGACAGACAACTTAATTCCTCCGTGTTGTGTCACTAATCAGTTTAAAGCACGTCTCCATCCTCGACTACTTAAAGTATTTTTTTAAAATTCATCCTTCTTTATTGCTGTAATAAACTTGTGGCTGTTCTTACCAGTGAGAAGGATAAATTAAAATTCACTGGACTGAATTTTAATTCAGCTACTACTACTATTTATATGACAGCCTGCTCCCATGTATCCACTTTTTCTGTATTACAGAAACATTTATGTCTAAACATCCGGTCATTGTAAATGTTCATGCACAAACAAGCCACCATGCCCAATCCACACATTGAGGTGCTTCCCCTTGTGTTCACTGTTAGTTAGTGCAGTTAAGACGGTAGCATCATTTTATCTGTCAATAATTTTCTTGCTTAATCGATCTGTTGTTTGGTCCACAAAATGCTAGAAAATTGTGCAAAATGTTGATCAGCACTGCCAAAATGCTGAGATAATGTTTTCAAATGTTTTGTTTTGTCCACAACCCAAAGATATGCTGTTTTTTGTCATAGAAGAGTAAAGAAACCAGAAAATATTCACATTTGAGAAGCTGAAATCAGAGAATTTGGAGATTTTTTTCTCAAAACAGTTAATCAATTATCATTGACATCTTATTCAACCAATCACTGCAGCCTGACATCATTGGCTCAAACTGATCTAGAGTCACCTATCATCCCATTCGATCTCCACTGTTGACAAAACAAATTAACAAATATATTTTAGGAAACTGGCTCAGCAGTTGAGGTAAAAAGACCCCATCATCAAACAGCTCGGTCATTGAGAAAGCTCAGGGAGCAGGCATGCCCCGCAGGCGGCCTCTATTATCAGTGAGGCTGAGAATTAAGCAAGCTTTTCACACATCACTTGAGCCATGACATCAGCTTCTGAAGGAGGGCAGGGAGAGGGGGAAGATGACAGAGGAAAACACGCCAGAGGGACTATGAGAAAACAGAGGCCACATGAACAAGGAAATAAACAGACAAAGGAGAATTAAAGGGAGTGTTAGTGGTTTGTGTGTGTGTTGTGTGTGTGTGTGTGTGTGTGAGATAAAGACACATTAACAGAGATGGAGACACAAAGTGAACTATGAGAGTAACCCCCTGTTACATTCTGTACTTTCAGAAGAAAATGTATCACATTCTCCTATTCCCTGATGGCCTGCCTTGATCCCCTTTCCTCCTCTCCCTCCCTCTGCCTCTCACTCAAAGATGCATGTACATACACACACACACAGTATCTCTCAGTAACTCTAAACTGGCAGGTGCAACTGAGTTAACGCTAACAGAGACATACTTTGTGGCTCATCAATCAAGTCAAAATGCAATGATCGTCCATTAAGTGTGTATATTTAAGGCTCTGTGAGAGACTGTTTATTGGTGAGGCAGCCCCTCGTGAGACAGATAGCAGCCAACTGTTGCTCGTCATACTGCATCCCGCTGGGCCGCTTCCTCTCCCCCAGACACAAGTATGTGGTCATAGAAATACATAAAATACTACATCAAAGATACCACCTAGTAAAGCCTACACACTAGCACGCATACACACACACACACAGAGGCCAGGTAGGCCACACTGGGAGTGGTATGAGGTTCCCGGAGTGATAGTGTTACACTTTGTGCATCCTGGACACCTCCCCACTCTCCGTGTTCACCAGCATTCAAATGGCTCTTACAGATACCATCCACCGCTGCTGGCCTTTTTATTTTTTTTCCTCATTACATCATCCCTTTTTACCAGTTAGCAGAGAGCAAAGAAACACAGCAGCTGGCTATTCCTTACTGCTTTCTGTCAGATCTAAGATATGACAAAGGCAACTCTAAAACAAATTAGACTTAAAGGAACAGATCACCCCAAAATCAGAAATACATATTTTTCCTCTTACCTATACAGTTGTGGAGATATCAGCTATAGAGATGTTTGCCTTCTCTCAAATATAATGGAATTAGACAGCACTCAGCTTGTGGTGCTCAAAGCGCAAAAAAAAAAAAAAAAAACCATTAGAAAAGTTAACAACAAGGTCTCTTAACAGAAATCATGATGACACGGTTATTCGAGATGATCCGCAGGCCTTGTTGTGAGCAATTTAGTGTAGGAACTATTTTCTGTCTGCCAAACAACACCCTGTGTGTCTCTGCACAAAAGGAAGCATGCATCTACTAATGGATGCATACTTGCTAACCCTCACAATTTGCCCAGGAGATTCACGTTTTTCATTGCCCTCTCCCAGTTTCATCCCAGGGTCATAATTCTCCCATATTTCTCTGTATTTATGACAAATTTTCACACCTGTTCTTCGTTTTCATTTTCATAACCTGTTTCTGGCACTCTCCAGCATCTATAAGCCCTACAACTCAGCCATCTCTCGAATTTAGCCCAATGAATCAGCGCCATTAAAAACAAAACAAAAAAACAAAAAAAAAACTCAACAGCTATATCTCTTTCCACAAAACAATGGACCCCGTTACGATTTTCTTTCTACCAAACAACACCCACCAACCATATCATCATGCAGAAGAGGGAAACATGCATCTACTCATGGTCCTCAGCTGAGCTGTGACCTCTCATCCATGCATACTAACCTTGAGACCTCAAATTAGGGAGGACTTTCAAACCACAGTGGCAGGTCTGGGAGTCCCCCCCCCCCCAAAAAAGAAAAAGATCAGAGTTTCATAGACTTTGTTTGAATATAACAAAATAATAAGTAGACGTACACATTTTTTTACATTCAGATACCTGCAGATGACCTATAGCTGACACTTAGTAGCTGGAAAACACAATAGGATCACAGCATTTAGTCTTACCTAGGCCAATTTCAAAACTGATTACAATAGCACAGAAAATTAATATTTTACTCTAAGGATATCTTAGGTAGGCAGCTTATGAAAAAAAAACTGCTCCTTTCCCTCAAAACTTTTATGCAAGAAAGGGAAATTATTCTTTCAAGGATGTCTGAAATATGCTTAAGTATTTTTCTCTTAGTGCTCTTCATTTCCCTTTGTCTCCCAGAGGACAAGGCGTGAGCATGGATTTTTTAAGGAGAATTCGATACAGCGGATGCAACTGCTCCTTCTTTGTTACGATCAGCTGTATTGTATTTTTGTGAGTTTTTGGGGGGGCTTTTTACCTTTAATTGATAAGACAGGTGAAGTGGGGCAGGCTAAAGAGAGAGAGAGAGAGAGAGAGTGACAGTGTGTGGTGGGGGTGGGGGATGCAGCAAAGGGCCACAAGCAGGAGTCGAACCCACAGCTGCTGCAGAGGACTCACAGCCTGGGTATATGGGGCACAGGCTCTACCAACTGAGCTACTTGGGCACCCAGTGACTTTTAAAGTCATACAGCTTATATACGCTGCAGAGTGCCAGAAACAGGTTTTGATAATGAAAAGGAATAACATGGTGTGAAAATTTTTCAGAAAGAAATTGGAAGAAATCTACGAGAACTGTGATCCTGGGTGAAAACCGAGAGAGGGAATTGAAAAAAAATTAAGTCTCCTGGGAAAATTGGGAGGTTAGCAAGTATGCATCCATGAGGAGATGAGAAGTTGTGTGGTAGAAAGAAAGCAGTTTCTACATGAAACTGCTCACAACAAGGTGGATTATCTTGAGTAACCAGATCAGAATTTCTGGACAGAGACATTGTTTCTGAGTTTTTCAGACGTATTTTTGGTGCTTCGAGCACCACAAGCTGAGTGCCAACTAGTTCCATTACATTTGAGAGAATATAATCAATATCTCCAGAACTCTGCAACTCACCCCCAAACTATCTATATGTATAACCAACACTACAGATGAGAAGAAAATTTATTTTTTTTTTTACTTTTGGGGTGAACTATCCCTTTAAAATACACATTATACTGCAGTAGCACCCAGGAGTCAGAGCCTGCTGGTTTTCATCCAAGCCCTCTCAGACTGATGAGAGACTTTAATAGCAGGTGAATGCAACAAACACAATGGCAGTAGGAATGAGGAAAAAACTGTGCCTCAATATTGACTTTACAGTGCCTGTGAAAGGCATGGGCCTCCATTATACACCATCCTCATAAGGTGAAGCAAATGTACTGAAGGGTTAGTGTTCATAAAAGAAGTTCCTGAGGGCACAATACAAAACTCAAGAGTCCTATTTTCTCTAATTGCTCAAGAATTAACCTGCATAATAGACCAAACTAACCATACTGCATATTTGTTTTCATCATTATTACACATAAAACGCTGTACTGCACTACAGAAGTGCATGCTAACAATAGAGATTATCCTGAGCATTTTGGGATGTAGGTTAAACATGGATATCTCAATTCATGCTTATTACAACCCAAGCACCACGCTTGTTATTGCACATCTTCCCGTTGCTACAAATGTTAAGGAATATTTCTTGCTTTCCACAGCTTAAAAAGCTCGTGGTTTGAGTATTTAACATCCTCCCTGCCCCGACCGCATCTTCCTTTAATGCGCTGGAAACAGCAATCCACTGGAATGCGCTTCAGCGGCGACCTGACCGCATCCCAGATGAGCTGATTCATTGTAGCTTGTAACGCACTTTAAAAAAACACTTAAAAATGAGCCTGTTTACCTCCTCAGACAGCGGTCAGACCCGCTGCAGCTGCTAATATGTTAACCCTTTAATAACAACATGCTGATGCTGCGTGCGCCTTACCTTTAAACGACTCACTAATTCCGCGACATATCGTCGGGTATTCAGCCTCTTCCGTGTGAAAAAAGTCGCACAAGTAGAAGCACCGAGGCGGAGAGCTGCAGCGGTTAGGAGGCTGGTGTGCGGTGTCCGTCCGTGTGATGAAACCGTACACCTGTTTTTCGACGCGCATGGATGTTGCTGGTGTCGGTCAGCCAACTAAAGGCAGCTCCCTCCTCTCGGGGGTCGCTCGCCGGGGCTCCGGCGGCAATGCGGTGAAGTGAAGCCCCCGTCCCGTCCGACACAAACCTCCGCGGAAGAGGCGACGCGGCGGCACAATTCAGTTACCGCATGCCTCTTTTTTTTTTTTTTTTTTTGGTGTTGTTGTCGCTGTTGTTGTTGACTACCAGCGCCAGTCGTCACCCTCCTCCACCGGCTCTTAAGCGCTCGCCTCCGTCCAGAAATGGCCTGAACCTGCCTCCCGTTTCCGTTTTTTTTATTATTATTGAATGATGCCGTGGCTCCGTGCGCAAAATGGCCTCTTGTTATTTTCATTCAGCAACAGTCGACCGCGAGCTTCCCATTGGGTCTGCGTGTAGCCATGGCAACGCCCGCGGTTCAATCAGTGCTCGCAGAGGACACACACACACACATACACACAGTGGGCCTGCCTGTATACAGCTCAATGCTGCTGACAGGAAAGTGCCACTTTACCTGCATATCAAACTGTGTTATCCATATATAATTCTATTTTATGTAACAATAAATGAATTATTAAAAGAGGCAAGTCACTTAGAAAAACTGGGTTGACAGAAACATCACTTTCTTAAAAGACTTATTTGATTCCAGTGGTCAACTTCCTACCTCTGATAAGCCTTTAATGAAAGAGAAAGCATTCCCAGTCAAAATCCAACAATTTACCTTTGTAATCAATCCATTCCCAATGATATATTAGATATGATGAAAACCTATAACAAAATGAAGTTCCCAAATCTGTCTCTCTATAGGCTAAACAGTGTCAATAGTATGAGAAATAAACACTATTTGAAAATATTCCTACAATAGGAAAACAACCCCACATGGAAAGTACATTTATATTCTGCATCACAAATAAAAACTGATGAAATATATCTTAAAATATTACACACAATATATCCAACAAATGTGTATATTTAGATAAAACAGATTTTTAGATGCTGGTAATAAATGTACATTCTGTAAAAACTGAATAAATAACTATAAATTATTCTATGGTTGCCCATATTGTGTTACATTCTGGGAAGACCTTGTGAATTATAGGCTATATTATGTAGCCTACAACAACACGCAGAAGAAGAAATACATAACTTATTTTGAATGAAGGGACAGATACTTTTGCACTATTGTTAACTTTTTAAATTAAGTAAATTTCATGTTCATAAAGCTAAATTCCTTAACTCAACCCCATGCTTCAGTTTGTTCCAAATTGAATTGAAAACTTCTTTTTGTCTCTTGAATTTGTAACAAATAATTAAGCATGTCAGACAATATTAACTTAGAATTTTTTACCTAAAGAAGTCTGTCACATAAATAAGGATTTTTTTTGTTTATTTTATGTCCTTTCATTTCCTTTCCTTTTAAGTCTACTTGTTTAAAAATCTTTACCTTCCTTTCTGCATTAAAATTAATTAAAATCGCACAAAATATTGCCATATTGCACAAAACAAAAGACATTCTACATTGATATTCATTACATATATTGCATACATTATCTACTGAGACATACAAAACATTACAACATAACAAATGCAATCTTCATACTACAGAAAAGAGCAATAAGCATTGCAAACAGAACTGATTATCATGAACCTACCAACATATTATTCATTAACTCACAGGCTCTCAAATTTAGTGATTTGTTGGACTTTAAAACTGCACAGTTAATATATAAAGTAAAAAAATAAGAATAGGGCCAGACCCATACTGGACTTTTGGGATTGATGCTGATGCCAATAGTGATATTATGGATTTTTAAAAAATCTACATATCAGCCGATATTCTTTATAGACAATATAATATACAGTATAATATACACATAAACACACATTTTTGCAATGATCCCTAAAAAGTGACAAAGATTTGTAATGGAGGCAGAATATTTTACAATTTAAGAATAAAGTTTATGGTCGAAAATGATATTAGGTCACTAAAACCTGTATTTTTAATAATAATAAATTATTGTAAATTAAAAAAAACACAACTAGAGTTATATATATGTTTTATTTAGACCTAAGTTTTAAAAAATAAGAATGCTACCTATAAAACTATTGGACAATATGTATGCTGATACCAATATAGACTGATATAGCTGTGATATGCTACTAGTAGGCCAATGTCAGTCGACCAGTATATCGGTTGGGCTCTATTCCAGACTGTATCCAGAGGTTGTTTCAAACAAGAGTGAGTCAGTATGAACTAAGGGGTATTTGCATGTCTATAAAAACAAAGATTAGAACAAACAGTTAAAGGAGTTACAAAAATTAAAATGTGATGATTACCAAATATGAAATCAAGGTATGAACACTAGCATGTATGAGCAGATATGGGTTCGACTCCCTTCGCTAGCCTGTCAGATCTTCAGCTCTCCTATAAAATTAAAGGCACAAAAGACTTTTGGGTATGAACATTAGGAGCTGATTTGATTTGATTTGATTTATTTTCATATGTATTTGAGTTGTAAGTTGAAAAATGGCAGAACTAAACCAACTAAACTAAAACAAAAGACTGACCTCAGCTGTAACAGTCTTAAAGTTTATTATGGAGGCTACACGCTGTGTGATAATGTTTAGGACATGATAGTAATAGAGTCAGGCTTAGTGAGTGATCCACAGACCCATGCTGGGAATAAGCTCGAGCTGTGCCAACATTTGCCTCTGTGTGTTTCCCTGGCAGCAGATCAAGTTGTCATCAAACTCATTTCAAGGCAAATGTTGAGCTATATATACATGTAAAGTAAGTTATAGCCTGTCTTCCTTGTAGATTTAGGCCACTGGACTGTTTGAGGTGTTTTGAGGATATGGTTACAAATTCTAAAGAGGACCTCAGGTAAACCTGCATTATGAGCCAAAATAAGCACGTTTTTATTATCCTCATAATACTCTTCAGAAGTGAAAGCCAATACTGAGATTATCTGCAACGTAATGTAGGTTAAACAAGGATATTTATGCTGCACAAGTTTATTTCTATCAGTACAGCTATGGTAGACGCTTTGTTTAGAGAAACTTTTTTATTCAATGTGGGGTTGTATGAGGTAATTATCAATAACCTATGTAGATGGCGATCGGCCAGTTTGGAGATGCAGAAGCTATGTACTGCCGTGGTCTACCTAAAAATATCCAGTGTACACTATATTTAAAAGATTTTCACTGCTTTTCCTTGCCATCAGACAGCCTTTTCCGATGGTAAATTGGCATTACATAATAAAATATTAGTAATTTTACTTCTTCAGAGCTAGGCAGATTCTGGGCTACCGTTGCCTTGATCTGTTACTTTGTTTGTCTTATTGTGTAACTTTCCTTTTAAATCCTTTTAAAACTCAGAAGATGAAGCGGTGAAGATATTCAGTTTCTGTTGTTTACTGAGCCAGGGCATCAGAACCTACAGCAAAATGGAGCATACACTTAAACTAATATTGATTTTTTTAGGTGGACCTTTTTCAGATGGCTCTGTTTTGCTGCTGACCCTGTCCGCAGCACTACATTGCTTAGCTTCTTACACCAATACTCCTGCTGCTTCTACAAACTGGGGGAGAACCGACCGCCATCTACTGTAGTTAACAGACTGACTATTGATAACTACCTCATACAACCCCACTTCAAAATCCGAACTAGCCCTTTAATAGGTTGCTGCATGGCTTCCTTGTAGATTACTTTTCCTTTAAGATCCCAGTTTTCAAAACATGTGAATTGTTTTTTATTTGGAGCCTGGTGTGAATATTTTTTAGGATAAAATGACAATTTCTAGTAGCCTATACCTACAGTCTTGTGTTGTGTTTTGGATAAACAAGTTAGCTTCTACCAATCACTAATCATTGCAGTGCATCTACACAGAAAATGTTTCCATGTTAATACTTCAAGCATTGATTTTTCAGTTGTTGACAGGGAGCTAACATGCACAAGTGTTGCACTCTGATATGTGTGGATTTATATCAGCACTGGCACGGTGCTGGATTTAACACATGGCATTTTAAATTAAAACTGACAAGTTTGCTGTAAGGTCTGATGCCCTGGCTCGGTAAACAACAGCCGCTGAATTATGGTTTTGACTCTTTAAGTGTTGCCCTTTAACAAAACTGTATTTGTTTTAACTGATTTCATTAAAGCAAAGCAACTGGACCATGTCCTGATTTTTGATGGCTTAACTGGGGAATTTTCCCCCTCTGTGTCTGTCTGTCTCCCTCTCTCTCTCTCTCTCTCTCTCTCTCACACACACACACCAAGCTGTTAAATTATTTACAGAGTGGATGGTAGTCCTTTATAGTCAATGCTAGGTATCCTGTGACCATGGCAGAAAACATGGCCTTTACACATTTGTCACATTGTACTGCTTTTGTTTCAAAGGAAATAGCAGAGATAGTCTGCCCTCTGTTTCATGTAAACAGATAAACGAACTGGTCCAGAACAAAATCTGTTTATATTTTTGCATTCATTACAAATATGAAGTCTCAGTGCAATAACAGAGACATAGATCTGCAGACTTGGAGTGAAAAAGCAAAAGCAACAGCCCGATTGCTCATGAATTTTTAAACCCTTCAGAAGGCTGTTAGAGATGGTCTGGTGGGTTTATCTGGACTCAGCCACAAAGCAAAGATACGACCCTTTCACTTTATTAAAAGGACACTTTAGGAATGCGGCCATTGTTATTTGAATGTCTCCTTTTCTAGCTTATCTAATAGTGTCAATTGACCCATCCTAAGCCCTGTCCCTTTTTGCTCTGTGGTCCAGGACAGTTAAAGGAGAAATATGTAATATATTTAATGTAATAAATCATAAAATGACACATTTTTCAACGTGCACTACATTGCTCCTTTAAGCAAGCCTGGTACTCAGCAGAACCTCGGTCAGCTCTCTCCTTTCCTGTTTCCTTTACTTAGATAAACTATGTGCTTGGCTAATTTAGCCTATGTTATGAAGAAAAACAAATTTTGAAGTTGGTGGAGGACCTCTAAAAGTGACCCACATATTCACATCTGTATTCAGCTAATGTTAGCTAAATGCTAGCTAATCACCTAGTTAATGATTAATGTAGATTAGTGAACTAGTTAGGAAGCATTTTACTAACTTTAGCTACCTGATATAAGTATGTAACATAAGCACGTAGATAAGCACTGTATCTAAATACAGGACAGAAAGGAGATGATGACTGAGGCTCTGCTGGGTACCAAGCTTGCTCAAATGTTTTTGGAGCACAGAGCAAATGGGGCTGGGACTTATGATGAGTCGTTCTACTGCTCACCTATTCAGCTTTATGGTGTTTGTGAATGGCTTTGTGAGGATGCTAAGCTAGCTCATATCATCAACTAAACAGCAGCATAATTTGCACTGCTTTATGTGGGTCAGTAATGAAACCACTTGCACATAATTAAATTAAAACAATCTTGTTTGCTGCAGTGCTTGATGTGGTGATTTTAATCTCTAGATTACCTGGTTTTATATTCTAAAATGTTTCCACTCTAATTATATTTCTTATTGATTTCTCCTGTCACTTGATTTAATCTATTTAATCTAGTTAATATTTCTGTTAATTTCACTGTTTAATGCTGGAAGATGAAGGACCCTCTTAATGTGGTTAATTAACATGTCATCTTAGATATAAATAATACCTTATGTTACATTAACAACAAATATCTGATCAGCAGTTTAAAAGCTGCAGTGTTATTTTGTTTTTAGCACATGCATAAGAGCTCTTTCTTTTGTCAACATTAAAAGTGTACAAATTTAGACCGTTATTGATAGCTGACCTTTCTGAAGTGTCAACGAGACCACGTCTGCGAGTGTGTGTGCACATGCATGCATGGGGTCTTTTATCACCAGCTCTTGTGTGCAGTATAGGCAGCCCTTACTGATCTTACTGTTGTCAAGTGGGTGCCTTTTTATAGGTGGTATGTTATCCGCAGACATACTCTTAGCGATCCATTCCGACAGGGCCATGAGGATGATGATGATACATTATGTCTGGTATGCAGTGGTCCTCTGCTGATACAGGTGCAGACATACCAAGGGCGGAGCTTAGGACATTACAACACATGACAGAACAAGACTAATGGCGTGTGCACACAGAAGGATGCGTTTTTTAGTCATCAATCTCACGCAGGTCAGAGAGAACAGAAATGCTTCAAACAATAGGCTACAGATCTCTACATGGGCTGAATAACAACCCAACTGCGTGAAAATGACCCAGGGAAAAAATTTTACTCTTCAAATCAATTTTCCTCCATGTTATGCACACAACTGTAGTAATTGTTATGCTGTATGGAAACACCACATTCTGTGAGGCCTTATTTAGGCACAGCAGTGCTTTGAGCTAAATGCTCACATAAGCAATGCTAACATTATGTTATTATGCTTACATTTGCTAAAGTAAGTCCCACCCCTTTTTATTCTGTGCTCCAATAACAGTTGAGCAAGCAGTACATGGTGGAACATCAGTCAACGTTCTCCTTTCCTGTTTCCTGTACTTATATATGCTATATGCTAGGCTCGTCTATGGTGAAATGCATACCAAGTTTTTAAGATGAGTAAAAGACGTAGCCTAAACATAGTCTCATCTTAATATTAGTACAATGCTAGTTAACTAGCTTGCTAACTATCTAGCTTACAATTGATGTGAATTAGCTAGCTGGTTAGCCAGTGCTCTGCTAACATTAGCTGTCAGATGCTACTAGCTAGCTATGGATTGATATTGATTAGATAGCTAGTTAGCTTGCGTTTTGATAACGTTAGCGATCAGATTCAGATGTTTTGTTTTGATGTGTTTATCAGATGTTTTGCCAACATTGACTAACTTATGATATGGCCATGTGTCAATTTACAGGTCCACAGGAACCAGCCTCAAAATTTGTTGTTGTTTTTTTTCAATATAGATGAGCCTAGCACGTAACATATCTAAGTAAAGGAAACAGGAAAAGAAAGTTGACTGAGGTCCCAAAAGGGGCAGGACTTAGGAAGGTTCGATTATCACTTAACACAAAGTACAGCTGTGGCTGATGAGAATGATGAGAATAATTTTTCAGTTATTTAGAGAAATGGATAGATTATTATTTTGATGTGATGATGGTGCTAGCTGTAAAGCTGGGGTCACGAATGCTTTTACCAAATGTATGGCAATCCATTCAATAGTTGCTGAGACATGTCACTAAAAAACAGGATAAAATATCTCATGGTGGTGTTTTTAGTCTGGACCAAATTGATGAACCAAGCAATGGACCAACCAATAGATCCGTAGAGCCATGACGCAAGCACAGCTAAAAAGACAACCAGGACAGCTAGGCCTCCTGGACTGTGTCACTACATATAGTCACAGGAATCCTTCCCCACCCCCACTGAGAGCCAAGAATGGGCTTCGAGCAGAGGTAGTAGAGGTGCCACCACCGTGCAGCAGCATTCATCTAGTGGAGTCAAGTGTTGACTGAGTGCAATCCAAAAGCTGGCCTTGGATAGAAGATATGCTGAAGCTGATCACAGTCAAAAAAAAAAAAAAAAATAAATAAATAAAACACTAGTATTGGATCTGTGCCAGACCTTCATCCAAATGCAAATGTGTAATAATGCTTCCCATAATAGTATTTCCCTTTTAGGTGGCAACATGAACCTTATCTTAGAGGGCGTGACATCATCGAGCATGTGTCACTCTTTTATGGCTGCTGCTACCTGTCTTCATCCCCATCATGTCTGCAGTTATCTAATGTCCAAGCCCTAACATATACGACCACCACACCCTCATTGGCTCTCTCAGAATAGCCCACAATAAAGGAGAGCGGGCTGGCACATGGATCTTGTGAGAAAATAACTCTTTTATCTGAGCAGTGGCACTGTCTCGCATCTTTCCACTGTTGCTTTCCAAAGAGATCCACATTTGGAACAGCTGATACTGAGGTTCACTCGCCTGGCCAATGTTAAAGCAGCACAGTGGTGCTGAATGAGTGGATGATGGCATATGAGCGCACGAGGACATTGTCTGGCGATGACATCATGCCACTTCCACTTACTTTCAGGCCTCCCTTTGATGTCTAAGAGCTGACCAGGTGAAATGTCTGATCAAATCTATGAGAGGAGGAGGCTGCTGATGTAGAGTCCTGCATCATCTCTCTGTTTAGCAGTGTCAGAATGTGCAAGTCGATCCTTGACCCTCTGTCTACTGCTGTAGGCTTGTATTTTCATCCTAACAACATTGTTACATTTTCTTATTAGGCTCCTTTTCACTTCATAATAACTGTTAGTTGGACATCCATCACAATTAAAGGGATGGCTCAGATAATTTGAAGTGGGGCTCTATGAGTCAGTTGTCTCTAGTTGATGCTGGTCTATAGACTCCCAGTTTGGAGAAGCAGAGAGGAGTGCCAGCATGGAAGCTAAGCAATCTACTGCTGTGGACAGGGTCAGCAGCAAAAGGGACTTTAACCACCTAAAAAAAGGCCCTCCGAAAAAAATGTACGTCATTGTAAGTGTACACATTATTAGGGCTGCAACTCCTGCTTATTTTCATTATCGATCGATCTGTCGACTATTTTCTTGATTCATTGATTAGTTGCTTTGGTCAATAAAATGTCAGAAATGTTGATCAGTGTTTCCCAAAGCCCCACATGATGTCCTCAAATGTCAACTCAAAGATATTCCATTTACTGCCATAGAGAACTAGAGAAACCAGAAAATATTTACATTTAAGAACCTGGAAACAGACAATTTTGATTTTTTTCTCAGAAAAACTACTCAAACTAATTAATTGATTATCAAAATAGCTTGCAATTAATTTAATAATCTATTCATAATTGATTAATCGATCAATCATTGCAGCTCTACACTATATTTAGAATTTAAAATCAATTTAAAATCATGGTTTAAAGAAAAATGAAGTGTGTGAACATACCCTGTAACTTACTCGAATGGCCTGAAGCGTGCTTCTTTTTATATTTTATGTCCTGTTGTCCTTGTTTTAAGCCCCTCGTGTGCAGAAGCTTTTCCAGACTTTTTTTTTGACTGGGTTGACTGGAGCACTGACTTATGCAGGGGTGGCATGAAATATGTGCTTGCACGTGCACATGGTTGGACATGGATTAGTATTAATTAAGGCTTCTCATATCTACTTTAATTACTAACATGAAAGTATATTATATTTTGTTTAAAATACCAGTCACAACACAACAGAGAGGCATCACACAAATGTAACAGAAAACTTCTGTACTTTATTCTTTAAGTCCTCAAAAACAAATCGTACCTTCATTCTACCTATATCCTCTGCATTCCACCACGAAATAGCTTTATTTTTATGCTTTATCATTTACTCGCACCATTTGCTGTATACAGACTTTGTTTCTGTGAGTAGTATAAGCTACAGCTAACATCTCATTATTCAACCCTGTGTTGTAAAATAATCAATAAAGATAATTAACCTTAAAAAAATTAAAAGTAGGCTACAAACAAAAGAAAACAATGCACATTTATAAATAATTGTCAAACAGTTGGTTCGAACTAACATCCTGCCTCTCACTGGGCAGATATCCAATCATACATGAGGATAATGGGGTGGCACTTAGGGTGGCCAATCATATTTCAGGGGTAGCCAGTCATGCCCCCTCTCTAGAAACGCCCCTGCTCATGTGTGTTTGTGGAGAGTTCTGTGCACTTCATGGGAACATTTAATGTTTGCTCTGCTATATGTACACTTTTAATGTATTTTATTTGTATTTTATGTCCTTGTAGCTGTCATTACTGTTTAATGTATTTTATGAGTCTTTGTCACTGTCATTACACTTGCCCAGGGACTACAGTTGAAAATTAGCCATGATAGCTAAACTGTCAGATTTACAGAAATGTTTATTAATGTGCACTGTCCCCATAAGTTTAAACTGTAAAAAATAAATATATAAATAAAGATTTTCCCAGCTTTACCTTGCCATCAGACAGCTTTTTTCCGAAGGTAAACTACTGTTATATAAGCCAAATATCACTCTCTCCAAAGCACCCAGACTGCTTACAGAAAAATCAGTAATTTTACCTCGCAGGCCACCGGTCCACTGCTGCCTAAATTGATTAGTTTTTTGTGTTACTGTGTGACTTCTGTGTTTTAAAAGGTTAGCTCAAATTCACTAAAGTCACATATAACATAAGCTAACTAACCAATTGAGGCAGTGGCAGGACAGAAACTTTCATGTTCTGCGAGGTACAATGACTGTTTTTCCTAAAGGAGTCTGGTTGCTTTGGAGAGAGCGCTATTTGGCTCATCAACAGCGGTTTCCTGTAGGAAAAGGTTGTTTGACAGCAAGGTAAAGTGGTGAAAATATTCTAAATATAGCATACACTTAAACTGATATATATATTTATTTTTAATGGTGGGTCATTTTAAAGTGGTTAAAATACGTTTTGCTACCAAACCTGTCCACAGCTGTACTTTTCTTAGCTTCATACTCCTGCTGTTTCGATATGTAGGTACCTCATACAACCCCACTTCAAAAAATCTGAACTGTCCTTTAACATCATAGGCTGCTGCAATTTTAACAGGGCCTATCCCCATCTTACAGGGATAGAGTGAAGAGATCAAAATGCTGAATTCTGTCAACCACCCATCATTCAAGCACCAAAATACAAATTACACTTCATCTCACCCAGCACTCACCCTGCCCTCTGCCTTCCTCCTGTGCCACATCAATCAAAACGAGTCAACACTGCCCAGTGAAAATGCCAGCGTCACTCATGGCTCCTCATTTTGTGTGTAAAAGCTGACACTGCAGTGGTATGACAGATGTTGGGGAGAGGCTGACATAACAGAACCGGAAAAAAAATGGTTCAAGAGAGAAGATGAAGGATAACAGAATAATAAATGACACACTGAAGGACATACAGGAACAGAGAGGCAGGATACGAGTCACAGGTTACATTTTAGCTTATACAAGTTGACATCATCATTTGTCTTCCTGTCTAGACAGGATTACCTCATGAGAATTTTTACTGCATGACAAGGCATATTATGACTTGAATGACTAGAAATGCGCTATTTAAAATGCAATGCATTTACCGCCACCATCCTGGAAAATGAAGATATGGATTATAGTTTCACATTTTCAAGCATTAACATTATAATTCTGTTTACGTTTGTTTCCTGTTAATGTATGTAGCATCTGTAGCTGACAGAAGATGAATTTGGACCAAAGCTACTGCAAATTAAACCGCTTGATGTTAACTTTTTTTCATGTCTTCCATCAAGCTATCACACTCCAATGCTTAACCTTAGTGCAATAGAGCAACCTGCAATAAATACACAAGCACTTCAGCAGTTTTTGGCATTTCAGTTCTTTATATGTCATGTTTTATGTGAAGTAACTGTCTGGCTTTGTGTCAAATGTTTATGCTCTTGTGAGGTTTTAATATTATTTTATGTGAAGCAACAGAGTGTAGCACTGTGCCCAAGACAAATTTCTCTTTGGAGACAATAAAGTTTACTCTAACTCTCTAACTCTAAGCTGCATAACAGCAACACAATATAAATGAAATGTCTATAGAGATGAAATGCTGGGCAGGAATCCTACTGGTGTGGGTGATTTTATCTTCACTGGGATTCACAGAAATGTAAATATCGTTTTGCAACAGCTTAGACTGAAAAACATGCACTGATAGATGACACACTAATAAAACATGCACTTCATATGATGAATAATGTATTGCATGTGACATTATGTATATTTTCTGCAATATGTTTTAATAACTAAAGTCTGCATGCGTGTTTAAGGCAGCCACAGAAGATTTGTTTTTTAATACTTTTCAATTACTCCAGCACTCCAGTGGTGCTGAAGAAGTCTGACAGGGTGAGACTGGAGGCAGAGAAAGAAGAGGCAGGAGTTTCTCTAACATCTGTCATCCTCATATGTTTCAATATTGTAATAGAGCCTATAAATAAATTTGCTGACTCAGATGGTTTAATATTCTATAAAGCTGGTATTTATGTTCTGATCGGTTCTACCTTTAGTCTGCCTGAACTGTTCACATAGTCTTTAAAGCTCCACTAATAAATAGTGTCTTTAATAACAATGGATCAGATGACTATGAAATATAAAGGGTTGTTCACAGTGACAAAGCCACAGAGAATTATCACCAAATCCTGCAGCACTACACAGTTTTTTAGCCTCTTTTAGCTCATTGTTTTGGCTGTGCTGCCTCTACACTGCATTCTCACATACCCGTTTCCAGTCACAATGGGCAACTGTTTTTAATAAAAAAAAAAACCAACCTCTAATATCTGGTGAAAACAGCTAGCACAGACTCTGTGTAGTAGGTGGAGACGTGAATTAGACTTCCATTTGTACTGACAGAAACACGACCCGCTATAGCTGCTCTGTGACTTCTTCTAGGCTGTGCATTTTGTTAGCTGCAGTATTAGAGCTTCAGAATGCAACAATATGTGAGTGTTGTATATTTATTTGTCCTATACAAAAAACACAGAAGTTCTAATTCCCTTTGCATGAAAATCCTAACGCGTACAATACTGCAGACTGAATTAGGTGTTCAGTTTTCTCATATTGAGTAGTTTGAGTAGTAGTCTTTCAAGCTGCCAAGCTGACATTGTCAATTACTTTCAAATTAACGTCACTCTTTCATGTTCAGCACATCTGCATGGCACAGAAATAAGGCAGGCCTTGCTGGTTTTTTCCCCTCAGATGAGGAGTCAGCAGCTGTCAAACATTCAGAGGCAGCTCGGTAGAGGCTGGAGTTTTATAATGAACATGAATCAAACACTGCAATTACAACAGCGGGACATGAGGGTGCTTTTAGACTACCAGAGAGCTTCATTTCTCTGCCTGTCTCTCCCTCTTATAAGTTCCTTAAGTGTGAAATGATACTAGATAATGCTTCATTTCTAAATCACAAATAGCAAATGTGTTTAGACCTGAGGACTCTCAGGTGTAAATAAAATTCCATTAAAATGGAATCTGTGTTGCAATAACTTCAAATAGCATGCTTGATAAAAAAGAAATGTAACCAAACATTTTACTGTCAGTCAAACACCATCTCCAACATTCCACACATGCTTTTAAATATCCCCAAGATATTATGAGATGTATACAGTTAAGTTTCCTCAGTATTCAGCTTTCCTGACTCGGGTGGTCAGGTTACTGTGAGAAAAAAAAAAAAAAAAAAACAGACAACCTGATTACTGGGTTGGATGTAATTAGTGATTCCAAGTATTGTACAAACACAGTGGCATGCCTCAATTAGTGTCTGTTAGTTAAGACTCAAAAATTGCAGAATGTTCAGGTCAACTTTTACCTATTATGAATACCCAAATTATTATTGTCATCAGCCATTAGTCATGGAGACACTTATGCTAATTTCTTGCATTCTTCACTTTTTAGCCATGCTAGCGGCATCGGCTCTATTGATAGCAAAGTTAATGTCTGTCAAGCAGTAAGTGGGTTCACCACTTTGGTCCAGACTGACTTACCTCAACACATATTGGATAGAGTGACTGACTTTTCCTGTAGTGCCACCAGGAGGTCAAAGTTATTTTTTTTATCCTGTAAAGAATCTCAATATCTACTCGACAGATTGGCACCAAATTTTGTACAGACATTAATGCAGTGTTTCCCAATCCTGGTCCTCAGGCCCCCCTGCCCTGCATGTTCTAGATGTTTCCCTGCTCCAACACACCTGATTCAGATGATCGCTCATCATCAAGCCTCTACAGAAGCCTGATAACAACCTGATCCTCTGAACCAGGTGTGTTGGAGCAGGGAAACATCTAGAACATGCAGGGCAGGGGGGCCTGAGGACCAGGATTGGGAAACACTGCATTAATGGTTCCCAGAGGACATTCTGGAGGAAAGTAATGACTTTGTTGATACTTTTCCTTTAGTGCTATCAATGAAATGTCCCAACATGTATTAGATGGATCGCCTTGAAATTTGATAGAGACAGACACCCCACAGGATAAACTGTAATAATGGCAATAACCAATAATTATCAGGGCCAAAATTTCAATTTGTGCAATACTTTGGTTTATGACCACTTTTAACACCACACTAATAACATTTCCACCATCCTAGCTCTATTTAGTGCTAACTAGCAAACATGCTAACACACTAACTACGATGCTGACAAGCTCACAAGTTTCATCATGATATGATATCATATAGATCCTTTGGTCAATGATACAGTATTTGCCGATATCACAAAGTTTTCCACATACGATTTTGATTTGATTAAACTCAGTGGTCTGCGATGAAAATCAGATGATATGTTCATTTAACACTCTCAATTGCATGTCAACTCACAAAAAGCAACTAACTTATGATTCAACAGTTTTGGCTGAACTGACATTTGTGACACAGACATGTCATGGGAATTTCAAAGTAAAGTTTTATCATAAAGATGACAATATATACCAATATTTTCTCTTTGCATTGCTCATGTTGGATCATTGAACACTGACTTTGTCCTTTTCTGCAGTTCAAATGCACTAAGATGTTTTCTTATATTAAAAAACTCCGGGAAGAGCGTTCATTTTTGGAACAACAGGCCTTTCAGAACAGTGGGCTTTTGATTTCAGCTACCTCACTTTTGACGAATGGGCTTTCGGTCCAGTGGGACATTTCTCAGATTATCAGGGTTTCAGAGTAATGGGCAGTCAGAATAACTGACAGTCCCTCTCAGTGCTGTTAGCATGCCTGTAGACTCTTGCATTTGTTTCTGCTATACTTTATGTTTGAGTATTCACATGCATGTCTAATCATTTTAATCCGTTCAGTATTGGGATCATTGTGATACCTACATACAGTACGATCTGTCACTACCCCACCCTGATATTGACACATCTAATCTCACTCTTGGACTGACTCTCACAACTTCATGCACCTCTCTACTTTTCCTTATCGGGGCATGGAGCAACGGCAAGGGCAGCTTATGCTGGTTATGCAACAAACCTCTTCATGTTTCCCACGTGTGTCTTCCAAATACAATTACTGATAGACAGTCTCTCTGGAACATGTTCCTAATATTACTCTGCACTTCATCCACCTCAGCGCCCTTCACTGATGTTGGTAAGCCAGGCCTCTCTGTGTGGCTGCTAAGTGAATTGATAAGTGGTGTTGAGGCCGATGAAATGTTTCATAGCTTGATGGCGATGCCAGAATTCTCAACAGAAGAGCAGGAGGGAAGATGAAGAAGAAACTTTGACAAAGAAAACAATGAGGAAGTAAAATGAGAGTGTGTACAAAGGATGAAAGTATGCGGGGAACAATGAAGAGTGACGTTAGTGAGAGTAAGACCATCTCTGAGAGAATGTGATGCCAGTCGACCAGTGGATTTGCCAGCTGGATCAGACCGTTCACATGGTCTTTGAACCTTTCAGATTCACACTATCAGGTGTTTTGTGAGAGAACGCACACATATTCTCTGAGAATGCTCGAACGTATCGTGTCGATTTTGTAAATGTGTCGTTGTCAGTGTTGGGCAGTGGCGCACTGCTGAGTAATATATTACTGTAATGTTCTTACTTTAGACAGTTTAAGTGTTAAGGGATTACAATTTCCAAAATGGTAATCATATTGCAGTTACTTATCCAAGTGACTCTGAGTTACTGAGCTGCTAGCCAAAAACCTAAACAAAGGATGGAGGATGAGGGAGCGTTGTATACTTTCCACAACTGGAAGTATTCTCATTATTTTGAGTTTGTTTGGCTCCTCAAGAGAGAATATGCCTTGATGAATCTAATTTGAAGGCCAAACTCAGACAGGTCGACTTTGTTTCCATCGCAGCCAGACAGACATCTGGGCAGCAAACAACAAGAGCTCCTTGGGTGTTAACAGTTCACTGAATCAGCAGTCCAACTCTGGAGCGCAACAAGGCCGCCAACGAGGTACAAAAGTAATATAGTAATATAACGAGTAATGCAACAAATTACTTTTGATACCAAGTAATAAGTAAAGCAATATTATTACTTTTTAAATAAGTAATAAGTAAATAGTAACTTATTACAGTTCCTGTGTAACTTGTCCAACACTGGTCTTTGGTCCTTTGTCATTTATTTATTTCATTGTTTATCTTTAAAAAAACAAACACTTGCAGAATATGACCTAAAAATCAGATATAATATTCATAAGCATGTTTCATTTGTGTAGATTCACCTGAATATAAGAATTGTTGTGTTTTTGTCACCTTAGAATAAGAAGGCACGGATCCCCCATTAATGGAGGCCACAATGTTGCATGTCTCTACAGTAGCTCAGAAAGGACAAACCAACACTGCTTAGATATGGCTTTTCATGCTTTAGTTAAGCAACCACCATAGGTCTTCCTACATGCTCAGAAGTGGAAGGAGACACGAGGCGTTTGCAATCTGCAAACTGACTGATAAATGTCACGAAATCCTACATGTTGATCCTTTAAATTGTGAGTTCAGCTTATGTGTTTGTATCCTAAGACAATGAAAGTAGCGGGGTGGGAGACTTCAAGAGAGAACACATTAAAAACTTTCAAAATAAGTTTTTGTTACAGAAGTATTGTAGTTGATTGCAATAGATGGTGCAAGTGTTTCTGTTCTTTAATCATAGGTGCTTCATGTCTAACATAATGTGTTACACCGCTAAGCACGATTCACGAATCAACAATTCAGTACAAACAGGGTTGTAGCACAAAATTCTGGACCCTGCACACAGGCATTTTCTATGGCCCCATCCCAGCAGCCATGATTATTCATTTTAGCATCTTTGTGGGCCCTTATCACACTGGGCCTTGTTCACTAAGTCCCCTTTTCCCGCCAGTCCTTCACCCGAGTCCACTGTTCACCTGAATTTATGGTCCATAGCCGGCAATAATGTTTTAAGGCATCATTAAGCAGGAGCTGTGAATGAAATAAATTTCACTTTGTGGACAGCTGCCACAGACAACACAACCAACTGGTGACACCACAGAACAAACCCGAAACAAAAGCAAACATGGAAGAATATCATAGCGATCGATATTGTATTCTGGTGGATACTGTTTATCTTGGAGATAACCCAGAGAGTCCTGACAGTTTTGGATGAGCAGTGTGCTTAACTCACACTTCAGATGCTCAGGTGTTATCGCTCCCAGCTGTTCTTAACTGATTGTGTCCTTTCGCCATGTTTTGTTTCAACACACACTCCATCCTTGAGGTAGACGGAGTGTCAAGTTGTTCTGAAGCCAGCCAGTAGAGGGCACCATCGGGACCATCTAAACTGATTTCAACTGAATTTTTCATATTCTATTACTACTTCTGTTGTAGCATATCCCAGCATGCATTGAGGAAAAAGCTGACAGGTGTTCTGGACATGTTGCTATTAAATTGCAGCAGGACTTTCACACTTGAATACAGATACAATAAAAGCCCAACTTTGGTCCTGGGTTTTTATTATTAAGGCACTCGCTTGGACTTTTATTTAGGATATGCATTTAACATGGATGTGCTTTTATTAGTGGTTTACATGAAATTTACATTACTGTGCAGAAAAGGGTAGCCAAGGAGAAGCACAAGGTGTCACTAATAGTATTAAAGCAGCATTGTTCTATTCAATACCAGGATCCTGAAACTGAAGCTGCTATCACTCATTTTATTATTTACATCCCAAAATGTCAACAATTTCTTGAAAAAGGCTTTCTCTAATGTTTTCATATACAGATTATAGTAATCAGGGTCACAGTGAGCTTGGGACAGAATCATTCCTACAAATGCTGTTTAAATAATTTGCTTATAGTAATCAAGTTTTGTCCATACAGTGTTTGTTTGTGTCTTTTCATGAATGACAACATATGAAAAAATATCTGAAAGTACGGTAAATTTATTTTTTATTGCTTTGCGCCCATGATTGCAGGAACACGTCTGCTTCCAACTGCCCACCTGAGGCTGGTGCTGCATGCACATTAAAATCAGTAGGTGAAAAAGAAAATCATCAAGGCAGAAATTGCTATAAATGCAACAGACAAATCGCTGGAAGGTTAATGTTGCTTTTTAGATGTTTGCATAACAACATTAACTTGCATTAATGTTAAGCATTTTCCTTAATGTCCACTTACACAATGGCTCTGGTGTTTGGTGGTTTCTGGTCATAGTAAGTAAAAGAGCTACTTAAATCACACATCTGGCGAGTAAATATTTTTTGAGGGGGTTCACTTGTATTGTGTAGGTAGGTTTATGGCTACCTACTGGACTGGGGGAGCAGAATGATAGAATGTGTATAGAATATAAAACAAGGTGGAAAAGTGGTTATAAAAATAGTTATAGTTATCAGTTTGATCCCAACATGTGTAAGAAGTTTCCACGGTAGATGTTTTGCAAATTAAGATGTCAAAGGCAAAATCATGGTGGGATCAATAGCCTCCATGTAGCGATAACCACAAATATAAACACGCACATTTCTTCTTCTTCTTCACTAATTTGACATTTACTCTCTCTAGATTCATCAACAGGTTTGTAATTAACCACAGCAGATCTTGTTGCCCAAATCGCTGTACACTCCCATGTTCACATTCTCACACCGAGTAATTATTGAGATGTTCCATATCAGCAGTAGAGAAACCAGCTGGGGTTGCTCTCACAGTTGGCAGAGTCAAGCACATTATCAACTCTTTCCATCATCTACTTGCTAATGAGCCTGTTGGTGGAAAGTATTTATGAAAAAAAAGAAAAAAAGAAATGGTTCAGAATTCTGTCCATGATTTATTGGTAAAGCTGTAAATCCTCTTCATAGATTTTCATCTTCTTCTCAGGCTTGTAATTAAGTAATGGCTCGATTAATCCTATCAAACCTGCATCACCAGAGGGGAGAGCAGGGACATTCATTAGCAGCCAACAGGAGGAGATTAATACAGATCAAATAGGAGTGGTGCACAATTGTGCACATAATGGTGCAAATAATGGTACCAGTTAGAAACTTAAATAAATGTACAGAGATCCAAACTGAATAGCTGTATTTGCAAATATTTTTTAACGGTTATCTATTTAGACTTAAGTGGCAAAGACATAAAGTTACAGACAAGAAACACAAAAGGAGACAACGTACAATAAAGAAACACTGAAACTCACATTAAATAAAGAAATTTCTAGGAGTCAGTTGTGTAACCAGATAGCTAAAATACACTGACATCCTAAGGATGACTCTAATTCTTTCAAGAAGACAAAGTAAAAAAAGCCACAAGATGCTTTTTAACATCGAAAACACAACTTGGTTTTTTTTTTTTTAAAAAAAACAAACAAACAACAGTTTTAGCCTCTGTTTTTTCACCAGTTACAACACATGTGACTCAAAAGTGAGGGAGTCATCAGTTTAAATACTGTAAGGGTTAACAACTTCTATCTCCTTTCCATTAAGAGAGACCAACAAAGGGATATTTGTGTCCTGTTCCTTAAAGTTGGTAAACAACATTAGTTGGTCTTATCTTCATGTAAAACAAGCTTAGCTTAAAGCTTTAAGTATTTTTTATCAACAATAAAAGTATTTTATACTTGTATAAGCGTAGCTGCACAGCAAAATAGACAGTGCCATCAGCATAATTTTGTAAAATCAAAATCATATTTCATCATCAACAATATTTGAATGTTGTTACTTTATATACCAACCATTGAACCTGCATTTACAAACTGCATGTGATTTGTGAAATGCATGGCATTTGTGTGTGGTTTTTTTTTTAGATTCCCCATCAGAGCATTATCTGTGTCGATCAAGATGGTTTGAGGGTATATACACTATTTACCTATTAGTGTGTGCACTGAAAAATCTTTATGTGGAGAAATTCATTTATTTATAAAACCCCAAATACATTTGTGAATCCTAATCTGATTCATGTAAATTAATCTGTTATCCATGTGAAAATTAGCTTTGTTATTGTGAAATGACAATAAAATAAACTTGTGATTTTAGGATTATGCATTTACAACAAAGATTATGGCACTGAAAAATATTTGGCCATTTTCAGAACATGTTTAAGTGAAAAAAATAACACTGTACTGTTTGCTTTTCCGCTCCTTTATAAAGGATGAGCAGCAGAGAAAATTAATCATTTTGACTTTCACAGTCCTTTCAGTTCTGGGTTCAAGTATTTGAGCACATGTTTAGCACAAGTGTTTCACAGGAAATGCCAATAATGATAATGTACAGCAGCAAATCATGCTGCTGTCTTTGGGGCAAAGCAATCTGTCCAGGCTGAGAAGTTTTGTGGAAGAGGAATGTGACCCCTGAATCTCCCTCTTCCTTCTTTGGTAACAGCACTGCTCTGCTACATCAAAAGAGACCTAAATCGCTAAATCAGTTTTGACCACATGACCCAGAGAAATATTTGTGTATTTAGCCAGAGGGGATGAACTTATTATAGGGGAAAGAACGGACGAAAAATGTCATGAGTGTTTATTTAGTTATTTGTTTTTCAGCTCAGAGTCTAGAATCTACTTAATCCTATCAAAATCATGGATATTATTGCTTTATTTGCTTTGGACACGTCTTCTTTTCTTTTCTTTTTGGTTTGTTTCTGTGTTTGCTTGATTAAAGATAATGTGCTCTGTCACATAATGATATTCCAGCAGCACAAACAAATCATTCAGCCAGTTGCAATAAAAAGAAAGTGTCTGGGTTTTCTGCAACATCACGGCACCCCTGAATGACGATGATGACAGACAGCTAAAGCACTGACTTGACTTTGAGAAATCCTGCTGGTGTAAAGTTGCTCTAGTATCCTATTTGTATGATGAAAGGAACCATTACACCTCAAACATTCCCTCAAGCCACATGGGTTTTTAAATCAGGACAACACTAAGTCCCATCTGCTAACTATCACTGACAGGCTGGGTGGTTGTTGGTACTGCCAGACCGTTGCAGCCAAAGCTTAAGGTGCTGGCACAAAGCTCTGCCTAACATGCGCTCAGTATGCACGGTGTTAGAAAGGTGTAATCTCCTCCTGAAAAGGCCGCTTGTCTCACAGCTTTTAGCACATGGTCAAAGCTTTGCAGTGTCAACTCTCACACAAAACTCCCCGCAAAACCATGAGACAAACCTCAAGGCGCTGACTGCAAACCGCAGGCACAGATTTCACCAGATCTCATCATCTCATAACCCTCTGAAGAGTTAGAGAGCAGCTGAAATTTAGTTAACATGACAATGAAACGTGGCAGCATTTTTTGTTTTTAGGGGCTAAAATTTTACGGTTTGGTGCGCTACCCGCTCAGCACCTAACAGTAGGCGGACAATACATTTTACCATAAAAAAAGAGGCTTAAAAACAACTGTGGTAACCAGTGAAAACACATTTAGGAGAGAATTGACTGAATGTTCACATTTAGACCATATTTCACAGGGATTGTGATTTTTTTCATCCCTAACAATGTGCAACATCCAAATTTCCCAGTTGAAAGCCAGACCCATTTATGCATGCATCTTCCTGCCCTAAAGTACTTTGTCGGTCTTTATACTGTATCACCTGACTTCCTTTCTGCCAAGCGCATCTGGCAGAAAGGCCTGAAGACAAACTCGTCCACATCAAAGTCGTGGCATGTAGCTACAGCAGTAACCACGACTTCTTATTTTACATTAATGTACAGAACTCCTATTATGCTGTCCAGGAAGCTTCTTGTTGGCGGCACACAACCAATATTTATATTTTTTTTAACAAACATTAAATGCACTGAAATTATCGGCTTCGTTTAGACTACATTTTACCTACCAGTTCAACCTACAACTGTTAATTATCAATTATCAACAACAAATTTGTGTTTTTTTGCAGCATCTTAGGGGTGGAAAGGCGTCTTAGATATTTAGACCAAATATCACACAGTTTTCAACTAGAAATCAATGCTGAAATCCAAGTTGGTGCTCACAGGGTAGTGGACATTTAGCAGCTAGAGAGCCAGATATTTCCCTCTGGTGAAGATGGAGGAGACCAAAACAGAGCTAAAATAACAGTGGATATTGGAACTGCTTTGCTAGGTGACTAGAAACATGATATCAAATAAATGATGATGATACTCTGATACGCCTTCTGGATCTGTAGGAGTCTTTTTGCTAATATATAAATCATATCACCTTGTGCAAATCATATTTACAGCTTGTTTCTGCTGACCCCAAGTGGTGAAAAAATTAGTTGCAGGTTTAAGTCTTTGTCAGTCTACTGTATGCCTATATGTATTACGCCTATTTTGTAGTATATCATAGTGTAGAGGTACACTTATTTGATTGACTGATTAATTGCAAAAATGTTCCATAATATAAAGTAACTGAGCTGTAGCCCTCATAAGGTTTTCATTATATGTGCCACATTCCCCACCGTACTCCCTACACACTGAAATGTCTCGTTGCATTTCAGTGAGCCGCACTGCAGAGAGTTAACAGTCCAGTAGTAGATCCATGCTGCTGATTCCAGTTCAGTATTGATGTCCTGTCACCCCTGGGGACCACTTATAGCGAGAAGAGACCTGAGTCAGCACTTAGTGAGCACTAGCCAGTGATGAGAGGCACGTACCATCAGCTAATGCTCAAATAAAAAAATAGAAAATACGATGACTATGTCAATAATTGCACAACAGTCACAGCTGACCGTCTATGTTCTCACTGTTTTCAATATCATAGCAGCTTTTTTTTTTCCTGTCATATGGGTTTCATTAATCATAATCAGGAAAAAAAAAGCTTCCATTATTGTTCAGGATGTTCAGGATCTGTCCACAGTAAAATGACACTGACTGTTCATTATCCCGTGTCTAACGCAACTGTCATCCTCTGCAGTGTGACACACAGTGGAGTCATCCATGATGTAATGTGTGTGTTCGTGTCCTTGATAAGGAACAGTAAGGCTGGGTCGCACCAACAAGGATTATTTTTTAAACCTGATTAAATCATTGGTTTAACTATAAATTATGTTGCACCAAACTTCTAAACTAGCTGAAATTTAAGAGAGATTCAAATGATCAAAAAGATCATTAACCTCTCTTTAAACCTCAGTTTAGTTAGATTAAACTAAACCTAGATTAAATTTAATTCTGAGGCACCGAATACTTAAAACTCCAGTTTAAAATGCGATACAGTTTTAATTTAAAACTAAAAACACTTCAGAGGTTAAATTTTAGAATCACTGCCTTTTTAACGTGGATTGAGCAAAAATAATTCTGTGCTGAGCCACGAAGACTGACTAAGCTAACCAACTTTTTTAGCTAGCAAGCAAACAATTAATGTTTTATAAACTTAACAGCAAGCTGGCGCACAACAGAACTTTTAAAAAACTTTTTAGCTAGCTAGCAAACAACATAATTTTTTTTGTTTGTTTTTTAGCTAGCTAACAAACAGTTTGACATGTTTTTGTTTTTAGCCAGCTTGCAAACAATGGGATGCTTTAATTTTATAGCTAGCTATTAAACAATTTAACATTTTAACTGTTTAGCTAGCTAGCAAACAATATAACACTTTTTTTTTGCTTTTTAGCTAACTAGCAAACTATGTGATGTTTTGTTAAGGAATACAGAGCAGGGGGGAATTAATGGTTTCCCACCTCTTTTATACTTTCTAGGCCCCAACAGCACTCAAACTTATTTTTTCTAAATGAATTTATTAATTTGGGTAATATATATGGGTTCATATTGACTAAACTCTTGTTTAATTTCAGTCTACATCACTAAAAGTATTTAGTTTTTAATTGTGCAACAGCTGCAATATTACTTCAATTGTAATTTAAAATCTGGGATTTATCATTTTAAACCTGTTTTCTTAAACTCTGTTTAGAAGTGCTCTTAAATTAATCTTTGTTGGTGCAATCCAAAGTAAGCTCAATAGTGTTCCGTTCTGCATTCTCTCCAGCATGTGACTGAAATTAAAATGCACATAAATTGCTGTGAACCATTTGCCCCTCCCTTCCTCCGAGGTGTAATAACCAGCGTGTTCCTGAACGGGCTGTGTGTCAGTGTCTGACACCAGTAGCAGAGCTGGGCGTCTGACCTCCAAACATCATTGGTCAGCAAACTGGGGAGGGGGAGACACACAGTATACTGCAGTGTCTTTTTTTTTTTTCTGCAGGCAGAGGGCAGAGAGAACATGCTACAACGCTGCTGCTGCCGCCTGCCTGCACCACTCCTTGTATGTACATCATCACTCTTTCCCTCTGCCACATTTCTCTATCTTTAATCTCTTCATCTCACTTACCCTATTTTCCCTGTTTCACCAGCCTCACGTGAGGATGAAGCAGAGAATTTATCCCCCTTCTTCTCAAAAAAGCAGCACAAAGCCACGCTAACAAAGACTTGCTCCCCTGCTTTTTAGGAATTCTTGCTCTAGTTTTTGTTTCTCTCACTTCAGCTGCACATAAACTGTACGTCAGAGAATTAAAACATACTCCTGTGAGACTACAACCCACTCCATCAGCCACTTCATGATGTTTATGGGGTAAAAAACAAATATAGTGGTAAGTATAGAGATAAGTATAGATAATCTAATGTGCAATTCACAGCCTTATGGTGAATATGAGTGTGTGGTGAGGGTTTGAACACTAATAATTAAAGGGATAGTTTGGATTTGATGTGGGCTTGTATGAGGTACACCCCCATTTTGGAGAAGCAGAGAGGAGCACCAGCACAGAAGCTAGGCAATGTACAGGGTCAGCAGCAAAACGTATTTTAGCCACTTAAAAGAAAAGTCCATCTAAAACAATCTATATCAGTTTGAGTGTATGCTATATTTAGAATATTTTCACAGCTTTACCTTGCTGTCTGACAGCCTTTTCTGATGGGAAACCACTATTATATAAGCCAAATATCGCTCTTTCTCACTCAACCAAAACCCCTTAAAGAAAACCATTAATTTTAGTTCACACAACACGACAATTGCTGGTCTATCGCTGCTTCAGCTGGTTAGTTTGTTTGTGTTATTGTGTGACTTCTGTGTTTTAAAAGGTTAGTTCGGGTTCATCGAAATCACACAATAACACTAACTAACTAACAGATCAATGCAGCTGTAGGACAGCTACTCCTGTGTTCTCAGGTAAAATGACTGATTTTGTCCATGGAGTTTGGTTAGTTTGGAGACTGTGATATTTGGCTTATATAACAGTGGTTTCCCATTAGAAAAGGCTGTCTGACAGCCAGGTAAAGGGTTGAAAATGTAGAGTACACTTAAACTGATAGTCATTTGTCAGATGGGCCTTTTTTAAATGGCTAAAATACGTTTTGCTACATTGCCACATTGCTTAGCTTCCTTGCTGGTACTCCTCTCTGCTTCTCTAAACCTGAGTGTACACTGACTGCCATCTACTGTAGATAATACACAGACTGTTGAAAAGTACAACCCCACTTCGAAAACTCTGAACTATCCCTTTAATGCACAAGATTACATAACATAGGTTAACATCCACCATGTATCACAGTGAAGAGCCAAGAGGGCAAACTCACCTTTTTGTTTTTCGAGGCATTCCTGCACTCCAGAGATCCAATCAGCAAATGAGGGAGAGGAGATTTACCCGAGCCGGTAGGATGAAGAATGTGGTACACACACACTCCCACTGATGGAGCCGCTGCCCCCCGCCCCGGCCGAAGTTATCCCTTTTGCATGAGTGCATTCAATCACACGTACACATGACACGCACTGGCCGCTCAAGTGAAACATGGACAGCAATGCCTGTCACTCAGTCCACAGTATAGAAGGAGGGTTTCCTCCTTACTTTTAATCCCTTATTCCAGTCTGTGCCAAGTTGTTTCTCCTGACGCGCACCTAATTCCTGTCAGCTTTCATGAATCTGTTTGCCTCCATCCCCTCCTGAGCTGTTGACCGTGCACTTCATGATTGAGCCAGTATTAGAGGCAGAGCGGAGCTGCAACCATTCCCTGCTGCATCATTTGCTCTCCTCCTCATCACGGCCTTTTCTGTCCACATGCACCTTCGCCTCTCTGTTTATTTTTTATAGCTGCAGGAAATCCCTGAATCTGATCTCTCTGTTTTCGTATGACTAATTGACCACCAGTGCAGACCATGCTAGCTCTCACTGCACTTTTCACAGGTCTTCAGCAATCCAGACATTGGCACAAAGCCCTGTAAGCTGCCTCGGCTTAGCACCGGTCTAAACCAATCAGGTGGCCTGAGGTCTATCCCAGGAGGGACCTGCTCTATTAATCTGAGGGAAGGATAAAGAGGAAAAAGAGAAGGGATGGAAAGGTGTACACGTCTGTGTCTGTGTGACCATGGAGGATGCCGTCCAGTTCATTGCAGTTTTTTTTTTTTTTTTATTGGGGTGACGTAATATTTTCCTGCTTTGCATATTGTAGAATCACCAGCATGAAAGGTCACAGTGTCAGTCTCCTCCCTCCATAAATCTCAACATAGTCAATCTGTTAGCAAAGAGAGTGTACAAGGGAGCTGGAAAACAGCTACTTCACAAGGGGAGATAAGACATTAAACACAGGTTGTTGCCCCTTTTGGTTAAATATATTACAGGTATTGTTGGTGCTTCTAGTTAATTGCATTCTAGTATAATTAAATCCAGAAAACAATCTTTATTGTGTGTGTGTGTGTGTGTATGATTGTGATCATGCACAAAACAAGACTGAGAGTCAACAGCCATGCTGGCCTGGTGGTGCTTTGGAGCCAGAGCCGCAACAAATTAGTTGATTAAGCAGTTAACTGATTGATCAGTCGAAAGAAAATTAATCCCAACTATTTTGATAATCAATTAATTGTTTCAGTCATTTTTCAAGCCAAAAATTGCTGGTTCCAGCTTCTTAATTGTAACTATTTTCTCCTTTTCTCTATCATTTATGATAAACTAAACTGAAATGAAGTAAATGAGGAGTCTGTGGGTTCTGGACTGTTGGTTCGATAAAATGAGCAAGTTGAGGAATTGACTTTGGGATCTGGGAAATTGTGCAATTTGCCTTTTCTTTATCTGAGCATTCTTCACAATTCTTCATATTTTAGACAAGATTAATGATATGGAAATAATCGTTAGTTTCAACCCAAACTAACCCCAACAAGCAATCATAATTCTACATGCTAGTGATGGCACTGGCCACCTGATAAATCTGACTGGCCACCGATTATCCTCAAATTGTCCTAAGAGAGGTGGAACCTTAGTTTGAACTGCTGAATATTTTTATATGTGCATTGATTTCTTTTGTATGTAGTATACTTTAATCAAGCATGGAAGCTTTATATTGTATTTTTATGATGCCCCTCTGTAGTGTGTGCGCATGTGCATACACGTGCATACCTCATGCCACCCCTGCATAAGCCCCACTTGGTCCCCCGAGTCAAAAAAGTCTGGAAATGCCCATGATTACCACCTCTTGGGACCTTGAATAACTGTAGCAAATTTAATCAAATGCTTGTCAAGATATTTCTCATTTGTCTTTTATCTTATGGTCGCCGCACAGGAAAACTTGAGGGATCACCAAAGTCGTCAGGATTCATCGTCTAATCCATGTAATATTTGTTGAGGTATTTCAGTGTGGACCAACCGACCGGCACTGCCATCCCTAGAGCCATGAGCTAGCATAACTAAAAAGGTTTTCACAAATGCAAAGAGAGAATTCTACAGTATCTGATACGGCCTGCGTGGTGCATTTTTTAAAAAAGGCTGGAAATACAGACAGACTTCTAATCAAAGTTCATCATGAATTTCAGAGAGATAAATCATTCATGTCAGCAGCACTTTGACACAGCACAGCTTTTGAACAGTGCCAGTGTTGGTTTGGATTAATGACATACTTGGGAATGATGGGACGAGTGCTCTGCTGCGTGACAGCTGATGTCAAGCTAATTAACACGCCGCTGTGGTTAGAAGTGGTTGTTGGTATGATACGATTAAAGATTTGAAATGACACAGAGGGTATTACACTGAGAGAGATGTTCAGTGAGTCAACTGTCAACAGGGTATGAAAGCAAATATTTAAAAAAAGAACTATTTCTGTTTAAAGTGAAAAACAGATCTGAATAATGAAATGAAATGCCGTTTACCCATAACTGTGGTTCAAATTTACAACTCATTTAGCACCATCAGCAGGTCATTTCTGCTTTTACATTACTGCTGACCTTTCAAAAGAGGTTTGGCCCTGTGGTTATCTTCAGATTTATTGGTTTTTTAGGCTGTTTCAGAAATGCACTTACTTGCAGCCTACAACTGCAAAGACATACTATCCAATAAATTACCCTCACTCCATTTACTTGCAATGTAGGCTATATCTTAGGGGAAATGCATTTAATTTAAGATTCACATATCTCTTAAATAACTGACTTATTTTGAAGGAAATATGAAAAATGCATTAGACAAAAAAAAGGATCATTACTGACCCAGGATGTTGTTTTCATAGTTTTTGAGGTATATCAGCCTCCAGCTACCTGGTTTGAGTCATGCACGTAAGGGAGACATGCAACAGAGGGACGCTGTGACTGTGATCAGACCCCGTAGGAGTGCGGGACATGCCAGTGCTATAAATTACATGTATGTCCATATTGCACAATTATAATGATCTGAATTCTGCCAGTGTGGGATCTTATACCAAAAGCAGATGGACCTTATGTCTCTATTTTCCAACCTTAGTAAGATTTATTTTCTCGTCTTATTAGACCCCAAAACATTGAATCTTTTCTCACAGTTGACTCTGGTCATTGTCCTCCAAAATTCTTAATAAGGCATCCCAAAAAAAGTCACATATGATGGCAGACTACCGTACTAAATACTTAAAAAAAATAATTAGAGGCATTTTGGAGAGAAAACTGTTTGTATTTTATCTACAATTATTAAAGAAAACACTCCCATAGATCTTAAATTATGCATTCTGAATTATTGAATTTTGAATTAAATGGATGATAAAAGATGGCAAGGCTTAAAAAAGGACAGTAATCTAAGATAAGCTTTCATTCCAGGATGATAATATATGCATTTAACTTATTAAACCATTTTATCAATTTTGTGTGATTCTTTACCAGACCAATATATGTAAAGCTTTGAGCTGGGCATAAAGTGTCTGCTGGGATGTTCAGTGACTCAGTAACAGTATTTTGCTGCCCTCTAGTGGTTATTTCAAAGAATCCCAGGTATTTTTTTCCCCAGCGTGGCTCGCCTAAGTTTCACTTCTCTGGTATTCTGAATGAGTGCACACTGAGTTATGTGAAGTAATAAAACTATGACGAATTAATCATTATCATATGACTAGAAAAACTTTCTGTTGTCTCAACTAAGAGGATGGCCCAAAACTTTTAAAGTGTCTTTGAGAAAAGGCACATCAGGCCAATAGTGTCTTTACCTTTATGTGGATTCTGCAGACCTGAATTCTGAAACCTCCTTCTCTTGGATTCTCCTACTTCTGCATCTTGGCTGTGGCAGAGTCGATTTTAAGGAACCACACAAACCACAGGTGAGTGAATCTCTCACTTCCATCTGCAAGGAACAAAATGTTAAAAGCCATATTGTAATTTCAGGGCTGCAGCTGCTCTTAGAGCAGAAACACTACTGTGTTTATTGGTCACACTTTTATTTGGATATTATAATAAGTGTGTTCCTTATATGTCAGCATCAACAAATGGTTGCACTATGGACTGTCCAAATAAAGGGACACCATAATCGTACCTGCCTGATTTCTGATCCTGAATAAGGTCTCTGTTGAGGGTAATGTGTGTTGCAGATACAGATTCAAATGTTTTTGTATAAGCAATTGGAGCACCTGACTTTTCAAGACTCGGCCTACCGGTCCACAATGAGTAACACAGCACGGACAAGTTCATTCTTGTCAACTACAGCAAAAGCCAGAAGTCAGACACATAAAAGAGGTCAGGAGTCATGCTCAGTTTCCAGAGGATACATCTTCTGAAAAGAAAGAAAAAAAAGAAAAAGTGACAGCACTGATACACAGTATTTACTGGGATAAATTAATATGTTCTGTCAATCTTATTAGAGGCTTTGAAACTATGCACACTCATAAATTCTAAATTCTATATTTACAGTTAATTACAGTACATTAGATTACACTTACATTGTCAAGGATTACTTCATTACATTTTTGATTATGTCTTTAAAATATGTCAGTTTTCAAAATTAATAACAGCAGTAACAGACCTATACAAAATACAGAGCAGCCCACATGTTGTACAATGTAGAATACACACAGTACACATGCACTTTGTGCCTGCTATAGGGCTATATATATATATATTTTATAAGTGTTATTTGATTTGACTAACTCTAAACTCTTATATTTACACTGAAAACATTTGAGATGTATAAAGAGAGAAAAGTATATTTGTGGTACTCATATTTTTGTGCCCATTCTTTATTATAAGATGTAATATTTTGTTTGATTTTGAAGTAATCCAAAAGTATTCAGATTAGATTACATTATCGTCATCCAGTACATTACACCATGAAATAGAAAATGCTGCTATGTACCTGTATTCAGTAATCGACTACATTTCAAAGTAATCTGGCCCAACCTTGCACACTGTGACTACCCACTACATATTTATGCATTAATTTCTTTGCACTGTATGTGTTGTTTACAAGTTACAGACACACTTGCACATAGACACGCATGTTGTAGGCCATTGCGGCTTTTTGTGTGGGCCAAAGTGCACCTATTGTTTCTCCTACTTGTGGTTGGAAGTTAATTTCATGTCTATGTTCAGCTTTGATGTCCTCGTTCTTAGCTGCATGTGTATTTCTATCTTCCTGTACAGTGCATTGAGAACAACTTAAAACCAAGAGTCAAGATCTTGTTCTGTGTGCAGTAAAACTGATCGTGACCATGAAAACTGCAGCTGTTTGTTTAGTTGTCTTGCTGCACGTCTACTCGTACATTTACGGTAAATCCACGCAGCGTTGACTGTCGTGTCAACACAAACTTGTTCCCTCAGATTTTTTTTTTTTTTTAATCTTATGTTTAAAGCGCTCGTTTACAGATTGTTTACAGCTTACCCTGCCATCTAATTATTAAAACACATTAACGGGATTCAGCCTTGGCACATACACATACATACATTACGGTACAGATTCCGTTTCAGGTACATGCGGTCCGTCCCACTCTGACTGTGCCGAAATGACACCACACTTAACCAGTTTACACCACGCCTCACCAGATCTTAATCACCGTCTGCAGCCACATCCCTTTACAGACAACAGTATTTCAACAGACACCGGGAGTGTTTAATAACCCTGTGTACGTCAACACAGCGGTTATAACAGCTGTTTTGCAGACTGTGAGCACACATGTAAGTCAACTTCTCAGTACTCCTGCTTGTCCGATTCCTCCTGCATTAAACAGTTAATCGCCAGTGATCTAGATCCTGTTGTGGAAGTGAAACCGGAGCTGCAAGTTTCTCATTTCCTTCATTTCCTCGCTCTGTCTCTGCTGTGCCTGTTTCATAAACCCACTGAGGGTCTGTCTTGTGTGCTTTCCTGAACATTACAGACTGTGCTGCTGCTGGACGTGTGTCTGCCTCCTGTACAAGTCCAGATGCAACAGATAAAATCATAAGCAAAGGCGAAATCTGGTAAGATCTCTACAGGCCTATCATAACCAAAGTAGCCAGACGTATAAATGCCAAGATAATAATTAATGCTATAATTATAAAACAGTCCTTGTAATACTCAGTGTTGGAATGTAACTAAGTACATTTACTAAAGTATGTTGCTTAAGCTCTCATTTAACGTGCTAGCGATTACACTTAGGTTTTTCTGTTTTATGCATCTTTATAGAACATCTCAGCGGCAAATATTGTACATTTCACTCCACTACATTTGTCTGACGACTCTAGTTACTAGTTACTTTTCTGATAACAATTTTTCATGCAAAACAGGCCCACGCATTAATGCAGTAATATTAATTCAAAAACACATTCACTTTTCATACTTAAAGTATATTTTGCTGATAACACTTAGGCTATATACTTTTTACTTAAGTAAGATTTTGAATGCAGGACCTTGACCTCTACCAGAGTATTTTCACAGTGTGGTATTAGTACTTTTCCTTAAGTAAAGGATCTGAGTACATCCCCCACCACAGGTTAATACTCATGTTAGCATACTGTAATACAGGGCTGCAGCTAAGGATTATTTTCATAGTTGATTAACTATGATCAGAGGTGGAATGTAACTAAGGGCATTTACTCAAGTACTGTACAAATAAGTACAAGTACAAATTGGAAGTACTTCTACTTTACTTGAGTATTTCTATATGCAACTTTATACTTCTACTCCACTACATCTCAGAAGCAAATATTCGACTTTTCACTCCACTACATAAATAAATGATTTAAAACTCTCTTGTTTTAACTGGAAGATGACTTGTCACAAAACTAATAACAGGGCAGAAAAGTTGACTTTTTAGAGATACGTGGTTCTCACAGAACATCAGGACTACAAACATATGATGATCTTACATTACAGAATATGATGCATTGCTGACGATTAAACTAACGGTATATAAAGTAGGTAAAACTAACTCAACCTAAAACATCTACAGCAGTAAAGTACAACATACACATTCATGCAGCAGTAACGTTTGGGTCAAAAACATGTATCACAGTAAAACACTGACTGGTACATTTACTGTGGATTGAGTACTTTTACTTTTGATACTTTAAGCACATTTTGCTAATAATAAATTCTTTTACTCAAGTAAGGTTTTAATTGCAGGACTTTTACTGGTAGTTGAGTATTTTCATACTGTGCTATTAGTACTTTTTCTTTAGTAAATGATCTGAACCACCACAAATAGTGATAAATTCACAGAGAAAACACAGCTCAGTTTTCCTCAGCTATATAAGCATTTTAGCATCTTTGAGCTCACTGTTTTAGTTTGACAGTCCACAACTTAAAGCTGTTGTAGGCAGTTTATTTTTATGTCATTTGACAAACGTTGAAGCATAATGACCTATAAGCATAAAATGGTAATAATTTACGTGGTCTTAGAGAAAAGTAGACTTTTGCTCCCCATACTGCCTCTGTTTTCAAGCTTGAGAAAATCTAGTTTGTGACGGGAGACTTTGGCCAGTCACATGTGGATAAGATAGTTCATTGTTGAGTCTGATTCCCAAAACGTGAGTATTTGACGACCCTGGAACGAGATCCAACAATCGACTATGTTTCTCCAGATTTGCTCACTGCAGCTTTAACTGTTCTGATTCACTCTCACTCCTGTCATTGAACTCAACAGGCAGTTTTTTTTTGCTCTGATAAACCCATTCCACACGACCTTACCAGCACCAAATATAAAACAGACAAAGCCAGCAACTAGCCAGTGAAGATACTGGAGCATTTAGAGTCAGATATTGTTCTCAGGAGTTGGTTGAGACCAAAACAGAGCTAAAAGAAGAGTAAAACAACTTAAGATGACAATATGTCATGTTATTCTTATTGGGCCCAGCCAGAAAATCAAAATCAGTTAATACACTAGTATGTTTAAGGTTAATGCAGATTTTATTCTGTCTCTCTTTTAAAGGTTTTTGAAAGGATGTGTGCCCCTCGTTCCCTTCTCCTCCCGGCGGTGATCATCACATGTCACCTCATGACGGGGCCGTACAACAGCGTGGCCTGCCAGAAGAAGACCTCCTGCCGCGTGCAGGACGACAGAGCAGACTGCAGCCACCTCACCCTCAGTGCGATCCCTCCAGATCTTCCCGGGAGCATCACCAGCCTGGACATGTCCCACAACAGACTGGGGAAGATTCCCCCTGCATCACTAGCCCCATACCCCCACCTCCTCCACCTCAGTGTCAGTTACAACAGCATCATCAAGCTGGACGGGGGGGTGTGCCAGACGCTGCCTCTGCTGCAGACGCTCAACGTGGAACACAATCAAGTTCTGTATCTGCAGAAGGAGGATGTGAGCCATTGCACCAACCTAACACGGCTGAATCTGGCGAGTAACAGGCTAAGGCTAAAAGGAGAGCCCTTCTCTGCACTGCAGGTATAGATATCTGTTGGATCTTTGATAACTGGAGAGAAACTGATTGAAACCTCATGATGGCGGGTGCAATAGTGGTGATGATGACTGAAAGGAGACACCGAGATGACACTGAATAGTAGTTTTTAGAAGAACAAAAACAAAAAAACAAAACTCATAGATTTTCTTAGCTAAGTTAACTGCCTGCTGGCTTCAGCTACAAAGAGACATGAGAGCGTGATCACTCTTCTCATCTAACTCTCAGCAGGAAAGCTAATGAGTGTATTTCCCAAACTGTCTAACTAAGTTCCCAAACTGTCTAACTAAGTTAGAAATCCTTCTTATGCAATAGTTTATGTAATAGCTTATCTATTATGTACACTGTTGTTAAATAAACATTAAAACAAAACAAAATGCTGCAACAGAAAAGAAGATAAATGTAGAAAGAGAGAGTACAGTGTTACAACTCTGCTCAGGGTTGCAACAAAAGGAGACAGTCCAGACATAATATAGTCAGTAGGCCAAATAGTTTAGTTAGGAAATGAAGTGAGGTATGGGATGTAGCTGTAGTCAGTAATGTAATTCATGTGTGGATGGATGAATGTATGTGAAAGGGGAAATAAGAATGCAGACCCAAACATAACTAAAACAGTGAGGAAGCCATGAGGAGTAGATGAAGCTGCCCAGCCAGAGATACAGCGGTCAGGGAGAGAAGCCTCTTCTGTGCCCTCTTGCCCCTCCCAGCTCTCAGATGCAGCCAGTTCCTCTGACGACCCGCCCATGCTCACCCAAGAGGAGAGCAGGAAACCAGATGGGTGGGCCGTCACAAGAGGCATCAGTGCATAGTGAGGACTTCTGCATTCATGTGGCATTGAAGTAATCAGAAAAATTAGTCCCCGACTGGGGAAAATTCATGTGACCACCACCTCAAATCAGAACTCAGAAAATTTTGTTACGTGACTTGCTGAGTTGTTTCTTGTTGACATCATATACACAGAAACGTGGCAGATTAAAGTAAATGTTTGGTTGATAATTTTTTCATGAATTCTCGTCTTGCATATCAATTGTTTGCTCACATTTAACTTGTGACACGGTTGTCACCGTTAGTTGCCGTCCACACAGAGCGGCCTAGATTAGCTACAAAAGTTTTTTAATAGCATTAATCCTGATAACAAGTCAGGCAAAGAAATATTTTCGTGGGTTTTGGGGAATATACAGTACTAGTGCAGCAACAAGTCTGGAACAAAATCACTTTCTAACACAAAACTTCAAACTGTTTCAACATGTAGTACACAAGTAGTACAAAAACAACAACAACAACAACCCTACCCCACTTTACCCTTTGTAGTGCTCATGTTGCTTCCACATTACACCTTAAAAGCTCAAGCACACACTGAAGCTGGAAACGACTTCCAAACTTAAATGGGATCATCCCAGAAGCATGTGAATGCAGTATTGTACAGAATTCCTGAATGCAAAGGTTTTGTTCCTTTTTCCTTTCCTTGTTTTCATCTGTGACACCGGTGAAACGATCACTACCCACAACTACCTCATGATCTAATGAGGATAAACTGCATTTATATTTTCTATGAAAAACCCTTATGGGTGGGACAGTTGGACACTTGCTAAGGCAAAAGGATAATTTGTACATTTGATGATAGCTATGCTCAACAGAATAGGCACTCACATTTTGATTCTGGCAAATTAAATTCATATGGTTTTCATCCAACTTTATGAAATAGAATGATTGTTTTTTATTAAATATTGCAAATATAGTGTGCATTCTTAATCAATAATGTTAAATCATTTGCTAACACACAATAAATGAACCTTGTGTTTAGAGTGAAACTATAACTCACCTGGAGGAAAACATTAATACTTGTACAGTAGCTCTATTTAGAGGGTAGTGGTGCATGTCAGCCTCTAGTGGCTGAAATGAGTATTACAACAACAAACACTTTAAAATGATCCAGACAATTTTTTTTTTTTTTTTTTTTTTTTTTTTCATCTGGCAAAACTTTTTTACCCACCAGTTTCGCAGGAACTTAAAAAGATTATCCTGGCAAAACCTATTTTTCACCTGTTAAGTCATAAACACAGAAGAGATCAGACATAGAAAAGGGATCACCAGATTGTTTTTCTCACTCTCACTCAAGTTTTACTATTCAGAATTCTTATTTTATAAATAGTAAATTAGTGAGTAACTATTTTCCGTCTATAAATGCGATATGTTGGTGTTTTTCACTCAATACTCTAAATAAAAGCATTTTTAAAGTCTAAACATTCTAAAAGTAGGTAAGACAATTGTTAAATGAGCACTTTATTTTAATCCTGATCATTTTTTTGGTTTTTGAGGCCTAATGTAGATTCTGGTGCAAGTGTGGTGTAGTATTGACTTGATACAGATGAATTAATTTATGAGAAAGCTAAACTATAATTTAACTAAAATAAAGAGGCATTAATTTAGCTTTTAAATGAATATAGTGTAATTGTAGTACAGCAGTTGGGATGTACATGTTGTCACATCAGAGGACACGGAGGAAGGTGTCTTGTAATCTGAGATATTTGATTTTTAAATCGAGATTAAGTCTGAAATGTTCTGGTATTATACACCGAAAGCAGGAGCCACGTCACTTCTGGGGCTTAAATTGTTTGAGATACTTCTTAGGCACTGCTTTAAATAAGACTTTTATTTTGTTTTTATTCTCCTTTCATAATCCACAGAGCCTGAAATTTCTCGATGTCTCCATGAACAACCTGCAATCGGCCAAGCTGGGCTCTGAGCCTCAGCTGCCCAACCTGGTGAACCTCAACCTGGCTTTAAATGACTTCACCACTCTGAAGAAAGACGACTTTTTCTTTCTTAACCACTCATCCTTTCTACAAGTCCTCAACCTGTCACGTCTATCTTTAAAAACAGTAAGAAACGGGAAATGAAATTTTTTAAACCATAGTAGAAAAAAGTTATTTTAGCACCTTACTTTCAGATGTCTGTTTTATTTCCCTTTTTTTGTCTCACCGTAAGATATCTCTGTTGTGTTTTGTTGCAGTTTGAACCTGGTTGCTTTAAGCCCATTTCAAGGCTACGTTCTTTAATCGTGGATGGAAGCAACATGGGCACTCAGATTATTGGTAGACTCTGCTCGGAGCTGTCAGGGACAGCCATTGATGCCCTGTCTCTTCAAAAGATGAAGCTGGTCACACTCATAAGCACAACCTTTACAGGGCTACAGAAAACAAATCTGACCTTTCTGGATCTGTCCGGCAACAGCATGGGTAAAATTGAACCAGGCTCATTTCAGTGGCTGTCCCGACTTGAGACTCTAATTTTGTCAGACAACTACATCAAGCATCTGACCAAGGACACATTTCAGGGGCTCAAAAGTTTGAAAAAACTCGTGATGACCAAAGCTCTGGTGAAAGGTCGGACCTCCCCCACTCCGATTATTGATGATTTCTCCTTCCAACCATTGAGTGCCCTGGAGAGTTTGATATTACAGAGTACTGCAGTTCGGGAACTCACAAATAACACATTTACTGGCTTGACAAGTCTTCAAGAACTTGATCTGAGCTGGAGTAAGTATTCGTCGCTCCGAAACATCACCAAGGAGACCTTCATCTCACTAGCCGGATCACCTCTCAGGAAGCTAAATCTAATAGGAACAGCTATAACACTGATTAGTCCTGGATGCTTCTCCATGTTCAGAAACCTCACCACTCTGCGTCTAGATTACAACTATATCGGACAAATTCTCACGGGCAAGGAGTTCCAAGGCCTGGGACAAGTTCAAGAGATTCACATGTCCAATAACCACCAGAAACTTGGTGTAACATCCACCTCGTTTGTTAACGTGCCCAACCTTAGGGTCCTGACTTTGGGAAGAAGTATTGACGTCCGAAATTCAAACCTGGATCCCTCTCCGTTCAGCGTCCTGTCCAACCTCACTACTCTGGACCTCAGCAACAACAACATCGCCAACATTGGGGAGAATCTGTTGGAGGGGCTTGTGAACCTGAAGGTGCTGAATCTCCAGCACAATAATTTAGCCCGTTTGTGGAAGAGCGCCAACCTGGGTGGGCCGGTGTTGTTTCTCAAAGGGGCACAGAACTTGACGAACTTACTGATGGATAGTAACGGGCTGGACGAGATCCCAGAAGAGGCTCTGAGAGGCCTGAGTAACCTCCATGAACTCAGCCTGTCCAACAATCTCCTCAATAATCTGAAGAACTCCATTTTTGATGATCTGAAGTCACTGCGGGTTTTGGTTTTACACAAGAATTTTATCACAACTGTGAAGCCTGAAGTGTTCAAAACTCCTATGAGCAACCTCAGCCGGCTCGTCATGTTCAAAAATCCATTTGACTGCACATGTGAGAGCATCCTGTGGTTCGTGACGTGGTTGAATAACACAAATACGACCGACATGCCAGGTCTCACAGAGCAGTACATGTGCAACACTCCACCGTCTTACTTCAACCGCTCCATCATGGATTTTGACCCCCTCTCTTGCAAAGATATGACACCATTTCAGACTCTTTACATACTGAGCAGCACAGCCGTCCTCACGCTGATTGTAACTTCTCTCCTGGTGCGGTTCCACGGCTGGAGGATTCAGTTTTTTTGGAACATACTGATCAATCGCACATTAGGATTTAGTGACGCCTCAGTTGAAGAGGGCAGACAGTTTGAGTATGACGCTTATGTCATATATGCAGAGGAAGATCATGGCTGGGTGGAGAGAAGGCTGGTGCCCTTAGAGAACGAGAGGTGTAGGTTTTGTTTGGAGGATCGAGATTCAGTCCTTGGCATGTCGGTGCTTGAATCCATTGTGAACAATATGAGGAACTCTCGGAAAATCTTGTTTGTCGTCACTGAAAGTCTTCTCAGAGATCCCTGGTGTAGACGGTAAATCAAAGTAGTAGTAGTTTTTAATGGAGGGTTGCATGAGATATTTATTCATTGTTCTCGATTACTAACAGCAGATGGTCAGCAAGCTCCCCAGTTTGGAGGGGCACCAGCACAGAAGCTAAGCAATGTGTTGCTGTGGTCAGGGCCAGCAACAGAAAATATTTTAGCCACATTAAGAAAATAAATATCAGTTTAAGTGTATGCTATATTTAAAATATTTCATGGCTTTACCTTGCTGCAAGACCACCTTTTCTGACGGGAAACCACTGTTACAAGACAAACCAACCAAACTCCATGAGTAAAATCAGTAATTTTACCTCACAGAACACGTGACTTGCTGGTCTATCGTTGCCTTGATTATTTGTTTGTTTGTGTTATTGCGACAGACTTTGGTGAACCCGAAACACCAAAGTCACACAATAACACAGACAAATCAACAGATGGAGGCAGCGGTAGACCTGTGTTCTGTGAGGTAAAATGACTGATTTCACCTTTGGAGTTTGGTTGGTTTGGAGAGAACAATATTTGGCTTATATAATGTCTATAATGTTTCCTGTTGGAAAATGCTGTCTGACAGCAAGGAAGAGTGGTGAAAATATTCTAAATATAGTGCACAAACTGATATTGACTGCTGACCCTGTCCACAGCAGGACATTGCTTAGCTTCCCTCCTGATACTCCTCTCTGCTTCTCCAAACTGGGGGCATGCTGACCACCATCTACTGTAGGTAATGCACTGACAATTGACTACTCCTTTCCTATCCCTTTAAAGCCAAGTAAAAATCAATTATCAGTCAGAATTTTGTGACATGTAGTATATTTTGTCTGGGTTACGTATGTATTTGTGTTCTATATTTGTGATGAAGCTAGTTCTCAAAAGTTGTCTCTCTGTCCTCCCACCTATCCAGGTTCACGGCCCATCATGCACTTCACCAGGTCATTGAAGCCAGCAGGGACTCTGTGGTCCTGGTCTTCCTGCAGGACGTTCACGACTATAAGTTATCTCGCTCACTCTTCCTCCGCAGGGGCATGTTGCGCCCATGTTGCATCCTGGACTGGCCGGTCCACAAGGAGAGGATCCCAGCCTTTCACCAGATGCTCCTGATAGCACTTGGCATGACTAATCGATTGCAGGAATGACTCTATTACATTGGTATTAATGGGAAATTCCCTTTATAATAATAATAATAAAAAAATTAAATATCCATGCTGTGTTCTAGACAGCCACTTATCTGGGGAGGGCATGGCACAAATGTTGCTCACTCAAGGTTAGCCAAAAAAAAAAAAAAAAAAAAAAATCAGATTTCTGGCTTGAATATCAAGGTTTATGGATAGAAAGACATTGGTGATATTGGCAGGGGCTCTTGTAGAGTGTCATTTTGATAACACATTACAAACCTCACAGAATAAACTGGTACGGTTGATACCCTTAGATGGCTGAAAGAGGAAGAGAAACTTGTGCAGATTAAAATGTGTCTAACTCAGGTACCTGCGCAACTTCTATACCACAATGACTGCCACAAGAGGGAGCACAATTAATATGGTATCTTTCAGGTTCAAGAGCTGCATGGAGAAGGACACCTTAATGTGTTCAGCTGCCATTCTGTGGAATGAGCTGCCTGTGAACATGAAGATGATTAACCCTGTAGTTAACTTTAACACTAGAACTACTGGAATTCTATAACTGCTAGAACAGCCACAGCACTCACTCTGACCGCTCCTACTAGGCTGTACTAACTACATATTTACGTTCAAAGCTTCTATTGAGGTTTACAATGAAGCTTTTAATGTCTGTTGTCATACTTTGAAAGAAAAAAAGAAATCCTCGTACAAAATCCTCAATTTGAATAATTCATCTGAGAGCTGAGCATCAAGAGAATGCTTTAGCCTACAAAATATAAGCTTTTTACAAGCAGAATGGTCATTACGAAAAACTTCTTTTTCAACAATTTTTGACTTTTCAGCTTTACAACTCTTATTGGAAATTGGGATCACGAGTCAAAGACAATCCATGCAGCCACCGCTTAATCTAATTCTACACAGCCGAACAGTAATACTGATCTAGTCTCATCTTTATCTGAAACGGTGCAGAAATACCAGCAAAAATCTAAAAATAAAAAATAAAATAAAAATAAAATAAAAATAAATTTAAAAAAGCTGTGCAGCAACCTGCTCCTTCATCAAACTCAGCATATGACAGTCTTCAAAGCTTTCTTTTCTCCTTGGGTTTAACTCAAAACTAAATTTAGGTTCTACCTTTTCAAGTGTGTCAAAAAACAACTAGGAAAAAAGCTGCAACGGTGATGCGTATTTTCAACAACAGGAATGAAGTGATACAGTGTTTACAATATGTTCAATATGACTGCTATGGCCAAAGTAGAAATACTCCAAAGTCGAATTTTAATGAAACAACGTTAGAATAAAATATGAACACGTTTAGGAAAGGGCAGGTCAAGGCCTGTAGCACTTTATCTGCACTGCATATTGTTCTCACTGTGTACTGAATAATGTATTTTGTGATGGAATGATTTGTGATGAAAGACTGTTATAGTTTATTTTTTATTGGAACTGTATTTTATCACCTAATATTGATGTTTATTGTATTGTGCTTTTCTTTTGAATGAAATGATGTATGTTTAGAAGGTGCCAGCAGCCTTCAGCACCTTCTGCACCCCCATGTCCCCAGAAGGAACACAATGGAAATAAGCCTTTGGGCTTTATTATGCTTTTGATGATTTGTGTATTTGGGGCGTCTCGGCCCTAACTACACTACATGTATATTAATGATCAATAAAGAATTTCAATCAGTCTATAGCGAGAAGTACTGTTTTTGTTTGCCTATCACAACAATAACTAAGGATTTATTTGCCTGTTCTAGTAAGACATCTGAGGAACAAAAATCATCATGTTCTCCAATGTTGTTTTAAACTCCAGCTTAACATTTTAGCTCTACCAAGCTTTATTTAGTCATTTATTGTATATGTAATGTAAAATATAAAGTATTAAGAAGTTATTTGAAGTTATATACCTCAGTTCTAATGTGATCACTGAGGGGAAAAAAATGAATTTTCTGTCAGAGCAGAGAATGAATCTACAGACATCTAGTGGTTATAGTAAGAAACTACACTATTTTCTGTGCTTTAAATACCAAACAAAGCTTCTAGTACTGATTTGACCTCATGCATACCCTGTTAAAAATACAGGAATGTAGTGGAATCAACTAATCTTGTCTCATTAACTTACCATAATATACAAGTTTTATTTATTCAAGCCAATTAAAATTAACATGTCTAATATTTATTTACAGAAAACTATACAACTTTGTCACTAATTCTGCTAACTCTCTTTGAGTAAAAACGATGACTTGAAAGAATCTACTGTACAGAGTTCAATCCAACTCAAATTAAGTTTCTAAAGCAACATGACTAAAGAGTTGATCGTCCAAGTCAATATCTTAAAACTATTGAACATGTTTTCTCAAGTACAACTGAATTACAACAGCAGCATTTGTAGAGACAAAAAAGAAAGCATGAATTACACTAAGGCTCTGATTTAGAGAAAAGTTGTCTTTTCACCTGTGCTCATGCCAATGTTCAAATTACTGCTGCAACAGCAGATCTGTTGAGGTTGGGCTCGACTAAAAAAGTATCTCTTTCAAGTGAAGATCAAAAGGCCTCTGCAAGAGATTTAGGGTAAACTGTAAGTAGTCTTCCTTATATTATTTACATACATTTTACAGCAGTGAAATCCGGTTTTAATCATTAAAGAAATCTGCTGCTAAGATAGGGCTGTTATTTCATATCAAGTGAGGTTGGGTTATGAAAGGACATTGACAAATACCAGGCAAAGAGAGAATAAATAGGACAAAGGCCTCGGTCAGGGCCAGTCAGCTGAATAAGGTAAAGGTAAAGGCCTGAGGTGAATAATTAACACAACCTTTATTATATAATCTGAGCATAAGATTCACAGATCAATATGTTGTACACTTAAGTATTCATGTTTATCTATCTTACAGGTTATATACCTCCTATTTCCCTCTAAAGCATTTTTATAACATGCTCAAGAGCATAAATGACAATAAATACGGCAGCCCCCCTTGACCCAGTAAACTGTCAGTGACTGCAGAAAAAAGGAGGGGCAACAGCAGAGGAGACATGTTACATGTGAAGGACAGCTGGTACTGCTGCTTAAACACACACATACACACTTTCTCTGTACACGCACAGAGCTAAAAAAGATGGCAGTTTTACTTGGCAGTTACTCGATACCTTTTCTCGGAGTGAGCATCTTCATTGCTGCTCTGATCTACATCACCTACAAGCTGCTCAGCAGTTACCTGCACAAATGGTTCGAGATGAAGCCCATTCCAGAGGTGGAGAGAACGTATCCATTTGTTGGAAATGCACTGCAGTTCAAAACCAACGCAGGAGGTAAGAAAGCAATCAGCAAGCTGCTACAGGAGGCCTCACAGGCTGGTTTATGTGCAGACTGTCAAGACTCAGATCTGATGAAGTAACTGCCTACTTAATGCTCCATTACTGTACATACACACAGTATGTTTCTATCTTTGTTTCAGATTTCTTTCGTCAAATTGAAGATTATACCCGTCAGTTCTCCGATGAACCGCTGCTTAAAATCTGGGTTGGACCAGTTCCATTTGTGGTCCTGTTTCATGCTGAAAATGTTGAGGTATAGTACAGACCTCAACTACACATTTACATTCTGCTGCGATGCACTCATGTGTCCGTGTTTGCTTATTTTCATTTTTCCTTTCGTAGGGCAGACTGGGGATGGTTGCAACATTTTGTATTTCTCTCAGTTACTCAGAGACTATTTGGACAAGACCAACCAAATATTTATGTGTTAAACTTACTTCTGTCTGCTAACTACTGCTAACTACTAACTGCTATCGTTTGCATATTTATTTGAAAGGAAGAAGTCAGGTGCAACTGACCCCAATCCTGGGAACAGGGTTGCAACTATCCCCTGTCTACCCTACTTACATTTTTGTGTAACTGCCTTTCCAATGCACTACATGTATCATGCATGGAGTGTTTCTTTGCTGTATTGTTGAAATAATGCATCTTAATCATTTAATATTCAAAGTATGTATTAAATATCTTTGTTGTTCTTCTACCACAAATCATTCTTTTTATGTCAGATTCAATCACCACCCAGATGTCAGTCACCCAGGGTGGAACAACCAGCGTGGCCTTTCACACCTGCATGGCAGACACAAACCATTATCTTTTTCTGAAAATACCAGTAGTTTTGATGTTTAATCCTAACCCTGGAGACACTGAACCCCCACCTTCAACCAGAGGAGAGGGGAGAGTTGGGTACACACAGGCAGCAAAGAGCGACCCGGACAAAGCCGTGCTTAGGTTGATCTTACTTGGACATCTAAGGGCACACACAGACCTGCTATTGCTCAAAATTATTGTTATAATGTTTCTTTATTATTTTTAAATCAACTCTTGAACACATGGGTCATTTGTGACCCATGTGTGTAAACTTGATGTAGTAAAACAAATTATTTTTGTTTATAAAGGAAAAAAAGGAAAATGAAAATAATTATACAGATGGAGCCACTTAAAATTTCCATTTGGTCCGTGGTAGAGCCCAGACCGATCCGTGACAGGTCCCTGTCATCACCTGGCTGGGCTCATAGCACTAATGAGATCCCCCGCGATGCGATGACGCAGAGAATACGAGGCCGACTCATCACGCCCATAAGTTCATTTTGTACAAACCACTTGCAATGATCTGTTTATCCACCAGGAGGAGCAGTGAGTGTGGAAGTTGAAGCGCCAGTTATTACTGTAATCGTAGGCATATTTGATGAGGGAGAGAGCTTCCCACACAGAGCATATTTAAGGATTATCAGGCGACTATAGGTCAGAAATTTCAAGTGGCTGCATCTGTACACAAGATATGTGATGAATACTTTCAATGATGAAATACAGATACAGCAAAGTAAACACACTCATGTATGTTTGTGCAGTTTGTGTAGTCTTTGCATCAAAGGGTTGAGTAGGTGCTTGATGCAACAAGTCATGTCAGTAACTGAATAGGAGTAAAAAGTCTGTCATTTTTATTTATGTTCACTGAAGCACTAACAGTCAACGTGCATACTAAAGCAATTTCAAACAACTGGAGTTGACCTTGTTATTTCGTACGTGACAACATGTACTGTTGAGGATGTTGTTGCACTGCTGACACTCAGACTGAAGCCACTGTAAACACTGCACTGTACTTAAAAACAACTTTGCTGTTTAATTGACTGCTCTTTCTTACATTTTTCTTACTTTTTCTTCTGTAGACTAGTTCTGAACAACGCTATTCATATGACAAAAGCCCAGTCATACAACTTCCTCCACCCTTGGCTTGGAACTGGCCTTCTGACCAGGTATGATATTAATGTACCAGGGTATCAAGGTGGGAGTGAGACAAAAAAGAACATTTTAAGATCTTCAGTTGAACTCTCGGGCTGAGACTAGACAAAGGCTATTTGCAAAGAGCCTAATTTAAGAAGTATGAAAAAATGGTCACAGTCTCACATTGGTCTTAACTTGAGCTCGTCTAGGAGACAGCTAAACAAAGACAAGATCTTGAACTTTTCCCTTCCTCTGCGTTCCCTGTGGTGGAGCAGGTCTCTGTCAGATGTGGGTACAACAGTCTCTGGTTTATTGTTCCAGTGGACATACTGGCCTGATAGTCAAGACAGCTCATTATGGACCTAACCGTTGTCAGAAAATTGTCAAAGGAAAATCTAAAATTAGAACATATGATCACTAAGTTAAGTTAAGTAAGGTCCAGTAAAGTCCATCTCTGCTTCTTTAGAATATGCACAGGGTCTTGTGTTCTGAACCTCTCTTTGATGTCTCTGTCTTTTGATCAGCACCGGGCCAAAGTGGCGCCGGCGGAGAAAGATGTTGACTCCCACCTTCCACTTCTCCATCCTGACCGACTTCTTGGAAGTGATGAACGAGCAGGCCGAGATCCTGGTGGAGAAGCTGGAGAAGCAGGGGGGAAGGGTCCGTTCAACTGCTTCAGTCACATGACCCTGTGTGCCCTGGACATTATCTGTGGTAGTATACTTCATGTACAGTGAATGTGCATGTGTGCATGCATGGATGAACCTTTTAACCTCAGTTTGCACATTTTATATTTTAAACAATTTCCTTTCAGAAACTGCAATGGGAAAGAAAATTTACGCCCAGAGTAATTCTGATTCTGAGTATGTCAGAAGTGTGTACAAGTGAGTTCTTCTCATTTTCTTTTCCATCACACAAAAACAGATAATAAGGGGATAATTCAATAATAAATAATAATGTTCTTCCAAACTTCCTCTCACTAGAATGAGTGACATTATCAGCCGCAGACAGAGGACACCTTGGTTTTGGCCTGACTTTATGTACAACTACTTTGGTGAGGGCCGGGAGCATGACAGGACGCTCAAGATCCTGCACTCCTTTACATACAGGGTGAGTCACGGAGCCAGAGGTCTGAAGATCAGTGTTTGTTCAGCGTTTTCCATACGGAAAAGGTATTGATCAATTTGATTCAATGTTATTGTTTTTATTTGAAACTAATAGGTAATATGTAAAGTCAAACCAGATACAAAGTCTTCGTAAATGCGTGAAACATTAAACTTTTTCTGTTTGTCTTCCATATTAAAATAACACAACTAGGACAAAATTCAGCCATAACCTTACCCTTCATTTCGTCTCAGGTGATAAACGAACGAGCGGAGAACATTTCCTACGCTGACTCGGACAGCGAATCTGACCTGGGCACAAAGAAAAGACGAGCGTTTCTGGACATGCTGTTGAAGACCACAGATGAGGACGGAAACAGCATGAGCCACCAGGACATTCAGGAGGAAGTGGACACCTTTATGTTCAGGGTGGGCGGTCACAAAGACAACTCACAGCTTGAGTGAAAAAAATACTTAAAGCTGCACTATTTAATATTTTTATACCAACAGTGGATCAAATGACAATTTGTAACGAGACAGGAGCTGCTCATTAAGACATCCCGCAGAGGTTTATTATTCAACTCTTCGGTTCGCCTCTACAGAGCGTTTGGTTCATTCTCACCACTCTCAGCAGAAGTAGGCAGCTGTTTTTCTGCTTTCAATCTAAAATTTCTGATAAACTGAGGCCAGTTGCTCAGCATCAAACGGCAGACAGAAAAAGTTATTGATTAGATGTAACGATAGAAGAGCACTTAGCAGCTAAGGAGCTGCGGTAGACCAAAATATCTTAAAAGCAGAGTTAATATTCAACCTGGTATCAGGCCACAGTGTGTAATGGACCCACTGTGACAGCAGGGCTGTAGCTATCACTGAGGACAACGAAGTCTGTCCTGAGAGCTGTTTAAGGGAATTTGGGGGATTTAACAACATAAATAGTTGTGTATATTGTATAGTTACACACTTCACAAACTATAAAATCTTTTAAGGCTGATTCTGGTTGTTATTTTACACTCAGTAACTTTAACGCTGACATTCTTAAACTGGCAAAAAATACTTTTACTGAGTCATTTTTGTATAAAACATGTAAAAGTGCTTGTTTAACAGGAATATTTGAACCTGCTTCCAGTAAAAAAAATAACTAGTTTCAAGTATTTTCTAGAACAAAATGACATTTTTCTTTTCTTTCTAGTGCAGCACCCTGATTTCTACAGCAAAGAGGAAGAAATATTACTCATGCATAGGTAGATTTTATGCCTTTTTCCCCAAAGAAAAATCTGGTTTGACAGCTCAATTTAATAATGTAGAGATTTTTTTTGCAGTGTAGACAAAACATAAATAAACAAAATAAATTATTTAAAAATATGTCAAATGATTACGAGGCTGATAAGTTTTTTCAGGTGCTGGACCAGATTTGGCCTGCAGGCCTTGAGTTTAACACGTGCTGTAGTGGACTGGCGGGTCTATTTCACACTTTGACATGAGAATGAACTGTAATATTAGACTTACAGTTGTTGGGTGTTGCTCCATTCCTGCTGGATGTGTACTGTAAACCATTTGCTAATACATTCACCATAATGGCTTCATGTTTTAGGCCCCAGGTGGCAAAAAAACTAGAAAAATGAATCAATTAATGCAGCTTTACAGCCATAAAGTAACAGAGTGTTTTTTCTGTATTTAACTGCCCTCATTATGCAGGGACATGATACTACGGCAGCCTCCATGAACTGGGCTCTGCATCTGCTGGGCTCCCACCCTGAGGCGCACCGCAAAGTTCAACAAGAGCTTCAGGAGGTGTTCGGTAACAGTAACATGCCCTCGCCCCCGTCACCGCACACCTTCTCACTTTCATGACATCATTTATTTTCCTGCCCAGAGGCCTTTTGACTCATCTTTGCTCAGACTCATTTGTTCTTTACAAGTCAAGGGGAGCTTATACGGGGATAATAGCTGTGAAAATCCTTGCCAAAATACATGGAGAATAATTGAATTATTTTCACTGCTGTGTGTGGATTTACCACGGCCTCCATGCATTTCTTCCATGACGTAAGCTAGACGGCCTTGCAGAAATAACAGAGCGGTTTGCACCAGTTTGACAATCTGAATAAACATCTATAAAAATGATTCCAGTTGACTATTGGATTTACAGTATGTCAAATAAACACAACCCATGAGGTGTGTAAATTAAACAATACAGTGCTATTACATCCTTATCTACTGCCGAAGGTGAAAACAGTACTATCAAACACTTATCTACTATAGAAGCTGGGAAAAGTGGGGAAAATATCAAGGATATAGAAGTAGGGGAAAGTGCAACAGCAGGAATCAGGAGAAGAAACCTAGTTGACACTTTATTTAAAGGAGTGTACACAAGACTACATCCAGAAGATGTCAAAACATGCTTTTAAAAAGTCTTAACCAATAACATTGTGAATTAAACATGTTTTTGCTAAAGCTGATGATGGAAGTAGCTACGAGTGACATATCTATTTTTCTTTGATGGCCAGTTTGACGACAGGAGGTAGAGCAGAGTGATGGTTTGCCTCCTTGCACCCTGGGGCTGAGTCAGCTAATTAGGTGGCTAAAGCTAACTAGCTAACTTATTAATAACCATCTGATAAGTAGTATCCACTCTGTTTTGTTTATCTGTATTCTGTGCGGAAGAGTTTAACAGTGTTTTTTGTTCAATGCGCAAAAGGTACATCCGACCGGCCTGTTAACATGGAGGACCTGAAGAAGCTCAAATACCTGGAGTGTGTGATCAAAGAGGCCCTGCGACTGTTTCCCTCTGTGCCTTTCTTTGCCCGCAGCCTTGGTGAAGACTGCCATATCAGTGAGTTACAGATGAATGATGACACTTGAATGAAACATTCATTTGTTGAGTACAAATCCCTCATGGCAGTGACATTTTTTAGAGGAAACCACAGGAAGCCAGGCTTCTTCTATTACTTTCATTTGAAAAATAGTTTTCTTTGTCACATAACATTCATTTTATAGTTTTGTTGCTGCCAGTTCTTCCCCAATTTTCACATTTTCTTCAAATTAATAGTCCACATAGCCTAACAGGGCCTCACAGGATTGCATCATGTAGTAAATGGTAGGTGTGTGTGTGTGTTAAAAGAGTGAGTCTGACAATAGAGAATCAAGTAAAGTCTTTGACTAAAAGGCTGTATAGTTCATGTAGAAGTAAAGTTCAAGATTCTAGAAATAAAAAGTGAAGCAAAGACACCAATCAAATAGCAATTTACCAAAGATGTGGACTTGAGTCACATGATCTGAACTCAAATCAGACTCGAGTCACACTTGATGACTTTATACTCGATTCGACAAAATCAAAAATGACTTGCAGCCTGGCTTTGACTTTAACACCAGTGACTGGCTACTACACTTGAACTTCAGCCTTTTGACTTGAAAATACTTGATACCTTCACCCAAGTCCAAAGATTAAAAAACATGTTATTAAAAAAATGTGTGAATCAGTTTATTTCCCTACTCAGCCAACCTTAACATTGTTCATCAACAGCAAGTCAACACTTATTTCCTCAGAACCACTTTGTTTGAAGCAATCAAACAGGATCCAATCAAGAACTAACATTGCGTTAATAAGCGCCGGTCGGAGGACATCAAAGATAATTTAGCTTGAGTACAAAAACTATGAGGTGGTGATCAAAAAACAAATTGTAATATGCAAAACATGCAGGTCAAAAATTAAAGATGGAGATGCATCAACTTCCATCTTTGCTTAACATTTGAAGTTGTGCAAGAGATGGTAAGTCGATACTCTGTTGTTAAAATGGCATTAGATTAGGTGAGGAGCAGATTATGACTTGTTTAGAACTCAAAACTTAAACTTTAGGACATGGGAGTTGACTTGGGACTTACATGCAAAGACTTGAGACCTACTTGTGACTTGCAAAACAATGACTTGGTCCCACCTCTGCCAGTTAAGAACATTCAAATGAATGTTAGCATCTTTTCTAGTCTTGCTAGTAGCAGCGACCATGCTTTCGTAAGACCATGTATCTACTCAGGGAATGGACCTGTGAAAGTGGAATTGACATCTTTTTGCCTTAATTTTTTGAGGGTATTTGTCTCACTTCACTTTCTCACAAATGTTTCCCACCTCGTGCGACTGCTACAGTCAAGTTACATGATCATACACATCATATTAAAGGATTATTCAGGTTTATTACAACTGGGGGTCTTATTTTTGTAGTTCATGATGTCATTCCAATCAGTAATGATAATAACAGTGGAGCCATCAAGTTAACAGCTGAGTTCTGGGGATATGTTGAAATGACTAAGAAGTTCAACAGAGCAGCTGTGGTCAGACACTCAGACAGGCCCGCTGGACTTTGTTGTAGTGATGTCACCTCTTTCCCAGACCTCAGCAAATAATGAGGTGATTACAATGTATCTGACACCTTGGAAATGCTGGCAAAACTACAAAAATAAGACCCAACCTATAATACACCAGATTTATCTTCAGGCTTTCCTTTCTTTTGTACAGCGTACTTGAACAGTTCTCATCTGTTTCTCATGATTTCTTTTGGCTTAAGCTGCGGCAGTGAAATTCATAACGATCGAATGTGGAAGAAAAGTAAGTTTCTTTTGTTCCTGTAGATGGTTTCAAGGTGCCCAAAGGTGCGAATGCCATCGTCATTACCTACGCTCTCCACCGTGACCCGCGATATTTCCCTGAGCCCGAGGAGTTCCGCCCTGAACGCTTCCTGCCTGAGAATTCAGTGGGAAGGCATCCGTACGCATACCTCCCTTTCTCCGCCGGACTCCGCAACTGCATCGGTAAGAACAGGACAGGTTTCCTCTGTAGTCTCTGCAAACTTCGTCATGTTTGTCTCCCCAGTGAGGCTCTTAAATGTGCGTGTCACATCCAGAGTCACTGCTCTGTGTCCCACTGTGATGCTCCTCAGGTCAGCGTTTTGCACTGATGGAAGAAAAGGTGATCCTGGCGTCCGTTCTGCGTCACTTTAACGTCGAGGCCTGTCAGAAGCGTGAAGAGCTCCGGCCGGTGGGAGAGCTCATCCTGCGACCAGAGAAGGGCATCTGGATCAAACTGGAGAAAAGGGAACCCCAGGCTTCATCAGAGTAATCTGCTCCGGTTTACAGGAGCTATTCGCCAAAAACATCCATTTCAGTCTTCATCAACAGTAAATCCTTCCCAGTTCTGATGGCGGCGCACACTGTAATGTTGTTATTTTAAATACCCTGTGGGAGGTCCGGGAGAGCAGTGACCTCTGTGTTTAGATTTTAGAATTTTCTCATCATTACAGACATCATAATTACAAAAAGTAAGCCTCACAAAAATAAATGAAGATGCCGATGAGGCACTATTCTGGCTCTGATCACTATTTTTGTTGCACGAATGTTTTCACACAAAAATAACAGTACAATTTGTTATTTAATTGTAAATATTAACTTGTACAAACAGCTAAGCAATGATGCTCATTGGGAATGAAATGAAAAGCTTTATAAGAGTAATAAAAATAAAAATAACTGGTCATTTTGAAACATATTGTTGATTATTAACTGAATGAAACTGGGACAAACGGTGCTGCTGCACTGCTTTTTAACAAAAGTACACTGTACATGGAAAGAGTCATACACAATCTACCACAATTTTATGTCCATTTTAGTTGCACTTCTGTTATTTTTGTTTGTTAATAGCTAAACATTTATCTGTCTGATATATGGATGAATGTGAGACTTTATACTTATTTTGTGGTATTAGCTGGTAATGAAATGCCTGAACCCTGAAGACTCAGAGGTGCAGAACAAGGCTCAATAACACTTTTACATATTCATTAGATTTAAAAACACCACAACAGAGATAAGCCTTTCATTTGTGCAGCATGTCCTCTGCTGAATGTATGACCCCATTCTACATCTCCTTAAGTTTATTAATGTATGTTTGCTAGATTATCTGTGTATTGTGTATTTTTTTTTTTTCTTTTCTTGCATAAGTCTGTCTGGGAAGGACATCTTGTGTAACAGAGAGAGATGCTGAATAAACTGATTTTTCAGTAATATAAATATATTCCACAATATCAAATGTTGCTCGTGCTTTGTCAAAAATGCGATCAGTACTTCTGAAAACCTGACCTCTTCTGAAACTCCTCACCTCACATCACCCTCCCCAAGCAGGCCGAAAGTCTTCCGAGAACAAATTCAGGTTTATGATTATTAAGAGCAAAACTCTTTCCTCTCTGTATCACATTGAGGTCAGAAGGATCCATTGTAACAAAGTGGTAATCATGGCATGACACAGTTACAAATGACCCCATCCATAATGTCAGGAGATGATTTAGCTGGCATGCCTTCTAGGGTCATTGCCGAACACCAGAATGACATGACTGATGATGAATTGCGTGCTCTTTTTCGATGCTATAATCTGAATTATTGAGCGCAATCAATGGCTGGATAGAGCCGAGCCGCCTGAGCTCCAAATGAAGCAGGAAGAGTTCATTTATCTGAAGATTTCTAATAAACAGCTACCCACAGCAACAGATAAAACAGCTTTAGCTCAGATTCAGTGGATACAGTAGGTGGATTGCATGAGACAGACTGCATCAGGAATTTATGCATCTGTTGAATTTCTAATGATAAAGCATTTTATTTTGTAGTATAAATTCAAAGTATCATGGTATCTACATATTACTGTAAAACAGTGTGTGGGTGTTACCAAATTTGTTTCCCTGCTGAATAGCCACAAAGTGTTATTTAATAAGTAAAGACAAATGCCAGTTGGTATTTTTCTTGTGTTTTAAAGGGATAGTTTGGATTATTTAAAGTGGGGCTTTGGACAGGGTCAGCAGCAAAAGGTATTTTAGCCACTTCAAAAAGGTCTACCAAAAAACTCCATATCAGTTTAAGTGTACACTGTATTTAGAATATTTTCACCACTTTCGCTGGCAGGAAACCACCATTATATAAGCCAAATATTGTTCTCTCCAAATCAACCAAACTACATGGGAGAAATCAGTAATTTTACCTTGTGCAACACAGGAGTTGCCGCTGCCACAATCTGCTGGTTTGTTTGTGCTATTATGTGACTTTGGTGAATCCGAACTAACTTTTTGAAACACAAAAGTCACACAATAACACAAACTAAATAACAGATTGAAGCAGCGATAGGCAAGCAACTCCTATGAGTTTGGTTGGCTGGAGAGAGCAATATTTGGGTTGTATTACAGCGGGTTTTCATCCGAAAAAAAGCTCTAAAAAAGCTGTAATTTTTTAAAAACATAGTGTACACTTAAACTGATATAGATTTTTATTAGGTGGACATTTTTAAGTGACTAAAAAGATTTGTTGCTGACCCTGTCCATAGAAGCTCATTGCTTAGCTTCCATACGAGCACTCCTCTCAGCTTCTCCAAAGTGGGGAAGTGTCGACCAGCATCTACTGTAACCCTACATCAAATACTCCAAACTATCCCTTTAATTCACACAGTTTGTCAGTACTGATGCGTTCAGAATGTATTATTCACAGGGGTTATGGAGAAATATTTCCTTTTAATTCATCATGCCAGTTTTGATGGTCAACTGCTCGCTTTGCTGAACAGTTTTTACAGTATAAAAAACAACCTTAAATGGAAAAAGCTGAGGGTGAACTGAACCGACCCCATTAGTCTGCTGAAGGTCCCTCAACTCTCCCATGCCTGGCGGTTTTTATTTTACTGTGCATTGCGGTTATGTAATCATTTCCAATAACATTTCAGATACTGGCAGCAACAACTCAAAGCTCCATGTGTGCAGTAGTATCAGATCTACAGTTATACAAGGAAGACGGAATACCAATTCATGAGGAGAACTGTTTAACAAAGCATTAATTATTAATATCATTAGCGTAGATTTAGCAGTTGGCAGCAGTGTTGCCACCAGCAACCTCTTCAAAGTCTTTCAGGTTCCAAAACTGAAACAGCAAGTCCTCAGTCTGGGGGTCAGGATGCCCCTAGGGGTCACAAGAAAAACCTGAGTGGCCTCGAGATGATTAACAGGAGAAGGGAAACAAAAATCACCGATGAGAGATTTATGGAGCCATGTTTTGTTGCAGCTGTCAGAGTTGCTGGGATCCACAAGATACCCTCCCTTTCTCTGTTTAATGATGACTCGTCTTTATCTCTCATCTTAAATCAGCGTAGACGACTGCTGGCAGGCCTCACTGCAGCAAAAAAGAGCATACTGACAATCTGTTTTTTGTTTTTTTTTTCCCCCAACCTTTCGCTGATTGAATGTTGGATGGTGTCCTACCAGGGTTCAGCATCTCTTAAGTGCACAACAGCTACTGTACAGGCAGGGTCAGGCATCGCCGTGTGCATTAAGGACCATGTTAAAAAAGGACTTTCCCACCTCCCACACTCCTCCATGCCCGGTAATATCAGACCTCGAGGAGGCCACTGAAAATGGGTGGTTGTATTGTACAGATGGATTTGTTTTTTGGTTTTCTTTTTACTTTTGAACATTTTTGCCTCTTACTACTGCCACTACTGACTCAATTTTTTATTCAGGTGTAAAACAAATTGTGCACGCACTGTTGTTGTTTGTACGTCTCATCTGTTCAATACAAAAACTAAAAATTAAGATTTTTCTGTAATTCCTTTATTACTGTGTACTCTCTGTAGCTATAGCCTATAAAAACCGTTCAAATTAACAGTTTAAGAAGGAAAAATCACTTACTGGTGAAACTCAGCCAGGCTTTTTGAAAACGAGACACCTGTCCACAACCAGGTAATTTTGATCCCTTAAAATTATATAATTATGTGTTTGACGACAGGGAATATAGTACCAGTGTGGTTTTCTTGCTGGGTTTAGCTCCTGGCACCCCTGGGATGATTCAGCTTAACTGAGCTAAGTAGCTAACACCAGTTAGCTCCACAGATAGCCATTAACCTACTTTAGCACTCAAACCGCGATCTGTCCTATTGCTATCAGGTAACTCTGTAAATCACCTTGGTACTGTATTCTGTTTTCAGACCAGCCTTATAACATTTAATGACATCTTTATGACAAGTCTAAATGGCACCGCTTCACTTGAGGTCAAGGAAAATGTTCATGGCACAGTTATAATGGTCTCATGACAGCCGGTGTCCAAACCCACCACATCTGACAGTTTAATGTCATGCCTAAACATAAAGCATAAACATTTAAGGAATCACGTTAATTAATGTGCATCATCCTGTCTTAAATAAAATAAACATAAATATAAGTTTCTGTAAATTTGATAATATCAAGTTGTACGAACGAAAGCATCTCAAAAAATGTCAACTTTGCATTTAAAGTTACACTACTGACTGAATGACAACAGTCATACACTCGATGTCGATGGCAGATGTTTTAAAATTGTTATGTAATAACAGTATTATGCACCCAGCTTCAAATAAAGTATGTTGTGTCCTAAAGTTTCTTTATATTTCTCTACATTTTTGTAACTTATTATATATTGACCTATCTGCTGTATAGAATTATGTGAATCATTTTTTTATTTTTTGTTTTTCTGAGTAGCATAAAGAGGACTACAACCAGCATTCTGTTATACAACCGTGTGCTGTGGGCTAAAATGATAAATAAATGAACCTTGCAACTCTACATAAAAGCTGTTTTTGAAGCTTGTTCTCTGCTCTCCGCTGAATTTATTGATGCGCTTCTTCATTTTTCACTGAGTCTAAACGATGTGGGTATCTGCCTTTTTAGGACTCACTCAGCTATGTAAAACTTCAAAATGTAAACTGCACTTCAGTTTCATATTCTGAGGAGAAAAAAAAAAGCACTGAGGCCATGACCTCTGTGTTGTTACAGCTCTGCACATATTCAATGTGACAAGGAGCTGCAACTGCAGGCATTGCTCAATTTTGTGGCTTCACAAGACAAAAAGTTCTGGAAGCTTTGCAGCACAGTGAGCAACAAAAGGAGCTGAAAAATGTCGCAGTTTTAACAAGTATAGACGTGTTACCTATATGCAGCACTGTTGCTTTTTTTTTTTTTTTTTTGGCTGAAAATATACCGTGTTATACTCCTTTAAGACAATCCAGCAGACTCGTGTGAAATAACAATAAAAAAACAACATGAAAGGCTTCAATCAGACTTTAATGTCAGCGAGTTTCACCCGAGACACTCTGCGCCCTTGGGCTCCGTGATGAAATGAAATGAAACCACTTTGAGGCGCAAAATGACGATGGATTTCCCATTCCACTTTCAAAATTTAAATTTTGTCAAACGGATTATGAAATATTGAGACTGCGCTGAGAGAGAAATAAACCGTCTGCTCAAAGGACACAATAAGGTCTTAACATACGACGGAGTAAGTAGCAGCAGATTATAAAATGACCCATCATTAAACTGTCCTCATTTAAATAGGGTGTAGTTCACGATGACATCCAGAGAGAGGCAGCAGTGTATGCTTTTCTGAACATGTGCAAGGAGATGATAAGCACGAGTTTGATGTGTTGTACAGTGTGTGTGTGTGTGTGTGTGTGTGTGTGTCAGACAGTGAGTGAGGGGGATGGAGGAGAACAGCACAAACAGCAGAATGTATCTACAGTTTTTTTTTTTTTTTTTTCTGTCTCAGTGCCCAGCAGCCTCGTGTTGACGTGAGTGACAGCTGCGTTCAGCATGTGTACAGTTTATAGCCTGTGAGTCTCACATTTTCAATGTTCTGACACTTGAATGACACATGATAAATGTGCAATGTCCCTTTAAAAATGGTTAATTAACACGTGTCCGGCACTGTTGCTGGGATCCATGTTTTTTACGGCAGATTATCTCATCCCGTTATGAGGAAAATCTAATTTCCAAATCATGCTTCAAAACTCCGCTGACACTGATTTACATATGACAAGATCAATCTGCACACATACGGTGTGAGCAAAAAGCCTCCCGCTGGCTGTCATTTGCAAATGTGGCTGCATGGATCAACAAACTTGTGTCCTCTTTAAGTGACAGACTTGGAGTGACTCGCTGAAAAGTCCTCTGGATTTTCTCAAGTTTGGAATAGAGCTTGACAGTATTAACTCATCTGACATAAACATTTGGTGTCGTTTTCTCACATCCTGGGACTCACACTGTGCAGTCATGTAAATGTATGGATAAACATGCACTCTAGGCTGATGGATGTTTGCTGTGTAATGGCAGTCCTGTTGATTTCCCTGCATGCTCCATTAGGCCTGATGTGTACGGTAGTCGTCGTATCAATGTGATGGGAAAAAAAGATCCTGTAAGTCATTATAATGAGAAAATTTGTCCAAATAATGAGTTAGTATCCTGGAAAAATGACTTAGCACCTCAAAATAATGATTCTATGAGATCATGATTATGTTATTTGATCGCACAGACACTCAACAAAGCCAACGTCGCCTGATATCGCTGTTTGACTCGACTTGTTTAACTTCAGATTACACCAAACATATAGAAAAGGTCTGTTCAAAGATCTGTCTTAGCGTCTGATTCTGGGACTTCACCAAAACTACTGTCTGAACTATCTCTGTAACCAAATCACACACATTTAGGCTATTCTATGTGATCTCCTTTTGATAACTAATGTAATATTTTTTCTCACTTTCATTCACCGAGCCTCATCTGAAACCGGAGTCCCCCTGGGGAGGCCCGCCTCCCATTTCGAGAACCTCTGGCTTAGATACTAAGTCATTATTTTGAGAAAGTTTCTCATTATAATGGCTTAAAGGATCAGTTTTTTTCCCCCCATCACACTGGTGGAAATGGGCGTCCACAGTATGGAAAATACCTTTACCCAGAATTACATTTAAAACATCAAACAGAATATTAAAGGATGAGCACTTTTTAGTCAAACGAATACTCAAATTTCTAATACTGGAGAAAATATTCAAACTGTAATTAACTCAATTTTTTCAGTCTTAAGTGCAACAGACCGCTTGAAATAGTTTGCCCTGAGGTCCAGCAGAGGGCACTCCTTAAATTTTAAGTATTTTTGTTACTGGACATGTAGGTACAAAGAGAAACTAAAAGTAACAAATAAATCCATGTTTAAAATACCAAATAACCATGAATCAGTCTCATCTGTTAAGTCTCAGTGAAATGGAAAATAATTAAATAAAAATGAATAAATAAATAAAACACAGTGTCTCAATCTTACCTGCTAATAGTTTTGTAAGTTAATATTGATTAAGCTAGATAGACAAGAGCATTAAGCTATAAAACTAGCATAAAATACATATTTAAAAAAAGCAAACCAGCCAAAGTTTGGCATGATTTGGGTAAAATTAGGGCACATCTATCAATCCATCACTATGAATTAAATCAAACTAATTATGTGTTACTTTGAATTTGTCCAAACTTGACATTTTGGAGAAAAAAAAAGTGACGGCCCCACTGAGAACCACATGTTAAACTGTCTAAAATGATCCTAACCGCCACAGACAGACAGACAGGGCACCAAAAAAAGGATGAAAGACACATTTAAACAAAGTCAGGTTTTGTCTGTTAATGGTATTTGTTGACAATGACGAAAATGTCAGTCTTGTAGAAAAGAAAAATCAAAAATAATCCTTTATTTGCAATTCTAGGGACAATCAAGCCATAATTAAATGTTCAAAAGAAAACAAAAGAGGGAAAAAAGAAAACTGGTCATTGAAAACCAACAAAAACAACTGGTGTATTTTTTCTTTTTTGTTTGGCGTATTATTTACAGGTTTATTGTGCTTTAAAGTCCAGTCTTCCATGTTGCCATAAATCTTCCAACAATCAATTTATGTGAGTTACAAACCTTGACTTTTACCTCCAGATTATTGACGCTGTTCGCTTTAAACAATCGTCAGATCCCTTTAAATGACCCATTAAGATCAATAGAGTAGCCCGACGCTGCAGCTGCCTCAGAACATTAGTGGAAGGTGTAGCTGGGACGGTGTAGTATTTATATCTACATCTCTGTGATGTCTTATAGACCTCACCGGCCCGCAGAGCGCAGAGACCAGAGTGTTGAGGAGGATAGGATGTGACAGTATCCCTGGATCTGACGGAGCACCATGCTGGAGCTTCATGACACACTGCTATCTCTATTGGTTGCTTTTAGCCGCTCTGTACGCGTGCACAAACGCACACCAGCACTCGCAGTTAAACCACCACCCACTCGTTTCTAGCCTCCCCCTCCCCTCTCCGTCAGCCTCCATTCAGCCTTGTTCTCACATTAAAAGAATGCCCCCTATTAGAAACCCAGACCAGGATTGTCCAATATGCGAGGAGGCAGGGAGGCGTGGATGGAGAGAGTCACGGAGGAAGAGGAGAACGAAGAGGTGGCTGAGATTAGATGGAGGGAAAACAAATGAGTGATCAGACCAGAGGCGGGAAGTAACAGTACAAATACTTACTGTACTTAACTGGAGTTTTCAGGTGTCTGTGCTTTACTTGAGTATCTATTTTTATCACAACTTTTGACTTTTATTCCCTACATTTTAACACAAATATCTGTACTTCAGGCTCCTTACAAAACAGGCTTATTGCTTTAGTTTCAATGCATTTAAGGGGAATTATTGTTTTTTTTCTTTGCATCATTGTGTGCCGTCTTCACAACATCAAGACCAATTTCAGCCTAAATGTATGGGAAAATAACATGCAATGAAAAAAACAAACAAACTAGGGTATCCATCAGTGCATATCATGCAGGACAGACATAAGAAGGTAAAAAGGACTTAAAAGACGTAACAAGACAAAAAAAATTACATAAAAGACATAACAAGACACATAGAAAAGAACATAACAAGATGAAGAATAGGTTAAAGTCGTACGAAGAAAAAGGATGTTAAGGCCATTAAGACTGATTTCAAACTGTACGGGAAAATAACACAAAAAAGACAATTCCTTGATGTATTCACGCATGACAGACATAACAGGACGAAAATGACGTTAAAGATGGGGACACAACGTATAACACAAAAAACAACAAAAGTTATAGCAAGATGGAAAATTAAGTCTAAGACATAACAAGATGAAAAACGACATACAAACTACATAAAAGATGTAACAAGACGAAACAATGAAAAAGACATAAAAACAACATAAAAAAGATGTAACTGATGGAGAGAATCGACAGCTGGAGAAAAGGTGAGGTTCAGTTAGCTTTGCACAGAAACAGCTGGTAGAAATGTTCTTCAGAGTGTGTACTTTTTCACTTTTACTCAAGTAAAGAGTATTTTTTTGCACAAGTACTTCTACATGAGGACAGAATGTGTGTACTTTTGCCACCTCTGCATCAGACTGACTCAGAGTGTGAGATCAGAGGTCTGAACGACAAATTGAAAATGAGGATCAGTGATCACACAAACCAGATAATCTGTCCACTACGGGTATCGCAGCTGCGGCGAAGGAGGGAGAGATTTCTTTGGGTTAAAATAAACCCATCTGCCTGCCGTCTCCACTGTTCCCTTAGAAACATGTGAGCCAGTTAGCAACCAACTTTGAGGTGGACGGGTGCGCATTGCTCGAGGCGCAGAGGCCACGCATTCTTCACTTCCTTTGAAGTGCACCAATACTTAATCTCACAGCTAAATTGTTTGAAATGTGGGTCATGGCTCCAATTTTACTACAGTGGTGTAAGACTTAAAAACCAGCCACAGCTCAATATCTCAGTGCTTAGTCCCTCTTGTACCTTGACTCCAAAATAATCTTCCTATATTCATTTCTCATTAATCAAAAGAGTTTCCGGACATGCTTCGTGTTAAGTTTCAATTATGAGCAGCCGCAGGTAAACAAAGGTGGTGGATTGGGGGCAAAACAATTTGTTCAAGCTGCCGATGATAAGTCCAGAGAAGGATCAGGCACTTTAAAAGAGCCTTCGAGCAACTGAATGTTAAATAACTGGATTTTTATTTTTTCTTCTTCATCCTAAAAAAACCCTAAATCACATCATATGGATATTGTATGTTTCTCATTCATTTTAGAAGTGTTTTAAATTACCAGACACATCTACATTAAATCTGCGTGTCTCTTCTCTCTTCATCTCCTTGCAGTTTGCATGTATTATGGTGTGTTCCATCCATTTCATCTGAAAAGTCAGATTCTCTGAGTTCCCAGTTGAAATTTTCAACAGTGTGTTGGTGGTTGGTGTTCAAACAGTAAAGTAAAACATTCTCAAATTGTTGTAAGTTGTTGTTAATGCTATAAGTTATCCTGGTCATTCAAATGAATTAAAAAAAAAACAAAACATGAATATCACCTCACCATTTAGTATGACATCATTAAATAGACTCCAGCATCACTGGTTGGGTTCTATTTAAAATTAAATTGAAACAAAAGAACAAACTAAAACTGAAGAAATGAACAGGGACATTTTTATTTTAATGCTTTCATTACATCAGAATGGGGCTCCAGTCCTTCTCTATGAAGGCCGCCATGTTGCACCGCTGTGTTTCTACAGTAGCCCCGAACAAACAGACCAAACACTGGCTCTGGATATGGGCCTTTACGGTGTTTCCGCGAGTTTCATGGCCACCCTACTCTTACACGCTTGGAGGGAGAAATGAGATGAGGTGTTTGCAAACTGCAAACTTGCCACTAGATGCCACTAAAACCTCTATACTGGTCCTTTAAACATGTTTCTTTATGTGTTTTCGGCTGCATTGTGTCACCTCACCACCTTAAAGACACGTCAAGTCTGCTCCCCTTTTTCACTGTTACTACACCTGTCCAACTCTCCGTCCTCTCATGACACATAGCCGACAGTTTACAGTGAGAACTGTGGCAGATTAACCATTGAAACTGGACTTTGACTTGACACAGAAGTAGACAGATTCAGCTTTTCTTATTTTAGCTGGTGATTTTGCCACACTCCATTTCTTTGAGTTGAGCTGAATGTAAGATTTTTGATTTTACACGTACATTGCAAAAGGATGGAGGCTACTTATAAGGTGGTTAAAGAAAATGTCTTATTGTAATGTTGGAGTGTAATTTTCAGCAGTTATGAGTTTTGTATCCCCAGATTGTTGTCGTTGCATTTATGAATCTAACATCAAAACCTGAAATTGTTTAAGGATTATAAGCATATTCAGAATCAAGTTTATTGGGCAAGTATGCACATACAATGGGCCTCATGCAAGAACATTTTCACATTCTTATCTTGAATTTCTCTTACTCTTCTTGAACAATGGGCTCGCATGAACATGTCACATCAGATTCAGCACCTAACAAGAGATAACTGTGTAAATGATCCGCCTGTGCACATTTGAGCGCACGTGTATGAGAATTGCAAATTAGCATAATGAACACCCATAATAATACCATATAAGGCTTTGCGAAAATGGCATCAAAGAATTAAAAAGAAGAAGTTTACAAGTTTGGAGCTTGAAGTTCTGCTCTCAGAGATGCATAAAGGAAAATCTGCAGTGGAATTAAGGGACCTTCTATAGCGAAGAAACGGGAAAAACGAGTGCTGTTTATGCTGGGTTACCTGAAGGTCGGACTGTCACTGAAATAAAGAAGAAAGGTCTCAATATAAAAATGGCTTCAAAGAAAAAAAAATACCTTGCCACAGCAAGGGGAGATTGAAGATCGCAACAGGAGGAGGGGATCAAGGGGTTTCCATCACGGAGACAGAGGACAGAATAAGTGAGGATGTTCCCATAGAAGATATACGGCCAGTGCACCTGAGAGGAGGTAATAATACATCATTAAATTAATGATGAAAGGCTTTAAGTGTCAATTTACAATCATATTATAATTTGAAATGCAGTCAAACAGGATACTATTGACATGATTATGGAGTGTAATTTATTTTTCAAAGTGTCCTGAAACTAATGAAATATGTAATTATTCATGAAAAACTGTGATAACTTGCGATAATAGCAGATAAACTGCACATGACTTCTACGACAGGTCTGGACCACTCGTAAACTGTGTTTGTATCTATCATCACCTCTCACCTCAATATCAGTGTTCTGATATCATACATTCGCTGTGTTTCTCTGCTCATTTACTCTGGGTTTTCCGCTAATTTGTCACTTGTCTGTACATCCACTGTGATATAAAAAAGGACGTTATGTTCTGTACATGATGGTGCGTGCAGCTACAGCACAATGCAGCCTCATTATACAGGACTGTAGTGGGGTATCAAGGCTAGTTTAACTATCATATTCAAGGTAAAAAAAAGTAATAAGTACCATGTTATAAATGTCATCCCAGTGCGGCTACAAAAGCTGAGTCGGTGTAGCTATCGGTCAAACCAGCCATGCAGCTCAAGTTGAATACAGAGGAGGGAGAACACAGAGGGGCATCTGATAAGTGACCTCTGTACTAGTTCTCTCTACTGTAAAGGAAGAGAGAAACAGACAGTCAGAGAGAAAGTGAAAGGTTTTACATGCTTCTCAAAGTCTGCACCTTATCAGGCTCTCCATGACTGCACGAGTCCCTGGGGTTCCCGGTCGGCACAAAGCAAAAGGGAAAGAAAGAGATGAACTGCATGCAGAATGGGCAGCGCTGCATCCAAAATTTGCCCTCAACTACAGAGCGGTGTGTGTGTGTGTGTGTGTGTGTGTGATTACCATTTCGAGGGCAGAGGAGTGTGTTAAGAGAAGCAAAGTGGAATAATCATTAGCCGGTGCCTGACACGCACACGAGGGCCAAGGTTAAAGCCTCAGCAAGGTTAACGCAGGACTGGGCCCTTTGCAGCTCGCAGCTCCATATATGATTAAGACTTTAAGTGACCGTTCAAGCATCACAAAGAAAAACTCCACTCCTCTTCTCCTTGACACGCTCTTGTCCAAAAGCTGAACGTGTTCTGCCAAAGATGGATATTAAAACTTCAGCTTCGTGGTTCTGCTAAGCAGTCGCTTTGTTTTTCTGCCAACCAATTTGTTTTTCTTTAATCACATAGCTTGAATTAGATTAACTTTCCTGCGTGTTAGACTTTTTATCCCACAGCTCCTCTCACTGTCTGTACTGATTTACACTTTATGAAATGTTTCTGGGTGGACTTAAGTACACTAATAAGACGTAAAATGCTGTATTAATTTGTAATAATTTGTTCTTTATTAGACAGTATTAGACCCTTAAACTTAGACTTTCTTCGGGGGTATTTAGTGACACATTAAAACAGGACTGTACTATAAACTAAATTGTATTATGTCCCACTGTTTGACCCTTATTGGACTTTCTTAGAGGGTAACTTGGGACACATTCAAACAGAAACTGTTCTGTATAATAAATTGTATAATTTCTCACTGTTAGACACTTGTTTAACTTTATTAGAGAGTAATTAGGGATATATTATAACTATAATCTGTCAGTGGCTAACTTCACAGACTTATTGTAATATAAACTGATAATGTGATTTGATCAAAGAGGTAGGCATTGGTCCTGGCTACTCTGCCAATTGTATGGAACTAGGGCTGGGTGATTGGATGAATCTATCGCCCATCGACGATGGGTTGAATCTATCGCCGGCTGGATTTTTTGAGGCGATATTTGTCATTTTATTTTGCTAATGTAATAGTCTGCAGAGTGACAGCTGTTGCTCCGCGCTGCATCCACATCCAGCGCCACAGTACACACCAACTCAGCCAGACCATGAGTGCAATTAGATGGGTGAGGAGTGAGAAATAAACAGTCTGCAGAGCCCAGCTCTTTGCCCTCTTTCCACGCAGTGAATTAAGGATTTATTTCGACCAAACAGAGCTGGTGGTTGTGGGTTGTTGTGATGATATTGTCAATCACCAATGGATGGGCCGACAATGGCTGGAAAATTTTAAAATATTGCCCAACCTTATGGAACCACTCGAAGGTGTGTCTTCAGCAGCAGATATGAGATTTCACTTTATTTTACAGCACAGTTCTGTTATAATGGGTTCTAATTACCCTCTAATAAAGTCTAATCACAGTCTAACAATGGGAAACAATACACTTGTTTTACAGTACTGTTGTAATGTGTCCCTAATTACGCCCTGAGAAAGTCTGATAAGGGTTTAATGGTTAATGAAGGGTCTAATATTGTGTTTAATACAAACTACAGCTTGTTACATCTTATTATCACAAACTTACTGTTTCATAAAGAATTGCTCTGATGTAGAACCTTACGTGAAGTTTAGCTAAAAACAAAGGATAAAGATCGTTACGTGCACAGTTACGTTCAGGAACATTAACACTGGCTGTGGAGACCAGTAGGTTTAATGCCACTACAGAGGAGGACAGACTCTGTTTGTTGTGTGAGCTTGGTGAAATTGAGAATGAGGCTCATTTTTTGTTTTGCTGTCCAGCGTATGAGGACTTAAGGGATGTACTTTTCACTAAAAATGTCCTCTATTTATGCTGATTTTTTTTGGCTGGATAAGTATGAGAAATTTGAGTTGTGCTTTAGAAAGGGAACCTTTTTTGTCGCAGATTTTATTAGTTAAGCCTGGGAAAGAAGGCAGAGTATTCTGTTTAGGACTGAGCTATGAAATGGACTGTAATTTTGTTTTGAAAGGAAAATGTTTGATCACTGCAACTGTATTTGGTGTCCTATAAACCCACAAGGGTTGGGCCCTTTTTGTGCATAGCACAAAAATAAAAGAAAATCAATCAATCAATCAATCAATCAGTCTTATTAGCTACTGTAAAACAATCTGCGACCGGGTTCTGTGCTATTTGTGTGAATAATGCAATAATAAAACTTGCCTGTATTTGAAAGGATAAGTTAAAGTAAAACCTCACAGCATTTAATGGGGCAGATATGGATGACGTGACAGGTCAAAACCGCCTGACTAAACAACCAAAACGACTATGTAATATTTATTCTGGCAGCCATGTTTGGCCAAATATTAACTGGGGATGATGGGAAAGTAAATGCACCCTGTTTATTTGGATTGAAGCAGACGTGTGTGTATTTGTTATGCTCTGCCCATCCTCACCTTGCATGGACAAAATCAGAGCGACCTTAACAGATGCCGCTTGACTTATCAAGTATTATTCATGCGTCATTCATTCAAATGACTCTGCTTGCTAATATCTTTATCGAGGCCTCTGATGATAAAAAAAATTCTCCCCGTCTGCTCGTCTTCACATGAAATGATATGCCAAAGAAATAAATACAAAAATTCAATTAGCACATTCTAACCTCATGCCTATCTCAATTCCTCATTCCTTCAGTGCTCCGATCACCTTGCCATAAAAGGCCAAAAAAGCTGGTAATAAGCTTTGACTGTCATTCACATTTTATTAGAAAAGTGAATATCAATAGCCAGGAATGAAGGAAGAGTTTGACATTTTAGTTTTTAAATTTACTGTGCAGACATGAGAGTGGAATTAATCTTCTCATCTAAATCTTGGCGAGATCGTGATGTGGTCGTAATGAAAAAAAGAGGCTCAAAAAACAGACCTTGTTCTCAGTGCACACCCATCTGTGAAAATAAAGATTTTAAAGGTCTAATGTATAATATTTATGGGGATTTATTGGCAGGATGTGGCAGAAATTGAATATAAATAATAAGTATGTTTTCATTAAGATTAATGGACGACCTGTTCTACCTCCTGAGCCACAGACGCTTCAGTAAGGTTAATAACTTTAATTGCCCCTTCAATGAGGTTCAATCAAACTTTCTCACAATATCAAGCAGAGTAGGAGAAAAACAAGAGGACAGATCCAAACTCAGAATACTTGAGGCCGAGCTTTTGCAGTGCAGAGGATTTATCAGCATATACAAATGACGCACGGACTGGTCAGGCAGGTGCAGATCTAAACAGGCAGAGTCCAAAACCAAGGCAAAGATTCAAGAAGAACACTGGGAAACGCAAGGAAAATGCTGGGACACTAAGGATGAAGATGAGCTGGCAAAGAAAGGAGGGAAGCACAGAGACTAAATACACAGGCGGGCTAATCAGCTGCAGGTGAAACTAATCAGCAATCAAAAAGGTGGGAAAAAGACAAAGACAGGAAGTAAAGCAACAGAAACAAGAGGAAAGTGAAGAACTTCAAATTAAATAGACAGGAAATTCCATCCGTCCATCCATCCATTGTCTGTAACCGCTTATCTTGACAAGTTGTGGGGGGCTGGAGCCTATCCAGCGAGGTGGGGTACACCCTGGACAAGTCACCAGTTCATCGCAGGGTTGACATATAGAGACAAACAACCACTCACACTCATATTCATACCTATGAGCAATTTGGAGACAACCTATTACGCTGCATGTCTTTGGACTGTAGGAGGAAGCCGGAGTACCCGGAGAGAAGAGTTGGGCGATATGTTAAAATTAAAATGGACAATTTTATTTGTCCAATCACCCAACCCTACTGGAGAGAACCCACATGGACACAAGGAGAACAGGCAAACTCCGCACACAAGGCCCTGCCCCAGCCACAAACTCCCCAGCCCCCAGCTGGCCAGGGATTCAAACTCAAAACCTAAAATGTGGTATACACACAGTTTTGTGATCAGACTGCAGAACAGAAGCCACTCCATAAAACTACAAAATGCAATTTAAAGTTGTCCAACAATTAATGTACTTATCTGACTTATTTCAAATATTTTTTTTCTGTTTTAAACCTGTGTTGCAAGATTTCTTGGACATTTGAGAGCAGCAGAAACAAGATGTATGCATATTTAATTTAACATCTATCAGATAAAGAGTAACATAAGCATTAATTTCATTCAAGTCCAGTTTTCACTTTTACTTCAGCTCAGTTTTGGACTTCACTGACTCCAGAGGGAAATATCTGGCTCTTCAGCTGCTAAATGCTCAACTGTGTTTGCCAGCTTGTTGGTAACTTTGTGTGTCAGCTGCACAGTGCTGGGCAGATTGCCAACAGTGAGTTTTTACAGCTCTTTTTAAAAATAAACACAGTGGTCTGCGGTTAAAAATTACAACGATCAGAGCAGTAGTGGGCTGGACAACCAAAATATTGAGCTGAAAGACGCTAAAATGCTCGTTAAGCAGAGGGGGACTGAGAAGAATAATTATCTGTGGGTTTGATGCTTGCAAGTGTGTGCATTTTACATGGTAATGTGGTCCATTATTAATATGGAAATATTAATTAAAGCAGTTCTAAAACTTCATTTTCACGCACAGAATGTTTTGTTTGAAAGAAAAAGAAACAAAAGACCCTGATGCCCTTCATTTCCCATATGTCTCTGCATGCAGATGTAGGCTAGACTTGTAATTTCAAAAGTGTCCATGGGTGCAATGTCACTTCTCACTCAGCTAGTGTCTGAAGTAGCCAACTGTGAACTCCCACAAGTCATTATAAAGGAGACCAAGGCCTTGTCCCGAATCTCCCTCTTAACCTTCTTCCTTGCTCTGGAGCTGTCCTCGGTTTGATGTGGCCGTCCACAAAGAAAGAGCAGTGGTGAGTTAATTCAGCCCTGAATGGGATGCCACTCATGACTGAGAAAGTGACGGCGGACAGAAACCACACCAACAGACCAACAACAAGTGTGTGTGTGTGGTTGTGTGTGTGTGTGTGTGTGTGTGTGTGTGTGTGTGTGTGTGTGTGTGTGTGTGTCGGCGCGGGAGGACACAAAAACTACTTGGCCAAATTTAATGAGCGTGTCATGACTGATGACCGTTAGAACCGCACTGCACGCGACCTAAAAACGTTCCTTGTTATGCCTTACATATGCTGTTATCATTGTATGGCCGCTTGTTGACCTCATACTGTATCCATGATATAATGAAATTAAATTCTGACTAATTTTACATTGATTCATGCATGTTAAGCCACATTAAGCTAATTTGGTCCCATTAATTTTGTGCAGTCTTGATATTTTTTTCTAAATATATCTATATGTCTTCCTTTGCAGTACAGCATGGCCTCATGGTGAACTACGCTTGCTTTAAATTTCATTTCACCCCCACTTAGTTTGATATGGTTTATTTATGTCGAAACATATCAACATCACTGGCTTCCACTGCTTGATTTTTTTTTTTTTTTGGTCCACCCTGCATGATGACCTTACTCCACTCTCTGCCGCTTTAATTAAAGACACCCTTTTAATTATTGTATGTCGATATTTTTTTCAGATTATATTGTCATTAAATTAAACACTAGCTTTTGCCTTAATTAATATTTTATTGAGTTTTCTGCCACATTTAGTCTCATCACCACCAACTTTTGAAAATTTCAATTAACTTTTTTGATTAAAGAAATGTCATTAACCATATTAAAGTGTAACTTCACCCCCAAGTCTGAGCCTGTGTTTGAGCGGGTTCACAATAGATGTGAGGCAGGAGCTGCTCAGTGAGGTTGGCAGCCCACTTCTGATTTGAGAGCATTAACATTCTTTTTTCAGTATAAATTTCATGACGTAAATAAGTCCCAAGCAGTGGACTCTATATCAGCATTGTCTTGCCAAACCCGACCTATCTGGAGGGTGTTGTGTCAGTGATGGAGAAAGGTCAGACTCCATACATGATCACTCTGCTACAGGGATAAAATGCTCTGCCTTGTTTGCGTATCTTTAAACCAATCACAGTCATCTTGGGTGGTGCAAAGCCCAGGATGCAGCGACGATGCCCCTGCAAAATGAGGGACAGAAAGTTTTTTTGTGTTTGGATTCCTTTCCTACAGATTAAACTCCAACCACCAGCGCACTACAGATACAAACAGACAGATCCAATGTTGCAGGGGCCGCTGTTGTAACACTTGAGAAATAATGGAATAACAATAAAAGAAAGAAAGAATCTTAAAAGAAAAATTATCCAACCCCCTCCTACATTACAATGACATATTTGTGGCGTTGTCGGTGGGATTGGGTTCTGTGAGCAGCTATAGTAATCGAGGAGTGTAATCAATCATGATGGCTAACCCTAGCACCCTTTGGCTGTCAAAATTTAGAGAACCAAGTGATAATTTAAAATATGATTGGCTATTACAGTGCTGCTCACAGCCTGATTTCAAAGAACCTGAAATCCCCCCAAAAAATTATCCAATTATTATTGGATGTAGATGGCATGATGGCCAATTTTCAACCCATGAAATTCAGACCCTTTAAGATAAATTTTGTATGAAATGTCAGTATTAACACCAGGGTTTAAGTTTTTTTCTTTTTTGAATATCACAGTACAGTCATATAATTTTAGTTTATGGATGAAAAAACACATTTAAGTATACAGTACCTTTTTCAGCTATTTCTTTTCTCTGTTTTTTCAATTAAAAAAACTAAATCATTGACAGTAGTTTCATATATCAATACAATCAAGTTATTTTTTGCCCTCATTACGATGTTGCTGCATCAAGCTTTGAATGCAGTATCTTTCTAAAACTGAGGAGTCCTGAGTAGAAAACAAACGAAGCTCCGTGACCATGTGCATGTCTACCCAACATGGATTTGTAATAATGAACTAGTGACTCTGCAGGGTTGCCCATTTTACAATCTTAACCAATTTCAAATGCGTACATACAGTACTGTATCACACACATGCATACACACACACACACACACAAGTGTGGATCTGACTGATCATGTCCCCCAGTTATAAATATGCTCACAGCAGAAGATTAGGCAAGATGGGCTTTCACACATAATAACTGAGATTATCCTGCTGACTCCTCTGACGTCAGAACTTCTGATCTCACAGCAACTTGCACGATTCAACGTGACACCAATGAAAACATCGGGGGAGATGGACGCCCACGCTCAGATTGCTCCTCCTCGCTGTAAAAACACTCACAGTCGGCCTCTGCACGCCCCAGGACTTGTTTATGATTCATTCAACATATGCACCTGTACCTGCAGATAAATCAAGATAACAATTTACACCTTCCACTCAGTACAACTGTAATGCTGTAGTACTTTAATCACAGTATTTTTAACAGTAATGCAACAGTGCAATGCTGTAACACGCCATTTCATTTTTGGTAGATACCTCACAGTTACAACTCAATAAAAACACAGGCCACTAAACACAATATGTCTATCTCATTGCCTTGTCCACTGTCAGAACAGGCTGTGAAGAATGCTTAAAGTGTAAAAGCAGAGGAGGTAATAATATACTGTATGTGGATATATTTCCATACATACAAAAAGTTTGAAATATAACCGGTTCAGAATCAGTTTTCCCTTGAAGCAGTCTCGACAAGCCTTCTGGAAAAGCGAGGTGATCATGCACTGCTGATGTACCCTGGGTAATGGTGGATGTGTCTTAATTTCTGCTAAAACAAAAAGGTATAAAGCAAATAGCACTTGTGGCAGGCTAGATCTGAAACAAGGTTTTAAAAAGTTTTTATACTGTACCAAGCCACGGGGGTGAGAAGATACATCTGAGGGGTTGTGAAATGATTAACACAATAGAAGGAAAAACTTGTGTTTCTGTTTTTTTATTGAAAAGATGTAGTCTGGTCTGTGTTTTCATCACCATCAACAGCTACATTTTACCATGTACCCTAATAGTTCACTAATAATCAGAATAGTAGCCCAATCGGAATAAAAATGCCTCATGTAACCACCTCAGTTGGAAGAGACTGCCCTGATCAGACCAGATTGGAAGGAATTTGCTGTCGAGTTGAGACAGGTGGTGTAAACCTTTCATAATCTGTGCAACAGGAAAATCTTAGAGCCTGATTACTGTGTGAACACTTTCACACTAACACTATCTGAGCATTTGTCTCAAGTTGAAATAAGTTAATTCTTTCTGTGCTTTCTGCCCCACATGGGGGTCGGTTATGTGAACAGAGGAAGGGGCACCAGGTTTACAGTTCTTGGCGACCCGTAAAGGTCCTCTTGCACTCTGTCCCTGTTTAAAGATTGTGGCTCAGATTGCTGCTTAATTAGGAACAACATCAGAAACGTGTGGGTCCATCTCGAAAATCGTACAAATAGGTGGAACCACTTCTTCTTCTTCTACTGGTACATTTCCAGCAGATTAGATGCCTCACAGTGGGCAGAACAATTTTGAACATGTCAAACAAGTACGTTGTTTATTCTAATTAAATGCTTTCTGGCATGCAAATGCACATCTTAATGGATCACTTTATTTAGCATCCATTAACAATCAAGTTGACATCTCTACTCAGAATAATTTCAACCAGGTTGAAGAAATATGGTTACCTAAGTAACCTAATGAAAACACAGAGAACAAAAATAAATTGATTCTACTCACAAGTCTTTCTTGTGCATTCAAAGCTTATTGTTTTGTGTCAGAGTTCATTGCCATGAACATGGACATTGTAGTTCAATCCTATATACACACACGCTGAGTCTTTGACTCTTTTTGTGTAATATTTACCAGTAGCTACATTGCCCAGCTATCAACAATGAAATATTTTTTTGATGACCCAGTTTCAAAGATTTTTGTCTTTAGAGGAACAAATGGCCGCGGGGTTGAAAAAGACAGGTCAGGGAGGTCAGAAATTATTGAAAGATGGACTAACACATTGTTAGTTTTGGTCTCTTCATGGGATTTGTCAACAATAACAAAAATATTGGGAAACCCCAGCCTTATCATTTAATCATTATCGTTGTGAAATCCTGGTTAGTTTGACCTTTTCAGCCATAAAGAATGCATTCCCAAGAAATTGTTCAGAATTAAACCAGTGGGAACGGACAATCGCATGTGACAAGCAGACATAGTTTTGAGTCAGAAGTCAAAAAGATTGGGAAGATTGAGATGTTCTCTGGCTGAGACCCTGTAATATCAGCCCTGGTCTTTTAGCAGAGTTTGAGTGTGTAGTTACCCTTTAATGAAGTAGTCATTTTAACGCAGTGTTTACTTAACCTTAACAAAGTACTTATATAGACAGGTGGGTGTTATCACAGGTACTTAGCTGCTAGGTAGCTGCTCCATTTAGACCGCCTCATCTCCACCTACACTCCACTCCATGCTTACTTTTGGATTAGCAGGGAGTTAGATGGAATCAGGCACTGCCATGATAGCGACAGCTGGAGACACCACAATGTGGGCTTCAAAATGGCTCTGCAGAAACCAATGGGTGACGTCACGAAGACTGCGTCCGTGTTTTATACAGTCTGTGGCCTAAACTTAAAGCTGCAGTAGGTAAAAAAGCCTAAAAACGGTTGACTGTTGAGTCTCATCTGAGTTAGGTTTCGTTTTCTCCATCCTGAGCCCCTCCTACCAGACGAGCAGCATGCGCTTCACGCAAGCATGCAACATCGTGAGTGAGCACTGAGCGACGGACACCAACTGTGTGTAATAAAACAGAAACCTGACAGTACAAAACAGCGACTGCATTTCGGAACATAAAGATTCAGTGTGAAGATACAGAAGTAATGAGAGCTGAACATAAAGAGACTTTTAGAAACGTCTTTTTCTCCGCTGTCCTGCACACATGAGCTCAGTATCACAACACTCACTTGTTTGAAGGGGAGAAAAAGCGGCTCGTCACGGTTTGGTTGTGGTCAATGAGACGTGACCGCAACCTGCTTGGAGGCAAGTCGGGCTCGCTTTGTTCCCCGCTCCAGAGTCGGCCCATCTCAGGCACTGCTCACCGTGATATAAGCGGTAATGGAAGTGCAAATCAGTGGTGACACAGTTTGACTTGGTGCGGCCAAAAATGGCACTCCAAAAGCACCATGTGTGTCCCAGTACTCACCAGAAAGTTGATTCTTTCCTTTATATCCCTCCTCTCTTAACTCTCATGACGTGACTTTCAAATACATTTCTCCTCTGGTCAGCAGTCCACATGGACAGAGAGACTGATTATCTTACTGTAAACAACAAAGTCGGCTCCTCCGTGGTCGCTGCTGCACGCAGGTTTACATACAAACATGATGCTAAATCCACTTTTTAATCCCAAAAGTTTAAAGAATAAACACTGAGGTCTCGTCTAGCCAGTCCATGTGTCCGTAATTTGTCTGTGGTCACTGCTGCAGGGGGGCTGAGAGGCAGAAGTGAACATAATCCGCTTTTTTATCTCAAAAGTTTAAAAAACACTGAGTGTCAGGCCGGTCTGCAGGTCCACGGTTTCTTTGTCATTGCTGCAGAGGGCTGAAATGCTGGAGTGAAAACAAATCCTCTTTTTAATCCCAAAAGTTTAAAACATACACCCTGAGCTCCCCTCCTGTCAATAAAAGAGCCGGCATTAGAGTGACTCCAGTGTTTTTGTCCTCCAGAAGCTCTGGTCTGCCACCGACCCTCTCCTGCAGAGCTCCCCGGCTCTGAGCAGCTGTGTGTTGGCTCTGTGTCTCAGCTCCACTCGGTCCTCTTGGCAACTCAGCAAAGCTCCGCAATAGACATGAATGAAGTCAACTGAAGATGAAGTCAAAAAGTAGTGAGTGAGCGGACGATCTCCTGGGCTCAGCATGTTGCTCATTAGACTCTTTTTTAAGATTCACTTTATTTTAATTCTGTTTTATAGCGACTTTTCCTGCAGGAGTTTCCACCATTGATTCAGGGTCTCTCCGAAGGTATGTGCACGCACAGCTGCACTAGTGGAACAGCCAATAGGAGCCCCCGGTCTGGGAAAACCTGTGACTGGTTTAAGTCTACCGTCACGGGCTGAAAACAGAGCCAAGAGGAGGTGCAGAAGTGTAGTTCTCTTTCAGACCGCTTGGTTTACAATATACTGAAAGGTTATTATGAAATTATTTCTCAAAGATAGTGTTTCGTACCCTAGCTTTAAACCTTACCCATAGTGCTGTCAGATCATACACAAATTTTTCAACAGTGCTTTGTTATGGTTTTAGAAGGCACAGAGCAATGATGTCCTCCAGATAGGGCCATCAGATCAGTGGACAAAGCATGTCTTTTTTCCAGTTTTTGTTGCTTACAAGCGCTACAGCGTTGTGTTTGGGAGAGTAGATAAACAAACAGAACATAAGTGATAAGTATGGAGTACTTTTTCTGAGTAACCTCCCAAACACTATTTGTTATGACAGACATTCTATATTAGGAAAAGATTTCAACCTCTATAACGCCTTTGAAGAGGAATAGAAATGATGAATTCAGTCTTGAGAGAAAAAAAAATCTTTCAGTCACAGCTGCAATAAGAGCGGGGCCTGCAGACAGAATATAAAGTGTTAAGTAAATAAGAGATAAAATGATTTGGCACATTTTCACCTCAAATTAAAGTTTACTCATGTGTACATAATATCCTGGGCTGTTTGTTTTCTATGTGCAGTTTTGGGGTCGTTATCACGTGATCCACATTGCTCACTTCAGGGTTGAACGCGCAAGCATCGTATCTGATTTACCGCATGGGAACTCAAGCCTAAAGTTACGATGAAGCAGACGCTCTTAACTGAGGATGATCTCACATTCCAATAAGACTGCAGGGCCTCATGGAAATCCATATGTGATACACATCTTCACAGCCAGTCAGCCAGTCAGTCAGAGCGTTTGAGCTTCAAGGTCAGCCATCCCTCCTATACTAAGAACACAACACAACAGATACATTAGTTATAATGGACAGAATTAAAAACCAAGCGTCAAGCAAACACACATGCTCCCACTCATCAACAATACATCTGAATAGGAGCAGGTTTTTAATAAAGTCTATTTATGAAACTATTCAACTGCTGTTATTCAACACTTACTTTATAGTGTCAATAATCTCTGAAGAGAGCCATGGAGAAGCAATGTATTCCAAAAGGTGAATTAGACAGCTGGCTGCTTTGATCTGTTTGCTTTGATGAAGGGAGACTTTGGGGGAACCTAAAATTAGCAACACAACTGATTGGTCCTCCAGTTCTGCTGCACTTTCTAAACAAATGATGTACGGGCCTCATAATGCACTGACATACATGTGTGTGAATGTGATTTTGTTGGCAATTTGCCTCTAAATTTGAGGAACCTTTAGAAAAATAACGTCTTTCAAAGTATAAAAGGAGAGACAAGGACGAGAATTATGCCATTTAAGTCATGTAGCACCTTTTCCTTTTAAGTTAAAGTGGTGAGTAATTTTACCAATCAGCAGAAGCTGCATTTAAATATCTTTTGTGAAATTAGCACGTCTTTGAGAATCAATTTTCCTAACATGAAAGGATTAAGTGAAAGAATTATGACCAGAACGGAAAAAAAAAGCTCAGAAGAAAGTGTTGTGAATAAGTGTCCATATTCTTTAACTATAATACCCTCAGTTAGTTTTTATTGTCTGTCTTTTTATCTGTTATTGTGTATTCTTGTTTAGCAAAATGTGTGCTTCTGAGCCTGCAAATATGAGCTCTGCTGCATCCACTACAGTTCAGCACCACTCGTTTGTGAACTACTCTTATGAAGTGTTAAGTTTGGCGTTTTTTTTGGGGGGTTTTTTTTGGAGCCAGAAGTGGCTATATTTGGATGAGATGGTGGAGCTGGGTAGGATGCACATTGCTCTGCCTCTATCTTGATTGGCTGTGACTGAGAAACTGAGGACATGCCATGGTGGCGACCAGAACGATTATGGTCTTTTGTTCCCAGGGTCCAGAGTTTCCAGGGTCCTATATTACCATGCTTCTATGCTCCCAGAGTCCTGTGTTCCTAGAGTCCTATGAGTCCATGGTTCTGTGTTTCTAGGGTCCTATGTTGCTATGGTCTTGTTCCTAGAGTGCTATTTTCCCATGATCTTACGTTCCCATGGTCCAGGGCTGTACGTTAACTTTTTCAGCACCTAGCACTGGTGCTACAGAGGCTGACAGTTATGTAGCACAGGGCCAGAGAGTTGTAGCACACACTAAAAATAACCATAACCTCTACAGAACACAATTAATGCAGTTCATCACTTATGCCCTTTCAGAATCCAGCCCGTCTGCACTCACCCTAGGCCAGGGGTCTGCAACCTTTACAATCAAAAGAGCCACTTTTGGCCAAAACAAGAAAAAAAATCTGTCTGGAGCCGCAACAACTAAATTCTCTCTTTTCCCTGAACACTTTTCTTTTTTCTTGATTTGGCTTCTATAGAGAGCTTATGGAGATTCTCCCAAGCAAAAGCACCGAGCCATAGACATGGCCTATGACACACATTTTAGTTGATAAAATATTATTATTATATTTTTTAATCTGGTCTATAGGCTACATATTTTTACAGTTGGCAAAGGTAAGAATCACTTTACACTGTAAAAAACAATACTTGAGACAACTCAAAATTTCAAGGTAGCATGATACGGCAATAGATTTTTGAGTTTTGAGGCTGACTTAAACTTTTTTAACTTTTGAAATAAACTTTAAAAAGTTTTGCAGACCTGTAATCTTTAGTCAAGATGATTTACTTTTGTTCTTTAGATAATCTGAGTTTTAGAAGTTAAAAACATGGTTTTTAAAAACTAAAGTCATTTTTTTGGTGCCTGAAAATTAAATGGTTTTAACTGAAAATATAAAAGTTTAATTTCAACATCATTCACTTTCACTTCAATGCATTTATTCAGTCATTTTTAAATGCATTTTTTTAGAGTTTCTAAAATTCAAAGATATAAGTTTATCTGAACAAGTATAATAATCTCAACAAAAGATTAGTATTTGATAAAACTTTCAAAACTCAAAAGTCTACTGCAGTGTATTAACTTAAAATTTTGACTTTTCCCAACTTTTATGTTTTTACAGTGATTCATTTTTGACAAAGCCACAGGGAGCTACTTGAGAGGGCCTAAAGAGCCACATGCGGCTCCAGAGCCGCAGGTTGCAGACCCCTGCCCTAGGCACTCATCCCATTTGATATGAATGGAGTGAGTGCCTAGGGTGAGTGCAGAGGGGCTGTATTCAGAATGGATAAGGATTGTCCTTTTTGATTTTCTGCAGTGCTGCCTGGCAATACGTACAAAAGATCATCTGCTTGGTAGCATCATATTTTAGCCACAGAAACTCCTTCTCCCAGTCCGCGCTATATTTATGTTTTCCCCTTAGCTACGTTAGGGATACCAGTATCCGGAGCGTCTGTCAGTGTGTCTTCTTATGTTCTCAAGGCCCTATGTTCCCGGGGTCAAATGTTTTCAGGATCCTATTTTCCTGAGGCCCTATGCTTCCCATGATCCTATGTATCCAGAGTCCAATATTTCAAGGTCCTATGTCCCCAGGGCCTAGTGTTACTGGGGTCCTATGTTTCCAGGGTCCTATCTTCCTAGAGTCCTCTGATTCCATGGTTCTATGTTTCCAGGGTCCTATGTTGCTATGGTCTTGTTCCTAGAGCACTATTTTCCCATGGTCTTATGCTCCCATGGTCTTACGTTCCCAAGGTCCTATGTTCCCAAAGTCTTATGTTCCCAAGGTTCTATGTCCCCAGAGTCCAGTGTTCCAAGGGTCCTGTATTCCCATGGTCCTATCATATGGTCCTATGTTCCCAGGGCCTTACGTTCTCAAGGCCCTGTGTTCCCAGGGTCAAGTGCTTTCATGATCGTATTTTCCTGAGGCCCTATGTTTCCTGTGATCCTATGTCCCCAGAGTCCAGTATTTCAAGGTCCTATGTACCCAGGGCCTAGTGTTACCAGGGTCCTATGTTCCCCAGGTCCTATGTTCCAGGGTCTTGTGTTCTCTGTTAACCCCTAAATCTACCTCTAACCCTAGTCCATTATGTGGTACACAACTGGGAAACACCCAGGACCCAGGGAGAGGACATAATGTAGAACCGGGGAACAGTTCTCATGTTCCTATTATGAGTCACATATGAACCTGGGAACATAGGAATGATCCAATTTAGCCGAACACATCCACAAAAATTACAGCACTGGATTGTTTTTGCAGTCTGCATTTAATTTCCCCAAACGACCAATGTAAAGGCTGTACAGACATTAGCTGTAACTAGCTAGTAATGTAGGGACAGACCGTGTGTGTGTTTTGAGTGCAGCAGTGTGTTTTTTCTGTATTTGGTATTTTTCTCCAGACACCCGTCCTTCTCTTCTTGTCTCTACATTCCAGAAGTTGAGTTTTGTGTCAGGATTTGCACAAATTTTGGATTGAAGATAAATAATTTTCAGCCTACAAGGACACATTTTTTTTGGCACAATTCATGCTGTCGAGAACAAAATTGCAGTTATTTATGCCCACTAGTGTCTTTCCATGACTTTTTGTACAATTGTGCCACATGTTTTGCTTTGGATTCAGTCTAAACACATCTTTAGAGGAGCTGCTGGTTGTTCGTCAGCTCTTTAACAATGACCACATAGAGTAGAATGCACACTTTTACATTTTGTGACAAGTGGGAAATCAACACAAGTCTCATATTTGAATATTTAAACACACTGGAGACGTTTCCAAATGTGGCAGCTAAAAAAAATTGGGGCGACCGGGAGGGTAGTGAAGCATGAAGCACTTTAAACTGAGCGGCGGTGAAGAGTTTTCTCACCTTCTCAGTTACAGTGTGTTATGGCAACTTCATCACCCAGGAGAGACAGCAGTTGGACAGAGCTGAATGCACAACATCTAAGATTATTGGCTGCCACTCCTTCCTCGTGGTCCAAACACGAGGTGCACAAAGTGATTGGTGATCCATCACAATCCTCTCACTCCCATTTCAAATTCCTCAGCTGCAGAAACACCTGTCTCAGAGCCTGAGGCTGTCCAACATTTGAACCTTTTAAGAGTAATGTTGTCATTAGCACACAGACTGTAAATGTTCCAGCATCATGCAGCACTTAAAATTGCTCAGCATTCATGTGTGATAACCTCTTTGTGTGGGATCTATTTGGATCTTTATTAACCTGTTGTTTGGTTTTGATTTTACATTATAGAGACAGTTCACTTATAAATTTAAAAAAATATACATGTATATTTCTCTTGTAGTACTATTAATCCATCTAAATTTTTTTGGTGTGAGTTGCAGAGCTTTAGAGATATCAGTATTTAGAGATGTCTGCCTTCTCTTCAGTATAATGGGCCTAAAGGCCTGTGTCCACATAGCATTTTTTTCTGGTAATAAGGGGCTGCTATGGCGCTGCAGAGCGCTGGGATGAAGCGTCTGTGCCGACTGTTTCTATGACAACTATATCTTGAAAGTTCCGATGACTCCGCCATTGTTGCACAGTTAAGCATCATCATTGTGGTTTGCATCACATATTTATATCTTGTTTGTCATTTTTGCTACCTCTGTTTGACTCAGCGTGTCAGGCCAGCGCTGCGGGTATCTGCATGTTTCACCTGCTTGAAGGTGTGTCCTGATTCGAGTTTGTCTTGAGTCAAGCGGCTGTAAAACACTGCTTAACCACATGCCACCTCTTATACATTCTTCACAATAAAGGTCCCTCTTTATTTTGTTATCTCAAAGCTTTTGTTATGAAGCAGCGAAATCAGGAACTGTTTCCACCAGCCGTAACTTGACACGACTCCTATCAGCTGAAAGTGAACATGAGAGTAAAATGAAGGAGATACTTTAGAGTAAAAACAGCAACTCAGGTGAGAAACTAAATTTCAAACCACAGAGGTTCACAGACAGGCCTTTGGAAGCTACAGTAAAGCTGGATATTTTAAAAAACGTCCTTCCCTCTGGGCTGCTGCACAGACGTGAGTCTCGGCTCTCCGGCGCACACAGGCAGGTAAACTGTCCTCCGTTTTCTTGGTTACCAGGGTGACGAGTCCCCATCTAACATATGATTTGCCACAAATAAGTCGAAGCGCTTGGAAAAAAGACACCAGGTGCTCTCTCTGAAGCACTGAAAAAAGATGCTGGCAGTCAGAAAAAAAAAAAAACGGACAGGGGTCCTAAATAGCACTTTCTAGTAGAAAGAAAGCCGTTCCGGTAGATCCTATTACAGAAAGAAAGTACCACAAGCCAAATGCCATTTAATTTCAATATACCGGAGAAAGTAGACATCTCTACAGACCATAACCCCAAAACTCTGTAACTCACACTCATGGAACAGCAATATATGCTAGGGGAAAAGATTTTTTTGTATTTTAGATTTTGGGGTGAACTGTTCTAAGTTTGTTTATGGTTCTTAGTAAAGAACATTATTTTTATTTTTTGTGACAAACAAACAAACATCCTGCTTTTGTCATAATCCAATATGTAATAGGCAAATATTGCATATATTCAGTCCTAATTTAAAGGTTTGGGTGCAAAAGGATGATTTTGTAACATCAGCACAGGGACTACAGATTAAAATGAGCCCTTCCTGCTCACTGGCACATTTACAGAAATGTTTATTAATGTGTGCTTTCCCTGTTGAATAAACAAATAAATAAATACATTTGTATCCACAACAAATTTTTCTAACTTTGAAACAAGACTGATTTTGCAAAATTGATTAGACTGTATTGGAGTATGAAAAGTTGTCAGCACAAAATGCCAAACAAGAACAAAAAGATACAGAAACAAAACATCTTATTGTGGTTTAACTAGTGCCTCGTCTATTTTTAGCCAGTATTAAATCACACCAATGAAAAAAACCCATCAAAGCACTGCCAGCCTTTATGATGAGACGTCACTTCACCACTGGGGATGTGATATTGCAAAAATCAGAAATATGTCATATTGTCTTCCACCTAATGAATAACACAGATAACCACAATCAGTATGGAAATTGGTATGGGCACAACTCTCGCTTCCTTACACACGAGCAGAAAGGCTCTATCTATATGCACACATATGCACACGCAACGCATCTGTGTGCATCTGAGTGTGTCGTGTGTGTTGTGTGTGCAAATTCATTCTTCTGCCCCATCAATTTGGCTGGAGCCATTTCATAAAGTCTTAAGAATGCATATCACTAAACATTTGCATAAATATTTCATCCATCCAGTGTGTTGTCATGTGTTCGGAGTAAAGCAGAAAAAAACAAGCCAAGAAGGCAGATGATGTTTTAAACTGCATGAATCAATATTTCTTTTCATATAAACAACAGGTCAAATGTGTAATGTGAAACTTGCTGCTTATAGTCACAACCATAGCAACCATAGCAACCATAGCGAGAGTTATCACCTGATTTTGCCATTTCCTGCAGCACTACAGAGCTTTTTAGAGTCTTCCAGATTCTTTTTAAATCTTAGTAGACAGCTATTTTCTCCTAAATAGCTTTGATATACCTACTGTATGCTCCCTAACCAGCACCAAACTGCAGTCAGTAACTGGTGACTATAGTGGAGCACACTGAACAGCAGCCACAGAGCCAGATATTTCTTTTCTGGAGTTGGTGGAGACCTAAATAGAGCTAAAACGAGACTGACTGGACATGTACTGAGGATTATGGTGATGTGTCCATGAATATGTTGTATGCCTTTTCCTTCTGTCCTATTTAATGTTTGTCGTACATGTATGATATCACTAAGTTTCCCCTCTGGAGGATTAATAAAGTATTTTGTATCGTGTCGTTCATATCGTAATCGTACTTGGTCAGAAACAACTCCAAATAAATGCTAATTTTGCTCTGTGTCTTCTAAATGTATTTACAGCTTGTGGAGCTGCCCCCAGCAATCACCAAAAAAATTAATTAATGCAGATTAAAAGGTTAAATAATTAGGTGGCACCATGGCTGTTTGTAGTTTGTTGCTTCGGTCATGAAACTCCATGTTTACAGCTGATCAATGCATGGTACATAGCTGTAACGTGATTGTTTCCTTTCTGTTCTAAAAGGTTGTTGTTAAGTTAAACCATTTGAGTTTTTCAGTTTGATCAACACATCCTCATACCTAAAGGACAGAATACGTCGATGACCAATGACTCCCAAAACAACATATACATCCCACGGAGAGTATTCGTAGCATCAGCCGTACCAGATCTCAAGTAAGTTACATAAATCTCATGAATTAATACAGCCTTAATGATAAACGTAAATGTGAGTTGTAATAAGCTGCTTGACGAACTAGACACCCAGGCCACATTCAGCCCGGGACAAGACATAGCAAAGCGTTTATTCAAAGGGAAATGGTGATGAACACTCTTGTGAATGCAAGCACACTGCACTGCCTTTTTAATAGGGTAATGTTGCTGACACCTACACCTACCACCCACCTCACACACCGCCACATGAGAGAAAATGTACCTCAAAGACTGTTGTAAACTGTTGCACACTGTTTTGAGGACATGTGCACACCATTTTTCTGGTGAGGGTGGGCTGGTATGAGGTTCTGACTGGATGGGGACCCAAGATTTGTGAAACACGTGAGATTTAGTGTTGTGTCTTTATTGCACACGCACAAATGAATTATGTTTTACAATGTGACAACGCTGCGGTTCAGACCTAGTTTAGTGTTTAGGGACAAAAACCCGCTTGGTCAGGGTGAGGAAATGATCCTGTTTTGGGTTAGAATGATCACTCTTCGTGGGTTTGGGGTAGGGCTGGGCGGTATGACCCAAAATTCATATCACGGTATAAATTGAATCCTTCAGGTAACGGTATATATCGCGGTATAAATGTCGCGGTGTAAAACTTATAATGAAGTAGGGCTGGGCGATATGGCCTAAAATTTATATTGCGGTATAATTTGAAGCATGTGCTGTAACAATATATATTGCGATGTAGTCTTTTTCTTATATATATATGTCAAAATGACTGTTTCTGAACATACTCACATAGCAGATACATGGCAAAACACACTTCAAAACATAGTAAAAAAAATTTAAGTAATTTTGAAGCTGTGTAACGGATCTTTCTCCAAACAATGTAACAAAATTAAAAACAGTATTTTAGGAAAAGGTTACTATTTATATGCATTTATTTATTTAGTATTATTATTGTTAATAATAGTTTATTTCTTTAATAAAATATTGTCCTCTGATGAGAAAAATCCTCACCTTTATTCAGCTCAGTCTATATAATGATCAAACGATGCGGGATATTCATGTTTTTGTATTAATGCAGCAGGATCATTTACATCAGTGAGGTTGTTTTAGACCACAGCAGACAGCAAACTGCACACAGACACACACCGAGGAGATGAAGAGGAGAGACAGAGTCTGGAGAGTCTGGGAGTCTTTTTGTGGAGGAGACCAGCGTCACACACGCGACTCCCTGGTTTCATGTGGAGCTGCAGCTCGATCAGCAGTCGCTCGTCTCCCTCCTTTATTCTGTTTCTATGCGCTGAGCCAGTCGCTTACACAGACAAGCCCGTTTACATTGTCGGGTGACAGAAGCTCGCGTCTTCGCAGCTGCCAGCTGATTCATTTCCAGCTGCTGATTCAAACTATTGATCAGGCCAATATAACAGAACGTGCGTTAACGCGCGTTAAAAAAAAATAGCGTTAAAAGGAATTTGCATTAACTTTGACAGCCCTGGTAAAAAACAAACATTACAATTTCTCCCTGCTAACCTGATTAGGCTACTTCTTTATATCGCGGTAGGCCGGTATAGTCAAAATCTCTACCATTGGCTAAATTCATATCGTTTCTACCGTTATACCGTTTATACCACCCACCCCTAGTTTGGGGTTCCCATTTAGACACAACCCCGGTACGATGGACATATCATTGCTACTGAGTCGGGCAACAACACTCCCTGAGACTCAATGTTAAGCCTTTAACAGTCTTGATCCAACCCTACAAGCCATCTTGTCTTGCTCCGACACCTTTCCTGTTCTGACCCTCCTTCCCAAAAGCATCTTAAGGCTGAGATGATCTTAGCCCTTTAGACTTAGATCATCTTAAGCTTAAAATGCTTTTGGGAAACTGGGTCATGTGATCTCCTCTTGATCCTGCTTCCCAAGTGGTGGAATGACTCAATAATTGCAGTCACTATATAAATGTCACGATTGCTTCTGGGATTTACAATACACATATGAAGAAGGGGAGATGTGTAACTGAGTGGAATTGATAAGGATACATTCACTGGGCTTCTTCATTTAGCCAAGCGGAGAGGATTAGCCCACGGCACTGTGTCTGATGTGAAGCCTGACACAGGTTATTGAGAGGGTAATACACTGACCCTTGAGTTCAACTGCCCTCCACTCATCTCTACCTTTTCACTTTTAAGGCAGTTAACGCAGGGATGTGATGGATCAAAAGATGTACTCGAAGATGTACACGTCCACATTTCATGGCTGATTACATTTAGCTTTACAGGATAATACAGTTCCACAAAATTTGTTTAAGTCCCATGAATCCTGGTGAACATCAATAATAGTAATGTCTTACACGGCAAACTGTGTTTTAACAGTAACACCAAATGTTCTGAGTACTGTGGTTCTCATGGAAGTGTATTAAACACACTTTTGACTGGAGATAATGTAGTTTTTATTTCATTCAGAGGACAGTTTTGTACTACTGTGTGTCTACAGACTGAAATTATAACTCAAGAAAATATCATCAGTATTTAGATTATACACTGGCCTGTCAAACAGATGTGGCTATCAAACCTTATCTGTACATAAAGATTGTCTAATACGACCATCATTTTAATTCACAACATCAACTGTGTGCGCACAATCTAATTCAGTAAACAGACTTTAGTAATAACTTTTAAGACATGAGCTATATCCTCCTTCATACTGCATTGTAGTTGACTGTATTCAATTGTGCCAAGGTCAAAATGTCCTTTGACTCTACAGCTTCCGATTAGTATGATGACATATGACAATAAACCAGCCGCCAATAATATACCCATTGTTGGAAAATGATGGAGATATAATTTCAGATGTGACCATTATTATCTGATGATTGTCCCTGTGTCTGCTGGATGGCTAGACTCATGCTGGATGACACATCCATCAGTCTCATCTAGTACAGTTAAATAAATAATTAAACTGTGGACCATAAAGCAGGAAACAAATGATGTTGTGGTGGAAAAATAATTGCGGAAGCAAACGGAATGACAAAATATTTTGACAATAATTTAATCTAATCTATGAAATTCATTATTGTGCTCATTATTTAAACACTGAGATTATTATACCTAACCAATACCAGACCACCTCTAAAACACTGACCTGGTGAACAGTTTAACAATCACGTTCTAATCCCAACTCGTCAAATGAGGCAGCTTGCTGAATTGCAATACGTTTCAAAAAATGATGCTGTAGGTGTCCCTCTGGTTTTGTATGTGCAGATCTCAACAGTCAAGTTAACAACAAAAATATGCACCATTTGGTAAACTTTCAAAATAAAGGCACAAAAAATACGTGGGTAGGTTTAGGCAAAAAAAGTGAGGTTAGCTTGTTCTGGTTAAAACCTCTCCTTGAGTTCATGTAGGTAATGTCACTTTTGTACATCACATAACTTACATAGCCTATGTTTGTATGTTACGTCACTTAAACACTGGCATGTAAGTTCTGCTGCTACGGGGCGTGACGGCACCGTCATCAAACTGCTGCGGCTTGCACACGCTGTGGAGTCCACACAGGCTGCATTTCCACTGCAAGGCAGCTGCTGAAAGTTCTATCTTCATACACAGAGTTCGTAGAAGAGTTTGAAGAGAAGAAAATAGATGTTTTCTGAATGCAGTCAGAGTTCAGAGAGGAAGGGAGGGAGGGAGAGATGAATGGACAGAGTGAGAAGAGAGAAGGAAAAAACAAAACCAAACAAAACAAAAAAAAACAAAAAACATGCCCTGGAGTTGCAATGTGGTGACAGCAGCTCCTGACACGTGTGTGAGTCGCGCTGCTCCAGCAGGTTGTGTGGATGCTCTAACTGGTTAATACGGGCGCCAGAATGAAAACTTGAACACGTGGTGTTCAAGCATGTAGGGTGAACCAGCCATCATAGACATTTTAATACTGAAATGTTACATATTATAACATAACAAAATCACTTTGACTTTTGGTTTCACACATGAACCCTGGTCTCCATAGTCTGAGAGTGAGAACTGGATACTTTGCTCCAAAATGCTGATCCGTTCATTCTGATTAACGTCGTTCACTGTGCTCGTGCCATAAAGTTTTTCAGGGATTTTTTTTTTTAAGTTTTTGAGCCATTATGCACACTGGAGTCTTCTGGCAGAGCTGGTTCTCTACCTGTTGATGTCTAACACACTTGAATGGCAGGTAAATAATTTATTGATATCACTTTTCAAGACTTAATGGCTCAAATTCTGACAATACAAAGAGTCATATAGTGGTGTTTGTGATGCTCTGATATTTGTGTTTGTTTACTGCTGTTCCTTCTGAATGATGAATGAATGATAAAGTTTGGAGAAAAGTCTCTTTCGGCCAGTGTGCATCACTTGACCTGCAATTCTGCCAAAATCCGCCAAAAACCTTATCACAGCACAGCACGCTGTCGTAGGGGCTTAAGTTAAACCAGCACTCTAAAGTAAATCGATGCACAGATATATTAAACAGGTAACCATAGCAACAATACTGCTGCTTGAGGCAACATGCCAGTTAACTATGAGCAGAGGACATGTAAGGACAGAAAACTATTTATCTTTTTTTTTTCTTTCCCTGTGGTGAATTATTATAAGAACAAAATAAACTCCAAAGTGTCTCAACACAGCAAACAACACATCTGACCAAAAGAAACACCTCCACCTCGCCCATTATTTTGGTACAACCTTGTTTTACATAATTTGAATGTGGCCCTAATTAATCACAGTATATACTGTTTCCATGATGTGTCAGTTAAGTAACTGATTGTGATTAACTGCTGAACATCTGATTCCAGTCACACTCCTGCCTGCCTCCTTACTATTTATCTATATTGAAACTGATTACTCCATTATTTTAGATTTAGTGAGAGCAATACACCAACAATAATCTATACTGTCAGTGTTTTAAGTGCCACAGCTATTACTAAAACACATGTGCACAGGTCCCAGATAATTAGTATTCTATGCTATATGATGAAATATAACCTTTGCTGTCACAATAATGAAGATAATCATCCATGCGCCCATCCATCCATCCATTCATTATCTATAACAGCTCATCCTTTAGAGGGTCGCAGGGGGCTGCAGCTGATCTCAGCTGACATTGGGCAAGATGTGGGAAGGTTACTTTATTCCACTACAGATTACTGAACACATGCCCTGAACATATTCCACTAGATTACTTAAATTAAGTAACATATTTTAAATATTTGGGATTACTTTTAGAATGCTTACAAAATTGTCTTGCTGAGCCCATTTGTCAGGGTCACTCTGAACATAATTAACACTTTTGGGGAAGATTTCACTGGAGAGATCTCTTTACTGGTCTCACTAGGTAACATAAAGCAGTGGCTCTCAACCAGGGGGGTTGGGACCCCCAAAGGGGGCCATGAGATAATTACTGGGCATTGCCAGATGGTTGTGGAGAATAAAATAAAATGACATATTGTAGGAAGCAGTTCTCAGGAATGTCAGCCCCTTAAAGACATTCAGCATAATGGACAAGCACTCAAAAATCTGATAAAAGCTGGCCTCAAGTCACCTCGCTAAGTTAGTTAAATCAACAAAAATCCACAATAATTATTTATACAGAAGAGAACAGAGGACAGAGAGCTGACATTTTGATGTCACAGTGAGGTCTGACCATTGACCTTCTTGATATAATGTCATCACCTCATCATTTTATTCTATTAGATATTTGTATGTTGATGTTGATCAGTGTTTCCCAAAGCCCAAGATGACATCCTCAAATGTCTTGTGTTGCCCACAGCCCAAATATATTCAGTTGACTGTCAGAGAAGAGTGAGGAAATGAGAAAATATTCACATTTAAGAACCTGGAATCAGGAAATTTTGGCTTTTTTCCTTAAAAATGAAACAATTATCAAAATAGTTGTCAATTCGTGTAATAATCGATAAATAATTGCTGCTCTATTTGTAGGTAATTTTGTCATAATTAGTGTATTAAATCTTAAGTTACAGCCAAAAATGTGTTTAGTGAGGTCTTGACCTTTGACCACCAAACTCTTATGACTTCCTCCTTGAGTCCAGGTGGTTACTTGCACCAAGTCTGAAGAAATTCCCTCAAGGTGTTTTTGAGATATTTGCATTCACAAGAATGGGATGAACTGAAAACAGAGTGCCTGTGGCCACGACTGTCACTGGTGTGGAGGCATAAAAGAGGTTTTTCAAGGTTTTTCCAAACCTGTGAAAGACAGAGGTCCTTCAGCATACAGCCATGAATGTGAACCAAAAAAAATAGGCTGACTGGTCCAGGTGTGTTTAGATTAGCTCAGACAAGATGCACATCTGTTGATCACACATGCACACCAAGCACAGTCGCACGATCCCCTTGTTGGGAGAATAAAACGAAAACAAGTACAGTAATCCCTTAAAGTAATCTATTTTAAAGACAGCAACTTTATTCAAAATACCACCGACTGCATCTGAAACAGAATAAAGTTGCTCATTTTCTATTTTAATTAGGTGATACTGTGACTTGTTACTCGCCAGCCCTGGTTGTACACCGTGGACAGTTCATCACAGAGCTGACACACGGAGACATACAACCATTCACACTCACATTCACACCTACACACAATTTAGAGTCACCAATTAACCTGCATGTCTTTGGACTGTGGGAGGAAGCCAGAGCACTCAGAGGATACCTGAAGGTAATCAGTGCATCTAAAATATATTAATATATCACAGAACAGCACAAATACTGCTGCACACATACGTGTCATTAACACTAATGAGGCTGACAGCAGATGTGCGGCGCCACATGGGAAAATCTCTCTTCCGCATCTTTCTGTCCAGCGGTACATCCTGTAAATGTCTGTCAGTTCGCTGCTGCGCCGGCTGCCTGTGGATCAGAGGATACACGCTCATCCTCTTCTTCTGCTGCGAACACGCCTCAGAGCTTTGGACTCCTCTGGCTGGTTACCACCGTAATTGCAAGTCATAGCTGTTGTCACGTTTTCCCCTGTGACTCACTGTCTGCCATCGGTAAATGCTCCATCGTCCTCTCGCTCTGCCTAAACTGGTCATCTAAGCTCCGCCCGGGGACACGCCGCGAGGCGTGATCAATAGGTCACACTTGAAGAGAGGCTTTCCCTGTTCCTCTGCTCTCTTCTTGATACTGGCAGATTGACTCAAAACAGACAAATACCCTTTGCTAGTTCTGAAAGAATTTTCTTTCTAGTGGCATATCTGTCTTGATCTGTTGTCTCTTGTGTCCCTGTCCCAGTTTCCACTCTCTCCTCCCTCCTCTGTTTTCTCCACATTTCCTTCCTTGGCTTCTTTCTAAGTGACAAGCCAAGATTGAACGGAGCTTACAAGCATTATCCCGAAGCTGGTTTCTTTTAGGGCTCTCTTTTTCTTTGTTGAAATAACTTTTCGAGGTAAACAAAAGCTGGTGTGAGTAATTGAAAGACGGTGCTGCAGAAATCAGTGTCAAGGCCAAAGAAAAGAAGGAAGTAAACCAGAGAAGTGCATTGTGGTTATTGATTACTAACATTACTTCTCTGCTCAGCAGTTTTGCAGTACTCTAGGCTCATTTACCTTTAAAATTACACTCTATTTCGTTATCAAGACTTTCTTTAAGAGACAGTTCACCCCAAAATCAAAAATACATGTTTTTCTTTTGGCCTGTAATGCTATTTATCTACCTAGAATGTTTTGATGTGAGTTGCTGTGTTTTGGAGATATCAGACAAAGAAATGTGTGCTTCATTCCAGAAATCAAGAACCGGTCACTCGAGATTATCCATAGACCTTTGTGGTGAACAGTTTCAGGTAGGAATTCTACTACACAGACATCACTGCTGAGTTTTGAAATGCACTTTGAGCACAACCAGCTGTGTACCATTTAGTCCTATTGTATTCAAGGGAAGGCAGATATCTCTAGGCTGATATCTCCAAAACTGCATATTCTGACAAAAACATATTTTAAAATTGTATTTTTCTTCTATGTTAAGTCTTATTATGCACCCACGGTGTATTTCAACAATTTAATTACTACTACTAATACAGTGTGAAGTGATTCAACACATGCACTGTTGTCCACATGTTGCATAGCAACCACCAACTCTAGCAGCTAGCAAAGTTAGCCTCTGCAAGGCTGCAGCTGGATAATGTTACTCTCCAGTATGTATACTTGTCACATGTGACAGTTTGTCCCCAAAGCACTGAGACAACTTGCACCTGAATGACATGTGTGCTATTGCTAGCTACACCACAAGCTAGCTTTCTTTATCTTCAGTTTAGGCATCAAAATTCTCTCCTCTATCCAGTTGCAAAAAATAACAGAACTGAACATACTTCGATGTTTTACTTTCATGGTTGGAAAATATAAAAATTGTTCTCACCTCAGATTACAGTGATATGTACAGCATTTCAAGAGAAAAAATACTTCAGAACAATAAGTTGCACATGCAGCTAGTTTTAGATAGCGCCCTCTGGTGTTGGACATGTAACCCATGTAAGAACTTACCCATGTAACAACATGCCGTGCTCTCCCCTATTTGAGATTTGAGACTATGAGAAAAAGAGATAAATTCAATGCCTGTGTAGTTCAGACTCTACCGCAGTTTCTTGAGTAACTAGGTAATGCTTTGCGGAAAGAGACATTGTCACATTGTTTTCAAAGGCAAATATCTCATCAGCTGATATCTCCAAAACCCTGCTAATCTCACACCAAAACAATCTAGATGGATAAATACCACTAGAGGTAATGAGAGAAAATGTGCATTTTTTTATTTTTGGGTGAACTGTCCCTTTAATGAGGGTATCAGTAGAACGCATCTCTATTACTTTGTATTAGGAGCAAAACGGATCAAAGCCACAGTGACCTGAAAATAGACCCAGACAAACTGTGGCAGTTAGTCACATAAGCCAGAGAAATAAGAAAAGCAGAGATTTGTCAAATTAACAAGATGTTATACATCCAGAAAGGTGTTTGAAGAATTTTGTTTTATTTTAATTACTTCCTGACACTGTGTGGGAAGATGTTTCACAGCTTGTGCTTGCCATGTTGGACCCGTGCATTTGGCACCAAGCAGGGAACAGTGGGAGCATCACAGGCATCTATCTGAGGAGCGCAGAGGGCTGAGGGAACAGAAAGAAACCACGCTGGGGGAAATTAGCAGAAGGTTTTTATTTTTTAAATCATGGCTATAGAATGACACGTAAAGTCAAAGCCTGTAGGGTTAAAGGAGGAGATAGTGAGTCATTATACCAGCGACTAGACAGTTAAAACTGCCTTGACACCTTCTTCTCAAACTAGGTCAGAAAATCCTCAGGAGAAAGACATAAGCAGGTGGTGCTGAGGAGGGAAATGCAAACACATAAATGTTTTCTAGTGTTTCAAAGTAGAACATTTGATTTGAGAACTATGAGAAGATGAAGGAGACCAAGTTTAATTTGTGTCACTTTGTCTCAGCCGCTTAGAAGCTGCGCTTAGATTGCAGGCTTCAAGGCCGTTGAGGAAAAGCGAGACAGTTTGGGAAATATACTTGTTTGCTGGCAAATCCTCTCTCATTTAAAAAGATCAATATCAATTCCTTCTTTGCACCCATTCAGCACTGAGATAGATCCAGGACGTGCCTCGCTTAACTAGCTGGTGGTATTTAAGTGATAAGTCAAAGAGTTGCACAAGTAATGTTCAGGATGGAGTAATGACAAACCTGGCGACCCCACTGCAGGTTGAGAAGCACTGCATAGCATTTCTAGAAGTTTCTGCTCAAACCTTGGTTGGATGTTGGTGATGTGTTGTTTGCACTAAAGTGAACCAAACATGTGGAGGACCAGTTTCCTGGGGGCGACTGACCCAAAAGACATTAAATTTATCTTCTATCTGCGGATCAAATGCAGGTAAAAGGTCAGGGCGAAATTGAAGAGTCTGTGGAGGAAATCTAGTGGAGGAGATGAAGAAAGTGTGGAGAAAAAGATTTAGGAAAAGAGCCTGAAGATTAGTGATGATGTGAAGTTGTCAAAGTTGAAGTAACCAAGGAAACATGCAGGTGACATGATGAGGAGTCACAATATAGTATACTGTAATGTAGAGCTGGGTAATATATCGATATTATATCGTATCGTGATATGAGAGTAGATATCGTGGTAGATTTTGGATATCGTTCTATCGTGATATGGCGTAAGTGTTGTCTTTTCTTGGTTTGAAAGGCTGCATTGCAGTAAAGTGATACAATTTTCTTCTCACTTTCTTCTTACTTTTCTTTATCAAAAAAGCTCATATTTTGTGAAAGCATCAATAGTCATCTGTACAATATTGTTACAATATCAAGGTTGTTGGTCAAAAATATTGTGATTTTCACTCATTTTATCACCTTAGCTGCTTCCACCCCCTACTACGCAACATGTAGTTAGTCACAACCTGCATGATCAATAATTATCGATATCGAATGATATGAAATTTCACTATTGTAATAGGTTTTTCAGCTCTATCGCCCAGGCCTACTGTAATAGCATTCAAATGAAGACTTTCCCCAGTGTTTGAGAAGGAAGAAGACAAAACAAAGTTTTAAATGAGAATATAAGTTATTAGCAGTGGTGGACAAAGTACTCAACTCCAGTACTTGAGTCAAAGTATAGATACTCCTGGTCAAATATTACTTAACTACAAGTGAAAGTTGCTCAGACAAATTACAAAGTACATTTTCTAATATCAATACATTGCTATATTGTTTTCACAATGCATTTACAGAACCTTCTAACTCTCTGAAACCACCTAATGATGCACTGACTTGCTTGTAGAACCGTCACCTATAAAAACATCAGCATAGAAATGCAATCAAAAACAAAATGGACAGCTATTGTCATTTTCTGACATAACTGTATTAAAATCACCACATAAAATCAGATTGCCAAATGTAGAAGCCAAATGTAAGGAGTTCTCCAAGTCTGACAGTCACACTACCAATCCTGTGAGACCATTGTTGGGCCTAGCAGTGATTTGAGCTAAATGGTAACACCAGCATGCTAACATGTTTGGTATAATGCTGTGTTTTGTGTGTAGTGCTGGTGGGCAAATGTTATCATGCTAACACGCCAACTAAACGTGTCACCCGTTCAAAAAACCACTTGCCCTGGTTGTATTTTTTCTTTATTACATGACTGTTAAATACCTAATTCTGATTGGTCAATTACAGCATTCTAAGGTCTAATATTTCTGTATAGCAAACCAATGCAATGAAGAACAGACCATTGCTATGGATACTGTTCTGATCTAGACTCTAGAGGAACAAAAAAATATTTTTTAAATCCATAAAATACTTTTTAAATTAATATTTTGTGTTAAATTATGGGGGGGTCAGTAAGAAACCATGTAACAAGCTGGATGATGTGCAGTGAGCAGGTGAAGGGTTGTTGTGAAATAAACCCCATCAGGATGATTCAAGACCCCTCTGCCCTGCATCACACTGTCACACAATAATAACCTGCTCACTGTACATTATCCCTCACATGTTCTGCACACTTGCTTCACCTCCAACCTGTTTTCTTTGTACAAAATCGACACTGACACGGACAATGAGAGACTAATTCATAAGGTTGAGAAGCGGCACATCTGCCAATGATCCACATCACCTTTTTTTTATATAAAGATATCCTCTAAACGGACAGGGAGCTGTTTGGACTTCCAAGTAAGTAAACTGTCCTCCAACTACATGGATACAAGGCTGGCTTAAGACTATGTTAGTTATGAATAAATAAATTAACTTAAGCATTGGCAGAGGGAGAAATCACAAGCGTCATAAGTGCTCCAACGTCACTCGTAGTGTATCTGGATAATTTCTCATCCTCCATCCAGTCAAGTTCGCTCACTATGTAAGGAAGTGGTGTAAATCTCGTTTAAATATATTAACCAGGTTAATTTGTAGGAGTCTGGCAAGTAATTTGCTGGTCATTCACAATTTCTCTGCCTCTTTATAGGCATTTTTTTCATTCACTCAGGTGTAGTACAACTTTGTCATTGATTAGGGTTAGTGCACACACACACACCCACCCACAAAGACAGACAGACAGACAGGGTCATTTGAAACTCGTGAGTTTGTCTGGTATCGCTCGGTGAAGACCTGTGTGCACCTCCAGCCCGCGATAGCTCAGGGAACGACCTGCTGCAAATCCCTGAGATGCACATCCGCTGTTTAAAAACCGATCACTCTTTGAACTGCACTGATGTCATTTCCCTCAGGAGACCTGATTTCAGCATGAAAACACTGGAGAAGAAGTGGTTCCCACGCCTCGGCCTTTCAATCACTAATCCTCATCAGACAGCTCCAGATAGTGGGTGTGTGTGGTCTATTGTGTGCATACGTTTATGTGTGCATGTGCCTGTTGTGTGTAGGAGGAGGATGGTCCACAGAATGCTAACCTAGATTATGTTTACTCAATCAAGTGATGAGGAGGCTTAACCATTGATGGCTCTTCGTCTAATTTAGGTGTTCTTAATTCAGACTTCCACTGAGCCCTCAAGTGTATAAATCAATGAAAATGAGCTCTTCCTATAATGATCTCTTGGAGATGCAAATGTCACAGTGCCTTTAGAAAACATTTAAAAATAGTTCATCCTGAATCTTTTCTCCAAAAGCAAGTCTTCTTGCAGAAAGAAAGCTGGTTGAGAAAATCAAAAGTCAAAGACAAAACTGTCTTTGGAGTATTTTGGATGTGAGATGTACATGACAAGAACCTGAGGTATCAACGTATGAGATGCAGATGTCGGTGGCAAGAACGTCAAGAAAATAAAAAACTCATTAGTCATCAAGGCAAATGTTTTGTAAGGTCACAACATGCTAACAACATGGTACTGCCGTTGTTTTCAAGATAGACAAATGGATAAATAACTACAGAAGACATTCAGGGTTGGATTTATCATTATGGATGTGTCCAAAAAGACACTGTGGTTCACGACTGGATTACAAAGCTTCTGAAAGGGATATGATCACATTGGAGCTAACCCCTTTTCACTTTTCCAGCAGTTGGGGAATAACAGATGACACTTTCCTTGGTCTTGAGAAGCTGCTGGGTTTAACCATCTACACCCCATAATGCCCCAGAGTGCCCAGAGTTCACTTACAATCATCCAAAGATACTTTAAGTTGTCATTATAACCAGAAATGGATATATTCATCATAACCTTGACCTTAACCTAGATGCTGGTGTCTGGGCGAAGCACAATGTAGAGTCACAAGGGAGGAATGACCATGTCGCGACTTTTCCACATATAAATTCAGGGATTTTTCTCATATAAGTTGCCAAAAACACTTCCTACAATACTGTTGTGGAAAACAACAAAGACTGTGAGTTTTTTGTTCTGAATCACATCAAAAAAATCACCATCAGAAAACATCGGGACCTACTCAGCTCTTGCAACCTGAGATGGAAGCTTTTTTCTAGAGGTAAGTGCGATGAAGAGACACTATCGACAACTGACAACTTTTCTGCACATAAATTCAGTGATTTTTCTCCTGCAAGTTACCAAAAACACGGCCTACTGCAACATTACTCATGTTTGTTCTTATAACATAGCAAAGTGTGGGACATTTCCCTTTTATTTTGAAAGCCCAGCGTTATCCAGTGAAGGATCAATTATTGTCAGACTCTGGATGTTGACTCAGGAGGCAAACAGAAAGAAATGTTGCGGATCATAGTCATTACAAAACCGACAAAAGTTAACTTTTGCTTCTTTTGGGCAGACTGGGATTAAATCCATCATTCATTCCAGCAGATTCAGTACTACTTGTTGTTTTATCTGATGTTTTAGATAAATATGTTCGAATCAAACTTGTTCTAAAAAGCTACACATGCCAGATACTTGGTATCAATTGTGAAATTGCAGAATTCTAGAATTCTGCTGGAATTCTAGAATCCTGCTGTGGTCTACAGGGTTAACTGGCAACATTGTAACCTGTGGTGTAGATTTACTGCCTGATTGACAGCTTACAGGTAACTTTTTCCTCACTGTCACTCAGTCTGCCACTGGCTCCCCTTCATTATTTCAGTCACACACACTACACACTGTTCTACTCCTTAAAGGTCCTATAATTATTTATATACGGTAAGAAAAAAATCCACACCATCACAGATCTAGGTAGAAAGGAGGGTGACATGCAACAAGGGCCCTGGTCTACATTCAACCAAAGGATGTTGTGGTCACGTTCCCCCTGACAAGCCTGACACCTCTGTCTATTTATGCTTTATGTTTTAGACTATGTGGTGGAGTGGAGCCATGTTACAGTGAGTGGCAGCATAAATAATTTTTTTTGTCTACAGTTGAAGAAAAAGAAGCAGGTACCAAAATCGGGAGGTGCCTATGTTCCGACAGCCCTATATTCCCACAGCCCTACGTTCCCACATTCTTAAGATATTTTTCAAAATTAGGCCCTATGTTCCACAGCTATTTCCCACAGCCTATTCACAGCCTATGTTCCCACAGCCCTATGTTCCACAGCCCTATTTCCACAGCATTCCACAGCCTAGTCCCAGCCTATTTCCCACAGCCCTATGTTCCACAGCTATTTCCCACAGCCCTATGTTCCACAGCCTATATTCCACGCCCTACGTTCCCACATTTTAAGATATTTTTCAAAATAGCCCTATGTTTCCACACCCTATGTTCCCACACCTACAGTATGTCCACATTTCTAGTTTTTCAAATTAGCCTATGTTCCTACACTCCCACATTCTACCTGGTAGTTAGGGGTTCGCCACTCACTTCGTGTAAACAGGGTCTTAGAAACGTGAGACATGTGGGAACATAGGGCTGTGGGAACAGGGTTGTGGGAACATAGAGCCTGATTTTAAAAATTTTCAGTGAAAAAAAAAATCTTAGAAATGTGGGAACATAGGGCTGTGGGACCATTGGGCTGCGGGAACATAAGGCTGACCCCCCAAAATCTGTCCTCTGTCAGCCTTTATTACATCTTTTCTTTCTCTTTTGACCATCTGCCAACTTTTTCACCTCACCCAAAAAACTGAAAATGCACACAGATGGATGTAAATCCCCACTGGTCTAAAGAGATGTTCATAAAGAGGAAAAACAACAAGGGAGGCCTCAGCAGTTTATGTATTTATATTTATAGGACAGCAGCATCACAGTTCAGTGTTAAAAACACTCGGTACAGAGTTCAGTGCAGGAACCCTCTGACATACACCACTGTAATGCTTTTCACTACTTCAACACAATATGTAATTTGAAGTCCCTCCATATCCATTGAAAACATGACACACAAACAAAAACAGAACACTTGAAAAACAGGCACAGTGATGACAAAGGTGATGATGGAGATGTTAAGGATGAGCTTCTGTTTAATGAGCAAGGTACATACACCAAATATACTTGAATCTTTTCAGAGTTTACAATGAGTTTCATCTGGATTTTAAGTTCCCAGCAAATTGCTGTCTTCCTGCTGTCAGAACATTCTAATTATTGATGTTTTCACAGTGAACAACAGCCTGCTGTGATGAGAACACTTCAGGAAATAAAATGGACACAGAAAGGAGAAAGATGAAGGAAACAAATGCCACGCTGATTATTATTAAATCAAGTGTTACCCTGCAAATAAAACTTTAAAAATCCAGTTTTCAAAGTGATGTATTACTGATGTTCTAATCACATTTTCACCGGTTTTTGCAGCCACATTGTGCTGAATTAAAGCTCCCCACCCCCCAGTTGTGATATCATAAAAGACATTGTGGCAGACAGAAAAACACACCACTGCACCCCCCCTCCTCTACGGATTTGAGATGAAAGGGCTGAAAGCATTCCTGGATTTTTCCTGGAACTGAAAATAAAGAGCTCTAAATGGCTCATACTCCATGAATAAAAAAAAAGTTAATTAGTGCAAATTCCTGCCTCTCAAAATAGAGACTACACTCACACCTTTAAAAATAACGTGTAAAGGTTACATGCTGGTAAAAAAAAAAGGAGAGCTAATTTATTCTCTGAGTGACCAACGTCTCCTCCCAGATTATAAAGCACAACAGAACAGACCAGAGATTCGTTCTTCGTAAAGGCACAGTGTCCCTGATCCATTTTGTCCAGCCACATGTACATAATTTTTAATACATTTTCAATGAGGGGGCTTTATTGTATGAACGGGGCTGACGGCGCATTCGATTACTCGCGCCCAATCAGCTTCTACGTTTGCTTTGGTAAACATGGCTAAAAACAATGTGACCTTGAAAAAAAAAAATGTAATCAATGCTCTCTATACATCACAGAAACAAAAAGACACACAGAGAGAGCAGAGGAAGAAAACAGACTGCACAGTTCTTATATGCAGATAAATCTTATCAGCATGCATGAGGTCAAAGCTTACCATTTTCTGACTGATCAGTGAAGATAAATAAATAAAAATACCATGCACCATATTAACATTTCATACTCTGCCTGCGAGAGTTATTTAGTAATCTACAACAAACAAAGCATGGACATTAGTGTTGCTAAATCTCCACAGCATCGAGTCTATTGCCCTCAATTTAACAAATGTAACAGGAATCACTTCGGCTGACACGAGCCGTAACCAAAGCAGCAGCAAACTTTACAGTGAGAGGTCACAGGACAGAGGATTTTTCTTGAAGCCGTCTATCGACCCAACGGTTGAAGAGTAAATGCTGGCATGAGCAGTGGTAAAGAAATGTGTGTGCATTTGTGTGTGTAAAAAGGTTCTACAGAAGAAAAAGTGCCTGGCTAACTGATTGAAAGAGAGAGTAAGCAAAGCTGAAGATACAAAACAAAGATTTATTCAGAAGGTGCAGAAAAGACCAAACAATGGGAGAGTGGAGATATACTCAGCAAAAATATAAACACTTTTGTTTTTGCTCCCATTTTTCACGAGTTGAAGTCAAAGACTTCTCTGTGCACACAAAAGGTTTATTCCTCTCGAATTTTGTTCAAGAATTCGTTGAAATCTGTTAGTGAGCACTTTGCCAAGATAATCCACTCACCAGGCAGGTGTGGTATAGATGGTAGATGCTGATTAAACAGCAGGATTATTGTACATTTTTTGTCTTGTATCATCAGAGTGTGCACCGTTGTCTCCTTTGTTTGATGCACACTTTTACCTCAATTGTTTACATCAGTGGCTATTTTAAACATAAAGGAAGGAATAGAGAAAACTTTTGAATGGCGTCACCAACCTCAGACAAAAGACTCCGTTAGGGATGTGCGCGATTAAACGTCAGCATCCTCGCTAGCTGGCACCAAAAATACTGTTCGTTTAAACTATTTATCAGTATTTCATTCATGCACAATGTCAGTTAAATGTTACCTCTAAGGTGTTATGCAGCCGCCTGCCACTAGTTGGGGCTGCGGCCTCAACAGATGGCAGCCCCTCTTATCGTACACCGTATGCTCCGATGGCACAGGCAACCCAGATGTTTATATCAGCAAAGTCAGACAGATGACAGCTCGTAAAACCAGCACGGCTTGGCAGTGTTTTAATCTAGGAAATTGAAAAAAAATTGAATGTAGACTGTGGCAGAATAAACTGGTATATAATCACTCAACTGGAGCAACATGTGACCACATTGAGCACAGACACGGACATTAACCTGTGAGCAGAGCAGCTGCTGCTGCTAGCACTGCTAACGTTAGCCACACTGTGTAGCAGGCTGGCAGCTAACGTCAGCTCCATGTTGTTTACCCACCAACACTGTGATCCTCTTCAGACTGAAAAGAGCAATTTAGTGAGTTGTTGTCATGTTTTGTAGGTTAATATGTAATGCTTTTATTGTACAGCACAAACTCACGCGCTTTTCAGCTGCATTTAAAGTACAATTTGGCAATTGTAGACTGTGATTAACAACTTCAAATGGCTCTTAACACACACAGTATGGAAAACCGTTAATGCATTTGTACTATAACAGGCAAGTTGTTTCAGTCCTCACCCAACTGGTCTGTAAAGGCCAACATCATGTCCCTGTGTCCAGACCACATAAAACACCAAGTGCAGAGCCCATGGTGAACACACGGGATGCCACAATGCTTGGACACAACTGACTGCACGACGAAATAAAAAAACCCTGAAATAAAACTACTTACCACATGACTACATCACTTTGATTGTACAAGAGCTGGTGACTCCAAATTCTGTTTCACGGACGTATATGACTGCTTTGGTTAGCGTGCTGTTATTGTGCATGTATTATTTACTGTAGCATTAGCTTCACAAGCTAAATTATGGTGTTTCTGTTCTGCTGTAAAGCAAATAATATTTCAAACTGCATCGATTCATTTTCAGTCTTTCCAAGAAATATAATTGACAGCATTCACAAACATTTTTGCAACTTTTCTTGTAAAACTAAATTGGATGTTCATAATAAAACACTATTAAATAACTTATATTTTTTTCTCCAAAAGTGAGTGAGTCCAGATTACAGCCAGGCCTTATTATAGGATTAAATTAATATTATGTACTAGAAGAAACGCAATCTCGCGAGATTTTGCGGGACGCAATTTCACGTGATCTTGTGTAGAAGACGATGTAAACAAACCGGAGACAGACGCGGTGCAACAGTTTGCTGTAGTAAAACTTTGCAGTGAGAAAAACAGAAGAAGTTGTTGAGTCTGGATGAGAAAATGTTTGAGGAGACACAACAACACAGGTTGTTTATTCTTCAGCCAGAACAGGAGGTGAGATTTTAACTGTCAGTCTGTGAACAGCAGTCTGCTGCTGGCTAACATAGCATGAAGAGCTAGAAAGTTTACGGCTGTTTGGTGACACCGTCAGCTGATCTGTCTTGGTGTAGACTGTCTGTTTTCTCTTTATCCTGTTCTTGGAGTCTCTGCTAACACTGACTTCATGCGAGCATGTGTCTGAGTGTGTGCTGCTATGATCAGCGCTGTGGTGGGTGTGACATTACGGCCAGTGTGTGCTGCGCGCATGACGCGACCATCGTGAAGAGTATGTGTGCGCATATGACGGGCCAGAATCGGATATGTGGCGCTGACCGGCCGTTCACTGGTCAGGGCTGGTCATGCTGAAAGCCGGCCGGTTCCGGTGTCTGGCCGGTCAGTTGGTACATCCCTATTTCAAACACAGATTAAAGAATAGCCCAGCTAAAAGAGTACATGTGTATGTTTCACTGTCTCACTGGTTATGATTATGGCAAATTAATATCTGTAGCCCTACTATATTTGAAAGAGTCATATTTCAGTGCCTAATAAACTTTTTTAAAACTGCTCATTTTAGAGTGGCTTATATTATGATCAGTTCATGTCACACTTGCAATAATCCTGCTGTTTAATCAGCATCTATATACACCACACCTGTCAGACGGATGCATTATCTTGGCAAAGGAGAAGTGCTGACTAGCACAGGTTTTAACAAACTTGTGTTAAATCTTTCATTTCAACTCATTTCAAAAATGGAGCAAAAACATAAGTGTTGCATTTATATTTTTGTTGAGTGTACATCTGCTCACATGAGAACATTTTCTCGACCCAGGAGTGCGGCACAGTTTCAGTTGATGGAAAAAAATGAGAGTGAGTTTTTTTTTCCAGTCTTGCACTTGAAAGGCCACTTTAGGCTAATGAGGGTCACTGCTAAAACAAATGACAGAGGTCAGAAAGCAGTGTGCGTGTTGGCACAGCGAGGGGAAGATTCTGGGTCAGACAGCTGAGGAGGATTAATTCATAATGCGGTGTAACTGGATAACAGCACAGGCTTCTGGGTAAAGACCTAAAACAGAGTTAAGGAGGCAGGGTGGTGAAAAGCCGCTGGGCTTATGTGTCCTTGCGTGCGTGTTAAAAATATGGCAACAGTGAGTGAAATGACAGGTTTTTCACTCTAAAACATGCAGGTAACCCCCAGGTAAACTTCATATAGTGCCTATAAGCAAAACTCCCCCTGTGTCATTGTAAAGGAAGTTGGATTTCCATGCATGCGTTGTGTCCTTTTAGTATTCTGCTTATGCCAAGGTCGAGCAGCTGAGGTCTCATTTTCATACACTCACACCTCTGGCAATGTCAATCAAGCCCATGTGAACAGGAGCGGTGGGATTGAGAGTGGGAAGGGGCACGGGACAAGACTGAGCCTTCCATGCTTAATGGCCAGATTAATAATAAATCCCTTGTCTAATTATGAAATGGTCAAAACTAATGAGATTTCTGCCACCCGTTTTCTAATGAGCATATTACCAATTCCACTCACTCTGTCTCTGCCACACAAATGATAACATCTGCATATGTCATGCTCCTTGAAGCCTGCACAACACATGAATATGAAACTTTGTGTTTGGCACACGCTGTTCCTGCTGCTAACAGGTGTTCAGGGAGGGAAGATAATGAGACTGTTCCTGTGTGTGTTTTCTCTGAGCGGCTGCATTTGTCTTTTAAACTGTATTTGACTATCTGCAGCTCAATATCCAATCCAAGTGAAAACACACTCACCTTATCCACTTGGCTTTGCACACTGGCAGGGAGGGTTTGTCATATTTAGTCCTAAAGCAGCAGATTTGTTGCGGTGGCCACATGGGGGTATTGCAGCTTCAGCTTTCAACATGGCACACACTGGCCCAAAAAACATTTTTCCCATATATAATCATTGGAAAAGGAGCTGCTGTAAAATGGTACATACTTTTTGAGCATCACAAACAGCTGAATATAAATCTTTTATTATCAGAATTTGAGCCATTTTTGCTCTGTGCTCCAAGCTTGGTATCCAGATCCATCCACCGGACGAGGACGCAGCACGGAGCAGCAGCTGTCACTCTGCAGACCATTACATCAGCAAAAATAAAATGACAAATATTACCCGAAAAATCAGCCGAAAAATTGTCCACAAAATCCAACAGCAAAGGATTCAGCCCATAGATTTGTCCAATCGCCCAACCCTAGCGAATAGCACATCTACATACTGGAAACAGAAAAGGTGAAAGTTGACCAAAGTTGGACTTAGGAGGGGTCAACTGAATATTCTAGAGCAGACATGTGATCATGATTAAACTATTTTATCCCATTCTTCAGTGCAGGGAGCCAACACAAAGTCAAACAGTTTGGCCAGTGGAAGTCTCAGGCGGGTTCTCAAATGGTTTGGCCGGAGAAGGTGCAAAGAAGCCTGCATTGCGCCCAGTGAACAAATTTAAAGAAATGAATGTAATGCCATTTTTGAATGCAGTATTCAGTTCTCCTCAACGCACCCGCAGTGTGCACTGGTACTGACTTGTCACGTTTCGGTCCAACGTAATTCTGGCTGCTGGACAGGGTTGGGACCCGTATGACCAGTAACCTACCAGACGGAATCACAATCACAAAGCAGATGATGATGCCTCATTTTGATGCCACATACCTGAGCTGTCTATTGAAATAGTTGCCCTCTGGTGAGGATGTGACACATCACCAAACATGCCTTGTTAACATTACAGAAACTCTCACTCCACACGACTCTGGCAGCAGGTAGCCTTCAGCTAGGTAGCAGCTGGAGCTGGGCAATATATCGATATTATATCGTATCGTGATATGAGAGAGATATGTGATAGATTTGAATTATCGTTCTATCAGCGATATTGCATAAGTGTTGTCTTTTCTTGGTTTGAAAGGCTGCATCGCAGTAAAGTGATACAATTTCCTTATCATTATATACACATTACTGATAATTATTTATCAAAAAAGCTCATATTTTGTGAAAGCACCAATAGTCATCTGTACAATATTGTCACAATATCAAGGTTCTTGGTCAAAAATATTGTGATTTTCACTCATTTTATCACCTTAGCTGCTTCCACCCCCTCGACTACGCGACATGTAGTTAGTCACAACCTGCACGATCAATAATTATCGATATCGAACGATATGAAACTTCACTATCGTGACAGGTTTTTCAGCTCAATCGCCCAGGCCTGGGAGTAGCTTTGATAAATACAGTTAAATGCCAACCTAAGCGCTCTGAAATGCATCTGTATTCCAACTGTTTAACAAATGTTTAAAAATAAATGTGTGTGAACGGGAGAAGCATCTGCGTTGTGTCGGAAAAAACCCAAACGATTCCAAACCCTACTGCTGGACAGTGGATGAAATCATGAATTTAAGTTATGCTGATATACTTATGAAATGTGACTAAGAGGCCAACTTTAACAATCGATTTATACTTTCAAGCATCGTCTGTGTAACAAAATCCTGACATACATTATTCTTCTGTGCAGCAGAGCTCCACTGTTGTTTAAAAACTGTTAAAAACACATCAGCGAGCTGCACTGTTGCACTGAGTGACAGGTTCCCTCATTATGAGGAACTTGGCCCGTCGTCATAGTTTATTTTGACTCAATCACACATGCAAACACCAAATGTGTATTTATCCGCAGATGAAAATAATCCCCAAGGATTCAGCTATTTACTTCTTTCTGAGTGGGGGTTATTTAAAAGTACAGTGCCCATCTGTTTTGGAAAATTACTGAGACCTTAAACTTAAAATGAAACTATATATACATTTGTGTCCTGTTTTCAAGGATTTATATCTTCAGTAAGAAAAAACCTTTTTCACAGCAGCCATATTGATATAAATTGTACTGTAGAGTAAACACAAGTGTTACCATAGATACCCATAACCAAGATACAAATTAAGGTCCCATTCAATTTAGTGCAGCAGTCTTTCCAGTGAGCCAACATGCACAGATGCAGCACCCTGACTCTGTTTGACCTTCTCGCATATAGCTTCTTTAACGTATAAAAGCAGGTGAATGGTGGGATGAACCTGCCCTGAGCAGGAAACAACAGTCAGCTTGGACTAACAGTGGACTTGCTTATTCAGTTACTGTATTACTTTATTATCTATTGTTTAACTGTAAATATATTTGAGCCTAATGCACCATCAACCATAACAGCTGGCATCTGTGTTAAAATAGTCTTTTTAAATTGATTGAGTTCAAAGTTCATTCTTGATCTTGAAAGAGCAGTTGATAAAACAAGTTTGTTACTGAAGGCCCTGACTGAAACCCCATGGTACGCTGCTATCCCTTTCATTAATTAATACACTTTTTAAAATAAAAAAAAAGCTGCGGACCATTTAATTACCAGTTTCAGGTTTCATATTGTATTTCAATGAAACTGGAGTAAGAGACTGAAAATTGTGCCCCTTTCTCTATTCATTCAATCACGAGTTGATTCATGCATGGAGAAGGATTTTTTATAGTCGCATTCTAGCCCTCTATACTGGAATCGAAATCAAATCGTGTGGTACCAAGAGACTCTCACCCCGATGGGACAATCTGGTCAGAATGCTAATTCCAGCAGATACACTGTATCTGCAACACACTACAAAGACATCTTTGACATGATGCTAAAACTGTTATTTCTTCACACTCTGTTGATATTTTAATAAATAAATATATGTTAGAAATACTACAGAAAGCAATCAACCAGATCCCTGAATTTCAATACTGGGGGATGTAGAAATGCTTAAAGAGACTAAAAATGATGAAAAGAAACTAATACTTTCAATAATAACAGCAGCAGAAGAAAATGTACATTAATCAATTGGAAATCCAACAATCCACCGTATGTGCAGCAATGGTGGAGAGAATTATTGTCATATGCACCCCAGAAAAAAATCATGTATAGTGTTGGGGGGGGGCAACCAAGAAAATTTGACAGGATATAGGACAAACATTATTAGCAATGTACAAAATACAGAAGGACAGCTATCCTTATAGACAAATATATATATTGTATGTGCATTTAGGGATAGGATTTGGGTTTATTAAGTTGGATTTGTTAATTGTTAATACATTATGTACTTATACTTTGTAGATTAGCTATGATTATGATTAACTATGATTAGCTAGGTGGTTAAAAAAAGACCCTCCGACAGTCATTTATTCTGCTGTGGCAGGACAATGGCTTGATCCTTTAAGCTGCTTTCCAGGATAGTGGTATGTGAACTGTGGCTTTGATGGACTGTCGGTATTAATTAATGGCAATCTGAGAGGACGCTGTATGTGTATTATTCGTATGTGTTGGGTAAAGGAGTGCCTTCCACAGCCTCCGGTGTGACTTCATACAGAGTAACAGTAACATAGTGAAGGGTTGGTGGATTGGAGTCAGTTTGGGAAAGCGCCCGAGTGTTAACAGCGGAGCATACGCGCGTGACATCATGTTTAGACAGCTGGAATTCAACCAGCGGCATTAGTGCTTAGACCCTCCGGCTCACATGCAGTAGATGATCCGATGACCTCATACAACATGGTATGCACACGGACAAAAACATATAATTGATATAATGACTACCTGTCAGCACGCTATGATCTCTCATGTGGACGAGTCAGATACACGTGGAGGACGTGGATACGTGAAGGCTGCAGCTCCTTTGACTTATTAATTCTTGTTGACAGTCAATTATTCAGCCTAACACCATAAGTGAATTTGACAAGACGAGAGTGAATTTGGTTCATCACCAAGCCAGCCTCTCACTCTTGGCTGCTTGAGTGTTACGATCCATCTTCGTGTCCTTGCCTCCAAATTAATTTGCTGTTATGACATGTTCTGGTGAAATCCTCCGAAGACTTCCAAGTGTTTGGTGTGTTAGTTACTGTAATTCTACATGATTGTAAAACACTTTCGCTATAGAGAGAGAGAGGAAGAGTCTGTTTTTCAGTACTGGAACTTAAGTACTGCAGCATGAAACAAATCAAATCCGGATTAGGAAAGAGCAGCAAACACCACAGACTTTTGGACTTTTGCTTTTTTCCCCACCGCTGGTCCAGATAAATACTGGGCTTTGTGTGTGCCTGTGTTGCATCAAACACCGCAGGGGACATCCGGGACACATTCACACACATTTGCATTTTACACCTATGGGATGCTCTAATGAGTTTACCTGTTTGTAATTAAAATCAAAATTTGATTAGCTGCATCTGAACTATGGCCTTCGCCCCAAACTGTGAAGACCCTTGGTGGGGCATCACATGTTTTGGCTATTTTCAGATGCGATTTGACTGGCTGCACTGAAACATGTGCACTCAAAATTAATCAGAAAACATCTTCCTTATTGGTCAGTTGGATCTATGTCATTAAAAATGGACATGCTTTAATTTATTAACATAACCTGCAGAAATTGAGGGCTTTTACCATCTACAGTCCATTGTATTATTAAGAGATTCAGAGAATACAGAGAAATCAAGGCTGAAAACCAACACTGAATGCCTGTGACCTTTGACCCCTCAGGCATCACTGCATTAAAAACTGATGTGACTTGTATAAAGGATACTCATGGGCTTGGGAAAATTTAAGATAAGTGTTGCTGGTAATCACAGTTTGTCGCTGCATCTGCGAATGCAAAAAAGTCTCCACCGTGCCATAAAGAGAAAGCCATAAATCATCAACATCCAGAAATGCTGCTGACTTCTCTGAGATGGACTGATGCAAAGTGGAAAAGTGTGTGGTGGTCTGATGAGTTCACATTTCAGCTTGTTTTTGGAAATCATTGACACCGTGTCCTCTGGACTAAAGAGGAAAAGGACCATTCAGACTGTTACCAGCGCAAAGTTCAAAAGTCAGCATCAGTGATTGTATGTGGATGTGTCAAGTCAAGTCAAGTCAAGTCAATTTTATTTATATAGTGCCAATTCATGTCAGTGCTCATGGTTTCAATCTGTCCCACTGATGCTGAAAGGCACATACAGGTTTTGGAACAACATATGCTGCCATCTAGACTACATCTTTCTCAGGGACATCCCTGCTTATTTCAGTCAAGACAATACCAAAGTCAATAGCCAAAATACCAAAGTGAATACAAAGTCTGCATATGTTACAACAGTGTGGCTTTGTTCTAAGACACTAGACTGGCCTGCCTGCAGCCCAGACCGGCCTCCCATTGTAAATCTATGGTACGTTATGAAGCTAAAAATACAACAACAGAGACCCCAGACTGTTGAGCACCTTAAGGTGTACATTAAGCAAGGAAGGGAAAGAATTTCACTTCAAAACAACAAAACTGCAAAATTAGTGTCCTCTGTTTCCACACGCTTACTGGGTGTTGAAAAGATTATGTAACACAGTGGTAAACATGCCCCTGTCCTAACTTTTTGCAGGCATCAAATTCAGAAGGAGTGTATAATAATGTGATGAGTGCTGCAGCGAATTACAAATTTCCATGCGTCCATAAAAGCAGTTTGTTGTGTATCTGGGATTCCATTTCACACAACTCTGATCTGCTTATTTAAATTCACGACATATTTAAGGCAGGTTTAGCACTCATGAGTTAATAAAGCATATTGACCTGGTGTGCACCTCTAAAATGTTGGAACACGTCTGGATAATCATTATCAGATGGCTTCCTTCTGCATGGCAACACATAATGGATCTACAACCAGTACTGTGTCAGATCTCAGGTGTAATTGGTTACAATGCCACAATTTGCCCAGGGGTCACAGTTTATTGAATTAAACCTTTCCTCCTGCCCCACCCAATTGTACCAGTGAAAATCCCATCATGCTCTGCTTGAGTGATTCGCCGCTCCTCATAGAAAATGAATGGAAGGCTGTGTCTCCACCTGGCTCATCGCATCTGGCACAGCCTCAGAGCCAGACTGTCGCAGATTACTTCAGACTGTGTAATTTGTAAGGGGTGAAGTTCAGATAAGTGGACACCGTGTTTTTTTTGTACAAAACAGACATTCATTTTAGTAAGTCAAATTAAGATAACAGCCACTGAGTGATTTGGTTAAATTGGCAGAGACCTTTAAAGAAAAAAAAAGCCTGGCAGTGCTTGTTACCTAACACATTATGTAATGGTTGCTGTTAGGTGTGTGTGAGTTTGTGTGTGAGTGTGTGTGTGTGTGTGTGTGTGGGTGTGTGTGTGTGTGTGTGTGTGAGTGTGTGATGGACAGCAGACGATGGCAATCAGGGCAAGTACTGGAAGTGTGGCAGATGTTTCTCTGCTAAAGCTGATGATGCATTATGTCTGTTAATACATAAGAGATATTAACTTTGTTTAGTACCGTTGTGCAATAACCTGCACTTAAATACGTCATATCACTTTTCACAAATATGAATTTATCATCATCTTTAAAGCTCCTATGCAGATCAATAAACTTTATGGTGCAAGTTTTAAAAGACCAATGATGTATTGTGAGCTGAAATTATACAAAGACACTATATCAACAGTTTTTACTTACACAGTTGGCAGTATAGTCTGATTTCATACACTTTGCCTTGTGTATGCAGAGGTGTGTGCACGGCTCACAAGGAAGTAAATTATATCCTGCTGCAGTACATAAACAGACCTGAGCAGGTCACATCTGAAGCGTCGGCTGGTGAGCAAAAAGCAACAGACCCCTCCTATCACGCAGGCACACAGCAGCACGCTGCAGACCAGCAGACAGCATGGACCAAAGGCTTTTAAATATTCCACACAGTCTGTAGCAGAGTGAGTGAGTGAGGGGACAGAGGACGCAGTCACCCCGGGGCCCACAGCTCTCCCCCAGCTACCCACCTTGGGCTCAATCTGCCTGACTGAGCATTTTTGTTGTTCAGTTGAATATTTGGAATGAAGTTTGTTTGTTTGTTTGTGTGTGTGTTGTTGTGCGGCAAGAAACAAAAAGTCAGACTCGAAATATGGTGGGGTATCATTTGGGATTTTTTTTTTCTTGGTACAGGTGCCTAAACGGCGCCCGAACCAACACTTTTATAAAAAAGAAGAAGCACAAAATGACAGCTGACGACATTAACGTTTTTTTTATTGCTAAGGCAAATTCGGTCTGAAAATTTAACAATATATTAACTGTTAACAGTTTGAAGTCTACTTAACTATGCAAATCAAAACAAAACACTTAAATTTATGACAAATTCACATAATAATTAAAATCTAACACAGGCACAATAAGTAAAGCTAAATAATAGTTACAGTACTAATAACAGCAAAATAAATCTTGAATTGTTATTCTTGGTATTCTACAAACTCCAAATCCAGCTCCAAATATGATCGTATTTGTTAACCTGAACAAGACTGCTGTCATCATCTGTGTGTCGCCAGATGCTTCCTCCCTTTACACACAATTGTTTTAACAAATCTGACGGACCCGCCTGGTGTTGGCATTCTTTTCAGTGAAATACAGCCATGCTTTCAACGCACTGAAATCTGTGTTGTGATCTGGTCCGGTTGGTATCAGTCATATAGGTGTATTTCAGTACCCACCCCTGCTCAGAGCTCAGCTGTGTCTGCAGAGCAGAGTTGAGCCCTCATCACTGCCGTCTCATGCTGCAAATAGTACCAGCAGGGCACTATGGCATGTTTGTATCGTTGTTGATTCCATCCCCTAGTGCCCCCTTATTAGGAGCCCTCGCCTGTCGCCAGGAATTTTAAAAGCTGCAGTCTTTCTGCTAGATTTCTGTTTCTCTTGCTGTTTTTTGGTAATAATAAAAGTGTGGCTATTTGAGTTGGCAAAAATGGGGGAAAAGTCGCACTGAAGCATGAGGAGCAAGAGAAGAAGAAGAATTGCGTGGCCTCAAACTTCTTCTCACTCTCAACAACTCAACCCGCCATGTCTGCTAAGTGTCCTGCTGCTAGAGCCACTACTAGACAAGCAAGTGAAAATGTTAGCAAGAAGCATGCAGCTAGGTAACTACAGTGCTACAAGATCAACTCATATTACTGTATATATTGTTAGTTCGGGTTTAACGTGTTCAAATATGTTGCAGTTTTTGGATATCGGACATTGGACAGTTAATGTATATTCATTTTTGCTGGATTGGATTAAAACTGTGAGCTGCTGAAAACATCATTAGTAAGTTGTTCCTTTATTTGTGTTGACAGGCTCATCACACTGATTATCTGGCCTTTTCCTGAACTGTGTTGTTTGTTGCTGTTGTGTGTTTTAGACCGTCTGTTTGGTTAGTAACAGCAGGCCACACATTCCTTGCGCATATGTAGTTTGTTTCATGTGTGGGTTGATAACATGTCTTGATTGTGTAGGCTAAAGTTACATGGCCGTGTGGCTGCATGGGCATCCAACTTCACTGAATGTAAAACAACTGGTTGTCTGTCATTTGTACTTTATCTGATTGAGGTTTGACTTGATTTGAATTATTTGTAAAATCCATGATTCTGCTGTTGTGTTACGGTCTTTGTTTAATAATAAATCCATGTGCGACCCTCACTGTAATCCACATTTCTCTCCATCTTTGTAATCATGGATCTGTCTTCCATCTTCCACACAGTCTATAGGCTACATAAGGTTCCACTACAGGGGCTCGCTCCCTTCTGCAATGAGCCATCGGCTTCACGCCTGCACACAGTGGAACACGCATGGTGCGTGTAAGCGAGCATATTCTGCAGAAAATTCTGCAGAAACAGAGCAGTCAGCTGCAATCAACTATGTAGTTCATTAGTCAATTTATCAAATTACTTTATAGAGCTTATAATCAGTAATATTCATAGCCACACACTGTAAGTCTGTAATTGCAGTTTAAAGGAGATTATGAAGTTTGTTGAAGCAGGAAAATGCAATTATTCACACAATAACCACAACTAATATTAGAATACAACAATTGAAGAATGTGCCCCAGTGTTCATTATTATTTCTGTGTTTATATGCACGAATAATTAACACTACTGTCAAACAGTCAGTGAGGCAATAATCTGTTTGAGTCTTTTACATGGGTGCACAAAGTGAACAAGCCTGGTAATTATACTGTTTACATGACTATCTAAAAATAAAAGAACTGCGATACACCCAGCAATAACTTCTCCTCTGCTTTGGTGCACATGAGGAGAGACAAATAAAATAAAACAGGCACAGGGGAGGAATAAATACCGCTGTGGCTCAGGAAAATCTTTTCTCACTGATGGAAAGCTGCAGTAAGGTTTGCACAATGAGCTACTGTGTTCTGATCTCCAACCACAGAGTTACATCGTGTATGGTACTGGTGCTTCAATCCAGTATCTGACCTGTACTGATCTCCCTGTCAGACTTTGGTAAACCACTGCTGTAGCCATGATTTAGCATCTACCTGTAAAAATAAATGTGTTGCTCTAAGACAGAACTCACCGTACTAGAGAGAAGGCTGCTATTGGAAGATTGGACTATGTTCAGTGACAACTGAATGTTCAATGCCAGTGTTGTTGTTTTAAAGTTGTTGGTGTTTGTTTTGTTTTTCAATACAATGTCCACGTGTCAATGCATGCCAACTACTGTACAGTATGGTGAAAGGAATGTATCAGCGTTATGAGAAATATTTTAGGATTGGTATAAATTTTCTCAGGAAAGTAATCAAGCATATTTCCTCAGCCTTTTTCTTTAGATAATGGAGCAAACAGCACAGCGACTAAATGCTAGATAAGGGTGCAATATAAAAAGATGCAAAACAAAAATAAATATATTGTACCAGAGTTATCTTAAAGTTAAATTTTCATCTGCAGTCCCTTGACAAATCATGATTAAAACATACATACAATGATAGAACAGCGCTAAACTGACAAATTGGACAGAGAACTAGAAGTGTACACTTAGCAGAGTGCAGATCTCCGCCAGGCAACAGATGCTGAAGCACCTACTGCAATGCCGCCACAAGTGCGAGATGCAATCAGCAGAGATTTGCAGTTTTGAATCAAGTTTTGAATTTTCATATGGTAGTGTGAATATTTTCTTATATAGACCCATTCAAAGTTTCTAATACTTTTTTGTCTCGTATAGTCTTAGCTTTCTTTAAGATGCAAAGAACTGTATTGTAATAGAGCATCTTGGGCTCATAAGCACTTTGCTGTTTATTTAGGACATTATTTTATTTATTTTTTTGCATTTTTTAAAGAACATTATATGCAACCAAGTAGCTTTCCAGCAACATAACAGATATAGAGTCGGAGTCTGCATGTCCCTGCGGAAGATGTGGCTTTTCAGAAGGTTAACATGGGTATAGAACTCTTTATATCTGCCCCCAGTAAGTGAATTTATTTCCAGCAATTACCCACTATAATGTTCACTTTTCCATGTTTATAACAATACAAATTTCATGAAAAATCAGTTTAAATTTAGGTGAGTCACAGTTGATTTAGTAAAGAAGTCTGCATCTCTGTTTTTCTAACTAGCAGACCTTGAATGCCCCAATAGCCTAACAGCGACGGTAGGGAGTCTAACAAAAGAGGGATTTATTCATCTTGTATCGTGCCTAAGTTTAGTGGATCAAAACTTTTCATGTAATGGAATTAATCTGCAGATACTACAGTTTAAGATAAAATGAAACTTTTTTTAGGGATGTCAGTTTTTAAGTCATGACAAAAGCCTGTAACACACTAGGTATGCCTTGTTTTTAGCCTAGCAGCTGTTGGTCACTTCAGCCAGCAGTCGGTATAAAACAGAGCAGTCAATAAACTAGATTTTTCAAGGTTTTTTTTTAAAAATTGTGAATCACAAGAGCCACGAGAGATCCCTTAGCATACAGCTACAAATGTGCACAAAAATATTAGACCTATGGGTCCAGTAGTGTGTGAGTAGTAGCCCTACGGGTCACTCACACGTGCACACACACACACAAGTTATTGCATGACGCTGATAATTAGACACTAAAATCTATCTCACACACACACATCAGCAGGGATGATCTGTTGGTTTGTGACGGGACATAAACTCCATCCTCCAGCATGACAGTTGGACAGTCTACTCAACCTGCCACCGCCCCGACCTCAATGCCCTCAATTTCCACTCCACTGCATAATGATACTTCCTGCACTGGCACCGAATGTTGGCACTGGACATAAATTGTGTGCTGCTGAATCATCCAACACAAACATAATTCCTGGGCTGATTTAACAGAGAGCATATGGTTTGGTTTGAGACGCGGTCTGCTGTTTGAAGTACTTGACCGCTGTTCGCGCTTTAATCCACACTTCACTGTCTCCACCAACATCAGTGTTTGTTTCCAGTTTACTTCCATGGACACGGCCCAAGAAGTTTTTATGTGGTGTGTGTGGCGTTGCCAACAGAGGCGTCTGGATGCTGGTTGGATATTTGGTGATATATTACGTAACTAATTTAATGCAGTAATGGTTGGTGTCGGTGGATCCTGTTATTTTGTTTTTGGCAGCCTGAAGGAACACAAGGTAGTTTGCCTTTCAGATACAATGCACTGAGCTGACAGTGTTTCCACACACTTTCTACAGACATCTAACAGTTTTTGTGCTATCTTTATATTTAACAATTTATTCTACATGAGCAGCATGTTATAAGAAACGTGTCTAAAAATATAACAGCAACAAGCAGCAGCTCAGACAATCATGTAAAATGGTACATAGGAAATTACCAGAACATCATCTTTTTAATTTATGTGTTAACAGCTGAATCGTGTTCTTTTCATGAATAGATAAAGTGCAATAATTACTTTGTTGCATGCATAGAACAAATTAGTGTTCATTTATATCTTTTGCACTGAAGCAAGCCTCGTTTCATTGTGCAGCTATCAGCTTTCATCTTTAAAATGTAGTGTGTGTACGGTATGTACACCTTCTCAGCAGAAAATCACCCTTGATACTGCCAGTCATCTCCTCGATCTTCTTTAATTCATTCTCATCGAGCCGCACTTGCTGTTCCCTGCTTAATTATTAGGAGTTAGGAGTGAATGTCAACTTATTTCTGCTCTGATTTTATTGTTACATGCATCAAAGATGAAATTAGGTGCCAGGTATTTTATGTCTACACAGTAATTGTCTTACGCAAGTGGGTGAGTGTGCATTTTAAGAGTGAAAAATAAGATAATTTCAACACCATAACCATCAATCGATGGTATGACTTGCATATGGAAAGCCAGTGAGGTCATTATTCGTCTGTTTTTCGTTGCTGTTCAATGTTTTATACCTCTTTTAATATAGTTTTATATCTCCAGCTGGCATTTTTAAAGGCTCCATGCGCCAACAGAGGGCACACAGTCGGCATCCTGACGACTGCTGTTTATTCCTTGGTGTATATATCTGAACACCATCCTGTACGGTGCCAGTGTCTGTTTAATGAGATGTAAAGAAATTATAATTAAGATTTTCAAACAGCCATCTGTAGAATATGATGTCAGTTCATTATGCCACAAATGAGAACACAACTGTCATGTAACTGATGAATATAGTAATTTTAAAAAAGGATAATGTGTCTAAAAGTATGAGAAAAGGTATTACTTAAAATTCAATTCTTGTTTTAATTTCTTACTAATAAAATGTCTCAAGAAGACAGTTTGTTTTTAAATATTAGAAAAACGGGGACATTCCTACATTTGTGTTAATAATATTTTACCAGCAGAATCAGATTTTTTATACGATTTCTATTCAGATTTTTCCTGCATAGAAATGCCAAAATAAATGTTAGTTTATTGGAAAGTGGGTATTTTGTTTTTCGAGCACTTCTGAACTATTGGATTGTAAAAAAAAATGTTTAAAAAAATAGGCCGTATATTTAATAGTGAACAGAGCTTCCAGGTCTGTAAAAAGGTTACACCGGCTACACTGGTTGCAAAAAGATTGTATGTTCTCTTATGGCAAAATGACCTTACTTCCCACTTGATTTGTTACCTCCGTAAAGAGTTTCCTAATGAGTTTATGGTCTGAATTGCTAGTTTCAAGTCTTCTTCAATAGAGCATGATGTTCATTTTCTAAATTATGGTTCAGTTCAGAGTAAAATAGTCAGCAGGTACACCCTAAGCAGGATATGCTGTAGAGCAGGGCTACCATGTGACTGACAGGTCATTGTCTGCGAGTCCGTCCACTGAGAATGGCTCCTGAAGCTCAGATCAAACTGTCAAACTAAACAGTGTTGATCAAATACAGACACTGTGTTGCTTTTTTGTCACCTAAATTGTTCTCTGAGACATGTTTAAGTGTACTGTTTGGCTGTAATGTGAGAATGATTGTGACCAGCACAGTGTCCAACACAGACAAAACTGTCAAACTAGGCAGTGCTGATCAAATAAGGATGAATATTCTGTTGCTGGATTGTGTATTTCTTCCCTAAAATGTTGTCAGAAACATATCCTTGTGTCCTGTTCAGTTGTAATATGAACAGAAACTTTGTGGTGAGGCAGGCCGCAATTATTTCCTGCTGAACTTGAACTGACTGAGCCCAAAACAAGCACGGCCCAAGTTACAGTACGTCATCGACCAGCTCCACGCTCTCGTCTGTACTCCACAGGCTCTGGTGGCAAAAAACCATGATGGCAGCTCCCTCAGAATGCCAAACCAATGAGTAACGTTATGTTCATGATTGCCATCTGCGGAGATTAAACCGTATTAAAAGACAAGTAAGACAAGTGTTTTTAAGAGGCCTTGACTCATCCCACATCAGCTTTGCAGATTCAAACGACTACAGTGGACATCCAGCCATGTACCTGCATGACCTGTGCTGTTAAATCAGCCTCTCTGATTAAAATCGTTCCTCGGGGTAAAAGTCTGGGAAACATCTATCTTAGTAAAGGCGATGCCAAAGCTTTTTGAAAAACATGGTCGTTTACAATTTAGGTGACTACTCCTCACAATCAAATTCAAGGATGTTTATAACCTCTCAGTGTGAGGACTTTGGCATTTTCTATGAAGTGATCAATTGCCTAAAGTATAGGGACATTCTTCCTGCTTTCTCTTCAAGTATCCTCTTTCGTAAATGCTGAAACATCAAGGTCTCAGTCAGACAGAGAGGTTGCGTGGTCAAGACACATCAGCACTTTAAAAATGTCTGACAGGAGAAATCAATAAAACATCTCTGCAGTAGAGGCGGTAGATATATTACAGGCTTTAATTCACAATAAAATGGTGCTGATCTAACTTGTTCAGACAGATGTTATATGGGAATGTTCTGACAAGTGAACAGATGAGTACAACCATGACAATTAAACATTTCTTTAACATTGCAAAGTAGTAAATATTAACTTAATAGAGAAAAACAGACAAATGCATATGGAATTATTGTAATAAGTAGCTTGAGGAACACAGATGTTCTATAGTTGGCCATATATTGATAAAACTGATCAAACTACACTGAGCATATGTACGGGCAAGAGGTGGATTATGCTGCAGGAATGATGTGAGAAGTTTCTTTAGACGTTTTGATCCCCTTCTTTTCTGCCGTGAAAACTTATTACCATTGGAACCGACATAAATTCAGGCTGACCGTAGCAGCTGTTCTCTGTGAAGGATGAAACTACCAACTTTAAAACCTTCAACCTTTAAGCCTACAGGGCTAAAAGGATATATTGTGGGTGAGGTGTTCCTTTAATGGCTGGGGTCAGTGTATTAGGAGTCAGTATGTTTTTTTCATTTTCTAAAATGTCACAACCTGGTCTATGATGGCCTCATAAAAAAATAATTCAGCTTCCTTCCCATGTATAACTGGACCGTGTCAAGGAACGAGAATCATGGACCTACTTTTATCACAGACTTTAACAAGAAGAGCGCAACCAGTAGAGTGCAGACCTCTAACCCCTTTGCAACCCAAACATTTTGGCTACTAACTCCAATTTAATTACATATCTCTCTCATTAGCTGTAACAGATTGCAATTACATTTATTTTGTAATTTAACATATGAGTAATTACATGTCAGGTATGACTGTACATGTATGATTCAAGTGAATTGTTTCCAGCGAGAAACATGCTGTCTTCACTTGGACTTTTTTTTTTTTTTTTTTTTACAGAGGACTGATTGAGAGTTCAACATTATGATGACACAGTAAAGTTGACCTTTGACTTTTTGTAAATGTCATAATTTCATCTTTTTTGTGTTAAACACTTATATGATATTTTGTCATAATTAGTGTATAAAATCTTATGCTTATAGTTAGTCAAAAATGTGAGGTTACAGTGACGTTGAAATTTGATCTTTATCAGTCCATCCTTGAGTCCACATGGGCATTTATGCCAAGTTTGAAGAAATTACCTCAATGCTTTCTCGATATATTGCGTTCATGAGAACAGGACGCGGACATGAGAGGGTGACTTTGAGCTTTGACCACCAAAATCTCCTCCTTGAGTCTAAGTGGGCATTTGTGCCAAGTTAAAAAAATTCCTGAAAGGCCTTGTGAAAATATTTCATTTATGAGAACTGGCTGGACATGAGGTCATAAAGTCTTTGACCTTTGACCAACAAAATCTGATCAGTTCATCCTTGAGTCCATGCCAACGTTTGTGCCAAGTTTGAAAATTCCCCTCAAGGCGTTTGAGATATGAGGTTCACAAGAATGGGTCGGTCAGACAAATGACCCGAAAACATAATGCCTACAAGCCATAAAAAAGTTTTTTTCAAAAATAGTGGATCACAGAGTTCCTTCAGCAAACAGTCAGGAATGTGCACAAAAGATATTACGCTGATGAATCCAGAAGTTTGCAAGATTAGCTGCTTAGGGATCATAAATATTGCACCATGCACAGCAGCACATGAAGAAAATAGATCACCAAGCCAGCTTAACTGTCCACAATTAGCTCTGAATGACTGTACAGCTGACAGGCAGCACAGTTTTACTATCGCATGAAAATTACCAGCTTGTTTACCTGCAGAAGGTGGCATTACACAACCTGCTAAGTTTGTTCATTTAATTGGGGACACCTTTTTATTTTCTGTGTTAATGTGCATTTCATTTTCTCCTATTGTGTGCGAGCCAGAGGAGGCTTGACAAGGTCTTGTTACAGGCCAAATTACCAAGACCCGCCACCCTTGGGACTTTCAGCCAAAGAATACACTAATTAAATACACCGACTTCAGCCTTAATTTCTCACTTAATTTCTCAGCCTCAAAACAAAAGGAGTTCACAGCTGCACAGGCAAGTCCACAAATAGAGGTGAGCTGTTAACAAACGAGAGGGCAATTTATCTTTGAATCAGCCAAAATATATTCACACATTGTTCTTTTTACTAATATTAAAATATCTTATCAGTTGTTAATCTAAATAATCACAGCAGAATGGAGACAGCATTACGTCAATGAAAGGACGACTACTAAACCTGAGGGGGGCTGCAGCTGATTACAAAAAGAGGGGGTTTGTTAAGCGAAATGCCTATTGATTCCACATGAGAAACACACAAGCGCTGCAATAAATAAAACAGATAAGGAAAGCACAAGGGCACACTTAAGGTGAATGCATGCAAATAAAGAAAATAAAAGACAGGAGAAGGCACTGCACCACATGCCTCTGTGTAATAGCTACAACAGCTCACTACACTGATGCAATTACAGGCTGTGCACACGTTTTTAAGTAAGTTATAGTTCTAAAATGATGTAAGTAACCAAACATAAACAGAAAATATTCAATCCAGGAGAAATATTTGGTAAATAATAAAGTTATCAGGGCGAAAAGCAGCGTGAAAGAGCAAACACTGAAGACTAAAATGCATTAAAATGCCAAAAAGAATTAAAATACTAATTAATCAAAAGGAGAAAAGCAGCACCTAAAAACTCAGGTAAACAAAGGATAACAAAGATAAAAGCAAAGCATTAACAGCTGAGTGGGTCAGCTAACATGGCAAAAGTAAATTAACAGCGGCAATCTCGACTCTTGGCTTCCCAAAACACTCCAACAGTCAGTCGTTTGTAGGGAAACGTCTCAGCTGAAAGTCGCCATGCTGGGTGACCTGCGAGCTCTTGCTATGGGAGCATTTAATACAGAGGGAGCGCAGCACACAGGAACGTCGCTCTCGACCAGGGAGGGAGCAGGGACACCACAGGGACAGCAGCCAATTAATTTAATTGGCCACATTGTGCACGCGAGGCACTGAAGTGGGTGTGCATCTTTAACCTGCTGGTAACACTTTATATAGAGGAGCTTTGTAAAGTCCGTTCACAGCGCTATCAACTAATAATTGATTGTCTTTTTGAGTTTTTATAACAATAATTGAAATGTCACTGCCAATGATGATTTACACGTACATACAGCGTGATGAATTAATGTCCTGGTGTTAAAAATAGCCACAATCATATGTAATGGTCATGTGTAATGACTTTGTTGGAGAACCTCGCCAATGTGCACAATCACAGTGGTTAACTGGTGATTAATACAGACAGGTCTATGTCTTTTAATGCCCAACTCCCGGAGAGGAAATAAGTCATGTACGTGCGCTTATAAAACACAACTATGCACATACATGGCTTTATAACCGCTTTGTAAATTTGAAGAAAAGAATGCATTTCCATATCATGTTATTATTCATACAGAGTTTGGACTGTCAGCAATATGGTTCACAGGCGCCACTAATTCTTTCTAGCGACACCACACATAATTTAAACTAATGTGACTGAAATAAAGTCAAATGTGGTGGTTTGGTGCAGGGGGCCAACAGGGGCCAGTGCCTGCGTAAATATACAAATTTTATTCATTCAAGTAAATTAAACTTATCTTTTTAATTTATTTATTACAGAAAACTTCATAACTTACAAACATGAGTTCTTCTAAATTTTCTTCTGGCTTAAAATGATGAGTTGAATGAATGTATTGTACAGAGTTCAATCAACACAGTACATTAAGTTTCTAAAGAAAGATTATCAGCATATTATCATGACTTCCCAGCTTGCACTGAGAGTTAAACTTTCCCTTTTTTAGAGTTTGAATAAAGTTTAAGTTGGTTCAACTTAATATTTTAAACTTACTGATTATTTTTCCTCAAGTACAACTGAATTAACATCAAGTTTATTTGACAAGAAAAGTTTGTGTTCTGAATCGTTACAAAAGTACCTCAACCTCAAATAGTTAACTTTTACAGTGAAATTTGCACTTTATATTTCACCTTGGGACTCTACGCCTCCTGAACATCAATCTCCTCCTCGGAGAACCCGGCCTGGACTCTCTTCCAGGCCCCATTACCAGTGTCACTGTACATCACGGCAGGGAGGACACTGCTTTAAAAGGAATTAGCTCGTTTGATGTACTTGCTAACATGATAGTCCTCGAACTGACATTTTTTTTCCCTGCACATATTACCTACTTGCTTCTGAAGCAATGTCCTGCAATACCCTTCTTCTTGCAGTTATAATGTTCTATATACACTGTCTGGACAAAAAAAAAGTCATCACCTGGATTTAACTGAGCAAATAGTTAAGAGTCTTCCACTGGATAATTACTGCAGTGATTAATATGTTTCAGCTTCGATTCTTTACACGTGAAGCCACATATGAGATTTCAGAGCAGTACAACAGTAATATTAGCAGTAAATGTCAAAAACTAGATGGTATAGAATTTACAAGTGCCCTTGACAGCATGGGAAACTATAGAAATAAACTGCTTTGATCTGTTCAGATAAAAGCTCTTCAAAGACCTCTGAGTCCGGCACAGCAGGGCACAAAACTGTAGCCAAGTTTCTATCTGTTCTCGGTTTCACTCTGGCCCACTGTATGCACATGCATGCCCACGCACACACACACAGATGCAGTCACACAAACAGACACTCAAACACAAGGGCATCCTGTCAGAAGTAGATCCATACCAAGTCCTGTGCCAGAGCCCTGGAGGCATGAGATATCTTGTGCTGAGAATTTGTTTGAATACATTAGCCAGTTTATTTGGCTCAACTGACTCTGAAACACAACTCTGAAATGGGTGCAAATTATTCATTTATGTGATAAATTGCGCTGCTTTATCTTAAGAGGAACACAAGCAGAAAAAAAAGGGAGCTGAGCTTTGCAAGGCGCATTGTTGGTCATTTCCCTTGTTGTGTATGTGACTGTACGCACCGCATGACAAAATATCGTTGAGCCACACCAACAGAAAGGTTGCAGCACCATTGAAACCTGTGAATTTCACTGACACTGATGTTCTTCCGTGCCCTGAAATGGACAAGAAAAGAAAGGATGCGAAACACTCAATGTCAGCAGGGCCGAACATGGTCATGCACACGTGACAAATATTGACATGCTTACCTTACAGTTTACTACCCCTGCAGCCTGCCCTTCACAGACCATCATGCTTTTAAAAAACAGCTAGCATGCTCTTGTTGCAGCCGCTCTCTCCTGCACAATGACATTGGTCTGCTGACTCACAACATCTCTGACTTTGGGACGGATAAGTGGTTGTTATGACTGTCACACTGTGAAGTGCAACATGAACCAAAGGGGATGAGGAGAGAATTCAGGGGCCACAGCACATATAAAGCGCACACACACGTGCTGACTGGGGCGGAAAGGATGAGCTAACGGCTGCAATATGATCATGAGCTGCCCTTGACTTACAAAGGTACGACATGTTTGAGACTGTAGCTGTCATTATACCTCAGCTCAGTGGTTCCCAAACGGTGTGTAGAAGCACACTGGTGTGCCATGAGACAAGTCTAGGTGTGCTGTGGGACAACTATACATTATTACTGCAATATATAACCACACAAAAAGTTATGAGTGTTTTTTTAATTTACTATATCAGTACTTTGTTCACGGTCAATTCCCAGTGCAGAGGCACAGTCTATACCCTGAAAAGATTCCTTTAAAAACCTTCCTTCAAAGGGGTTGTAGTAACCAACAGTGAACCCCATTTTTCACTGTTCGTTGCCGGATGGTGGGAATTATTATGATAGTGTCTGTCATTAAACAGTTTTTAATATTGGGACCTGTCAGGTTTAAATGGGTGTGTTACTGCCTTGACGATATTTTACAAAGTTTCAAATGAATTCTTGAAGTATTTAATGAGTAATATAGTTGTTTGTTATCTGAATTTATTGGCATTAGTAAATAAAAATAAACGTTTATAGAGTGATAAAAGTGATAACATTATTTTGCATGGATGTGAGATTTACTGTAGAGAATTTACATATCGTGCATTTAAAGATGGCTACTATGTGATGGTTAGTTTCAGTCTTTAGACAAAACTAAACTAAGATGTCCTCTGTTGAGATTTAAGGAGTGAATTCACAAAAGCAATGCACGGCTTTAAACCTGCACTGCTAAACCTGTATAACTAAGAAAAAAAAAAAAGAAAACGAATAACTCTCAACGCAGCTGCAAACGGTGAAATACTCCCCGAACTGTGGTGCCAAGCAAATAGTGTCTTAGTGCTACTTGCACTAAAGAAGATAATGGAGCACAAAGCTGGTTCCTTTCTATACAAACGAGCGTTGTCAGAGAGTTGGTGGAAGTGAAGCACATTTGTAAGGCGTGTCACACACAGACTTTGCAGTGATCCTGGCAGCAGAGACTGTACCCAACTGAAACAAAAGCACATCACAGTGCATCATACGCACACAGACGGCAGAGACGGTACAATACCTATTAAATATATACATATTCATCATGAAACTGGAAAACATCACAAAACCTGCTGCTGTGAGAAACAGAGATGGTGGTTACACACTGTAACAGCACAGAGCTGCAGAGGAGGAGAGAAAACAGCTCTCTATGTGCTGAGAGGCAAGAGGGAGAACGCACACTTACAGCACCCCAAGTAACAATCAGTCTGACTAAACTCTCAATATAGAGTGAGTCAGAGAAAAACGGGAGGCATCTCACAGTTAAAACAAATGACAGAGCAGGGGAGGTATTAGATCATTAGAATAGTTACAATTGTAATTAGATTAAATTCTGTTTAAAATCATATTGTTCTTACAACTGAATTTCTCATACTCAAACGTAGCTTAACCATGTCATGTGATATAGAACTTCAGTACAACTTATGACGAGAAACAAAGGCCACACACACACACACACACACGTGTTATTGTATGTGTGCAGAGCAAATGGAAATGTGAAATTTAGAGATGCCGCTGAGCTGTTTAACATTAAGCCTGCTCACATCTCTGTTTTGTTTTTTTTTTTACTTTAGAATATGTGTGGTCTAGTCTCTAATTACCAGTAATTAATGTGCTATCACCGCCAACTCATAATTAATTTGGGAAAACACACCTGTTGCTGAGCTCCACAAATGCTAACATTACATCCCAAGATAAAAAGATTTTGTTTATTAAGCACCAGAGGAGGTGTAATGCCCCCACCCTTCAGTGGCGGCAGGAACATATTCAGATCTTTTACATAAGTAAATGTACTACTCCATTAAAGTAAAAGCCCTGCATACATATTAAGTACTAAGTATTAGCAACACATAAAGTATTAATAAGGCAGGAAACTCTGTCAGTATTACATTATTCTATTATTGGATGAACATTACTGACACCGTCATATATAAGGAGAATTTTAATATTAACTGAGAAGGTTTATATACTGTTGAGTAGTTTATTCAGTAACAGTGCACTGGATTTTAGAAGCTCACTATATATTTTGTACATAAAATCTTTATCTGTACCTAAACAGAGCTGCCTGGTGGAATATCAGAAGCAAAGGCAAATGCTGATGCTACAAGGGGACTGTAGGGGTGCACAACAGCCCGTGAGAATAAATAAATAGAAAAACAAATTATTAAAATACTGTATATGAACACAAAACACAAACAAACATGCAGTGATTCTTACGGACTGCATGTTTAATCATTTGAGTGATCCACAAAAAGACTAGAAAATGTTTTGGTTAAAACATGTCTCAGATTAAAAGGAGAATTAGGAACAAGATAACAGTGTGTGGGTTTTTGTCCAGCTAACTGGTACTTTAATGAATGCATTTTTATTCCAGTTTTAGCCTTGAATGCCATTTAGAGTCATTAAGAGCCAGCACTACTAGTAAGTGTAATGTTGCTGTCAAATAACATGTTAAAGTGGAAACGCAACTTTCCAGCCCCCCAGAATTTCCAAGTTGTACTTTTGTTGTGCGGCTGTGCCAAAGACAACAGGTGTTGAAATCTTCCCCGCTGATATGTGTTCCCCCTTGCTTTACTGTGCTACATCTAATCATAACCTACCCCTCAACCGTGGAGGGCGTCATTATGGAAAACGCTATCCTACGGGGAACACACTTTGACACAACACCCGATCACTTTCTGTTTCCTCAGAGTCGGAGCCTCGCTCTGTGAAGAAATGATCAACACCACTTTGCAAATAAGAGAGAAGAAAGACGCATGTTCACTGAAGAGGTACAATGAAATTGTTAAAATTTTATATTTAATTTGGGAACAGGCATAAGCTGTTGTAATGATGTGTGAGGCATAGAAATAATATAGTCTAAGTAATGTTATTGCTTTGCACTAATGGGGGTTGGTGCTGGGGTGGAAGATAACATGAGGAGAAAAGCGTGAATTTGTTCATTAATTTAGTCTATAATGGAGACATCATTTTCCAGGAAAAATCGTGCTCAGTGTCAAACAGGTTCACAGAGTGAAAGTAGGGCTGCAGCTATAGCTAGTCGATTATTTTCTTGACTAACGATTAACAGTTTGTTTTAAATGTTAGAAAGTGGTAAAAAATGTTAATAAGAATTTCCCAAAACCTGAGACAATGTTCTCAAATGTCTCGTTTTACTCACAACCCAAAGATGCTCAGTTTAGTGTCAGAGAGGAATAAAGAATCCAGAAAATATTCACATTAAAGAAGCTTAAATCTGAGAATTTTGACTTCAAAAAAAATTATAATTTAATTTATAATATTAATAATATGAGTAATAATCAACTAATCATTGCAAGTAGAAGTGAGGATCGGGATTCGGACGCAGAGAAAGCAGAGTGATTCCGGTCAGTTTTCAAAATAAAAGACCCTGTGCAGACTCACAATCATGAAAAAGGACAGAAAAACTAAATTTATATAACTACATAACCTATGTTTCCATGGTAGACACATAAAAAGGAAAGAGGAGCCAAAACAACATAATCTGAGTAAACATAATCAGGTGGACAAAACACTCTGAAACGCTAGCTGGTGAAAGACAGATCAAAACCAGGCACAGACATGCTGTGCCCACTGGAATCAAGCAGTTATAGGGAACCAGTGTAAACACAGATGGTGTCATTATTCTATAGACAGTGTGAAACCAACATTTACTTCATGATGATAAGTTAAAGCAAAACTGCTGTCTATTTCCATTTAAAGGTTTGATACACTGTTTTCATTTGTTACATTGATTTTTGCTCAAAGACTCAAGCCTCAAGACTCAAGTAACCTCAGTTGACCCTCTGATCTGCCCAATCGCCAAAGTCACTGCAGCGCAAAATGATCCCTGAACCGACAACATCCTGAAATAGCAGAGCAGGTATCCCTCTTTTTAACAACTCTGCCCTTTATACACACTGTACACACCACTGTTCGTTTGTTCCGATTTTTTAAGTTGAAATCTCCGTTTAAACAGACAGGCTTCTGCTGCACTATTTCTTGTGGAGCTCTGCTCAGCATTACACAGAGGCCAGCCAGTCGCTATTGTAACTAGCTAATTAATGAACCTGTCAATGGCACATCAGAGGCAAAGCCTGTGGGAGGATGAGAGGGGGGGGGGGGGGGGGGGGGGGGGGGGGGCTTGTTCTTATTTTGAATATTGACTACTGTTATTCATGTGGGTTCAGAGCGCTGCTGAATGATCTGAAAGTACAGCAGGGTGGCTCTCTGCTGTTATGAGCATCAGCGAAAGTTTCTCTTGTTTGATATGCAGGGTTTTTGGAGAAATTGGAAACTTTTTTTGCAACTAGGGTAATGATTTGCATGGTGCTATTTGGACTATTCTTTTGGAGCAACGGCGTCCCTCAAATGACAAATGATAGACATTATATCTGCAGTGACAGATGCTGATAGAATAAGGACACCATATGTTAGGACAAGGCTGTTTTTATCAGTATCAACTGTCTCTGTTTTGCTCTTTTTCTGTCTGCTCTTTTTTACTTGTCTTTTGTGTTACCCACATTAACATTTTCATGAGACATTTTGATGTTTTTTTTCCTATCACATCCCCCTCCGTACCGCATGTATCTAACTGCTAATGTGGATGTTAGTGGCCTGCATTGTGTAGGTGTGAGCCTTCCTCTGTCACGCACTGAGATAATTGGCGACTGTCAGTGTAAACATCCATTCTCTTAAGTCAAACAATGTGTATGTGTTGTGTCGGTTATGTTTAGAACTTCGGTTGGTTGCATAGTTATCATGTCTTGTGTATCTGGGTGTTCAAATAGAGAATATACACAGAAGTTATGATGAAACAGGTGTGAAGCCTAATACAGGTTTTTGCTGTAACTCTAAGAAGCGTCTTTAGTGAGCAGAAGGCTGAAAGCTTCAAAGCCAGTTTTGTATCCACTTCAGCAGCTGACGAAGAGCTTTGCTTCGGTAGACGGCTTATGAAAATCTATACACAAATGCTTATGTGGAGTGCTCATTAAAGCCAAGCATATTTTTCCTCCAAGGGAAGTGTCAATAACAGCCTTTGTGTCCTTCACGGGTGGACTCAGATGGGGGTACAATGTCTTTAAAGTAAAGTGTCGTCTAGCGTCGCTCAATATCCAAGACCAATGATAAAAGATTCCTTTCTAGTGGACAAAATGTGTCCTATAAAGTGCCTTTCCAGTGGACAGAATTTGAAAAAGTGCCTTTCCAGTAGGAATGTTCCTGGCAACTAATTTCCCTGTCAATTAAATGCTCATTTTTGTTTAGACTAGTCAACCAGTCTAAAAAAAAAAAAAACACTCAGAAAGTAGGTAAAATTGATCACACATTCTACAATAGCCAAATCGTAAATTAAATGCTGTTTAAATGTGGCACTTTGCACCATCATTATGAACACTGCACATTATCCTTTAAAACAACAAATCCCTACATGCTTCACCTTCTCAGACCAAAAAGGATGCCAGTGTCTGCAGGTTAACAACATCATTTACACGGAGCTCATGTTAGCTGCTGGCCTGCCAAACAGTGTGGCTCACGTTAGCAGCAGCCTGTCAGTTTATTCTGACAAGGCCTACATACAACCTTATAGGGTTAGGCAAATATCGACGATGGGCTGAATCCATCACCGGCCGCTTTTTTGGGCCAATTTTTGGGGCAATATTTGTCATTTTATTTTGCAAATGTAATGGTCTGCAGAGTGATAGCTGCTGCTTCATGCCCGCTCTCATCCAGCGGCGCAGTACACACCCACTCACCGGGCCATGAGTGCACTGAGCTGGGTGAGGAGTGAGAGCTAAACAGCCTGCAAAATTAGACTCTTTGCACTCTTTTCTCACGTCGTGAATTACAGGCGAGTTTTAGTTCAGCCCAACCAAGAGTTGGAGGTTTTTGTTGAGTTTGATAGTGAATTTTCGGGTATTTAATGAGCCAACTAAGCTCATCTTAGTTCGATAAAAGAGAGAAACTTGACTTTAGAAGGTCTCCGGTTGTATTTCTCCATTTAAAAGTAAGTGTGGAATATTTAATTTCACAACACTCTGTAGGTTTATTTTTAAATATCGTTAATCGCCGATTGATGGCCTGACGATGGTTGTTTGGAAAATTTTAACATATTGCCCAACTCTACAACCTAATTTTCATTTTACTGATCAAAACACTGCCAAAACGCACTGTTTACGAGCTGTCATCTCTCCCACTTTGCTGATAACAACATCCGGACCATCAGGGCTTTTGTGGAGGGCGAGAGGGGCTGCTGTCTTCTGGGGCTGCAGCCCAGACTAGTGACGGGCAGCTGCATAACATCTTTGAGGCAACAATTAACTGGCATTGTACATAATAAAATACTGATAAAGAGTTTAACCGACGAGTATTACTGGTGTGAGGGTGGCAACATTAATGTATAGTCGACTTATGGAGCACATCCTTACTTACCAGTGGACAAAATGTCATTTAGTGCCTTCTAAGGTGCCTTTCCAGTGGACATAAAGTGAAACAGTGGTCTCTAGGGTTCCTTTTGAGTGGACACAATGTGAAAAATTGCCCATGGCGTAGAGGAAAATGCCTTCCAGTGGAGAAAACGGCATGTAGTGCCATAAAGCCTGCCCTAAATGCTAGAAAATGAGTTGACCTCAACGTTCCTCTAAATGGATGGTTAGTATGTTATTATCACAGAGGTGAAGTCATGTACTTTAAGTTACATTAAAAAGTAATTTCATTTAAAGGAGGGATTGGAACTATTTCACCAACGCATTCAGTTGGTGCCGTTTTCATTTTGTCGCCCCTGCTTTTCAGAATGAGTCCACCAGTGTCCATCATACGTCATTTTAATGACTGTCTTCAGTTTCCACTGAAGTTCGCTTCAAACGCTGTAAACCTGCATTTGTTGGAGAGATGTGAGTAATTATTTAGCCGAGGCAATCAGCACCGATCTGCTCCCATAAGGTTTAGAATTGTCGGCGAGCCCCGAGATGCCACCACACCCCATTATTTCAGCCACAATAGAGTTTGAATTTTGGCAGCTCGTGATCACTGGGCTCTGTGTTCAAAACATGGCACAGCAAGTAAAGCCTTCATCAGTGGCTGAAAGCTGATGGCTGATAGCTCGTGTTTGGCCTCGGTTCAACATGAACTCAGATGTGTTTTCGAGCCTGAGGCTGTTGTTTGAAACCGGTGGGAGGAAAGAATGAAATTTCCAGATAGGATAACTTGTAATTGGACATCCTGCTCTCGGTTTAAATCAGTTGGTTATTCTTTGGTAAGGTTATTTTGTTCTTTTTCTTTCTTTTAGGAGTTGGGGTTAGAAGCCATACTGTTTGACTTTAAGTTAAAAAATATGTTTCTTCTGCCTGTAATAATTCTTCTTTTATTGATCTGGGTTGATCAGTCTATGACAGTAATTGAATTTGGGAACCCAGATCGCAGTGCACCCTGTTTCAGGAGCATGCCAAATGCACCTTTGGTATTTTCTTGGCCACGCTTGCTTGGCACACCTGAGGCACACTTGGATATGGGGTGGGATCAGAAAGAATACATTATCATACATTATAGATGACCATGTTGGAGGCTGTGACAGTCATGGCCAATCATATTCACTAATTTTATCCCCTTTACATGCAGGGACAGTCTGAGAATCCTGTGGAGAGTTTTCCTCAAAGGGAAACTGATTGCTGTGTGGAACATACAGACTTACAGAGTTTTGAATATGAATACTGCAGCTCATATATATACAGTATATACGCTATAAACTGCCTGGAGCAGCTGATGACTTTAAATTGAAACACTTTTGAGAGTTGACATGTTGAGGATTTGATGGTGACCATGTTTTCGGTGCATAATAGTGCGTGATTTCATTTGTCATTTCAATGATCCATACAATAACCATCTACAATTACCACCATAGTGCTATAAATAAAATTAAGTGTACCTTAATTGTATTACTTGTTGTATGTTTTACTCCTGAAATATATTTGAGGTTTAATTCGGCTAGATCTGAGCGTTTTACATCCAAAAACAACTGCTGACAATCTGGGACGAAACAGTTTCCTGTTTAACCTTTGACATAAAAGTGATCCTAATAATCCAAAAATTAATCAAAGTTTTAGAATTTTAAATAAACCTCAATAACCCCTTGTTTCTGGAACATCAGTGTAAAATCGAACCCAAACAATCTTTATCGTTCGCATATCTTTACTTGTATTGCAATTAAAAATGCAGAGCTCCACGTGACACCTTGGCCAGACTTTTAAAAGAATGTGCACCGTCTTTCCAGTGTTTTTGACACCGCTTTTGATGGAGATACAAGAATTTTCATGGGACTGTGTGAACTGTTTTTGGTGAAGTAGAAACTTTAGAAGGATTCATCAAAATGACAAGTTTGATGTGCATATTGGCGCAGAGGTTTCTGTGGTTATTTTGCAGTCTGGCTGCTCAAACGTTAATCACCAGGTCTGTCGTGTACAATTGTGGCTTGACAGAGCGAATCATCACTCCAGTCAAAGACTGCAGATGAAATAAATAGCATACCTGCTCCGAGCAGGTGAGCAGTGGACCATGTGAGACGCACTCATTCTTGGCACCTATGATTGCAGTGCTCTGCTGGGCTGGCATCCCAGCACACTCCACCACTCCTCTGCTCCCACTGGGACGCACCAGCCGAGTCGAGTAACAATGAGCGGAAATTATCTGCTGGCATCTTTACTGCAGAAAGAGACAGGAGAATGATTCATCTGTCAAGATGCCTTTAAAGGGCAGGTGCATTATTTTTGTTTGTTTGTTTCAGGTTTTGATATCATTCTGTAGCTTGCCAGTATTGTCCCTTATTCGTTCAAAACCCAAGTATGTATGTTTTAGCGTCAAAATGCAATTTTCCAAAACCATTCTAAAAACTTTCCCCACATGACCTGATAGGTTTTTTTGGGCAGGGGCTGCAACTAACGATTATGTTCATAGTTGATTAATCGGTCGATTATTTTCTCAATCAATCGGTTAATAGTTGTTCATTTTAAAAGGTCACAAAATGGTGGAAAATGCCAATTAATGTTTCCCAAAGCTCAAAACAACGTCCTCAAATGTCTTGTTTTACTCACAGCTCAGAGATACCCAGTTTACTGTCGTAAAAGAGTAAAAAAAAAAAAAAAAAGGCCAAAAAATATTCCTATTTAAGAAGCTGAAAGCAGAGAGTTTTAACTTTTTTTCTTTAAAAAAATGATTAAATGATTATTAAAGTAGTTGGTGAATAATTCAGCAATCAATTAATCAATTAATCGATTAATCATTGCAGCTCAAGTTACTCCATGTAACATGCATAACATCCACAACTTAGCCAGACAAACCAAAACAGCAGCCAAGGGGCGAAAGGTTTTACGCAAAATAAGCAGCAGGCAGTCAGGTAGCTTGAGACAACAGCAGGTGTCCGTTGTGAGTAGTTGTCACATGTCAAACCCTGCAGAGTGCAAGTAAGTAATGAGAGTTTTCTGTACTTTAAGTTTTATTGAAAAGTAGATAACAGCATTTACTCTGCTACTATCCATTTGGATAAGTTATAATTAAGCTTGTGTTTGATATTAAGAGCTGTAATAACCTATATTGATCATTCTGACATTCTTTTGGTAGCATATATGTCCAGTAATATTATTTCTGCCTACCATCATAGTGCTGTCTATTGTGCTGCACTACTGGATGTAGCTTTAATAAAGGACAATCAAAGTAACTGAAAAATGCTTTTTGACAGACATGGGGACAAATGCAATTTCAGTCTCCAAAGTAATACAGTCCTTTAGAGATCTCTGCTACGCTGTGAAAGCCTGCATCAAAAAAGGCCGCTGCTATCAAGCTGTCCACCTGGCGACAGCGTCTGTCTTGTCTGCTTCATCTCTAGACTATAAGCCAGATCGTGCTGGTCTTCTGGGAGGCCTAAGGGGATGATTTGTTGTCCCACCTGCTGTAAATCAAAACGTGATTGGTTAATTCACCTGTCACTTACTCAACAAACACCCAGGCTGTGTCCTTCTGTCCCATAGATGATGTTCCATAACAAATGAGTGGGCCAGCTTTAAACTTTTCTATGCCTAAAGACAGCAACAACACCATCTGTTTGGATAACTCCGTTTAACTGTTTTCAGGATGGTGTAATTTCTGAAGCAAACTTAATAGAAAATTAGGTTAAAATTACAATTAGGGGAAAGTAGCCTAATAATTCAATGAAAGAAATCAAATATAAATATAACATTTGAAATGCTGATATGTTCAGCAACTCAACTAGAATCCCTCTAGCTTGAGGGAAGCTAGAGGGGGGAAATTAGTGCTCTAACCTACTTCACTGCGTTTTGCTAGCCTGGAATAGAAGGCAAATGAGGACATAACAAAATCTAACTACTCATTAAGGAGAATTTCAAGAGTGTGAATATGTGACAAGCCATGCAAATGTGGGATTAATGTTCTGCTATTTAATGTTTCGCTTTTAAGTGAGAAAAGGCTCAAAGATGAGGACTATCTTATCTTCGGACTAAAACAACACAATGTAATATCTCAGGGAAACTTTAACAACAATATGAAAAGTGTTTCGTATCTCGTAAAAGTCATTTTCCAAAAACAGGTGCTAAAAGTTGGGCTAATGTGGCACTTGGAGATTTTTTTTTTTTTTTTTTTTTTTTGTGGAGTGTTTTTCACAAATGTTGTCCAGCCCGTGCCTGTGAATGCATGGGCAAGGAGATTAACAGGGCATTTACTTCATCCATCCATTCATCCTGAGATGTTCCTAGGCCAGATGGGATATATAATCCCTCCAGCATGTTCTGGCTCTACCCCGGGTTCTTCTCCCAGTTGGACGTGCCTGGCATACCTGCACAGGGAGGCATCTCAGGCCATCTTCATCAGATGTCTGAACCACCTCAACTGCCGCCTTTCTGTGCAAAGTAGCAGCAGTTATACTCTGTACATCCAAGCGTCTCATCCCAGTTATATTGTATGAATTTCACTGCTACTAGACCTGGTGATCCTGAGTAAGTGTTGAAATATTATTGACTGAAAATTTGGTTCCTTCATCTTAAAGCTCAGCACTAAGGAATGAGTAATAAACAATTGTGAAAAATAATGTTGCTGAAAAGATGGGAGTTCGCCTTTGTTTGATCACATCCTTCTGACTGAAAATGTTCCATATTCAGTGGGTGCTGGGGATGCCCCAGTCAGTATGTAAAACGTTTGACTCTGTCCCTGCCATTTTACAAACTGCCTTTAATCGGGGGAATCAGATGCAGCACAAATAGCCTCTCAGCAGATGCAAATGAACTCTCGATAATGTTTGATGTTTGCTCCTGCCCAGAGTTATGCCACAGACCATCTGCAGCTGCTTTAGATTGACTTTGTGACAGCTCCAGCCAATAGAAGACACAAACATCTGACCTGCCAATGCAAAATCAGCCACGCTGGGAGCATTAAAACCAACAGGGTTTACTCCCCCGAGATCAAGATGGCACACTGTTGGCAATTTCTGAATCTGCTGTTCAATTAACAACTTTTCAAGCTGCACTGGTGAAAATCAACAAGTTGTTGGCAGGCAGGCAGGAGTATGCCAGAGACAATAATAAAACAGTCAGTACATTGACAAGATGCTCACTGGCACAGCAGTGTGAAGTACACAATTTAAGAACAGTAAATATAAAAATAAAAGTTAAATCTGTATATATGTATAAGTAGATGAGGCATACATTCGCTTACATTCTTTTGTTTCCATTGACGCCAACCATTCCCAGAAACAGTCACAGCAGCAGCAATAATCAGCACCACAAACAAACAAGCACACTATTAAAAAATGCAAAAATGTCTAGCTGACCATATTTAAAAACTTAAAACTCAACAGTAATCCCACAGATCAATAATTAATAATTTCAACCAAACACTGCTTTTTAGAGATGCACTGATAGACCGCCAGAGAACCGGACCCGGCCGGCTTTCAGCATGACCGGCTTGACCGGTGACCTGTGCGTCAGCGCCACATATCCGATTTCTGTTGCCCATCATATTCGCACACATACTCTGCACGATGTGGCGTCATGCGCGCAGCACACACTGGCCATAATGTCACACCCACCACAGCGCTGATACACAACAGCAGCACACACTCAGACACATGCTCGCATGAAGTCAGTGTTAGCAGAGGACTACCAAGAACAGAATAAAGAGGAAGACAGGACAGTCTACAACGAGACAGAAAGCTGACATTTGTCACAAACTTTGTAGCTCTTCATGCTCATGTTAGCCAGCAGCCAGACTGCTGTTCATAGACTGACAGTTAAAATCTCACCTTCTGTTCTGGCTGAAGAATAAACAACCTGTGTTGATGCGTCTCCTCAAACATTTTCTCATCCAGACTCGTTTAACTTCTTCTGTTTTTCTCACTGCAAAGTTTTACTACAGCAGACTGCTGCACTGCATCAGTCTCCGGTTTGTTTACATCGTCTTCTACACAAGATCACGTGAAATTGCATCCCGCGAAATCTCGCGAGATTGCGTTTCCTCAAGTACATAATATTAATTTAATCTTATAATAAGGCCTGGCTGTAATCTGGAGCACTTTTTGAGAAAAAATATAAGTTATTTAATAATCAGTGTTTTATTAAGAACATCCAATTTAGTTTTACAAGAAAAGTTGCAAAAATGTTTGTGAATGCTGTCAATTATATTTCTTAGAAAAACTGAAAATCGGAATTGGCCAAAATCGGAATCGGCAGGTCAGACCCTTAAAGAAATCGGAAATCGGAATCAGCCAAGAAAATTGGAATCGGTGCATCTCTACTGCTTTTATACTGACAAGGTCCAGTACATTCAGTCCAGTCACATATTCAGCCCGAAACACGCAATCAGATCCATAAATACTCTCAAAATGCACAAAACAAACCAGACACTTTGTTTACACTTCTGCTTATATTTGCCAAAATAAACAACTGCCTTGTAAACATGCATACTCATGACACGCTGCCAGAAACCCGAGATTCTGTGATGTCAAGCATGTCAGATACAGTCACAACAGCACCAACAGTCAGCGTGATAAACCAGCAAACAACCAGTTTCAACAGTGAGGCACTTACTGCATGTCGTCTTCACGTCTCTCCCAGTGAGTCCCAATGTTGATCAAAACTGTCAAAAACGGTCTTATTTTAATCCCAAACGACCACTCGTTCCAATTCAGAGACATATTGAGTCCAAAAAACAAGATTTCCATCAATAAATCCACAAAAAGTGCAAAAAAAACCAGGTTCCTAACATGAAAATCCCCACTACAATTGTCTCTCTTGCTCAAACGCTGCAGAGACTCAAGCTCAGCACCTGCCATCTCTGCTGCAGCCTAACCTTTTGATTGACACCTCACTTGAACCAATAGGAGCTTCCATGCCCTGTATGAGCCAAAAAATAGCCAATCAGAGTCTGAGTTGAAAGAAAGAGCCTGCCTCTCTTCTTCCATGTAAAGACAGGCCAATTGCAACAGACTGTGCATATGACTGGCGCTTTGTGCAGCCAATGAAATCCCCAAAATACAGTTTTTATAGTAAAGCCAGAATGTTTCTTATATGACCTGTTTTCCACCACAGCACTAGTTTTGATGCCCTTTATACGCACAAAGAAAAGATTTAATAGAAAATATCTGGATATATCCTTGGATAAGCATGTGTAAATATAAATTTTCTGTGCTATTGTCATCACATTTAAGACCAGGTAAAGGTTAATGATTTGGTCTCAATTGTGTTTTTCAGCTAGTAAGTCACAATTTTATCTGCACATTTTTACTTAAAAAAAAGTGTAAAAAATGTGTAACTATTTGTGTGTTTAAATTCACTTACAGTGATTCTGACTGCTGGGGGGAAAAATCTTATTTCCTTTCAAAAGATTTTAAGGCTATGCATGTACACATGGTTCCAGAGGAGCTTTCAGTTTACTTTGGATATAATTTGGATAGGCGTTTTCATGCCAAATGTGCAACAGGATAGCTCATTTTTCCACTGGCCTGTAGTGCTGTTTAGATTGTTTTGATGTGAGTTGCTGAGTTTTTTTGGAGATATTGGGCTGTAGAGATGTCTGCCTTCTGTCGAATGTCGTCAAACTAGATGTCACTCGGCTTGTGGTGGCCAAAGCACCAAAAAGCACATCTGAAAAACTCAATGGCAATGTCTCTTTCCAGAAATCATGACCGGTTACTGTAGATAATCCTTAGACCTCTATTATAGCAGCTTCATGTAAGAATTACTTTCTCTTCTGAACTATACCTGCAAACCGTATCACTGCTTGCACCTACTCATGGACAAGAGGTTTGTGCTTGTGACAGCACTGGATGTAAACATTAATGGCCTTCACAGCATAGCTTTAACCCCTCATCCATGAGTAGATGCTCGCTTCCCTCTGCACTCTGATACAGTTGCGGGGTATAGTTCACTAGAAACAAAACATTACGCTTGAGTCTTTCATTATGATGATGTCTTTCAATATGTCTTTGCATTCTTTAGTGCTTCAAGCTTCACATGTCGAGTGCAGTCTAGTTCCATTATGTACAAGAGAACGACAGACATCTCCAAAACTCTGCAACTCACACCAAAACAATCTAGATCAGGCTATGGACCCCTTTGCTGATAAACAGATGGACCACCTGCTACATAAAATGCATTTAATATTTTCTTTTTTTTTTCTCGTTTGCATTTACCTGTATCTGCATTAACCTCACCTTCTGCACTTCCGCAGGTGGTGTCTGAGGTGGATGGTATGTCAGAGTCTCTTGCTCATGAAGTTACAAAACGATCCATTGTGGCTCACAAGCCTCTGTATACTTGGGATAATAATACAACTAACTGGCAAGCATGTTTTAACATTATGAATAGGTGCCACACAGTCATTTAGTAGGTTAGCTAGCTCACATGATGCATCATGAGGATTCATGGGTAGCTTTTTGCCAATACTGTGTAAAGTCCGATTTAGTCTGATTTATCCTATCTAGCTTAACTCTTTTGATTCATCTTAAATGTTTTTAACTTTTGAAATAAACAAGCAAACAAAAAACATGATCAAACAATAATTTAGTGGACACCCTGCAGTAACTTTAAGGACCCCCTTGGAGTCCCAGACCCCCTGACGAAGAACGACGAGCTAGTTGAATAAATAGCCCTACAGATAAGAGAAGAAAGAGAGAGAGAAAATGTGTATTTTTGATTTTGAGCAGAACTGTCCCTTTAATACTTAACACGCCTCAGCATATCTGCAAGTTTCAGGCAAGATAAAGTCTGCCACTTTGGGTTAGTATGAGTGGAAAATGGGTTTAATGAGCTAACCTGTCAGTTTTCATTCAGTTTAAAATAAAATCATATAGCATAATTCAGATATTTTCCCATTTGAGACTGACAATGCAATCAAGTTTCCTTGCAAGTTCAATCAATTCTTTTCCTTGAAATAGTCACACTTTGTTGTAGCACAGTTACATTGTGTTGCATACATATTGCAACTGTGCCGAGTGTCTTTCTAAGCTGCTGTCAAATTGGTAAATATGTTTTCTCCATTTTCTTGTGTTTTCTCAGGATCTCTCAGGCATCCTGTAACATTTGTAATATCTGTCTTCATTATCGTCAGACTTCAGTCAGTCTGTTGAACTTGGACCCTTGATTACACCGACAGCGCTGAGTTCGTTTATTATGCATTATATGTAATGACAGCTCACTACCTGATTGTTTAATTAGCATTTTCCAAGTTCACGAAGCATCTTTGTAATTAGTATTTGGCTTAATTTTTACCATAATGTTAATTAGGGACATTACACTATTTCCTCAGAGGAGTTTCTAGCCTGCAATTATATAACAGTTGTGTGCTCTGCATATAAAGACGATGATGACTAATACAGTACATTTATGTCTCAAATTGGTTGACATGCAGGCTGCAGCAGCCCATAATTGAACTTATAAGATGTTTTCTCATTTGGTTTTAGATTCACTCAATCCATTTATCTAATTGGGCCCCTCCATGAGAGCTGATGGGTGTAACTGTCTGAATGCTTTTAATAGACAATCAGACAGAATAGATTCATTTGATCTGATTTATACTCAGATCAAAATGAAACAAACGTGATTTTTGATCTCAGCATGTCAGCGTTCTGTACAACAGGGTGTATCTATGTAATATGATATTTAGTGACATATTTGGTGGCATCATTACCACCTATTGTTGCAAAATTCATCACGTCTGTTGTAATAATATTGTTTAATTTAGCAGGTGAAACATCCGATGTATGGAGTACATCATGAATATTCTCTGGCTGTTTTCTGCTGCCGCATGCAGCATCTTTGTGCCTGTCACGTCTTTATCTATCTCTCTAACGACAGATATGTATGGGTGGCATACATACCACTTTCCTGCAGCTGCACAGAACTTAACCGGGGGAAAATTGAGTTCTCCTTTCATTAATTCTTCAATTAAAGTGCAATAACTTACAGTATATCAGTTGCATCCACAGTAGCAGCTTTCATTCAAGTCATTCAGACTTTTAATTAAAAAACTGCCGGCAACTATTACCTGATAGGGTAAGATGATAGTGTGTGTGTGTGTGTGTGTGTGTGTGTGTGTGTGTGTGTGTGTGTGTGCACGCGCGCAAGTGTATATGCACGTGAGATACAGATTCTGACTCTGTATGTATGTGTGTGTATACATAGTCATTTGCCCCAGTGCCATTACAATTACAGCTGCCTAATGGAAACACCATTTAATAATATACAAAAGTAACCTTATAGATTCCATTTAGCGCCTTTTTTAATAGAATTCATAACACCCAAAAGGAGGGAGGAACTGAGAAAGAAACAGTATTGGTGGAGAATTTTTTTTTATCTACAGCTAGACCCATAATTGTAAGAATATCAAGCTATAGGGGAGAGTGGGGATGGTAGTAACACTGTTTTGTGTGAGCAACAGTAACTCAGTGGTTGTTCATGCTAGATCTCTCAAATTTTGACACAGGGTACCGATATTTGTCTGCTACAAATAAAACTCACTTGGACGTCTACTAGACACGGACTCTCGGAATATGTGAGTTAATGTCAAACACAAAGAGCTCTGTTGTTACAACCTACCCACTACTGGTATAAGTAACCCTCGCTGGGGGTAGATGTAACAATGAGGAGTAATTTGCTGAATTAAGATCCACACTATCCAATTTATGAAAGAAGTTTACTGAAGGATAGAGAATAAACTGTTTTTGATAAAGTGAAACAATTCAAAGTGACAAAAAAAAGTATACGTATGTATTCCTGAGTGTGTATAAGGGTTCACAGAGTGACATAGTTGTGGAAAATGTAGATGACTTTGTGGGCCTGGAACTGACAGGGTACACACCTGATCCACATGTTTTTTTGGCCTTGAGTTTGCCAAGTGTTCCATGCATGGAAATTCTCATAATTTTGTTGCAACTGTTCCCACCTCAAATGGCCATTATATAATTACCTGTCTTAACATGTGGGCTTGAAGGCAGCATGAACCCTTGTATCTAGAATATAATGAACACCTGGCAAATAATGGTGATGATGATTAAGATTAAAAAAACTAAACAAATCAGCAGTGTTGCTCTAGGGCTGCATCCGACTCAAACTTTTGTCAGTCCAATCAGATTTGGCCGTTTGGTGTCACCTGCACTGCAAGCCGTGCTCTCCTTCATGCCATAAATTAAAGGTTTATTTCAACCAAACCACAGTCGCTGATTGCTAAAACAGTGGAAAGATGAACCAAAACATTTTCGGTGGTTTTTTATTAGTTTCTGTTGAGTTTGAAGGTCTGGTGAGTTTTGCAGCAGATGTTTTATTAAAGATCTCTCAGTGTTGTGACCCTTTCCATAATGTTGTCAGACACTTAGAATGACAATCCGAGCCTGTCAGTGGCAAAAACAAGCAGAAGCAAACAAGCAAACATCACCTGTCCTGCATTCTCTGTGGTGCGCTGAGGTGAAGTCTCTGACAGCGTGTCACATGCGCTCCATTTCTATCAGTCTTCTCTGCTTCCATCACAGTTAGTTTAATGGTGACTTTGAGATTCGGTATGTACAGTTTGCAGCCTGCCCTGTCGTCGCATTCCTCTGTGTACAATGATGCAGCTAAAAATCAAGAGCTGAAACTTGTTTACCAACAACTCGTTTCATTGTTTCTCATCAGTTAAACCCCAGCGCATGTTGTCGCAAGGATTTTTTTAGCATGTGCGCCAGCTCATTAAAAAAAATATATTTATGAATCCGCCTATTTATAATTCCTCATTGATTTTCCTCATGCATTTTTGTAAATTTTAGGTGTTTTATCCTGTTTTTGTAACGCACAATGACAATGAGAAAGGAAGAAGAAAAATACGATGGAAGAATCTCAGACTGAGGGGTCTTCCAACTGATGATTTTCAGGGGGACAGCCTGCTGCTCACAAAAACATACCACAGCACCTTTCCAGACTGTTAAAACTGATAAAACTGTTAAACTGACAGTGTTACAACTAAGCCAGTGTTACAACAATGCCTGGTCTCCCCTATAGCATTTCTTCTATCTTTGTCTTGACAAAGAAAACAGATTAGTTACTTTGCCAACAAAAGCTAATTACTTGGTCGAAGATTTGTGTAAATATTCTGTGGTTTACAAAATAAAAGCTTCCTGTTTTTCCTTTAAAGCCCTCCCTGAACTGTGGCCCTTGCGTGATTTCCAGCCAAAACCCCAAATGACATTACAAGCAAGAATAACAACAGCAACAACAACAAAGTCTAGCAGCCATTTATATATAAAATTCCCGTGTTATGAATAATATTTGAAATTCTGCTTGGGTCAGTCCGCAGCATGGCCGTGTTGTTTTGCTGACACAGGTCCTCATTAGAACCAGTTGCTGATTAAAAACAAGCCCATCTCGTCATCCTCCCGTCCCTCCCCCCCTCCCTCTCCCGTCTTCTATTCCTCACTCTGTCCTTCCTTGTGCTGTTGGTTCAACATCAAAGGGACCAATTTGCATAGCGCGAGAAGGGAGTACTGAGAGCCAACCTTGTTTAGCTAGTCAGTGTTCTGGTGGTGCTTAATGGCTGCTGACAGATGAAAGGAAAACTGTTCCACTACCCAAACCTCATAAGTACAGCCTCTTCTTCTCGAACTAGCATCATAAAAGATAATTCTCTTAGTAAAAGTGAACATCATCACAACTATCTACAAGTATGCACATAATAATTAGGGGCTGAATGAGAACAATAACACAAACACTTCAGTCACCGTTTATGAGCTCCTCACTGTATAATTTTCTTGTATATGATTACTGGTTTCATTATCATGCTTTTGCTATTATGTGCAATTTACCACTTAGATCAAGAGCTTGATGCCCAAACAGAGATTGTTTTAACCATAATAAGTGATTCTTGGCTAATATTATTAATACCTGACCACGGTGTCACATTAATCACAGAGACTGGCTTTATTCTGACTGTGTGTGTTAGTGTCTGCATGTCTGAGCATGTGTTTACAAGGTTGTATGCGTGCTTGCTATGCATCGCTGCTTTACATTACCTTTAATGAGATTATATTTTCATGTCAGCGCAAAAACTGGCAGAGGGAGCTCAAGACAAGTTGCTGTTTTCTTGACCTTGAGATGCCCTCTCCCCATTTAGAAGGTCTTTTTGTTCCCAGAGCAACACATACGCGGCACAAAGACGGGAGGAGGCAAACATATGGGCATTTCATTCAAATGAGCAAGCAAGAGTTCTTTCAATAATGTCTGTAAATATTCATTTGCATATGTCAATACCTAAATAACCACAGTTAAAACTAGTATTGGACAATAAGGCATGTTCACTGTGAGAATGCACTTACGATTTGTGATGGTTCCCAACCTCTTTTCTAAACTGATGACCCCTGACTAACAGATTTTATGGATATTTCATATTATTTCAAAGCATAACAAAACAGTCCAGAACAACTGATAAACTGCACAATTAACCCAGGTATATGGAACACAATAACTGCAAGATGTACGTGTAAAATTAGCGAATTGGATGAATTTTGTGAATATTGCATCAGAGGTGAGTTCTCTTATGTTATAAGGAACTTTTTATTCAATTCTCTGTACTATGTGTATCTGGATAACATTACTACATTGCTTATTTCTCGCTGAACATGTTCTCAGCATCATATTTTAGTGTGTTGTTTAGCTGTAATACGAGATATACAACCTGGCGACCACCATTTTGGCTCTGAAACTCTGATCGAACTGTCAAACTGGGCAGTGTTGATCAAAGATGGATCACTGCATCGCCTATTGTTCACCTTAAATGTTTTCATAAGATGTATTTTGGTGCACTGCTTAGCTGTAATATGAGAAAGTTGCTCATCAGACTGCCATGTTGAAAACAGATGAACATACAAAAACATGCACGCACACATGCACAAATATGTGTGAGTGGCCATTCCAGATAAACAGAGAAGCTTGGATAACAACAGTGTGACGTCATTCTCTGCTGAGGATGCCATGACTACATTAGATCTTTATATAGCAAGACGTTTGCTGTGTACGTTTGTAATGTAGAAGGAGGCTGTTTAGCAGTGAGAAAGAAATTCTGACCTCTTAAAATCAAGAAGGTCTCGCAAACCTTCCTGAAGCCTTGGCATCCATTAGTCAGGGTAGGAACCTCCAGGTTGGGAACCAGCATGCTACAGTAATGTAATCACATTTTTTCAGTGATGAGTAGTTAAGGGATCATAATGTTAACTTCATTACATATGCTGTAAATTAGCAAAATGACGACCGTTCCATCTCTGGTATGTACATCAGCTCCTTCTGTGAGCCATCTGTGACATACCTGTAACAGCTTTTTATGTGTAGGTGCACAGACATGTTAATGTGCATCTTTGAAGAAGAATAATTCCAGTTCAAATTTAGATGAACTTTGCGTAAAGTTCAATTAAAGCTTAACTTTGACTCCTGTCAAACAGAAGAGACAGAGGTAAGGAATATTATTATAACAGTTTTACCAGGAGTTTGAAGGATGTTTGGTATTAGTTTGTTGTCTTTGTTCAGTGTACAGACACATTAGCTTGTTAGGATGGACTGGACATGTGTGGAGGCGGTTAGTCTCTATTAAAAGAGGAGAACTGTTACTGTAACTCGGTAACCAGTCCGTTGTCTCATTTATATTAAGGGCAAGCTGACACGCTAACATTGGCCTCAGGAGCCACTTCTTTCTTCACTGTGAGGATTTTGTGTGCAGTCACTGGCACAAATGTTAAGATAGCTGTTGGTAAATAGTGTCAAAGTGTATGCTGGCTGCTTGTTAAACTATATTTTTTTTATTTCTGCATGTGTCACCATAAAGAAAATGTGACATGTTGGTATGGAAGCTTTGCAGTTGGTCAAGGTTCAGATTTTTTCAAGTCTGTCTCAGAACAACACATTTCAATTTATTTTTTCTTGCTGTAACTGTTTCTCCTGTTCATACTGGCCGCAAAGAAAGTCCTCACTTAAAGCAATTTCACATGAGGGGGGACAAAAAGGTTTTCTAATGTTCAAATGAAGCTAATATGAGTAATCAACAGTCTGAGTTTGACAAATCAAGTTAGTATCTTTTCCAAAGTTCCAATCTTTTTGGCACAATTTCCCTCTACTGCTTGTGATTTTAGGTAATTTGGTCCTGGGCCACAGTGTTAGATATTAGATGACTGAATTTTCACTCTTGAAATGCTCATGTGAGAGACGAGACATGCACCACATTTGAGGGGAGAGTGCATAAGAAACTGTCCTTGATGTGATGATTTCGCCATTTCTTCAGTTTTCCCTGTTAAAATTAGTCAATAATGGACTTTTAATACATTTGTCTTGAGGAGTTTTATTTATTTGTTGAGGTAGAATGTTGGTATGGTTGGATGCTGAACTTAGTAGTGTTATGGGTACTGACTGAATTACGTTGTTAGGCTACTACTGTGTACAGACTTGTGTTATCGGTGCCAAATTTTAGTAGCATCTGGATGAGGGATTAACTTAGAGCATTGGTTTCCAAACTGGGGTATGGGCCCTCCTTCAGGGGCCGCCAGAAATCAGAAAAGAGGTGCACATGTTAACTAAAATCACAGTTTACACAAAAGTGTGTATACAAAACTATCTAAAAAGATTAGACATCTGTGACCTCTCCAGCTCTGTGATAATGAATCCTTGTTGTTCTTTTGGTGAGGATGAGCGTGTATAAGCTACTCTGTTGGGTTGTTACAACAAAAAATTAATTGATGTTTATTTTGCACAGTAAGGCTTTGGAATTAATCACTCATTCTTTTGGAGTTTTTGTGTGTATGTGCTCAGCTTTCATTAGATACTAGCAGGGGAGGGGGCTCCAAGAAAAAGAGGCTGGAAGCCACTGACTTAGAGTATAGAGACTATGTCACCCCTGCAGCGTGTTCAAGTCACAGGGAGAGAGTCAGGCAGTGCATGTGGTCGTAGTTGTCTTTATACTTTGTAATGCCAAATGCAAGCTGGCAAGGGAAACATGTCTAACCTGAGGGAACTCTTTGTCAAACACAGACACACACATATATAAATATATATATTTACTGTATGTGCATCCGCATTGTTGCAGCAGCCACAGTTAACATTAGCATGCCTGCAGCCAGAACTTATTGCAGAGTATCACAAAAAACAAAAAGGTACCATTGTGTGCCAGACCCAAATTCCAGGTACTGGAAATGTAATGTAATACAGTTATTGTAACCCCAAACATGGTATTATCCTAAACCTACCTACCTAAAGTAGTCTTTGTGCTTAAACCTACCCAACCTACAAATGTCTGTTTAACAATGTTAACTACATGCTCAAAGATGCTTTCTGGCAGCATCCCATGCAGCTGCTAAAAGGCACCTTATGTGAGACTCCGAGGGCCGATGACAAATGTCTGACAAGTTGTAGTGGGAACAAGTTGGATATCTATATCGGTTTAAGTATGAACAGAACCTAACTCTGATCTGTGCGGTCCTTTGGTGGGAGGAGGAATTTGTAAAGTTTGGAAAACACTGGTCTGGCAATCAGGCGTACGCTTGAAGCATATTGCAAATATTCACTTGAATTACAAAATGTTGTATTTATCCAAAAATGCAGAAAACTACAGATGTTCGGGGAGACAGGCAGAAAGAAGGAAGAAACACGGAGGCAGGAGTAAATAAACGAGTTTGTCAAAGACTGACTGGACAAATAAATGTGCTGTCACTGGCAATATCATAAATATATAAATGTTTTTGTCTATCTTGTGGAGCATCAAAGAGGTCCCATTTATCAACAGGAAATCGTGGGTCAAACATTTCATTTTCAGTTTTCTCCCATCTATTTGCAGTCAGACTGAACAAATCTCACCTAGTCTTTTTCTAACACAGAAAAAAGAAGAAGAGTATTGCTAGTAAATGAAATGCCTGGTCATGAAAGGCATTCTGTACTCAATGGGTGACCTATGAAACCCTATAGCTATGTATATATAAATATATATATATATAAAAGACGCACTGTCTCTGGTCATCTATATTGGCCTGATGCTGATACCCACTAGCCTGATTTAGAGTGAGCAGGTTGAGCAGTCTCACTTCCTTTTAGTGTGTCTTTTTTTCCCGTGGGCTGTGACTGTACCAAACCACTTTACCGTCTTTACCGTGTGACCTCCATCAATATCCAACTCACCCTATTAGCGAGCGCGTAATCACCGCGGGGAACGGGGGGTCACGTTTTTAGTGAATCATATTGCCTCACAGTGCCGGTGTCAGGCCACGGTGACCGCCATTGAAAGGATGGAGAGCAGTATTACACCAGACACACATGATTCAGAATTTTAAAGGCATTGCGATGTCATTATTGGCTGAAGACAGTTAACTGGAATTGTATCATTTCTGTCCTGGGAGATTACAGCCAGTGATATCCTTGACCTCCCGCAGGGCTCCTCACGGGAACTGCCCTGTAATAGATAAGGTAGGCTGAGGGTGAAACAGTGATGGAATGGTGTTAAAGACTTTTGTGTGTGTGTGGGGTGTGTGTGTGTGTGTGTGACCTCCCCTACTGCATTCTTGGGCCGCTCTGCTTGCAGCTGAGGATGATTTTCATTCCATAAATCTTCTCATTTGATGGAAACATGTAATATACAAGAATGGCAATGAATGTAAAATGCAGTCTCTTCCAGTTTGCTGGGATAACGAGCCACAGGCACAACAGACTTTCTCTGCATGTTGAGTAGCACATGCGCCTGGGGCTGCAGTAATGATAATACTTTATAGCCTGAGTTTAGGTGTTGCCCCCTCCCCAAAAACCAAAAGTACAAGGGCAGAGTGTAACAAAGTGATTTAGCAGCAAGCCTGCATAATTTAACATAAGCTGAAAATGGTAGCATGTATGGCTAACTAGCTGACTACTTAATTTCAAGGCGTAGGACATTTTCATACTATATTATTTTGAAGGTTTACAGGTTGTGTTAAAGGGACAGTTCACCCCCAAATCAAAAATCCATATTTTCATGCTATTCATCCATTTAGATTGTTTTGGTCTGAGTTGTCAAGTTTTGGAGCCATCAGCCATACAGACGTCTGCCTTTACTCAAATATAATGGAACTAGATTGTTTTCATCTTGTGGTGCTAAACGCACCAAAAAACACATTCTGAAAACTCAATTGCAATGTCTCTGTGTAGAAATTGTGTCCCAGTTACTCAAGATAATCCACAGACCTTGCTGTGGGAAGTTTCATTTGGGAATTACTTTCTTTCTACCAAACTACACCCACCAACAGTCTCACCGCAAGGAAGGAAGTGTGCATCTACTCATGGATGAGAGGTTACAGCTCTGCTAAGGAGGACAACATTAATGTTTGCATCCTGCCCTGTTACAAGCACAAGGCTCTCATCTATAGCACTACAGGTAAGAGAAAAAATATATATTTTAAATTTTGGGGTTCTAAAGGCTTTGTTTCTTTTAACGTTAAAAGTGAAACATACTGTTATGGTGTCTGTCTTGTCCGGTTATTAAAGCTAAACAGCTAAACGGGGTTATCTTGAAGTGAAAACAAACAACTTTTCAGCCCCCTCTGAATTTCCATGTGGTATTACTGGTGTGCCGCTGTGACAAAGACAACAGGTGTTGTGTAAAAAACTGTTTCCCCGTTCAAGTGTTCCCCCTGATCTTACTCTGCCACACCTAACCATAGCTTAACCTTCAACACAACACTGGATCGCTTTTAGTTTCCCCAGAGTCAGAGCCTAGCTACGTGAAGAAATGATTGATGTCACTTTGGAAATAAGAGAGAGGAAGTTCACTGAAGAGGCACAGACAAAAGCTATTGTAAAGATGTACATTGTTAGTAATGACATAGGGAGTTTGCTCTATAGTCATTACACTGTGCAATCATCATTTACTCCATAATGGTAAGTTAAAGAAAAAATGTTCTCTATTTCTGCTTTAAAAAGAACAGTCTGTTCTTACATTTTCTCATCACACTGGCACAATAATGCTCTCTCTTTATTTCCATGGATTATGAACTAGTAAATGCTAACTTTTTCCAGGGACAGGAGATTTAGTCTCATACTTTTAGCACAATAACATGCATATAACCGTCGTGTGCACATTGAAGTCCTTTTAGCTACCTCATTAAAGCTGATTAAGTCTGCTCACAACATTTCAGCTCACAAAATCAACATTAGCTGCTTAAAAAAATGAAAAGTCTGCTTATGTCTAGTTCTGTCTGAAATCAAGGAACCATTATTTCACAAAATTATAATGAATTTCAAATGATAGCTCTGCGCTCATTATCACTGTAAACTGCATAATGTTCTGTGAGAATCAAGACCTTGACACCTTTGGTTTTCATTTGCTCGTATCTTGATGGGAGCAGAACTCTCCTCCAGCAGAGCTGCAGCCATTTCATAATAATTACAGGTTTCAATGGACCCGAGTTCCTAGGTGCTGTCTTAATCCAGACTCTGTGGGGGGACCTGGAGTTACAGCGTCTCAGGGGGGCTAGAATTTCCAGGGGCACCTGACACGCACTGAATAATCTGCAGACTTCAGCAAGAGACACAACACTAATGATATTCTACCCTTCAGTGATGTGTGGACCTGTGATATTTGGGGTCCTGTTGAAGCCATCAGTCCATTTCATATGGTAATGTACTATTTAAATAATCAGTTCATGAATTCATCCTGCGCTGAAGGTGAAGGATAAAAACTGCCCTAAAAATCTGTGAAAACCACAGTTTTCATCAGAGATACTAATTGCATCTTTCCAATGAACCGCTTTTTACAAGACATTTTGATCATCATCATATAACTGAACAAAAAGAAGAAGAAGAAGAAGCCGGTAAGAAAAGAGAAGGACTGAGGCCAGTCAGGCATTTAATTACAACCACATGACACCAAACTCAGACTCTCGAAAAAGACTGGTTTATTCAAGGAAACCATTGTTATTACGCCAACAAATGGGTCTTTCTCAGAATTCTCCTTAATCCCCTTTGATAAATTAGGTGTGAACTGAATCACTTTGATTTCAGTTTGCTCTGTTGATTTCAGTTTTCTTTGTTTGCAATTCTTTGTTGTCTCACATTTTCCACCACCGTGACTAAGAGCTGTATTGTCCTAATGAAGACATGGATTTGCCTTCTTTCTTGTGACGATTTCATTTTAATACATTAGTTTTTTTAATATGACATTGGCTGAATGGAACCAAAGTCCAGGTTTTGTTCCAAATGTGTGTCATTTGCTGGGCACAGGGTATTTAAACCATTTGACAGTGACTGTTTTCTAGCAAGCTGGATTTATACTTAAACTTTCACCTGTTGATCAGAGCATTCTCGCTCCCAAAGCATCAAATTTGGCAGCTTGGTCAGTGTCCCTAGCTTCTAATTTTAATGCTATACAGTAGTTACCTCTGGAGTGTAATTTCTGGAGGCACCCCATTAGCATCTTGTATTGATGTACCAATGAAGCATAGACCATATAAACAGTGGACAGAGCTTCTGGAACTGACAAGTGAAGCCCGTATGGAAATGCTTTAAACTTACATTATTTCTTTTTTTTTTTTTTTTAAGTTATTTTTTTGGCCATTTTTGCCTTTTTTATTTGATAGTACAGCTGAAGTGGAGACAGGAAAGGGGGCAGAGAGAGAGGGGATGACATGCAGCAAAGGGCCGAAGGCGGGAGTCGAACCAGCAGCCGCTGCAGAGGACTGACAGCCTCCATACATGGGTCGGACGCTCTACCCACTGAGCTAAACGTCCGCCCCCCAACTTACATTGTTTCTAATATCCAACAGGGGCCAAACTGACAGACTGCAAAAAGAAGTTTGTTTTTATTCCTGTGCCAAAATGACCCTACTTCTCCTTGATTTATGGCCTCAGTAAACAGTTTCCCAGTGAGTTTATGATCTCAGTCCCTGGTTTCAACTTTTCTTTTATATGCCAAAATATTCATTTTGTAAATTCTATTTAGAATAAAATAGATGATACAATGATATGATATGATTTAGGGCGGGGCTACCATGTGACTGACAAGTCGTTCACAGGGAGTCCTTCCAGCACAGCACACCAGGCTCATGAAACTGTCACACTAGACAGATATAAAAAAAAAGAAGATTCAGTTGCTGCTTTGTGATTTTCACACCTAAAATGTTTTTAGAAATTTTTGAGTGTACTGTTTTTCTGTAATACGAGAAAGACTGTAACCACCACGTTCTTTCTTGTTTCCAATGAATCTTCCCTACACAGATAAAACTGTTCATTCTTGATCACATATAGATCAATATTCTGTTACTACACTGGCTATTTCTTCCCTGAAAGGTTTTCAGATGCACATTTTTGTGTACTGTTTAGTTGTAATACAAGAAACTTTATGGTCAGGCACCACCCAAGTCACAGTACAAACCAACCACGGTGAACCCCATAATGCCAGCCTAAGGCTTCAAAACGGTAGTCCACCAAAGCTATGGGTGGCATCATGGTTGGTTTGCCCTTGCATTGATGTAGGTGGTGTAGTGTAAAGAGTGAGAAGGGCTGTTTGTAGGAGGTGGGATGGATGGATGGCTCAAACAAAAAAAGGACTTTCACCCAAGAGGCTTTATTTTGTGTCCTGTGTAAAACTGAAAATCAGCGTTGAGTCTTTTTTAAGTTGCGTAATGTAGGTAACGCATGTAAGTGATGTCATGTGAAGGTATTTATTTCAGTCTAAACCACAGTCTACCACAGCCTAACCAGTTGTTGCCTAAACCTGCCCAAGTAGTTTGTGTGCCTTCATTGAGAAAATCTTCCCGGGGGTTGCTAACTTGAACCCGGAGACCTGCACATGCAAAACTGATGCAAGAGCAGAACAGGGTCATAGTTTGAAGTGTCAGATCACTGATCAAGCTGCCATATTTTACAAGTTGGGAGTGAGAACTCGTTGCGTTAATGGCACCACATTTGTAGGTAATAAGGCATGACGATTGTGATGAGCAGAAGATTTGCAGGGGAGATGATTTTGTTAGATGAGTGTTAGTGAAAAGGAGAAGCCTTGCTTCAACTTGCTTATGTTGCCTTCATCACCAGCAGTACATCAGCATCATACTGTGGGTGTATTGCTGCCAGAGTGCACTGGAACAACGCTTGGCTGCGTTTTTTTTCCTCTAAGTGAGGAAATAGAATACCTGTGGTCTGAATAATCTGTTTTTGTAAGCATTTAAAGATCAAATCATCACTAAAGCATATGGCCTGATCATGATCATTATGTTTTTCCAGTGAAAGGGGTCTTTTTACAGTTGTTTTCTATAGACAGGAAGCAACACAGACTCGCAATCGCAGCAGAGAGAAACAGAGAGAGAGAGAGAGAGAGAGAGAGAGAGAGAGAGAGAGAGAGAGAGAGAGAGAGAACACTAATGTGGGCTGACTGCTGCCTAACATTCTCAGCATGATAAAACTATTCATAAAGTTCATAAAGTCAGTTGAACAATTGGTTGCATTTAATAAACAAACATCTCTAATCGGCATCAGAAAACTTTTAGGTGAAAGTAGACCCTTAACACACATCTACAGTATAACTGCAGCTTAATGAAGACATAGTGTATATCAAATAAATAAATAAAAATAAAAACTGCAGCATTCAGGTCCTGAAATCGTGCAGTCTGTGGGACTACAGGCAAATGCATCGGCACTTACAGTATGTGCGCAACAGTACTCAATAAAAAAAAACTACGGCATTCATTATTGTTTGGCGAGATTGAAATTAATATTATTTTCAAATTTCAAGCATCAGTTGAGCCTATTGATGTGTGCTACATGATGTTAGATAGCCAAATGATTTTAATGATGTAACTAATTAAAAAACAAACAGTTAAATTGGTGTATGCCCAATTTAAGATCACATCTGATTACACACAGTTTTAATGAATGAGGGCAGCTGTGTAATGAGGACAACTCTGCATTTACCAAACGTCTTAGAGAAGTAAATTCTAAGAAAGACACATTTGGTAATTTCAGGTACAGTTTTATAGTTCTCTCATATTCTCATTCTCTTCTTAAATATAGTAATTAAAGCACATTCACAATCTAATGTGAGCACATCAGTGGTCATATACAAACTACACAATCCATAAGGTTGTGCCCAAATGTTCTGGCTCTGCATGACTCAAACGTACTCGGTGAGAGCGATTTAATGAGTTTGAACACAACCGTGTCCATCTTGGATGTCACTTGGTAATAAACGATATCCCCAAAAAGGATGTCTGGAAAAATTGCTCGTGATCGACTTAATTATAACAGATAAAATCTAATATGAATTACTACTCTAATTATTACTTATGAGATTGTGGGTCTTCAAGGTAATGTTTGACAGAACAGATAAATGTTCATCTGAGGGCAAAAGCCTACTGTCCTTACTGACATTACAGGAGTAAATTAAATCTTAGAGCTGTCTTGGTGTGATTGGTGATTTTTCAGCAGCTGTATGGCAGACAAATGAGTAGAAAAGTAATTGAAAATGGAACGGTACAGTTAAGAAGATTTAATGTTTTCCTTGGAGGGGTGCACCAAAGCATGCTATGGCACAGCAAATCTTTGCATCTCCCAGGGAGGAAGAACCAGGTTTAGGTGTTCAGTTTTATCTTAAAGTATGAGTAACTATGACTACATGCTGGGATCAGTATCACATGTCTCTGCATTAAGGCTATGGAGCTGGAGCAGAGAGGCAATTAGCTCACCTTAGCTTAGCCAGCTCAATCCCAACTTGTCACATACTGACGATTTGTCACTGTCCCTTGATGACTCATACGGACACACACTGCACCTGCTACTGGCTAAAAGCAACACACCAGGCTCTCAAGCAGCTGTATAAGACACCCTGGACGGTTGACGTAGTGTAAAGAGGGAGACAGTCGGCACGTGGAGGAGGTAGGGTGGATGACTCAAACAAGCACAGGACTTTCGCTCAGGAGACCGGGATCATGGTGTTATCCTAAAACTAACCAAGCAGTTTTTGTGCATAAACCTACGCAAACTATGACCGTCTCACAATGTTAAAAACATCTTTCTGGCTGCGTGAGATATCGCCACTAAAGGATACCTTGTGCTTCAGTATCAGATGCCGAAAGGCAGTGACAAATCATTGATATAAGTAAGATAATAAGTAAGATATAAGTAACACAGCATGTCTTGTTTGATTAATCTGTATACAAATAGAAATGTAAAAAGTCTTGTTGTCTGTTCTTTATCAAGAAAAAGTTACAGCACACAGCTCCCCCTAAAATCATGAATTGTTGTTTTTAGACTTCTGTCAGTATTAAGACCTTTTATGTCTCTAAATCTAAATGAAGCAAAGCTAATTGGACAAACTGGTGTACGTCATTTAAAGGACCAGTGCGTAGGATTTAGTGGCATCTAGCGATGAGGTTGCACAACAGAAACACTTTGTCTCATTCTTACCCCTCAAAGGCCAAATCTAGAACCAGTGTTTGTCCATCCATGGCATGGCAGTATGCGTGGTGGACTCTGTAGAAGAAGACCCGTGCCGTCTGTAGATATAATCGACTAATTTCAAGGTAATAAAAACACAACACTTCTACCAATAGAGCCCCATAAATTTTAGACACACTGGAACTTTAATATTTATTACGAAGATTAATTACATCAGTATGCAGCAAGTGAAACAGATACTCATTTGACTTGAGGTCAATGACTTGGTTAATGACTTGCCCGGTCAAGAGTTTTCTACGCTTTGGCCCTCAGAAATCACCCTTAAACACCTTTATCCCACTACTGCACGCATTATGGTTTTTCATTAAAAAAAAAAAGCACTCTTAAAGTTTGGGGCCCTTTGATAATGTATAAATGATCCATCATGATACATCATACCCACTCCTGCACCTGATTGGGTTGTTTGCAAACATGTCATAACACAGTGGTTCCCAAACTTTTTCTGCCACACCCTCCTTCAGAAACTGAAGGAGTCCACCCCCCCCCCCCCCCCAATGTTGAGGTAGAGGTGAAAACATTTTTTCTGTTGCCTGAGGGTAATTTGAAGTACACAGTTAAAAGTAAAAGTCAGCACTTCAGCCTGAATAATTGCGTAATTTACGTAATCTGCTGTGCAGGATTTGACCTATTTGTTCACCCGTTTTCTTCCTCTACATAAAAGTGGTTTTTAATTGCTAATACACTTGGCCTTTAGAGGCTTGCAGAATGCTGAAAATGGCTCCTTCTCTTCCTCGTGGTGCTCACAATCAATGCTCTCAAAGGCATCTCACTGGGGATAAATCAGATGAGTACTGGAGTTGTCCCAAGATGGCACAGCAAAGAGATCTAATCCAGAAAACAATGGCAATACATTGATTGCATCTGTGAAGTAATTATTCATTCTCTGCTGTACATATGCAAATTTTCACCTCCTTATATCTGAGTATGAAAAGACTAAGTGTAACCCTTTGGTAGCCACCGAGGTTATGGGTAAGATATCTTCATTTTGTCAGAATCCATGAGATCCAGAATCACTTTGCTTTGAGAACACAAGAGCTCAGGCATTTTTCAATCACTCTTTGTGACATTTCAGAATTTTGTTTTCCAACTTTTCTGTGCAAAATTCCAACATAATCTCATGAGATGGTGCATAAATAGCATGCCACTTTTAAACACACAACATGTTGATTCTAACGTTAAGGGTCTCTCTCACATTAAAACAATCACAAAATATGCAATCTGATGAAGTCGTGAAGTAGCCTGGGATCATGGGAGTTGCTATCTTCACTTTTACACACCTATCATTGCCGATGAAAATCTTTTGCAGTGACTCAGGCAGAAATCATGATCATGGATGAGGTAATATTAACATTTTATTTGGGTTACGTTTAGTCAACTTTCTTCTTCACTCTGTGACGTATCCTGTGTTTTCCCGGACACTTACAGCTTTAAGAACATTTTGCATGTAATGTCTACACATTTTAAGCTATTTGCGTGTCAGTTTTAATTTGACACATTTTATGAGTTTTGAATGTGGCAACAATAGTCAAGAGACTCCTGTCGTGAACGTCGTGGTGATCTTCATCATGATGAACATTGTGAAATGGTGGCAGTTTGATCAGGTTTAGGCATCAAAACTAATTGGTTAGGATTAGGATTGTGGTTTGGGTTAAAATAAGTACATGACTTATTACTTATGTACGTTCTTACTGAATGTCACACTGCTTGTACAATGACACGCCTTCACTCTAAATGTCAGTGTAGACTAAATGGCATGAAGTGACCAGTGAAAAGCAAAAAGGGCGTTGTGATATCAGGTGGCTTAAACATCATGATGCAGAGTGTAAAATTAAATTTGTTATCTGGATTTACTTTTGGCTATTCACTGAAATTCAAGTTGTGGTTAAAAATGTCCAGTTTTGTGGCGTCTGGGCAGCTCGGTTGGTGGAGCGTGCGGCTCATGTGTGGAGGCTGTGAGTCCTCTGCAGTGGCTATGGTCCTTTGCTGCGTGTCATTCCTCCACTCTCTCTCCCCATTTCCTGGCATATCTTCAGCTGACCTATCAATTAAAGGCATAGATTACTCATACCTAACAAGAAAAGTCAAATCTTGTGGTGAATAAAATGCAATGTAATAACAAAGTCTTAAGTAATTTTTGTTTCCTTTGTTTCTAATATTATTTTAATTGCTTTATTCATTAAGTTATTAATCTCCTCTAATAAGTCAGATTTGGTCTTGTATACATGTTCATTATGTTGTCTTTTTTTCTGATATTATTGTTTTTTAAGTTGTTTTTTAAAAGATGGCATGAACAGATCTATACTATATAGATTAGCACGAGTATTCATGTTTTGTTAAGCATGAGAAACTGGATTTACTTAATATAAATAAATAATAATAAATTTAATCAATTAAATTACATTTGTAAATTTTGTGTAAACTCACAAGTTCTGCTGACAAGCTGAAAATTATCTCTTATATGACAAAAGACTATGTAACTACTTAACTTATTAAGAGATTATGAATAAATTGATATGAAATCATACATAATGCATTTTAATCCTCAAAATGTGTTTCTCTTTAGCAGACCTCAGCTGTATTTTCTTTGAGGTTGTTGGCTGATTAAATTTACCTGCCGTACATAAATTACAGTGTGGCTTACGCTGTGTCTCTAAATGCTAATCACATCGGTGCATGGGACCTCATGAACTGTCAAACAGTGTGTTTGCAATGCATTTCATTAACCCGCTGTTTTGCTTGGTGTCTCTTGTTACTTCATGTTTTTTTTAATTATTAATTAATTAATTTTCTAATTGACTTGTTGGTTATTGTTGGCTTTCTTTCTATTAGTTCACAACTGTATTGAATTATTTATTTAATAAGTTGGATTTTTACTGTTTGAGCTCAAATGTAATGTGTGTTCAGTTATCCCAAATTCACCTCAAATCTTTCTTTCTGTACTGTAAAGCATGCAACATGCAAGGTGGAAGAAGATCTGAGCCTTCTGTAGATATAAACGGATCATGTTAAGGTAACAAAACACAACACTTCTTGTTTTCAAGCAATTACACACTCATGGACACATACTTATATTACTTATTATATTATATGTTTCTGCCATATTCTGACAATAGATCTCTATACATTTTCCACTGGACCTTTAATATTTATCAAGAAGATTTTCACAGTTAATAACATCAGGATGCAGTAAGTGACACGCAAGTGATAATCATTTGACTTGAGGTCAAATGATTGACTTGCCCAGTCGAGAGTATTTCACTGTCTGGCCCCAAGGAAAGCACCTCAAATCTTTCTTTCTGCATTCAAAGCATGTTTTTATTTACATGTGGACAGGCATATGGTTTCCCAGCGGGTGGCCGATCAATGGAGTGATTGTGAGAAGGTTTGGTCAACAGGCAGGCAAGCTCAACCTGGCAGCTTTACAGAAAAATCAAAGAAAACATAGGCAGGTGGCTTCCTTAATCCGACAGTGGTTTGACGATTCCATTATTATTCTGCTGAACATTGTCAGGAGAAGCATATTATTCTTAAGCCTACGTTTACCTCGATCTGAGGATATCTAGGTTACGGCCTGTGTATTCATGTGCACGTGCACAGAACCAGATTGTTAGCTAGTGTTCCAGGAGCACAATTGGCTTCCGTCAGATATAAACTGTTGTTCGGTCATAATCTTTTGAAGCTACTTTTTTTCATGAGAGCCATGAGCTGATGAAAGGTGTAACAGTTTTTCTTACCTTTTTAAAGAAATAAAACATAACTGTGTTAGGGTGTCCCACAACTGATAATAATAAATCTTTTATTAGACAGAAGTTACAAAGTGCTTGAACTGGAATAGTCCTCTAAACCAGCAGCTGGCACTGCATGCACATGCAGCTTTTACAGAAAATGACTGTTTGGATGAGCTATAAATGTCTCAAAGTGCAGTCCTCAGAAACAGTTTTTGGGTTGAAGTGATCTGCCTTCATATCTGGAAACAGAATGTTCAATTCCATCATGAGACTAGTCACAAATCTTAAGACCAGTTGGATTTTCCTGTGTGGTCCTCAATCATATGCTGGCTCCTTAAATTGGCACTCAGGGCCTTTTCCCACCAAATAAAGGCGAGTTCTTGAACCGTTTCCATTCAGGATTGTTAAAACCTTGCAACCATCCTGTGAACCAGCTCGCATTTCCACCAGTTTTGAGTGGAACCATTGTAATCAAGGATGTCATCAGCAGAGGTCATTGCACAATGCAAAGTACAACAGTTTGAAGAATATGACACCCCCACCTTGGTTCCCAAGAAAAACCTACAATGTTTTTGGTTCCAGCCGGGAACCAACCTTTCAGGTTCAGAACCCATTTATTTTAAAACTTAGAGAGAAACATGGTCCAACTGATGGGCTTATGTTTATACTAGCTGATCATTTTCTGACACCAACTGTTAAAGAATTAAATTGCAATTTAGAATAACAACATGCTCATATAGGAGCAGACAGTTGGTATACTCTACTTTGCTAATTTCCTTTTTGTTTTCACAGTTTTATATTACTCACTGAAGTGGCCATCTGGGATGATTTTCTTTTAATCACGGAGAAAAACTTGCTGATGATGGTTCTGATGTGACTAATTTTTTAAGAATTAAAAACTGAGCACCAAGATTAAAAGTTTTGTTTCACGGTCCCTTTGCAACAGTCTAGTCCAGTGATTTTCAAAGTGGGGGCCCCGGTCTCTTGCCATAGGAGCCTCAGCAAAATGCTAAAATACAATTTAATCATCATTATGTGAATTATTATGAAGTACAATGTATAATGTATAACATATCAAAATCTTACTTGACTGGCAGAAAGTCAAAACATCATTCATCACATCATAAGTTGCCACCTGCTGCCTGTTGTGAAGCTGCTCTGCTTCTAAAATTTAGTGCTAACTTACAAAAAAGGACATGTTTTTTAAAAGGAAAAGACCTGATGAGCAGACAGCCCAGCTGACAAAAGTACAGCTCTTGGCCAAATAAAACTACTCCTGCACATAAGAGTTGCTACAAGTGCCCCAAATGCATTCTCTGCTTTGCTTTGAGATCCTCTCAAAGCAGTGTTTAAAACAATAGCCGATGCAATTGCAGCCTTTGCATGGAACAGTTCGGGAACCCCTGGTCTTGCTCATCAGTGGTACAGTGTGTGGTCTGCAGTGCAATAGACCTGAAGGGTTCAACCAGAAGAAGTGAATGGAGCAATGCTTTGCAGGTTGCTGTAAAAGGACTAGTTCAACATTTTGGGAATGACGCTTCTTCGCTTTTTAGAGCCAGGACATAGAGCTAGCCAACCTCTGCTGCCACAAGCTTGATTTAAAACAGGTAACAGAAATGTTGTTTTAGGGGAAGTAACTCTGACTTCCTATAGTACCGTCATCACAGTGGAGTTGCAAGACAATCAGAAGAGACGTCGCACAGAAATACTGGGCCAATCTTATATTTGAAATCAATCTGCTCATAAGACAAATAAGAATATTTCCCATAATGTTGAACTATTCCTTTAAGTAACTATTTCAATTGCAAATTCAAGCTAAAAACATTAGTTTGGGGACATTACTTAATTGAATTTATCCAAGAAAAAAAAACACTATGAAAAACAAAGAAAGTACAATCAAATGGCTTTTTCTTATCATTAAATATAACCTTTCTACATCAAATCAACAAAAACTCAGTTGATTTCACCTTTGCCACGATGGATAAATGTCAAATGAATCAATATAGATTTTTTCGGTGTTAAACATCACAAGCCTTGTTTCAAGAAATCAATGTCAATTCAATACTTGTGTCTGACAACATTAAAATGTTGACTCAGATAGATTTCCAATAGTGCATGTTTGATGACATTTGAGCTAAATTGTGTGCATTCATATCATATTTTTATAATATCTCCAAATTTTCACTTCATATTTTTGTGGGTCATCGCTATTTATCTAAATAAACTTCTAATACTTCTCAAGAGGCTTAATAGTCACGCAACATCAAACAACTAGGGCACATAAAGCATAAAAACTAATTTGTTATCCAATATAAGGGGATCAGCTAGTCCATCTTAGAATCATGAGTGTCCTCTACAGTATATCCCTACTTTATCTCATTGTCTGACACTAATGAGTTGGAGAGAAAAAAAATGGAGCAGTGAATAATAGATTGAGTGGAGAAACAAAAGGGGTCAGAACCCCAAGGTTGTTATTGTTGCTTTTAACAGAGAGCGGATTAACCTGGTGTTAGTGTGGTCCAGCTGAATCACATGTTAATGAACACATGAGCAGCCTGAGTGTGGGGCCTCATGAGTGTCACTCGCTGGTAAAAATGGCACCAAAATTCAAGTGCAGTAGAAATTTAACAGGAGGGTTTGGTAATATGTCACAAATCCTCCCTGATCTCTTTGTCATTCATGTATTTCTCCCTTCTTTTACTAAGGTCTTGTCTACATGTGTTTGAGAACAGGCATTAATTCATTTATATTTCTCACCCTTAATTTATTTAAAGGGCCCTGCGATGAACTGGCGACTTGTCCAGGGTGTATCCCGCCTCTCGCCCAATGTCAGCTGGGATAGGCTCCAACCCCCCATGACCCATACAGGATAAGCGGTTACAGACAGACGATGAATTAATTTAAAGGTCTGAAAATAGGAATCGTGTTTTTGTTACCTTGAATTTAGCTGTTAATATCTACCTTACATTTAACTGTTAATATCTACAGAGGGAGTGGGTCTTATTCCAGAGAGGCTGCCAGAACAGACAAAGAAAACATGGGCTCTACGCAAGGCCTTTCTCCTACACGTTTGGAAGGGGAGGGTGGGGCGAGGTGTGTCTGCAAGCTCAATGCAAGACGCCACTAAATCCTACACAATGGTCCCTTAAAAATCAATCAGTGCTAACCACATTGTTATTTCAGGGGCATCGTCATTGCGAAAGCAACAATGGCATGCAATTTTGTGAAACTGAGGTGCTAAGGCCTTCATTTTCAAAACACTCTTAGTGCGCACAGAAAGCGGAGTAAAACTAGTACCATAGAGGACATTTAGTTTGCGTGTGGACAAGAGGTCAAAACGTTCAGCAAAAGATTTGTTTTCAGACATATCTGTATACTTATTGACGAGATAAAGCTACAACAAGGAGTTTTTAACTGACTTTGAGATAGTCTCAGGTGAATATTACACCACAATATTTTCAACATAAAATGGTAAACTTATGTTTAACTTATGTTCATGTTTAACACTGTTTATGTAATGCTCCTCCATCAAAATGTAGATTTGTCGCACTATTACTGTGATCAGTGGAGATGCAGTAGTGACATGCACCAAGCACTTGTTTGTAGTCACTGCTCTGTAGGAGAAAGTGTTTGTGCGCAGGCGCGTCATGTTCTTCTGTGGTGTTTCATTACAACGTTACGCCACCAACTGCTGGCATGCCATGAATACTTCAGTATTTTCAGCGGTTTTTGTGGTGTATGGGGATCGTGGCCTCAATTTATTATTGATGCCTCTATTTGATCTACATAAGTTATCAAGACCTTCCATAACAAGACTGTCTATTTTTATATAGTTGTTCTTAATATCTGCCACCAGGCCGGAGTCTCTGTGAAATCAGATGAAATGAGTCTGTGATTGCATTTTTTCCTGCAAAGTTACAGTGAGCCGTATGTTAAACAGTTAAAAAGGAGCAGGAGTAGTTTTTATTTGGATAATTTGATTTTTGACATTATATTTTGTGGTTATTATTTTGGGAACACTACTGCTTTTATCCACTTTTGACTGCCAAAATCAACAAAATATGAAATTATGAAAGTTTAAGTCTCCTGTCATTGTAGACCCAGCCACACCCTCCCGTCCTCTCATAACCCTGTTCCCACTAATTTACCTGACCTGCTCCATTCACTCAACTCACTTGCTCCCCATTCCCAGTAATTACTCAGATAGATATTCAGTGGTCCTTATGTCAGCCTACTTCCACTAGTCCTCGGCCAGATTGTCTTTTACACTTTTCTAGCATCCTTTGTTTTCCCGATTCTTTCCTGCCTGAACCCCTGCCTGATTCACAGACTCTGATTATTCTCCTGCCCCTTACTGGATTAAGTTAACCTTCTTGTTTGCCTGCCTGATTCTGACTGATAATTGGATTTAAGATTTTGGACACTGCCCTTAACTTTACTGCCTTGTGTTGTGTTTGTAGGTTTCTGTCTGTTCTGTGCCAGCACCAACAGTGAAATCTCTGAGTCAGTAAGACAAGAGCTTTCGGCTCAAGCCAAAAACATCCACTGACATGAGCAACAAGTCAACTCCATTGCAGTGGATCTCTGAGAAACCGCTGTTCATCAAGATAAAGTCATGGCGGCAGCTCGCTCCTTCCTGGCACCTGAACCTTGGAAAGATTTTTCCAGGCTTCAGGTACCTCTCAACAGTTCCTCACCCATTACCCGATTACTCCATCAAGTTCCTGCTGAGAATAAGTGGAATGCACCCTCACTTTACAGTGCTTTTTATAATAAACTTTATGAGATCGAGGACCTTCCAACCTGGATGACCTTATCACTACTTTCATCCAGATCGATGGATGCCTCTGGAAGTGCAGGAAGGAGAAAACCTTAGCAACCTAGCCCCAGGACCAACCACAGCTGCCATCTCCACCTCCTTCCTCAATGCTAGTACCAGCCTCTGGCTCCCTTGTCGATACTCCAAAGCCCATGCAACTCAGTTTAACAGAGGTGTGCACCACACAGCACCACAGCACTGCCTTTAGAATAACTGCTGGCTGTGCTGAGGTTGACCATTTTGTGTCCAACTGGTCATTAAAAGAGAAGGCTCCAGAGGGAGCTGGTGAGGCAAGCCACCCCTTCTGAAATGTCCTTTCATTTCCTGATCCACACTCAGCTTGGGACTAACTTTTTCACATCATTCTGGAGTTCATTGACTGCAGAGGAGATTCCAACTTCCTGGACCCATCCCCAACCAGTTAGGGATTCAATGGGAGTGTCCACCCACCCTCGATGGACACCTCCTATGCTCCATCACCCACAGAACAGTTATGGTTCATCTGGGCATATGGGGTGACCAGCATGAGACTTTCACATTTTATCTGATTAATGCACTTATCCAACCGATGATCCTAAGATTTCCCTGGCCCTAGAAACACATACTGACTGGGGCACGGGTACTATTCTCTTGTTTCAATGGCAATCCTCCAGTTTCCTGACCTCTCACGGATCCCCCTCGTGTACTTGTAAAGTTTTAACAATGTATGGGGCAGATCATTTCAGTGGGAAGGTAGGCAAACACACCACTGACAGTAAAAACATTTTGACAGGTTGTCTTCATCAGAGTATCTGATGACACTTTGCTGAGACTTTGGTGATTAAAGGAACTTAAATAGAGCTATGAGTGTTCAGTGCTTTTTCTTGTTTTTTCACAGGGCACATCACTCCCACCACATCAACTGTATGACTGTAGCTTTGACCTCATCCCTGGTTTGGCATTTCTAATGCACTGTCTGTTTCTCCATACCATGTTGGTATTTTTGAAAGATGTACAGTAATGCACTTGCTAGTCTCTTGTTCCCATAGTCCCTTCACATCCTCCGTTCAGGGACCATTTATGCAGTAGATGTTGTACAGTCTACTGGCTAATGACATAAAAATATACCCAAGCATGCCCAAGGTACGCCTGTGGCCCTGTTCACCTTCAGCGTCCACCAAAGAGACTCGATTTTTTGCTCAGACTTGCTTCATTGCTTGATTGTAGGGATGGTTAGAAGGTGTTGCATAGGAAGTTTAGTCATTTTCCACTTTGTTTCCACCCACGGGATGTCTATATTCAGCCCTACCACAGAATATAAGCTATCAGCTAACTGTTTGAATAATTCCACCTCGACTAATTTAATGCCGTTTGACAAGCATACCACAGCAAAGACCGGTGTGCTGACCTGAAATGACTGGTAGAACGTTCTCTGTTGCATAAACTGAAGGACTTGTGTACGCTTACATAAACAGCCTATTACTAGATTACATAATCCAGAAGAGGTGAGCTTCATACCTTACATCTTTCTTTAATGTAAGTCTGTATTATAGCCATGTCCAAACATTCTGTCCACGGGTCCGATATATATTATATATTATGTACGTTATGCACCATTTTTCTCCTGTCTCCTGTCTGATGCAACAGTATTAACCATCTAGTAATTTAATATCTGCAAAAGAGTGCTTTTTCTTGATTTTTTTTTACAAATTTGTATTAGTACTTTTACATAAGTATGACCTGAATAATTATTTTGCCAGTGCAATTTACTTATTATTCTTGTTATCTAAACTGATATACTGGACACTGATATGTACCTGCCTTCTCTCAGACAAGTCACTGAGAATTATGGGCCATTGACATGATTTGGGAATATTATCAATACTAATCTTACATATAAGAAGAAAAAGAAGAGAAATATTAATGTTAATCATTTCAACAAAAAACGGTTTTAACTAGAGCTGCAACAATTAATCAATTATTAATCTACTATTGCATTAATCACAAACTGACTGATTAGTCATTTTGACTATTTTTTTTTTTTACAGAAAAAGTCCAAATTCTTTAATTTAAGTTTCTAAAATGTGAATATTTTCTCATTTCTTTAGTCCTCTATGACAATAAACTGAATATCTGAACATCTGGATTGTGGACAAGACATTTGAGGATGTCACCTTGGGCTTTGGGAAACAATAATAAGCATTTTTCACCATTTTCTAACATTTTATCAACCAAACAACTAATTGATTAATCAAGAAAATATCTACAGATTGTTGCAGCCATAATTTAAACTCAATGAATGTGTAAATTGGTGATAAAATGGTGACAATGCTAGAAGTACCATCACAGTGACTACTACATAGATGATCATAGTCTAAGATGAGCATCCGTCCAAAGTGCCCCTTGGTGAGGCAGCTTTTAGCGAAGAAGCCCCAGATTATCATCTGGAAGAACTCAGTGACCACCTGAGGCGCAGCAGACAGAATATATGTCGATGTCAAACACATCAACTCCCATTTTCTGCTCATGCAATCCCATCGTTCACAACACCTAATTTCTTCTCATGGGCATCGGCTTGGCAATGACACAGACTTTCCATTAGGTCCAAGCTAACACTGTTGTCAGGTTACCGTGTTGCTACTTTGCAATCAGCAGCAAACATGCCTGAACACACTTACAGGGCAGTGACAGCGCCTTGGCTTTCCTGTGCTCTTCATACAGCCTAGCTCCTCTAAAGCTATAGCACAGGGAAAATAATATGTATGAAAGATGAAATTCATTCGATGAATGTGCGTTGTTGTTTGATGAAGTTTTATGTCAAACCAGTATGCAGTGTTTGTAAAAGAATGATATTATAAGATGTGTTCCTTCATGAGTTGTGTCCTGTAGTTTTCAGTGCACAGGGGTGCATTCATCCTTCCTGTCTAAGTGCTTACACAGACATTTCTGGCCAGATTTTCAGGTGAATTGGAAATTAACATAAACATTGATTAAGAGTGTGCTGGTTCACTCAAACTGCAGTAATGTAATAGCTCATAGTGGCTGCTGCCTCTGTTACCGTTCCTCCCAGCAATATTCAAAACTGATCCTGAAAAAACAAGTGCCCGTAAAGTGTCCATATCTTGTAGACCAGTTTTTGCTGAACAATAACACCACTGATAATGCACTGCTAATCTCAGTGACAAAGACATCACATTTCCTGTGCCAGCTTTACAGTAGAAGACTCCTGTTGGTTTGCAAGTGGAAAGCTTTCATTGTAAGCCAGCAGCAGCAGGAGGTCTTTGGTTTTCAGCAGCACTTAATTAATACACAAATACAACCTAACCAAGTCCTCCTACACAATTTGTTCATACCCTCTAGAGTGACACAAAGCATTACTGACGCTCTTTATTTCCTTCTTCGCTCCTGTCATAACTGCTATAGCAGCTAGAGAGATTTTCACTTGAGCACAAACATATATCATTTTGGGGCACTTGCTGAAACACCATGGGGAGACAGTCTCTCTGTAACAGTTGTAGAATAGCAATCGGCTAATAGTGAGCTTGATGCTGTCACATCCCAGCTCAAAAGAAGGACAAAATATCACATTTGACCCTTTGAAGTAAAACAGATTTATACTGCCAACATATCCCAGAATCCGGAGATGGTTTTGCACAGATATTTCAAACTACGAACCACATATGATGAAATCCATGTTGGATACTCTCTAATCATGGCATTGCAAAATGTCAGATCTGGTACACATCTTATCTCCGGATTGGGATCACTTTGACATTATCAGAATATGGAGATAAGATATATTTTTCAATATGACTGCTGCCGTATTTTGTGACTGTCACCCACATGCTTTGATGACAAAGAGTGATGATATGCCACAGATTTGACCATATTCTAGCCAAATACACATATTTCCTCACATGACATGAGCATTTTTTGACATTTTATTTAATTAATGTGATCAAAATATATCTTTGATGTCTCTTTTGTACAGTAAATTAAGTGTGTGTGTGTAGGTCACGTCATCGGTGATTTTTGCAGTGTGCGGATGTGTTCAGGTGTAAGACAACAAAGCTAAACAACCAAAGTCAAAACAAACGAAGTAACCCAGAGAAAAGAGAGAGAGAGACGGGTGAGCATTCACACCAACTCAGGTGTCAGCCATCACACCAAATGAGCCAGATCCCAGTGATCAAACAGGAAATAGGTCTCGGGGCCTTGAGCAGTCACACCCGTAAATATACTATACATAAATGCCACATTGGCTTTTGGATCATATGTCAACATTTTCCCCATGTTTGACAGGGCAAGACTGACCTGTGAACAAATACGTGTTTTTTCTGGACTGATTTCAATGAGCCGTGTTACATTCAAGGTTCATGATCAACTTGAAGTAAGTTTTTTTTTATTGGAAGAAGTATCTCAAAAAGCTAAGTTACAAGCTACAAAAAATACTAAGAATTCCACATATTAGTAAGACATTTAAAAGGAGCACTTTTTCTCTAGTCGCCAGTCTGACCACACGTGTGTTGAGCCAATCAGTTAAGACAGGGCTTAGTCCTGACTAAAGCAGGAGACCATCATGGGATGGACCACAGTGCAGGTCAGCACAGATCTTCCCCACTGCGAGCACAGCGAAAAACCGTGTAATTATGTCTCAGTTTGGCAAGAGTGCAGCTGTAGGGGGGCATTACCGGACCCTGGAAAAATGCTTTTACAGTATGTTGACTTTGTGGTGGCATTTCCTTGCTTTTGACCTCAAATCGGGCCCTGCTGTCAGGTGAACTTTGAGTAACCAGAACACAAGATGATGCGGAAAGTATATTTTTTTTTCAGTCGTCCCCCCAATATGTGCATCCCTGCCATTGTAATTTGCATAAGCCTTGACAGCTTCTAGAGTTGTTTACTCTCAAAACATACTCTACATAGGAGGAAGTAATCAGCTGAGTGCACCTCTCTCCTCACTGCTTATGCATTTAAGGGATCACACAAATACCAAGAAGATAGGAGAAGTTTGGGTGAGTGCAAATTCTACTGGTATGCTGGGTTTATTAGGTTCATACAATTTATGAAGGTCAGTTTTTCAGGGAAAAATCTGTGGGCCTGAGAAGCAGCTGGGCATTTGCATATTTATATTAAAGCACGGTTGTGGTGGGAAAGAGAAAATTTAATTAACCTACGAACAGAAATCAACATGACAGCAGAAAAAAAGGTGAGCACTTCTCAAAAAAAAAGTATGCAGGAGATCGGCACTGAAGTAGTTCAAAATAACAGCTTATCAGGAAGGAAGAGAGAGCAGTAATAATAACTCAAGACTAGAAGTGACTGTTTTATACCATCAAATAAAGAGTGAAGCTGTGGCTTTCTGGTCATTAAAGTTGAGACTGACCCTCACTGAGCAGCTAATAATGCACTATGGCCGCCGCACTCCTGTTGCTTGTAATTTTTTATCAGCAATCTTTTAATATCTTTCCATTTATTTTTCTATCTCTTACGCATTTGGTTTAATGACTCCTGCTGCATTAGTTTAACAAATCTTCTTTATATATACATACAGACACAACTGCAGTAGCTGACTGTGTTATTAACCCCAGCTTCAGCAAATCAGATGCTAATTTTCAACAGATTGCGAGCGCAAATAGAACAGAAGGTGATGTACTGCATTAGAAGTACTGTAAAACTGTTTTCTTAAATGGCCAGTGTTCAGTTCTATGGACTCTAAAATACATACAAATATTGAATTTTGACAGTTAAATCATTCTTGTTCTCGTGCTCCCGTAAGTCACCTCAAAGCCAAGTACCTTTTATAATACAGTCTGACTTTAGTTATTTTGGTCCGTGTTGATGGCTGAGAGGTATCACAAGTTCTTTCAGCTCTGTTTACAGGGACAAATTTTTCCATCACTGCTCTGCTGTGTACCTGGAAAACTGCTTTCTGTGCCAGAAAGCCTGTTGCGTCATATGACAACCAGAAACTGCTTATGTGAGCTGCTTATTTTCATCAGCTTTTAAGTTTTTTAATAGTCATTTTGATATTCACTGCTTATTTCCTCTGTTGCTGTATATAAAGACTAAGTGTGTGCTGTTATTATTACATTAAATTAGAATATTACTATATGACAATGAAAAATGTAAACAAATCTTGCAGCACCTTTGGTCACTTTATTAACCATTTGAAATTATGCTTATAGACAACTTACAGTGCGTAAGATTTAGGGGGATCTATTGGCAGAATCATTGGTGTATAATCACCTGAAAATAAGAATTGCTGTGTTTGTTTTGTTACCTTAGAATGAGCCATTTATATCAACACAGAAGCTGCCATGTTGAACCACCATGTTTTTACAGTAGCCCAGAATGGACAAACCAAACACTGGTTCTAGGTAGAGCCTTTCACGTTTTTCATAAGTTTCATGGTCACTGTTGTTTCTCTTATGCACTTGGAAGGGAGGAGTGAGGCAAGCGATATTCGGTTGGTTGCAATTACAATCTAGATGGCACTAAATCCTACACACTGGTCCTTTAAGAGGGAAATGTAATTCTGCCCAGATTAAGTTGATAAGTTTTAATCAACCCAGTGAGGAAACATCGTCAATTAAAGCCACAAGCAGTGATGATCGGGCCCTCGCAGCCATCAGCTGTGTACCAGCCACAGGCTTGATGCCGGACGACAACCGGTTGACATGACTTTAACTTGTCAAGTGTTTTGGACGAAGAGATTCACTCTAATTACATGTTTTGTTACAGTGTATCAGGGGTAGACTATGCCATGAAAATTTCATGTAAATCAAATAATGACTGTCACACAAGGCTTTTACTTCCTGTTGCCAGTAGGTGGTGCAGTAACTATGACTCCTAATGAGCATGTAGATGTCCTCAGACCGAGATGTCTTCAGACTGGGGCTCTTATCGAACGTGAAGTTTGAGTCAGATTTGACTATGTACACTCATGTTAAAGCAACTTCCTGTTTCATGGTGAAACTTAAAAATTCTACACCACGATGCAACATTTAACAAAAACATAATCTTTTAATATCTTTTCATCATGAATGTCTCTCACACCGATTATGAAGTCAGTTTGATTTATCTGCTGGGAGGAGTATGTTTAAATACAACTCCTGGAAATAGCCAAAAATAACACCTAAATTCAACATGACCGACTTCCTGTTGGGTTAAGGCCATGGGTCCAAGTCTTTTTTGTAAGTTTGAGCATAATACAGGTGCCTACTGAACTTCATGCATGAACGTGCCACAGGGGCTGCTCATTGGGGGCCTGGCTGATCCATTTTACAACACCCATGTGCAAAACCCATATCAGATGGAAATTTCCACCGATTCTGTTGTCATGAAGTTTCATGAGTTTTTGAACATGTTTAGCCTTTCAAAAATGTGATTCATCTGGATAAATAATAATCACTTTCGCTATTACAATAGGGTCCTTGCACCAGTCAGTGCTTGGGCCCTAATAAACACACAGTATCCAGCAAGTTGAAAAATGTTGATACTGATCGTATCCTCAAAATGCCCTCTGACAATGTAATTTACTTTTTTCCATATGATATCCTCTTTTACAGCACAATATCCTCTCATAAGAAAAACATTATTTGACTTCATTACATTATAACTATTTAGGTACTCAAAGAATTGGTCAAAGTTGGGGAAAGATGGTGGTCCAAATATTCCTGTTGCCTATTCATTTGTTGTCTAAATAAAGTCCTGCACTGGACTCAAGAACATTGTGTAAGGGTTAAAAAATATATTTACACAGATTCACAGGTGCATGGGTAAAAATGAACTAACTGCAGGCGGGCATTTTTTAGTGAAAGCCTACGACACAACCTATGATTAGGGGTGCAACGGATCAAAAAACTCATGGTTCCGATCGAATCATGGTTTTGAGTCACGGATCGGATCATTTTTTGGATCAGCAAAAAAGAAAAAAGTGGTGGGATTAGGGTTAAATTATTTTAAAAATGCACTTGGCTTTGATCTCTGTCTGTAATTATCACCATAGTTATGTGATGTGATAATGATAACAGTAATGATAATGGTAATAATATTAAAAACTTCAAACTTATACAGTACTGTACTATGTATATACTAGGGATGTTCCTGACAACTAATTTCCCTGTCGATTAAATGCAAAATTTAATTTAGACCAGTCGACTAGTCTAACACTAAGAAAACAGTCAGAAAGCAGTTAAAATTGAGCAGAATTTATTAATTTATAATGTTAAACACTGTCCGAAAAAAATAATGTGTGTATTAAGAGCCATTTGAAGCCATTAATCACAGTCAACAATCGCCAAATTGTACTTTAAATGCCGCTGAAATGTGCGCTATGCGCGCTAAATGTGCAATACAAACCGTACACATTAATTTACAAAACATTACAACAACTCACTAAATGCTTCAACTTTTCAGACCGAAGAGGATCACAGAGTCTGCAGGTAAACAGACCCAGAGCTGACGTTAGCTGCCAGTCTGATACACAGTGTAGCTAACGTTAGCAGTGCTAGCAGCAGCAGCAGCAGCTCTACCATTATTTCCATTGTCTGGATTAAAACACTGCCAAACCACAATGGTTTTACTAGCTGTCATCTGTCCGACTTTGCTGATATAAACATTCGGGGCTGCCCAGGTGATTGGGGTGTACGTACTGGGCGAGAGGGGCTGCCGTCTCACAGTGCCGCAACCCCGACTAGTGGCGGCTTTTAAATCAGTCGCTCTTCGCACAGATGCGCTGCACACACCAGCATCTGTCCTGTCTTTTCACTGCAACTCTGCATTGAGATTTTGGGTATTATAACTTATACAAAAGTAACAGTGACAGTAAAACTATGATGCTCACATGTAGTCCGCGGATCACATGCGTGCTGAACCGTGGAGGGCGATCCGTACGGGACACAGGTCAACTGTGATCCGTTGCACCCCTACCTATGATAGTTAAAACTGATGACACAAAGGCAAACATAGCCAATGGAGAGTACTATATTGTAGACAATACATCATTGAAGGCAAAGTTGGACGTTTGGGAGGATTTTGGTGGTCTCAAAGACTGTGACAATAATGTTAACAGGGGCTTTGCTGCTTGTAAAGAGTTTAAAATATTAGCTTTTGATAGCCGCAAGCGAGGCTCGTTGTCACTGCGGAAACACATCGACAGCTGCAGGAACACAAGCACTGTGCCAGTTGAGAACACAAATGACTGACAAGTGAGTTATATGTGTGTTTAATTATGGTCAGGTCACAGGGCTTTTATTAATGGTCCAGGTGGGTGCAGATTTGACTTGGAGAGAATTGGTAGGTTCTGGGTCTCAGCTTTGTGGGTGTGGGCAGGTGCAGGTTTGCAAAACTGGACCCGTGCAGGACTCTGGCCTAAACCCAACCAAACCAAAAGAACTCCAGTCTCCAGTGTAAAAATTCTGTGCTCCATGTGCCCTCCATCCAACCTGATCACATCCCTCTGACTCCTGTGTGGTACCAAAACGAAACACATGTTAACATTACAACCAAACATAAGCACAGCGACACAAATTACTACTATATGAACAGAATTTGTAGGAGACTGGGCTGAAATTGAATTTTTTCCCTTAAAAAATACAGTCTTCTATTTATCCATCTCACAAATGAACCTCTAATACAGAACGTGTTTTTGTGCCAAAGTGGTCACTGTTGGAACACAAACAGCTATTAACGAATGGCAAATTGAATTGATTTTTTATTTACATTTGTGTGCGCGTGTGTGTGTGTTTGTTTAGATAAGGAATATGACTCCTTGCCTGCACGCAGCAGAAGTAGCCAATTTAAAAGACTGTGTGTTGTGTGTGTGTGCGCGTGTGAGTGTGTGTATCCGGCTGACAGAGAATAGAGAGTGCATGTGAGAGGGAGAGACAAGGAGGGAGGGGGAGCAAGCGAGGGTTAGAGACTGAGGGAAATAATTCTGGAACGTGCACGGGAAACACCTCTATTTTTAGCACAACTCCTCAGAGAGCAAAGCAGAAGCATGAGCTGAATGATTTCGGCCGCGCAGAGTGGGAGTCGGGGGGTGGGTGGGTTGAGGGGGGCGTTGGAGAATATAGATAAATAAAACTGGTCTTATTTTTAGCCGAGCTGCATTCATACATTTATGAATCTATATATGAATCGCGTTGTTTCTTGCCTTCAGCAAATCCCATCCTTGCCTTTGTTGCTGCTCGGCTTGTTTGCGAACGGCACACTTAAACGTCTCGGCGTGGTAGAACCCTATCAGTTGTGGCAGGTTAAGGACACACGTGCGAAACCAAAAGAAGCGAGTGTGTGCGTGCGCGTCTACGTGTGTGTGGGGGTATGTTGCGTGTCTGTGAGCCGGCTTGTGTGCTCACGTCCATGAGAGTGACAGAGTCGGTGTGTTGCTCTGCTGTGAAATATCCTGAAATGGCTTGCCTTCAGGGGTTTGTGAAAGTATGAAGCAAAACGTGACTGTGTAGTCAGTGCTTCACGACTGAATGGAGAGGAGGGGAGACGGAGAGATGGAGAAGGATTTGAATGAGAGGGAAGGTAAAGGAAGAATGGGGGAAGAAAATGAGTCAGACATAATGTAAGGGAGGGAGAGAAGAAAAACAATGGACAAAAGGGGAAAAAAAAGGAAAGATGTGCAAGGAAGTGGAGGCAGCGAACTGCATGGGCTAAGTCTGTCACGTGCGGCGCGTTTCAATGTGTCAATTTCTGTGGCACCATTGTGGCTAAAAATAGACGGCTTATAAATAGATGCTCGTCTGATTTTTTCTGTCTGGATGAGAAAAGAGGCACCGTTTATTTATCATATCTATTTCATATCTCTAATATAATTGACCTTAACCAAAATGATTCAGAATCACTCGACAGATGATGAGATTTCTGGTTCTTATACTGTATTTTCTTTTAGACTCCTGCATCCCTCAACACCCTCACTGACAGCAGGTGTGTGAAGATGTGTAACCTAAAGGGGTAAAAGGGGGGGATGATATTATGTTGACAGGGCATGTTTAAATTGCTTCTTGGTTTTGACTTTTGACTCTCCCTTTCCCAGGCTTGATTGTTTGCATGAAGGGCAGCAAAAGGTAAACAACAGATTTTGACAGGAAACAGTGGAGGAACAGAACACAAGAAATGGTTACTAGAACGATGCTAGAACTGAAAAATATACTTAATACTGTATTAAGAACAAAACACACACAAACCCTATCACCCTTTTCAAAAAACAATGTCTCATTTTTTCGGGATAATCCACAGACTTTACTGTTTTCACTTTTCACGTTGCCTTCATTGGTTTCTAACAAAGAAATAGTAATAACAAAATATGGTTTAATCAATCAATCAATCAATTTCATTTAAAGCTACTACAAGAAACTCTCATATTTTGTTGATTTTGGAGGCCCCTGTGGACAAAGGTGGTAGCGTTTCTACAGTAATTACCACAAAGTGTAATGTCAAAAACTAAATTATCTAAATAAAAATCTTGTCTTACTTCTTTTTAACAGGCTAACATACTACTCATTTGTTGGGAAAATATAAGCAAAGGCTTGTTTCATTAGGAATAATTACAGAAACAGCCAATGGTCTTGTTAACTTATATAGGTCATAAGGAGGCATGAGTTATGAACTGAGACCGTTTCATAACCAGTTAAAAAGTCCTTGTTGTAGCTTTAAAGCACAGAATCACCATGCAGCATGCTCTGAATACACTTTACAATCCAAAAGAATACATAAGATGAAACATACAGCAAGCAAACAATGATATTAAAAACACCAACATTAGAGGAATGTTAGAAGGAACGTTTAAAAAAGTGATGAGCTAAGTTCTGTGTTCTAGGGTAAAGTGACTGAAATTAGGAAATTAGGTTTTCAGTCTTGCTTTTAAAGATTTAAACTGAACTCTACCCAATGAGACACCCCGTGAGGACAGAAGCTGGTTAATGTAACTAAATAATAAATAATAAATAAATAAAACTTTGATACATTAGCTCATCCGTGAACATGATTTCTAACTGAGTCATGTCTGTTGTTTAACGGTGAAGATAACACCGTCTTTTGTCACTATTTTAATGTGAGAGACACCCTGAGTGGCAGCATTAACATATTGTGCGTTTAACATGTAATGAAAAGCCATTCCAGCATGATGGGCAAATGTTGTGATCTAGAAATACATATACTTTAAATCCCTAATGGAAAACATAATTGTTTAGACTGTACAGAAAGATGTAATTTAATTTTATTTTTGTACAGAACTTAATTTAAATTTAATAAACAGTTTTATTTGATCCTGGTATAATTCTCATTTCTGTTGTTGTTTGTATGGAAAGGACCACTGTAGCGTTGTTTCAAGTGACACATGATGACACTGGTCTGTTTTATGGCAGTGATGTAATCGTTGTTGTTGTTCTGCATGTGTACAAGATATGAGTGCTGCCGGCTGCTGTGGAAAAAACCCCAAAGAAAACGTACAAAAAATATACCAGGAATATACTGGGAAAAATAAAGTTGTCAAATGGAAGAAGGAGTCCTTTCTTTTTTAAGAGTGCAAAATAAATGCTCTGAAGCCAACTGATATTTTGTTAACTGAAGGAGTGACAAGGACATCGGCATCGAGAGAATTAGCTCAGCAAGTAAGGTGGTGCAAGTCCATGCAAGACATTATAAGTTAAAAGAAGAACCTTAAAATCTGGTCCAGCTTGCACTCAAAACTAGCGAAGAGAAGCCAGAATAGGTGTTGTATGATCTTTTTTTTTTTAGCTTTCCCATGAGCTAGTAGCGCAACTTCAGCTTCATATAAAATGACATCAAAACATCCATAAATATTGTGATACTTCCTTTGCGGCATAATCTGTCTAGTGTTTGTTTATATGCTCCATATGTTCCAGATAAACATTTCCTACAAAATCAAACTGAAATTATTCCTGTAAGAGGCACTGCAACTGATGATCTGTGGAGAAAGATCTGCTGATTCTGAACGCCTCTTTGGCAGCTGAACTTTGTTTAACTGATATTAAGACATTGTGAATGTAACTTCCTTATGGGAAGAACTTCACAAACACAACCGAGGAGACGTTCACATCCCTGAAGTTTCAGCAAGCCCCCAAGCTTAACAACAAAATATGTTGTCATTGCCTTCTGAAATGACCCGTGTGAATGTTTTGTGATCTGGTGCTCCCTTTTGGCAGGATGACTTTGTGTGTCAGTTTCCAAAACAAATATGATCCCTGCAAAAATGACTCATATGAGTGTTTTCTGATTTGCCACCTGGCCTGGTTAAAAGAAAATGCTGACTGTTAGAAGGTCACAGAACCACCGTCAGACAGTTGTGGTGTTATAACAGTGTCGCACAGCCTCAGTCTTTGCTTCACAGAGGCAGTACTTCTATTTTGCAGGTCACTTGTCAGAAAAATGTAATCATGAGCCAGTTTAAGCATCTGAACAAACAGCTAATTATCGTCGGGCAGTCTTAATTGTTCCAGAAAATCATCAAACAGCTTGTGCGTCACAAAAATGTATTCCAAGTTCAAAATCTGTGTTGCAAAGTACAAAGCTTACAGTAATAACACAACACAGTGTTTTGATGAAGCTCAGACGCTCCAAATGCAGCACAAGATGGAACCATTATGGAGATTTGAAGTCTGCCAACTTCTGGATTCTGGGCTCTGCTTTGATTTTAAATTGGCTCTTTGTTCAAATGTGTTAGTTAGAAGAAGGTCTCACTTAGTTTTCACTTGTGTATTCCATAAAAAAACAACTTGACACAATATGTCCACTTTGTTTTGCAAGCTACAAATCAAACCCCTATGGTGCATTAACACAATCCTGGTACAGCTTTTAGTTTCTTTTTTGATCTCTCTTTATATATTGTATAAGGAGTGGCCAATCTCATTATTCTAGATCAAGATCATGATGTAATGCTTCCACAATATTGTTAGAGATTTCAGCATTTAATGTCCCCTTACTTCAGGGTTGCCCCCAAACGGCTTGATTCCACCAGGCACAGTTATGTCGCGTTATGGCTGCACCACGTCAGCTGGAGCTGATTGTGCCATCTCTACACAATGCTTGTGATTCCACCATAAGCGCCTTGGCTCGTCCCAGAAATGGCTCTCCCCTCCGCTCCACTTCAAATGCGCGCCAAGTCTATTTTTGACGGATGCCCCGTCAATCTACACAGAGCAGATCGAGCAAGCAGGAAATCAGACACAGAAAAACCATTGAGAATCCAATCAATTTTTTTTAATGAAAGACCCCGTGCAGACTTGCGATCATAAAGACAGAAAGAAAAGAATCTATTTAACAACATAGCCTGCTTATCCACGGTAGAAACACAAAAAAGGAAAGAGGACCAAATCAACAAAATCTGAGTTAACATAGTCAGGCTGGCAAAATGCTGCTGAAACGCTGCTGGTGGGGGCACAAAGCTGTGTGTAGGACTGAGCAAAACCATGGCGCAGACATGTTGTGCGCAGTGGAATCAAGCAGTAATAGTTGACTAAACCATTGTTGAGAAGAGTCTCAGTTGACCAAGTTTTCATTATTCACAACAACAACAAAAACCTTCAAAGTCCATTCAGGAGCTGCACCTCGCCATTTGGCCTGGGGACTTTTTCACTTGAAAATTGAAATCACCGGCGCACTGCTGCTAACTGTGCTGTAGCTGCCATTAGCTAGTTAGCACAGTTAGCGATCCTTTCAGACTGGGACACAGCCTCCAAGACTGACAGAGGCCAGTTTGATAGCTGTGAATACAGCAGCAGTGATTTAACGTTACAGTGGCTCCGACCAGGATGATGAAGACACAGTGGATTCAGACAGGGGCATCAACTGGTTGAGGAGCAAATTCATAACTCAGCAAGCGAATTTGTTAGTGTACATCATCCATTGTGTTGACAAGCCCACAACTATTGTTTTTTTGTTTTGTTTTTGTGAAACAGAAAGTTATTTATTCCTGTGTTTCCGACAATAACTTAATACTGCCTTTAAATAGATTAAATAAATGTTCAGTCATGTTGCTGGTTGTTCTGACACATTAAGAATCATTTCTTCTTATAGTGCATATCGCTTTGTGCCCCCAAAATTGATCTATTTAAATAATCTAATTAATACCAAAATCGTGCGACAACTCGTTGACTAATGACTTGAACTGATGAGTACTAGACAACTAAGAAAGTTGGGATTAGCCTGATTTACTTCTGTTTCCAAACTTCAACCTCATTGACTAGCGGACACACTATATGAACAAAACAATGGTAATCATATGGTCAAGCAGATGGCTATACTGTTTGGGTGACATGCTTCTCGTGGCTCTTCCTTGGGTTATGCGTTGTAAACGATACAATTGAGTTGTGAGCGCTGTACTGTGTTATTTCCTGTTTACAACTTCAAATTAAACCCAAGTTTTAATCACCATTTTGAAATGCTGTGTTTTAATGGTGTAAATGTAGAAATTGATAGGCTATTTCAAGTCTGGCTGTAGTGTACAGGGCATTTCAACATTGAAGAGAAAAGATTGCAATTTAGATCTCAACAATACAAGAAAAATAGAGGCTATGTTGAACATGAAGGACCAATGCATAGCAGTGATTTTATAATTTATTGCTGACTGTTTCCCTAACCCTTTGACATTTAAGTGTGTCATGAGCTTAGTTTGGTAAGGAGATGTCATGTCTCCTGATTATGTGACCCAGAGGTGCATATACAAAGAAAAAAAACATTCCAAGGACTGAGCCTTGAGGCACTTGACATGTAATCAGAGATTAAAGACAAACACTGCCAGAGACGGTGGGCCTTTTCGCAAATGGGAAGAAAAAGAGTAATGCTGACGTACCAACCTACCACCTCAATCTGTCAAGGAAAATGCTATGGTCAACAGCTGTACAAAGGTCAAGGATAACACACTGACCTTGCCAGAATCAGCATTCAACAAGATGTTGTTTACAACCCTGACAAGAGCACCTTCTGCCCTGTGCTACTGAGTGTAATACATATATAAAATATATATATATTACACAGGACGCCTTGTTCATAGACAATCCGTTTCAAAAAACTTGGATCGTAGAGTCCTCACTTTGGCATTCTTACTCTGGCTAGCCATCGTAAAATATTCAGAAACACAACCAGAGGACAAGAAGAAATCCAAAGCAGGGAACAGACTTGGATCTGAATCCCCATCCCCACTTTTTGATAATACAACTTTTGAGCTACGCCAAGTAGTGATACGTGATCAATTCATCCAAATCTGCATGTACACATAAATTATCCACCTGCCACCCAATTTAGATGCGTGCACCTCAACCGGTTTCTATAGGCTATATTACCTTTTAAATGATGTCAAACAGTGCAAGCTTTTCAGGCGATTTCTTTATTGTGTGTTTTATTGATGTATGAGAGTTTTCTTTACTGATTTTTTTCACTTTAATGATTAGAGACTCCCTTCAGTTTTGTTTCCATGCATGCAGTAATGTCATTGCAGGAAAAAAGGTGTACTTATAAACTTAACAGGACAGAGGAGACTCTCCAGACGAAAAAGAATTAAATAATAAATGAAGGTGCTGTGCGTAAATGCGCACACAGCATGTCTCTTGCTGAGAAGACGCTCCCTATTTCCCACCTGCAATCCATCCAAAAACAAAACAATCCTTAATCAATCATCAATCATTAGGTTGTCATAAAACTCAGTCCACACTGTCTTAAGTCACTCTTTTTTTTATCTTGATGTTTCAATAAAATCAAACATGTTTAATATTATCAGAAGGTACGAGTGCTCTATCCAGCACCAAACAGGAATTCCACAGACCGGGTAGTTACTTTGGTAATAGCCACAAAAACTCCTCAAATACCATCACACACAAACGATAGACGGTTACTAACAGTGTTAAAAATCTGTGATTAATTCATCGTGTACCTGATCCACCAACCAGGACTTATTTTAATGAGAAAAGTGAGAGACAGAGAGAAATTTTGTAATGCTTTGCCTCTCATTACCACAAGGCTGTCAACATGTGGTGCCTTTTATCTTGTGTTTGTGTGTGTTTTTATGGGCATTTAAGGATTCATTAATAGATCATATTTCTTGAAGGGAGTTTGGAAAAGGGAGCTTTAGTTTAATTCAAATTGTTAAGTATATTTTTAACGTTTTGTCAACACAACAGTAACACTACAGTAGGTAGGCCAATTGCTGAAATATGATAAGATTTTCTGACACTGACTGCTGTTTTTTAATTTCGATTAATGATTCGATTAATAATATGCGAATTGATTACTGATGGTGGCTGATCAGCTTAATTATTGGCTAACTGTATTCAACTGCAGTATGCAGTAAATGGCTGGCTTTTGTGTGTCTCTATCACTCACTGCAAGTGCAGAACACAATGAAAAACTGTTATTTTTATACATAATAGTGCAACATAAAGTGATCCTTTAAGTGAAAGAGAAGTTTTGTTGATCATGATTGAAGGATGCAGGAAATGGGACTTTAAGGTGTTAATTAAAGGAACGTTTTCCTGCCATACATCCTTCTTTTAATTACAACTAAACACACATGGTCATGACACATAGTAAAAAGACGTTTCAATCATTCCTGTCCACTTTCAGACATTAGATAAAGTAAAACAGGCAAATATAACACTGAAGGGATGTTTAATTTTGAATCTAACGAAAAGGGACACTGTCACACCAATCCAATGTATACAGTGCACTCATCATTCACACAACACACACACACTTTTTGGGCCCCCACTTCTAAAATGTATCCGCTCTCCTTGATCTGAAGAGTCATTTTATTTTTCCAAAGAGAAATCTGGCCGGTAGAATATCAAAGGAGCAAAAAGATGGTATCGTATTTAGGAATAATCTGCCTGAAGGGACTAAATTTATTTTGAAAGGGGCATGAACCCACAGTAAATGATGTAGGGAGGGAATCCCAGACTGAATGCCATTACCGTTATCTCAAAAGAAGGTTAAAAGTGTCTCCGGCTCTGCGTTTGAGAAGTCACTGACACTGATAATTAAAAGCAAAGAGTAAAGAGGAGCCTTTGGTCATGCTTCATGCCACAGACATGTTCAGAAAGTCAATCAAAATATCAAATGAAATCCGGCATGTGACAAAAACGGCCCACTTGGGCACTTAAAGATTGAGAGGATTTATCATAAATGAGAAATTAGACTTGAGGCAATTTTTGGAGTGTCATGTTTTGTCATTTTGTTCTCATTCTTTGAGAACAATGGGAAATTTTAACCACAGAGTGACTTTGAAATTTGTTAGGGTTTGTCATAAATATCAAAAATAGCAAACTGTGTTTTTTATTAGATTGAAAAAATACAGAAGAATATTTTTACCCACTGATTGTTTAAACACACAATTAAGTTCTGCCACTGTGGGTCCTCTTACATTAAATGTCAGGCAGCAGTGTGGGATCATGGTAGACAATGCAGCAACAGAATTTTGTTCTATATTTATATAACACTGCCGAGCTTCACAGTTTCATCTGAGTTTTGAGAGTTTCCGTAGGAAACCAGAGCCAAAATGGCAGCTGCCTGGTTACAATATTTCTTGTATTACAGCTCAACGTTACACTAAAATATATTTCTGAAAATATTTAATCTATCTATTTAATATAATCTTAATCCATCTTTGATCAACACTGCCGAGTTTGACAGTTTGATCTGAGTTTCGGGAGGCTCCTTTGGAAACCAGAGACAAAATGGTGGCAGCCATCGAAATACATATTAAACTACAACTAAACAGTATACTAAAATATGTTTCTGACAACACTTAAAGTGAAAAGCAATCTTGATCCATACTTGATCAGCACTGCCTAGTTTTGATCTGTGTTTCGTGAGCAGAGTGGGTTCAGCTGACACCTTTTTACCCTAACTTTATTGAGTAAACAGGGCATGCATTTGTTTTGGTCTGAGATGCTGGTGGTTTACTTTGACAGCACCTTTAAGGAAACTAGAAACAGCCTCAGACTTCCCCTGATGAAAGCAAGCCAGCTAAAATCATTTTGATGAATACAGCATGGTGTTGTGGAGAAGAGCTGGGTAATGTATTTTAATTTTAGTCCTTCTTTTTTGGGCATAGCGGACAAGAATTTGTTGCGCTTCTGCCTTCACTCGGCCCCAAACGCTGGCTTGAAAGCAACAGATGCTGTAATTTCTCTGTGCTGACAGGTCTGGACCTGGTTTTAAAAGGAGGACTAATATTGATGTTTAAGGAGCACAGATCATCACAACAATTCGACAAATCATTTGTGAGGGACGACTGATGAGAAAAAGGTACTTGAGTGTGCAAATATGGCAGTAAATGTTTGAACACTTAGGCCTTTAGAGACGTCAGAACAAACAGTAGAGTGGTGTCGATATTTGCTTGAAATGCAGATTTAGACACAATGTTTGATCACGCACACTTTAATCTTCCAAGACCAAACAGGGAACATTCAGTTCAAGGGTAAGAGCTCAGTAAAGATAAGCCTGTGATCTCACAGAGACAGAGACATTCTGTTTGAAATTAAAAGACCTAAAAACTTTGCTGCAGTGCCACTTAACAAACCACTGGTGTGCATGGTAAAATCACCACTTTGTCATGATGCAGAAGAGGCACAAAGCAGCCTGAAAATTCAGATCAATTTATATACAAATATAGCATTGAATTTTGGAGGTGGATAATTAACAGAGCATTGTTGGAGAAACAGACTTTGCACCTCAAAGCTTCACAAGTTGTCAGTTGCTAAGGGACTATATCTGTGTAACTAGTTAAAAATAACAGCCAGTTCATAACTAAGGCCACCACAGTAGTTTTAGGAAAAATAAAATCATCATTTTTTGGTATATAATTCCTAAAAGAGAGTGAAAAAGAAAAAAAAATGCAACAGAGAAATGATTTAGATCTATTATCTTATTAATTTATAACATCTGGCATGACCTGCTCTTTGTGAGTGACACTATGGGCACTCGTTTCATGAGTCAGTGTGCAGGGTGTAAAGCGCAGTCAAGTGCACTGTGCTCAGAAGTAGTAGCTGTGCATTTCGTATTTTATTTTGGCTGGAGGCAGGCATGGGGCACAGATGATTCCCAGGTCTGTCTTAATAAAAAAAAAAAAAAAAAAAAAAAAAAAACTTGCCAACTTCCTTTAATTAAATCAAAAGTCATTCTCAGACTGATTTCCACTGCCTGTTTTCTTCTCTCGTTGGTTCATTATCTTCCAACATTTCACCTCACTGCAGAAATAGTGGTGTGATTTTTGATTGCAAACCCAACTTTGACTGACATGTGAAATTAAGATTCCACTAAACCTGCCTGGGGAGCGCAAGGCACCTGATCCCTTCAATGTTTGAAAAGTGCGGACTTTTGCAACATATTGAATTGAAGTTTTTGGTTCCTTCTGACAGACTTTCCGCCAGTTTCCAATCTTTGTGCTAAGTTATGTTAACTGGCTGCTGGTTCATTTTTGCCAGACAGATATCACAGTGGTACCAGTCATCTCAATCTCTTCTCTCAATCTAACACTCAGCGTGAAAGCAAATAAGCGTATTTGCTTATATGTATTTGCTTTGAGTTTGAGGACTAAGATCACTTTCAGACAGAATTAGGCATTGCACTGATTAGCTGCAGGGTTGTAGAACATATCTGCTGTGAAACAAATAACACTGGACTTGGATTTGGCTGCAGCTGCTGAGCTATCTCCACAAATAATGTTTTATTTCTGATTCAGCGGCTTTCTTGCTCCCAGCGCTCCATCACCCACCTCAGTCACTACCTTGCATGACCACAGCTGCACGCTCGCTCACTGCAAGCCAGACACAGATGTCAAAGCGAGTTACATGAAACAAATCAAACGAGGACACAACTTGGAGAGTATCATCATTTGGTTAATGAACTCTGGCCTCTGGTCTGATCGTCAGCTCATGTTTAGTCACCACAGTGTGACATCGGGTTGTGTTTCTCCAAAAGTTGACTCTGTTTCAACTTTTTTGCCACACTGTTTTTTTTTTTAAGCATCAGCGCCACAGCCCAATGCAACACAGTACCCCTATTCAAAATAAATGAGATGACTGGCGTTTTCACCGCAATGCCTGATTCTGTCTGAATGTGACCTAACGTTTTGAGTTTAAACTTCCATGCAGTCCCAATTGATTAGCATTGGTGCATTATAAGTTCAATAGGCTTAAGAATATTGAATAACACTTTGTATATGCAGGGGACAGAGCTGGACAGTTTTTGAAATACGTAATGAGCTTTTGTTTCATTACAGTGTTTTGTTGGTTTTGTTCCTTCAATTTTCCATTTTCATAACTAAATGGATTTCCTCTCACAAAACCATTTGAAAAAACTTTGTGCTCTGCTTAATTAAAAAATTTTATCTTGCATTGAATTTTATACAAACATTAACTCCCTGGAACTGGTAACCGTGCAAATACAACCTCCAGTGCGTCCTTCTTCAAGAAAGGACAGCTTTACAAGTGCTGCATCTAAAAGAAAAGTTCTATCTAAATGTTATCTACCTGTTGCAGGACAGCTGTGATCTCGCCTATGTGAGCAAAATAAGTCGGCCAGTTGAAATGTCCTGGTCTGTGCCCTGCCCTTTAGAGCAGTTGTGAACGGGGTTGAGTGAAGTCACCACATGCCCACCTTTTGCTGTCCACTACCTTCCCCTGGCGATAAGAATGGGTCTGTTGTTCAGTGCTGGTCTGTTGTCCCTCCCTGGGCTTGCCCCCAGCCTGTTCTATCTGAAATGGTTCTGAGGTGCTGGCATGTGTGTCTTAGGGGCTTACACTGTGACACACACACACACAAATGCAATTTTCACAGTGTGAAAGGGTGCAGTGGGTGTTGCTGGCTCGCTTCCCCCATTTTACTGCGGTCAGTATCGGCTTGGAGCATGGCTGTTAGTGACACACAAGGCACAGGTCAGTCTGGAGATATTGTGTGAGTGTCATGGCGGGCAGTGCATCTGTCGGCTCTGTAGAGTCCATTAAAGGGCACAGCTAGTGTGAAATGGAAAGGTTACACATTGTAACCCCAGCTCCATGAGTACAGGCAGTCAGTGGTCAGTGTGCCATTCTACCGTTGCAGCTGCAGATTGATGCAGCTGTGATTTCTGATTGCTAAACACAGACTCATCTGCAGTAAGACAAGTAATTCTGTAAGTGTCACTACACTGCTGTGCAGAGGATGTACAACTGTGCCTGAGTACAGTAGATAAACTTTTCAAACCAGCATTTAGTCTGATTTAATGCATCCATTTACATTTGTCTGACAGTTGAGTTGTTCTTTATTAGTGCTGACACCTTCTGATCGGCTGGTCATTTGGTTGGTTGATATTCTCTTATGCATCCAAATTCTTATGGTGTAACTTTCACAAGGACAGAAGCCCCTCTTAATCCTTTATTTTCATCTGGACGGACATATGCAGACCTGATGTATTTTATTTTTTGAGTGACAGGCTGTTTAATGAACATTTACTTGTCTCCAAACTAATTGACACCATGTCAAAGTACCAGCACAGATTTCTACAGTGTCTTCTACAATCAGGATAGCTCTTTTGGAAATTTATGATGACAACATATGGGTGGATTTTAGCCTACTCCGGTTGACTGCTGTACCAACGATGGCCCATAACAGATCAGGTTCAATGTTGGATCAATACAAGCTGTCTGTGATCTGACATCAGACTTGAAAGCTTTAAGTTTTGCAAAGCCCCATACCTACATGACAGAAGAGATCGATTGCCAATGACTTGCAAAACAACATATGTTACCGGTGGAGAGTACCGGCAGCATCAGGCATGGATGGGTTCATTGCTCCCATGGTGCCCCCATGTTCTAAAAACAACACAAAAGTGCCCTCTTGGACGCCCCTATGGTATATGAAACTTGATAGCCTCTAGGGTGCCCTTCTACTGGACAAAACTTGGTAAAGTGCCCTCCAACGTGCCCTTTCAGTGAACAAAACATGACAAAATATCCTTTCTGGTGCCCTTCTATTTTATTTTTTTTTTTCGCCCCTGCCCCACAGACAGCCTGAGTCCGCCACTGGCGACAGGCGACTTTAACCACATGTGAAATGTTATGTGAATTATGTCAAGTGACTTTCATAACATAGTTTGAGTTAAAATAAGTACATTATCATGTCACATTACAGAAGTGATGTCACTCACTCAATGGAAATCATCTTCATAATGAAACTTGAGTAATTTAAAACTTAAACTACATGCATGTTTTTCTGGTTTTATGTTGTTTTGTTGCTTGTTTTTGTTGTAATCCTGTTAGATTTGGTGTTAGCATGCTGTACATCTAATCTGGCCATTCCCACAGCCTGAGATGATGTTGTACTAATGTTGTAAAACTGAGAGACAGTCAAGAGAAACTGTATGAACATTAAGCCTCATTTAAAGCCAGATAAACATAACAAGAGTAGTTGGCCGGATGTGGGTAACTTTTTCATGTTGCACCTTGCCTACTGTAGTGCTATGTTAGCTCAGATACCATTAGCTTTGTCATTATATGGAAGCTGGTTCTGCTGTGATCTTCATCTCTGGTGTGTGTTTGCTTGTGTTGCTGCTGTCTGTAAGTTTACCTGATAGACATGCCCTGAAGGTAATCTCAGGAAAGATTAAATCAAAAGCAACTGGACTTGTTCAAAAGTCTGCTAAATGGTGGGTTCCTACCATTTAATTAGACTAGCTCAGACTAGTCCGACAGGCATGAACTGATGAAGCTTCTTGGATGAGAGGCGAAATGTCTTCAGAAAAGACTTTTGAACAAGTCCAGTTGCTTTCGATTTAATCTTTCCTGAGATTACAGTACAATGACCTGGACGAATGAGAACATTCACGGACACGCCCTGAAGGTAACGATATAGCTACATGTGAAAAAGAAACAGTCAAACTGCAGAAATTAGCACCCACTGAGGCCATCAGGTAGAATCATTCAGTACACTGTTTTTGATTAGGGAAATGTAGATGTAGTTTTTTTTCCCCCTGACCAATCGATTGAAGAGTAGGTAGAATTTCAGTTGACCCAGATTTTCTTGGTTGAATAAAGTCCAGTGTGTGTGTGTGTGTGTGTGTGTGTGTGCTGGATTTGTGACCTCTTCACAACCTCTTGCTTTGTCAGCCTTTCTCAGATTTTTCATTTCTCTTTTGATAGGTAACATTTATTTTGAAACATGCTCAATATCAAAAGTTTACTTACTGACATGGGTAAGACAGTGCTTTGACCCTTTCTGTTTGACACAGTGCAAGGTGTAAAGAGGACACATCTTTAGCTACAGCACCTGTCTTTATGCGATTGCCACGTTGCGCTAAGAATGATTCTGCTGCAATTGGCTATTTGAGATACAGAATAACACACACACAGACACACACACACAGACACTGATTCCTAGCTATCTTGCAGCCATGTTACTCATTTCTTAAATAAGCTGTCTAGAGGTAAGAAAATAATCCTCAGATACACTCTTTTGCCCATTAGTGTCCATGACTCCCACCCTGGATGAGTTTGCTAAAAATGCTTTGGGAGGAACAAGTTTTCAGGACTGAGGAGAAATAGGGGTCAAGGGATAAAAAAAAAAGAGAGACTGAGTAGACATAAGCTCAGAGGATGAGAAGGAAAGAGAGAGAGAGTTGGTAAAAGTCTGATATCCAAATCAAAATGGAGAGATTTAGACATCAAAAGACCATGTTTGGGATCACAATAACTACGTTCTGTACATGACCTGATATCACTGAGGTGACTTTCAAGATGAAAGTAACGTGATGCACATGTTATGTATGTTAAAAATTTTATAATGTTTTGGTTTCACATGAGCCACGAATCCTGATCTCCTGGGTTAAAGTCCTGCGTTTGTTACCTGTTAAGTGGTGCCGTGCACGTCAGTATGAGTTACCAAGGGGTGGTAACAAAACATTGATATCTGATGAGTTGGGAATGAGAACAGTCTACTTTGTCACACTCCTCTCCGTCTAGCGTCCGTATGAGATGCACCGGACTTTCAAATAATCCAGTAAGCCCATCCACGTCAGGAGTCCTAGTATGAAGAGCAAGAAAGTCTGCATATGGAGATGGCAGATGGCAGTTCAAGTTTTAACTTATGTAATGTTACAGTACATGCATCAAGTTGCTTGCACCATTTGACTTACTTATTTTAATTGAAAGCATGATCTTTTCCTAAAACCTAAACAAGTAATTTTGTTGCCTAAACGTAACCAATCTGTTGACCACATGTCAAAAAAGGCTTTCTGGTAACGTCTCATAGGCCCTGATCAGACCTGGTATTAATCTGTTTCCTGGTTGATCTGATCACAGGTGGACACCTCAGAGTACAGGTGTGAACACACTCAGGAGGCATTTGAGATCCAATCGCTCAGACTATGTTTGGAGGTGGTCTGGGCCACATGTAACCACATCGTTCTTTTAGCGGTAGTGTACGCAGGGTGTCCTTGGCCACACTCGGCCTATTTTGAGAGTTGGTGAATGAGGAGATTCTAGATTATAAACCTTGTGAAACGCTGTCTATGACAAATTCTTTTCATTCTTGTAAACTCCACATAAATGCAATATATCAAGTATTTCTTTCTTTGTGGAAAAGCATTGTGTCTAATTGTCCCGGTGGGTTAATGGCTATTACTGTTGAGCCACTGGTTAAAATCAACAGTGCATTTTGCGAATGCATTTTTCTGCATATAGAGCTGGAAAGTGAAACATGCAATGGCAGATTATTAATCATTCATGCCTTTGTGTTAATTCTGCATATAATACAACACTTTAAGTTGCCGACAGGAGAGAGGCTCCATGGTGCACTGGGGCGCACACTTCTGCTCTCTCTGACTCCGTTTTTACTGCCTTTCTTCGTCCTCTGTGACATGAAAACATCAGATTTCCACACAGTCAGAAGAAGTAAAAGTGTGTGTCCTGCCCATAGTTATAAAATCCCAGCTCACCATGGAGCTTCTTTGCTGACAGATAAAACAAGGCTCCTAATGGGCTGATAGAGGAGTTTAGTGTTTTCCTGAACTAAAAAAAAAAGAAGAATGAATAGTTGAATCTTTGTAACAGCCAAATGGACAGAAATGGACATTCAACTGACAAAAACCCATTGTGTTTATTTGCAAATAGAGCGTGGAAGTGAGATCTTATCAAAAGTGGTCACTCGTGACACATCTGGAGATGCATTATGATGCCAAGTGTGAACTCACATTCTCAGAGAAATCCACTTGTAGTTGGATTGCCCAGGTTGATACCAGGTCTGAACAGGGCCTTACAGATGCTAAAGAGTACCATGTGCACCAGTATGAGACACTGACGAGCACGACAAGGCATCATCGGTACAACCTAGGATGAGATCAGGTTGCATAAATACAAGTAGTAAATCCATATCTCAAAAATAATCATCAAAATTAAATTAAAAACCTAAATTATTTACTCAATAAGATGCAGAAAACATAACTAATAATGACAAATAAGACTGCTGGTACTTCTCAGCGCATTTTACCATCTCAAGAGCCTCTCGTCTCAAGAGAATCAGCATTAGCCGGTGGATTAGAGTATTAAGCGACCATCATCGACCCTCTAGGAAGCAGCCGGTGGAGTAACATCCATCTTCTCTAAGAAGAGAGGGGGAGCGTGAGATGAAGAAAGATAGTGCACTGTCTGTCCTCACTATCCCTGTCATTTGTAAACATCTCACACTGTTTTTATGCAGAAGTCTGTCCGCTTAAAGACCATAATAGTCCCCAGTCCTCTCCCAAGCTGTTTTCACAGTGAGATGTGGAAAACAGACAAGAGGAGAAAGATTTGAGATGATAGTTAATTAAATCACATATTATGATTTATGAAGCGTCACTTTGTGGTCACAGAGGGTGACTCGCGGAGGTTTCAAAGTCTCGTCCCAGAGAGACGGGGGGATAAAAGACGATTTTAATTATGTGGCCAATGACGTTCTATAGTTTTTAATTTTTCATGTGCAGCTCCATAATGCATGGTGTACTTTGACCTCTACAGAGTAGTTTTTGTTTAGGAGAGGAGGAGATCATATTCTGCATGAATGTTTAAGACACAGAGAGCCCAAAAGCAGACAATTCTCAAAAAAAAAAAAAAAAAAGTCCTTTCTTCTATTCTTTTATAAATCAGATCCAGTTAGGGTGACAGACTTACTGAAAAATTCAGGACAGTCCTGAAAATTAGACATATAGTAATAGATAATATGAACAACGTATGAATCTGTAATAATAATCTGATAAAATCATGTAGGTCATAATTCCAACTGTCACATATTAAAAATGTTGGTATTATCTATGTGTTTTTACTTGTCTATCGAACTTATTAGGCTATCATAAATATGGATTGTTGATGCCATTCAACCTGTTTAAACCAGATGATGGAGAGTGCAGTCACCACTGTGGGAAGAATTTGTGATAAAACATCTAAAAAATGTGTTTGTGAGCTTAATGACAATCTAAGTTGCTGAAAAGATGTTTACAATGACAGTAACACATACTTGTCACATGTGCTTAATGATTTGTGCATCTTCTAAAAACGCGGTGAAGACACATTATGTGAGTGACAGTCTAATGTTATCCTAAATTACACTGTTTTAATCCTTCTGACATTGCTTACTCCCAACTCCCCTGTCTTGAATTTAACTCATTCTCATCTGGTCACCCAAGACTCAGAGAACATTTTTCCTTTGAAGAGACTTTTAAAAATGGTCACTGGTGAAAAGATGTTCAGAACAGGTTCAGATTTATTTATTTTTTCTAATTTTTTTTTCTAATTTTTAATGATGTCTAGATAATAGCCTGTCTTCACTTTGGACCATCACTAAGAAACTGCTTCCAAATTAAAAAAAGAAAAGAAAAGCCACACCATCTCAAACCCCAGCTGCCTGGATGACAGAATTCCATTCACTCCATTCATCCACCATACCCTCCTGTCCAAATTATTGTTATTGTTGGTATATATTATTATTATTACGCAGCATTATTAAATGCTCGATTCTGATTGGTCAGTTACAGCTTTATAGCAGGCCGTTGCTATGGACGCCGTTCTTATCTACTGGCAGATCCCCTTGTCTCACTTCACCATCAGTGGAAATGTTTAGTTTAATGTGAATTATAATGCTAAGTAGGCTAATCTTAGTTACCTTGCCATTGACCCAACTCCAACCGTAGAAATGAAGGGACTATTTTTTTTTCATTTAAATCAACATTTTATGTCAAACTATTGATTTCTTTACTAAGTAGTCATATAGTAAGCGGGATAATGTAGATCAAGCAGGTCACTATAGAGAAATAAACTCCTTCAGGGTGATGCAGGACCACTGCTACTATTCCACATCCCAGTACATATATTCTGGAGTAATTGAAGCTACAAACAATATGCCTTAAGTACTTGGAATGTTTGTTAGACTTCAACAAAAAGTAGTTTCTTTATTTTATTTTTATTTTTTTTATAAAATGTCTAACATCAGGTAAATGTAATGTTTGTAATGTTCTTGTAAATGGTGAACATATTATGAAGTGTTGTAAATATAGTTTATATAATTTATAATAATAATTCATAATATCTGATAAGATATATAAAGTAGAACAGAGATGGAACTCGGATTTCAGAGATGAGCAAGACAATGAGGAAATGTTACATCGCTCTTGTTATTTTTCATACAGGATTAGATTGTAACATATAACTTAGTCTTTATTTTTTTTACTTGCAGTATGTAAATCTGTGCAGTATGTCAGAGACGTGAAAAAAAATCAGGTGCAGGGCGGTGTTTTTTTTCTTTCTCCCTCTATCCACTCATCTCTCCAAAAAAGAAAAATCTGCATTGAAATTCAGTTTCAGTTTAAAGCATAGCCTCTGGGCCAAAACACACTAAAAGCTTAAATATATGCACAACAATTGAGGCTTCTATGGCACACTGCCGACTTCAGATTTAAAATTCCAACACCACAGAAGAAGAAGAAGAAGAAAAAAAGAAGAAGAAGAAGAAAAGATAGTTTCTGGAAGCTTCTTGTTGGCAGCACACAGCCTTTATAATTCATATTTATGATATTTTACTGTGTATGAAACACTCAAAGTGCTGAAATTGTATTGAATTGTTTGTGTAGTCCACATGTCCACCTACCAGTGAATTATGACTTTGGCAAAGTGCTTTCACACTAATCAATATTGTCTCTCTTTCAACCAACAAATGAACAAATGATCAAAATGAGTAAAAAATTTATGTTTTGTGACATGTTGATGTTGTAAAACACATTTTTAGCTGATTGAAAAGAGGTTTTGGATGTTTAGACTGAATATCAACCAGTTTTCAAAAAGTAATCAATGTTGAAATCCTGGCTGGTGCTCACTGGGGACACCCCACTTAGTCAACATCATTTAAAAGGAGATAGTCACCTTTTTCCACCACATCTCCACATAATATAACTTCATTTGCAGCCACAACAGTGAGCTGTCTTCTGTATGAATCTTAGACTTTTTTCTCAGATACTCTCTGTCAGTTATGTAATGTTTTAAGCTGGTAGTTTCCATGGCCATGACCCTAGTTTTGAACACTGGGCCATGTAAGTCTCATCAGATGCAGCCTCCAGTTGAACTGCGAAAATTGAGTCGCTAATAGTTTTCCAATGCAGCGATGCATCATTTCAATAAAAGACTTCTGCAGCGGATGCTCTTGTGTATCCTCTCATGAGGAGACCTTCTGGTACTGTGCTCGTCTTTTTTTGGTCGCGTTTGAGGGAATGGACATATTCTTCAAGAAGGCGATTGATTTTCTTTCTCACTGTCTGAAGAACAGAGAAGCAAGGCGACGAGGAAGCATAACTAGCTGCAGATAGAACCAGATACTTATAAAAAGGTGGTGGTGGCCTCAAACAAGTGGAAATAAAGTAAAATGGTTTACAGTACTGTATGAGCAGCTACAAGCAGAGATAAGGTCAGCCAAGACTTATCTGTTTTGTGTTGCAGTCACACAAGTACCTGCTGCCTCATAGTTGCCAAGCTTTTAAAGTGCTAGAGAGGACTGGTTGGAAGGAACCCCTGCAGGACATGTAGCTGAGAAACTATTTGTTAAACAAATTAATGTCTTATGTGTCCTAACTCATTGAGTGTGTTCATTTGTGCCCAATGTGAGGCAATCAACATGAGCAGATGCAGACTCTGCAGGAAACCACCCAGCTGTACAGCAGCAGGTAGTGCTTCAAATGGCATATACCCAAACCATGAATACAGTGGAACTGAAAAAACAAGATACTCAAGCACTGGTTATTATCCCTCCTTGGTGCTCACTATTAATGCCTTGGAATATTTTCTATTTGAGCAGCACGTTTGCATTTTGCCTTTGAGCAAATGATGATGAGTTGTGGGTTCTCAAAGGCCAGGAGGCAGGTCCAAGGACAAGTAAAAATGGATTTCACTCTGCATTTGCTCCAGGCCCAAGAACATCAACTGTCCCTGTACGACTGAGGGGTTCACCTGAGGCAATTGTCATCAGGAGATGAAGCACTTGTACTGCTTGCATCCCCTGGATACAAATTGCTGTACAAGCTGCAATGAAACGTGCTGGTCATATATCAATGGATAGATGCTCACAATGAGGTCATTCCTATATGAAAGAAGAGAAGTAGAAAAATGTTATCATCTTGATCTCCTCGAGGAAGATGAGGTGGTAGAGACACTGAAAGTGTGCTTGTGTTTCTGGTCCAACAAAGCATATAGTCATGCATATCCATAACTGTTTAAAGATGGTACTAGAATAAAAGCAGACAGCAATGAAAGTATAAAAAAAGGTCTGCCCACCATCGCTTCATTAAGTGGAATTTATTGGCACATCCACAAGTGGTGTTTTGAGCCACTGCTCTTGTTTCTGGTCCAAACACACTGACTTAGAAAACACACAGGGATGTGGGTCAGAGTTGGTGGCTAACAGCAGCTGCTTAGGTTGAAATGTTAAGTCAGAAGAAGAAATTGGACCTAAAAGCTCAGTTTACCTCTGCACCTTCACACCTGTCAAAGAGTACAAGTGTGACTCTTAAACAGGAAATGACAATATACTGAGCTTTTATTAAAATGGGGCCAAAAGTGCTCCACTGCAACAGAAGAGACAGTCCTGGCAGACATGGGTCAGGGCCCTGACAGGGTAGCACAAACCTCCTACAACAACCTTTGCAGCACTCTGGAGGACCATGTACCTCTGTCAGTCTCAAAGCAGATGTCTACTGTCCGTCAATCTACAGATCACAGACCACAAGCTAAAGAAAAATAGTTGTAAGTAATTAAAAAAATCCTAAACAGCCTTATTCCTACTTTTCATTAGCTTGGGAACCAGGTGAATCTGGCAAGTTTGTTCTGGCAGATCCATCTGTCTTCAGTTGACAGACCAAATCCTCCCAGCCTTGGATCTGGCCGGGCCAATCAAAACCATTTATTTCTTATGGGACAGGTTGTATACAGTCACTGAGCAAGACATTTCCTTTGTCTTAGTGCCCTTTGCCAAGGAGTTATGTACCCTTAAACTGTCCTTTTAAAAATACATCTCCCTCATTTTGATCATAAAAACAATAATATCATCGGCATAAGCAGAAAATGCTAAAGACAAACCTTGGGAAAACCCACTGAGGCAAACCCAGTTAATCTGCCCCCACATCTGCATAACAAAGGTTTAATTATGAAGCAGCAGAACTGTCCAGAAATTGAACGGCCTTGTCTCGCACTCCTGACAGGAACATTTTCTGTGTAATTTCAACTTCATTTTAGAGTATTAAAAGGTGCTGCATGCCTCTGCCCCTCTTTTAATTGACTGATAATTTGTCTGCAACAAGACTGAGGTTTTAAATACTCTCCCCTTTTGTGCAACTTTCCTATTAAGGTGGAAGAGCAGAACATCAATGTCTGAAAATTGAGCAGCTTGAAAGGTTTATAAGGCCAACGACTACTTGTTTAATTAAAATTCTGCTGGGATTTTGCAAACATAGAGAATGTAATTTTGTTTTTGCACCAACAACAAGTATATCGGGCCAGTGAACACATTTATGAACAACTCAGGTTGTGTGTACATTTGAGTGCAGACACAAGAAAGGTTGCGAGACAGTGGAGCCATATCATGCAAGAAATAAGAACCTACTTGTCTGGAAGTTTTAAAGGGATAGTTTGGATTTTCTTTTAAGTATAAGTTACTTCTTGACAGTCAGTGTTTTACCAACAGTTGATGCCAGTTGACATGACCCCAGTTTAGAGAAGCAGAGGGGGTACCAGCATGGAAGCTAAGCAATGTACTGCTGTGGACAGGATCAGCAGTTAAATGTACAGGAGCCACGTTAAAAATTGCCCATTTAAGTTTGAGTGTACATTATATTTAGAATATTTTCACCACATATTTTATTTTTCACCATTTAACCTTGTAATCGGTCTTTGCAACAGGACATGCTGTTATATAAGCCAAATAGCGCTCTCTCACTCAACCAGACTCTTTTTGCAAGTTTTTACCTCCCAGAACGTGGGAGTTGCTGGTAAACCGCTGCCTCACTTGGTTAGTTTATTTGTATTAATGCATGACTTTGAAAAGGTTAGCTGAGATTCACAGAAGTCACAGAACAACAAAAACAAACTAACCAATTTTGGGCCGCGGTAGACCAGCAACTCCTGTGTCCTGCAAAGTAAAGTGACTGATTTTGCCATATGGAGTGTGGTTGGTTTGAAGAGAGGCATATTTAGCTTATATAACAGTGGTTTTCCATCAGAAAAGGTTGCCTGATGGCAAGGTAAAGTGGTGAAAATATTCCAAATATAGTATACACTAATATTGATTTTTTTAGGTGGGCCTTTTTTGTTTTGCTGTTGACCCTGTCTATAGCATTTAGCTTCGTGCACCGATATTCCTGCTGATTCTCAAAACTGGGGGTGTGCCACCATCTTCTGTGGGTAAAACACTGACTATTGATAAGTATCTCATACAGCCCCACTTGAAATAATCTGATCTATCCCAGTAAGTCTAAATATCAGATAATTGACACATTTCTTGCCCATCTCAAGTTCTGCAATTACTTCAAATCCATCTAATCCTAATCATTTATCATTGTGCTATGGCTTCTATCTATTTTTTGAGTAGTTATAATATATACTATACTGTTCATAAACAGTTAAACCACCATTGGTGGTGACTAACACGCTAAACCACAGAATGTAGTATGAGAACTCCATTAGACCTCGATTGCTAAAACATGCATGTGTGCTTTTAAGTATGTTATTGAATTATTCATTGTTTGCAGACATGGTGCTATTTTTAAAAAGTATGCCAAAGTTAAGTCGCATGGAGCTCCGATGCTTTAAATATTTACTATTTATGCTAAGTATATTTCATCGTCTTCCCACAGACAGACGTTGTTTCTGCAGAGGTAACATGTCACATAAATGATACAAGGATCTTATTTTGCTCCTTTGGGCCTTGTAGACTTGTATTTTATAATACTTTGCCCTTTTTTATTTTCCCAGTGGTGAACAGATAAACAAATATGCAGGCCAGTGATCCTGCTGTCAAGAATATTCTGGTTGCATAACATTTTAACACCTTAGAAAATACATAAAATGACCTTTCTATTCAATCATGGATTCAATATATAAGATGACACAGAATAAAACATTATGCCAAAATCCTTTGACATCTCAGTGGCTTGAGGCATCGCTATGGACTATGTTCCTCATGTGATCTCCCATGTTTTCTTGATGGACAGCTCTGAGACATCACAGTGACAATCAAAAAGAAGATGAAGTGACAGGAACATCCACTTGTGTGCATGCACGCCCAAGAATGAACAACACTGTCTCTGCGTGTCCGTCTGTGTCTTTCACACACATACACGCACACAGATCCTTCAACGTGAACTCTTGGGCAGTGTTCATGGCAACCAGGGAGCAGAGACGGGCAACTGTAAATAGAGCTACTAAAACAGTGACGAGAGTGTAATTTATTTCAGGCTATAATCCACAGGCCAGAACGAGAACCATGTCTGCAGTGCTGCTCAGAGCAATGTCAAGATCACTAAAAGTAAGAATGGAAATGAACACTACGTTCATGACTGCATGGACTGAATATGTCAGCGCTAATTAACTTTACACAGCACAAAAGGTTGTTATGTGTGTCGGTGTTGTGGGCAAACAGGTAAGAATAAAGTGCTGCGGAACCACGTGCCACCTAAACATCAGCGCTAAACATTCTGTGGGGTGGGGGGTGGGTGGGGATCGCTGCACCGACCTCCATGGGTTGAAACTGTCAAGTCTCTTGCACATCTGATCTCATAATTGTATATGGACCTTTTCAGACATACATATTATTGCAGTAAAAGAAAAGGTGCGACATTAACATTACATCAGTTGCATTAACAATGGCTGTATTTCAATTAGGTGTCCCAGTTTCCAGGCTCTGTTGTGGTACATGCTGGCTCACTGTCAGTTGCTCACCAGGGTCTCTGTTGTGGTATTTTGTGCTTCATAATGTGCCACACATTTTCAATGGGAGACAGGTCTGTACTGCAGGTAAGCCAGTCTAGAACTCAGTCTTTTTTTTTTAAATTTATATCTATCTGTCTGTCTGTCTGTCTATCTAACTATCTATGCCTTTAATGTTAGAACAGCTTAAGATATGATAGGAAAGAGGGGAAAGCGGGGGAATATCATGCAGCAAAGGGCTGCAGGCAGGAGTCGAATCCATGACTGCAGCAGAGGACTCATCGCCTCAGTACATGGGGCGAACACCAACTGAGGTACCAGGTTACAAGAACCCAACTTCTTTTACTATAAAGCCACAATGTTGTAACGTGCAGAACGTGTCTTGTCCTTGTCTTGCTGAAATAAGTAGGGACATCCTGAGAAAGATGTCGTCTGGACGGCAGCATATGTTGCTCAAAAACCAGTATGTACCTTTCACCTCCACAGATGTGCAAGTTACCCATAATGCTGCGGGCACTAACACATCCCCGTACCATCGCAGATGCTGGCTTTTGAACTTTGCGCTGGTGACAAGCTGGATGGTCCTTTTCCACTTGAGCCCAGAGGACACAACTTCCATGATTTTCAAAAAACAATTTGAAGTGTGGACTCGTCAGACCACAGCACAGTTTTCCACTTTGCGTCAGTCCACCTCAGATGAGCTTAGAGGAGTCTGCAGCATTTCTGTTCCTGATATTTGTCTTTCTCTTAATTAGTGACTCTAAATTGCCCATAGGTGTGAATGTGAGAGTGAGTGGTTGTCTGTCTCCCCTGCGATGAACTGGCGACTTGTCCAGGGTGTACCCCCGCCTCTTGCCCAATGTCAGCTGGGACATTGCGACCCTCACGGATAAGCAGTTACAGAAAATTGATGGATGGATGGATATTTGTCTTTCTCTTTGCATGGTAAAATCTTAACCTGCATTTGTAGATGCAGCAATGAACTGTGTTGACCAGCAATGGTTTTCCAAAGTGCTCCCGGGCCCATGTAGTAATATCTTTTATAGAATCATGTGGGGTTTTTAACGCAGTGCTGCCTGAGGGGTCAAGGGTCAAAGGCATTAACTGTTGGAACCAGAGGGGAACCCTGAGGGCCTTCAGAGAAGGCCTAACATATCAGTATTTCAAATGTTATATTTAAATATATTATGTTTGATTCATTTCATTTAATTATTAGGGTATTCTCTTCTAATTCTAATGTCAGCCTCATTTTCTATCAGTGTGCCTCAGAAAGGAAAGGGTTACTATACTTAAAACAGTAAAATAGAGTTGTCGAATCAGATTTTTTTTTGTTGTCGTCTCTAGGCAGAGAAAGGTTAGATCTGGCTCGCTCACTGGTTTGGGTTTCATCACTCGGACAGAAGGCCGCAGCCTGTGTGTTTGTTTAGAAAATGACAGGTGCATTAACCAGTCAGATTTTGATTTACAGTGGGTGGGACCAAAGATCATCCCCTTTGGCCTCCCTGAAGGCCAGCGATATCTTGCTCAACACAAAGCGGTCGAGACTGACGCTGTTGCCAGATGGCAAACTCGGCAAATGCAGGACTATGTTATTTAGTAGACTGAGACAGTGCTTGTCCCAGAGTCTGTTAGAAAACAAATTTCACACACTTGAATCTTCTTTTTTAAAGCTACTTCCAACAGTGGAGCAGAGAAGACAGAGCTGTGTTGGTAGACAGAATGTAACCATGTGTATATGGTACTCAAACTGAGAAATAAGAATGATAAAAAGAAATTTAGAATGATTCATATAGATTATTACAGCTCTTAATATCAAACACAAACTTAATTATAACTTATCCAAACAATAGTAACAGAGTAAATGGCAGTTATCTACTATTTAATATGTGTTTAAGTACAGAAAACTTTAGAAGAAAACATTTATTTATTCCGCCATCATTGTGTGGTGTTTGCTGCCCTCTACTAGTTTTTTTTGTATATGGCAACTACACATTACAAGCACATGTCACAAGCTACCTGGCTGCCTGCCGTTTATTCTGGCAAAAACTTTATCCATTTTGCTGCATTTTTGATGAGTCTGGTTAAGTTTTGGCCCAACTTAAGTCTCAGCTCTAATAGTCTAAATAGTCTAAATGAGTGTATATTTACAGAAAACAATTATGTTTGTCTGTGTGAACATTAAATATCTTTGCGGTGTTTTCAACTGAATAGAGGTCAAAAAGCTTTTGTAAATCATTACATTATTTATTTATTTTTTACCATTTTCATTTGCCTTTTACATGGCGTTCCAACTATTTTGAACTGGGATTTGCAATAAATATCAAGAGGTCACATGAAATGAGCAAAACAATGCATTTACTATCAAGTATTGTCTTTGTAGTCAGACCCAATATATGTGATGCTGTGAAAAATGGAGAAGGTCAGATTTAAGAGTCGTGAAACGGTGTGCACCTTGCGTAAGACACATATTGCATCCCCTCACTGTGCTACATGATAAATCAATTTAGTTTAAATGTCACATGGACACAAAGTTTCCTTCAGAGACATCTCATTGACAAGCACATGCGGTTTTCACTTCTCCATTCAGTCAGAGAACCACACAAAAGCTGACAATACACAAAAACGTGACAAAAAGCAGATGTTCAATTATAGGTGAAAGCAAATTCAGAGATCTCACAAAGAGGCAAAACTACGAGATGTGTGTTTCATTGAGCGCTCGTAGTGGAGAGACAGGCTTAATTAGTTCCAAGTCAAATTTACTCTTGGTGGCCATTTCGTGTAATGGCTTTGCCTCAAGCCAAAGTTATATAAAGATGCACTATTTCTCTGTTTACAGACACATCAAAAGCAACAGATTGAATCCATAAAGAACATTTTAACTATTTGATTATATTTTCATGTACTTTTTACTTGCTTCTTTGACATCTGAAAGGTGTCATCATTGTATCTATAGTAAGTTTTACTAATTATGTATTTATTAGTTTTTAGTGATTCATTGTGTGTGTGTTTTCTGTGGTTTCTTGTGTGCATATGAATCAGTGATAAGACCTTGCAGCTGCAAATTGATGGACTCCACCGTCACCAGCACGATAGATCCCTATCAGATCAGACTGCACCATATTTCTGACCGTCAAAATGGTCAAAGTCTCAGATTCTGCGATTAAAGAGTCATAAATTCTTGCAGTGACTTGGTCGAGAGATATGACAGACGACACAGCGGTCCTGAACTCATCATAACTCACAGACTAACCGTCCTTCACAATCTGCATGATGTCATCAGGAAGGAGGTGCTCAGAACCGACTTCTGGGAACAAGAACGTACTGACTGATACTGGACATCTTGTGTTAGGAAAAGCCTAAAAAAGTTTCACAATTCCACCTCACAGCGCCAGCAACGTTATTCTGTCAAGTGAGTACGAGACAGCAGGGAATGGGCCTAAATGCAGAAAATCCTTGTTGATAGGTACAATAAACTGATTTATTGGTTAAGTGAAGATTCATGAGCTTACAAGCCGAGGCAGCGAGACCGAACAGAAGTGACTGAGAATCCGCGGGGAAACAGGTGAGAGTAGGCAGAAGCCTTCCTGACGCCGGCTTTTTAAAATCCTTGAGACATATTAACAGCAAAAATTAATTAATTACTTTACTGATCAACTTAATGTAGCAGTAGGTCATGAGGAAGCAGCAGAGAGGAGGCAGTAGAGAGCAGAGGAGACAGCAGAGAGCAGAGAGGAAGCAGCAGAGACCAATCAGAGGAGACAGGAACTGAGGGGCTGATTAATACAGGTGTGGCTCTAGGAGTCACTCTCTCTCTATCCTTTGTGTGCACAGGACTGTTGACTCTCTGCTCGTGGTAAGATGGACTTTTGTGGTTTTTAGCATTGTTTTAGAGTAGCATTTTATTGTTAGGGTAACGTAGGGGTGCATGCGTGCACCCTGAGGTATTTGTATTTTAATGGTTTTTAATTGTGGGTCTGTCATTTGTTTGTAGGACCGAAGCCTTCACTGTTTAAGTTTAGAGGTATGAAAAATATGAACATTTTAACCTCATACTATATATGTCCTACAAACTAACAGTGCTTCTTTGTTTTTAGGTACAGCACTGACTGCCGTTTATTTTAGTTAGTATTTTTTAGCCATATTGATTTAATTGTTTTTATTGTTCAATTGTAGGATTTGAATTGTTTTAGAATTTTAACATTCTGTCTTCTTTTGTTCCTAGTGTTGCGGCTGGTGGGGTCCTCCATTCACCGGTGTGGTTGAGACGCTGGGAGTTCACTTTAGTTGGTGACATGGTTTGTGGTTGCACATTGAATTAGTTTGGTGTTTTTATTTGAAGTGTGTTGGGTTCGCATTTCTTTTGTATATTTAGTTTCTCCCAGTGTCCTAGGCAGTGGGTGGTTGGTCTCCCAGCCGTGATATGACTGTCTATCCTCTTGTTTTTCATACTGTGTTCTTTTAGAATTTTACTTATTGTACAATAAATGGCAGATGATTGACCCACATTGACCGTTGTGGCCTCCTTAATTGAAGCCCCTGTGTGTTAAACAATTCTCAAGGTTACATTAAGTTATTTACTTTTACACTGTTTGTGGCAGTCACGTTCTCAGTTTTATTGTAATAATGTCATGTTCTACAGTCGCCTGTTTGATCTTTGGTATTCAACAAAGTCAATACAAAACAAACAAACAGAGTCTAAAAGAAAAGTCATCCATCTTGAAATGAAAAGCCCCACACATGCAGTGGGTGCATACTCCATGATGAAACGTGACAACATAATGTTTTGCTGCATACATTTGCACCAGTCTGAAGGGACTGTGATGCTTTTCCTCTTTCCCTTATGGACATGTTAGATTTTTATGGTATTTTATTGGCATTTATGCTGGTGCTTTTAAACAGATTAAACTGTTTTAATTAGCTTTTTGATGGAAAGTCAGTCTTCTGTCTTCTATTTCATTGATTTTTTTAAAAATACACTTTATTTTCCTCTAAACTTCCCATTTTGCCGCTGGGTTTTAGGGATTTTATGCCTTTATTACCAGATTGACAGCAAGATGACAGAAAATGTGGGGAAAGAGACACATGGAATAACATGTATCAAATGTCCCCATTTAGAGTGAAACCAGGGACATTGCGGTCAATGGCTAACAGAAGAAACATAAATTAACAGCTGGCAGCCAAAAATTGTTATTAATGAATAATTTATTAGTGACAGATCACAGGCCTCAAGTGTCTGACAGTTCCAGACTTACTAAACGGGAAACCAGCTTTGGTCTCACAAAACGAGCTACAGTACAGCTACACTCTTTAAATAATTAGAATAATGAGAGTGTTGTTCAAGTTGTGTTTGTGTGACAGTTTTTTTTTTAAGTTAATAAAGATAATAAAAGGAAAACCAACTCGCTACCTCATGAGATTTGACATATTTTGGCTGTGTGTGCGTGTCTTCACTGAAACACAGCTCACCTCTACATGACCAGACAAAAACAGGCCTCTAGAAATGCTCCCTACACACATGACCTCCACATGTCAGAGTCAACTCAGAATAGACATACTGCTGGAATTTCTATAAGCAAAAAACCTTCAAAACTAATTCCTCCTCCCATGCTGAACAAACATGGCTAACCATAGCTCTGTCCAGAATTAATGCAAAGTAAAACTCAGTAAGTGGTACATTTGTATATTTTTTTACATTATGCATTCACATTAGAGGCCGTTATGCACTCGCCTTCGGGTAAATTGACATTTGGCTTTGAAACACTTGGAATATGCTGTTTAGAGTCATTTCATGTTCATTTTATACTCTTTTTGAGATAATAAAACACAATTTGCAGGTCACCTCAGTTCTTTTGATGAAGACTTTTACAGAGCAGGCGCTCATTTTATCACCCTCTTCAATACATTTCCCCAACATCACAGGCTCTTTCTCCAGGCCTCTCCTTCCACACTACTAGCAGCCATCAATGCGCCTTTGTGTACATTTTTTCCATCAGCCACATGACAGGTTTAACTATATGTCCTCAACCTCTTCCAATGACAGAGGTGTAATATGTCCTGAGTCTCGCCCAGGACATAAAAAGCTCATTCAGAGGTGAGAGTTTTCACTCACTTTATTTGGTCTGTACATCAGCCTCCCCCATCATCTGATACAAAATATGCTACCATGATTTGTCCTCATGTGGGTGTTGAGACTTCAGGACAGGAAAACCAACTATATGGGCATATTTACACCAGCCAGTCCAGTTGAACGGAATCCTCGAGCACTGACCCCTTTGGTGCAATTTGATTTGGTTCGAGTGAACACTGAACTCTGGTCCGGACCAAACAACCGCTCTCTGGTCCGCCTTCAAGGGGTGGTCTCAGATCACTGTCAGGTGAACTCTTATTTCTGGTGTGAACACCATTTGAACCTGTCACAGAAATGTGTTGTATTAAAAAAATACTTTTTCTCTTCTGTTTTGGTGACTGGTGAACTAGCAGCTTGTTTTCTACAATGATGCAATTTTACTCCACATTACTCAAGCCGACAACAACTCCTTACGTGACTGTAAGTGCAATAAAGGCTTCCCAACATGAGTCATTTATATAATTAATGTAAAACCAAAGACAGACAAATGTCAACCCCAAACCAGTTGAGCCAAAGCTAGCCATCTTCTCCCCCTCAAACAAGAGTGTGTTGCAAGATGCAACTCATGTCTCTGCAGGACAACAGAGAGAAAGAGGTTTTTAAAAGTCTCTGTATGTTCAGCTGTCAGTACTTTTATAGCTTCTAACTGAATCTCTGTGGTTTGACGTTTAATTTGTCTCCTGCGTCGCTGTTTGTACTTTCAGGTATCTGTCTTATTTTACTGTTTCACACTCACTTTCAGTTGTCATGTCAAGTGAAACCTAACATTTCCTGATTTTGGTCAGTGTATGTGTTGTATTGGCATCGGTTTGATTCAAAAACCAGGTGTGAACCTGCCCTAAGCCACTGACACTAACCAGGTCTTGAGTAACGACTCTTTAATATTGCAAAAAGGTGTCAAAATGAGCTGAAGGAAATGACATGTTTTTGTAACTTTGCACTCTAATATAACAGACTATTTTAACATAATAGTTGAAAAGGCTCTCAGTGCTCTGTGGGAGGCTGACAACATATTTCTACATTTATTTTTGATCTGCAAAAGCACTGCAACAGACTGAGTAATGCACAGAGCACGTCCGAATCAGGACATAAACACACAGGATTTGTTCCAAGAGCTGAGTATACTCAGAGATTTAAATCCAAAGGGAACAACTACAGCACTTCAGACCCTCAGTATCCTCAGACGCATTGGACAAACATTTCCCAGCTGTGAGATTGTGCTCAGAATTCCTCTGACTATGTCGTCAAGAGAGTACAGCTTTTCAAAGTTGAAAGAAATGAACTATTTGTACATTGGTGCCTCGGGACACCGTATGTGGACGTGCTATTCTATTCATTGAAAAAGATGTGGCATCCAAGATGAATTATACAAATCTTTCGTTTGAGATTGCTGCCAAGAAAGCAGACTCTGTCGACGTGTGTGATCACACAAATTCTACCTAATGGTCTCTTATATAGTCTTTTATTTTTGAAGGATTTTGCCAAGTCAAAACTCGAAACTCAGTTTTGCATCTTCATTTTTGTTTAGTTAAGTCTAACTTCATTCCAAGTTTAAAATAAACAGTTCTCTGAGATACAGCAGCAGCTAAACCTTGAGCAAACACCAACACGTCTGACATCTCTCATGAGTAGTACAGATACACCTGATCATAGTCCTGAGCATTTTGATTCTGCTTAACCTTCCTGCTCAATCTACCTACATGGGTTCATTTCTCCAAGAACACTGCTTCACGGTGGCAGCTCTGCCTTCACCCTTTGCCCCAGAAGACACTGGACCTGACCTTTACCCTTTACTTTGCCAGCGATGAGCCCCCAAGGCTTCATTTTCAGCTGCTTAGCATTTTAACACTTTTTCTTTTCAATGTGACATCTCACACTCTACTTTTGCACATGTACTTTTCATTTCCTGATTAATTCTGAGACATGGACATTACTTTGGTCTAAATGGAGAAGTTGAGGCTTTCCAAGAAGGATGAAGTTTTCTAGAAATGGAAAGTTCAGAGAGATTATCCACTTTCGTCATTTATAAGTTGACTGAACATAATGCCAAAGCACTCTTCTAGCTCATGATGGAATTTTGAGTACTTATTAGTATAGGACTATTCATCGTCTCGTCTGGGTTTAAAACAATGTGGTCCATTCAGCCTCTCTCAGTTTCTCTGTCATTAGCCATATTTCCACTACATAGTACCAGCAACACCCCTGTCAAAGCGGGAAAACTGCAGTAGACTTATAAATTCCATGATCGTTTGAAAGGACCACAAATAAGATCATAGTGGGTGCTATATTACACTTCAAGTTGAATTCATGTGGTGCCCCAGTAGCTCACTTGGTAAAGTGTACACCCCATGTGCATGGCCATGCATTCAATTCCAGCCTTTTGCTGTATGTGATACCAATAATCTCCACCCCATCTCCTGTCATATCTTCAGCTGTCCTGTCAAACGTTATAAATACTATACATGAGGTGCAGTGGGTGTTTTTGTTGCTCTTTTGTGTTACTGGTCGAGCCCCCCTCCTTGTGCGTAACCTGTATATTTGCTGCTGCTGTGGGAAGTGAGTCTCATGGATGAGATGAACCAGCACGCAGCCTATAGCCGTGTCGCTACCTTCTTGAGTTCCAGTGCACAGACACAGATCTAGTTTACAGTCAGTCTTTTATTTTGACAACTTCTCCAAATACTTAAACATAAATCAGCAATCCTTCAACATGTGCCTCTGGCTGCCCTGCTCCAACAGACCCTTTCACAACCGACGTCATCGAAAAGCTGCCCACGCATTTCTGCAACAGAAGTAAAAGAAGTCTCTCTCAGTCATCCAGATGAGTTATCAAGCTGCAAAGGTTGAATTAAACAGGTTATCAGCATACTGCAGAATTGATATTCCAGCGGTCGATATAAGTTGTTCAAAATTCCGACAGGATCATGACCATTTCCGAGCAACCGGTGGCGTCTACGGCTGCGAGTAATTAAATGTGTTGACTGAGGACGCGATCAAAACTGCTCGTGTTTGCAGCAGCCTTTTGACAAGCCGTTGTGGTGCGCCTGCAGCTTTCTCATTGTTTACAAACTGTAAAAGAGTCTAGCACACGTTGTTCAGTCCGTTCAGTTCAGCAAACAAAAATCCCAGGCTGAGTTCCTCCTTGTCTCATGAGCAGTAGTCATCTGCGGTCCAGCACATTACTGCATAAAGAGGGGAGAGTGTGATTAGAAAAGCAGCACCAGCTGTGCCAATTAACTCACCTGACACTGCTCTCATGAGCCATCGCCCTCACCTCTCTCTCCCCTCTCTCCTGCAGCTGACTGCTAACCACACCCACCTCCACACAGCCACAGAAACAATATGCTGTAGTTTAGTGACTTGACTTGGCTGTAGATAAGCTCAGGTTGCTGCATAATACTAACTGAGAGACTGTGTGCCGTGTTCACTGCCACAGAAGAAAAAAAAAGTTACTGCTGTGTCTTCCTACATTCTTCACAGCAGAGTTGGTCTGGGCTGCAAAAAGCTTACAGGCATCAAGTCAGGCTAAAGTAAACTAAAAGAGCCTAAAACTAAAGGTCTCTCGACCATGGTCCAGAGCCACAAATCTGGAAAGGTAACAAGTAATCATGTTGATCACTGAATCAAGCTACGTTGGTCAATTAACAAATGTGATATGAAGCAACAGCCATGGCGTAACCTATGTATGGAGGAAGTGGATCGAAGGATTGATCACAGAAGTTTTGATTTCTTTTGTGATTTAATTTCTTCTCTCTCTCTCTTTTTTTTTTTTTTTTTGCGGTGTCAAAATATTACCAGCAGACACACTGTGCCAGCTTCATCTGAGTCTGGTTTGAAGTTCATGCTGCAAAGTAGAAGCCCCCTTTGGTTTGTGTCAATTTGTTTGAGAGCAAGAGAGAGAGAGAGAGAGTGCAACTGTGGTGGTGCAAGGGAGAGACTGAGTAGGGAGAGGGACTGCTGGTAGCGAGAAAGACGCTGAATCAGAGTAATCAAACGTTATTTTCTGTTTCACAGCGTTTATCTACTAAGAACAAGTAACCCTGCGGCTAATCACACAGCGACGCTTGATTTGACTGCTGGAATCTTTCTGCTGTTCGTTTATTTCTTACTCTTGTTTCTGTGCAAAAATGAAATGGTGTCATATAAAGTAAAATAAAAAAGAAGCAGCACAGTGTCAGGAAGAGCACTGAAGTCTACAACAACCTTGGTGTGGACTCTGAATGTTGTAACTTTGTAGACCTTTTACATGCACAAAAAAGCTATATAACACACTAAAGGGAAGGGAAAACCCCCAGAAGCATAATATGGCCTCTTTAAGAGCTCCCTGAACGAGCAGAGCCTGTGCCCTAAATCTAACTGTATGGTCAGTGCTTTGACGTAAATGTCCCTGACTGAAACATTGCTTAGTCATTGCCTGTCCGAGTCCCATGCTTTATTGATATCTGCATTCACCACAAGCTCTTCAGTTGGGGTTCAGGTTTTGCAGTGGCAAGAACAACAACGTCTCGCCTCCTTCGGCTTTGTTTCTGACTGAAAAGAGTTCACACAGCCACAAAAGATCCTTGTCTGGCAAATTTACACATCGGCTGTATGAGGCATCTGAACAAATGAAACAATAGATTATGTAATGAGCCTCAAAAGGAATATATATAATATTGTGCAGCTTTAATGACTCTCTTTAGTTATTACATTTACACTGATTTACTTGATTATCATGCTAGTTGGAGTGGACTTTCATTGTCATTGTCATTGTTTAAATTCCAGTCCTGCTTCATTCAGTATCACATTAACTTGTAGATGATACAGAAATGAGAAACATAAATAAGATTCTCAACAAGCTAAGCAGTCGTCACGCACAATGACCTGCATTTCTATCATGAAAGGTGTTGCATGAATAAAGGATTGATTGACATTCGTGCCATCTTCATTTCAACAAAAGAATGAATAGGAGTTTCTTATTTACAGCAGATGGAGTGCTGATTTAATGATGAGCACACCATGACTCATAATAGGCGACATACAACCATAGAAACATTAGAAGCCTATGTGTCCAGGTCAAAGATCTTCTACCTGACGCAGAACAAAAAGGGGCTGAAGGCTACTGACAAAAAAGAGTTTAGTTGCAGGTGTTGAGATCAAATTATTTTCTGATATAAACACTGTCCTGACATACAGGAGAAGAAAACAGAAAACAAGGAAATTTGATCAAGTAGAAATTTTAGGAGAAAGAAAAATAGAGTGGTTAAGTAGCTAACAGATGCATTCTCACACAATCACACACGCACGCACTGTAATATGGTGGATCACAGTGTTTGTATTTTCTCTTTGTGGCTTTGTTGTTTGGGATAATGAACTAGGCTCAGAGCTTGGATCTAAATCCTTAATACATCTTTATCTCTTCCTCTCCCACTCTTCTTTTCATCCCCTAACACAAACACTGAGATACTTCAACATTCAGCTACTCAAACAAGCCTCTGCTGCCTACCTTTACTCCCATGCACGAGAAAACAAATAATGTGAAGTGTGTACTTGAGAAAATGTTGTTTTTTGCATAGACTTGATAGTTGCTGTTGTTGTCATTGTTTGCATAGACACTGTAGTGTCAACATACTGTGGAAAATTGGCTGCTGAAACTAGTTAAAAAAGGAAATATGCCTCAAAACACACTGAGACCTAAATGCCACTCTTCACAAGTTTGTGGTGTTCTCATTAGATGATGATGATGCCATTTTAAAGCTACACTAATTGACTTTTTTTGGCAGCGCAATATGTGTTATGTGCTATGTATGTGCAATGTGGATTATGTGCAATTTATTATGTAGTTTGTTTCACTGGAACTCAGGAATTCTTGTGTGCACCAAGACAAATTTCTCTATGGGGACAATAAAGTATATCGTATCGTATCGTATTGTATCGTATCGTATCGTAACAGTTGAGAAAACTACTACTTCAGTCAACTTCCTCTTTTTCATGTAAAAGCAACATGGGGGATCACATCTTAAGGTAGATTGTAATGACTGTAAAGATGGATGACACGTCTCCACGTCCTCCAACTGCACAAAACTGAAGCCAGAATATCCCAGATACAAGTGCTGCCGCCTTGCGCTGGTGAAGTCATTTGGAGCCAGAGTCTGCGCAGTAGTGATTGCTGCTGATGCAACTATGAGATGTTCAACAAAAAATGAACGGCAGTCAACACAAATCATGTGGGCTGAAAAGTACAGACTTAGATGCACTTTGCTGTTGCACAAAGAAAAGTGAGTCGAGTCTATATATTAACATACTTAGCAAGCTAATGCTTAGCTAAGTGCTAAGTTGATCAATGAGGCTGCAAACTGACTGTTACATTATGACTTGTTTAGGACCTGGAACTTAACTAAGGACTTGTTAATGCTGAAATGCAACTTTCCTGTCTTGACTTGGGACTTTCCTTAGGACTTGAGTGCAGAGACTTTACACTTATTTGTGACTACAAAAACAATGACTTGGTTTCACTTCTGCTATATACACAGCCAGCTAACATACCCAGGTATCATACAGTGAGTTTTATCAGAGCTTCCCCAAAATAAACAGCTCCCTGCTGCGAGTGGAAACAAGGTTGATTAGAACAGTGAGATGAACTGAAACAGAAAACCCAATAATTATTTTAAATGATGCTATAAAGTTCAGCTGAAGGGAACTGCAGAGTTGGATGATAATTCTCTGTGGGTTCATCACTACGAGCAACTGGTTTCCCATTTCACATCTGACCAGCTGTTAGTATGAAAATATTGATTTTGAAGCTTTATTTTTAATGGTATCATTTCTTGAAAATAATTACAGCATACTGCTATTGGATAAGTGGATTGCACATCTCAGTAGCTGTTCATTGCCAAAGATAATTACAGCACAGCAATTATAGAATTACTCTTTTTGTGACAACTTATTAATTCAACTCATTGGCTAATGTACAGTTTCCACAAAATTTCATTATCTGAACCCGCTTATCCTTGAAGGGTTGTAAGGTGACACCCTGAACAAGTCATCAGTTCATCTCAGGGCTGACACATAGAGACAGACCACAATTTAGAACAATTTAGAGTCACAAATTAACCTATTAATCTGCATGTCTTTGGACTGTGAGAGGAGGCCAGAGTACCTGGAGAGAACCCAAACAAACGTGGGGAGAACATGCAACTTCAGCACAGAAAGGCCCTGCCCTGTGATGATTATTTGTCATTATACAGCGCAGTTGACTTTCTGAGAGTATTTTTTGAATAAAAATTAAGCTTTGGTGTTCTTTGACACAGTAATACTTAAAACTACAGACTAAAACTACACCTTCTCTATATTTTAAGTCTTTTGACCTCCTATAGACCAATATAAACAAACATTGCCCCTGTTAAAATAAAATAAATACAGCATTAAATCACTTTAACTTAAGGCAACTGTGAGATGCTGTTGCAGTAGAATATGAATGAACCTCATAATTTAATCACATAGGAAGAAGATTAACTGAATGTCATTGACATTTACCACACATAAATTAATCTTAAAACTATGGTACCATAATTGACAGCCATGTATTTGAGAATAATGATTACAATGCACCATGAAGCTCTAATTAAAAGTATATACTTTAAGTAACTTTCATTATTTATTTTTGATTAGTGTGGCTGATGGCAGTGACATTTAACATTCATATGCACTCACAATGAGGCCAAATTAGAGGATGAATGATAACTTTGCATGTTACAATCATACTGTATTTAAATTAATCTTCTGAATGGCACACTGATGCATCTGTAACTCATCTTTTTCAAGACCATATCCAAAATGTACCAAATTACTTCATCAGATGGTACCTGAAAATCCCAAATTCTTCCATTTGAAAGGTAACCTCAGGACAGGCATATTTTTGCTGGAAAGCAAGCTTCACAAAGAATTAAATCTTTTTTTCATACCTGCTAAACTACAGACAGCAGCCCTTTGAGCCACTGCGGAGGATTATGGGATTTTTCTTTCTATTTGCATGTCTTTCACCAGACATATCCTGCTGTTTGGAGTTAGTGGAGTGCAGGCTATTGATCTTCATCCAGGAGCTGCCTTTTACTGTTGTTAAGACACTTAAAGTATTGTCGATTTGTTTCCGAAGGTGTGAGACATACTGATACTTTGTAAGCAGACCATACAAGCAGTTCCTGGTGATTTGTCTACTCTCACTTATTCTCACACCTTCACAGACTGGTACTGGTATGCATAATCTGGTGCCAGCGGTTTGTTTTACATATAACAAATCCGCCTTCTCTACGATGTTTTACTGGCACTGGGAAACTGCATGGACACGCTGCAGTTTCACAGCTGTGTTTGGACAAGATTATATTAAACAACATCAGTGGTTTCATAAAATGACCAATAATGATGACTGTATATTTTGGCAAAGACATAATTGCATCAAAGGGATAGTTCTGATGGCTTCTGTAGTAATATAGCTACCATAGTGTACATATTTAGAGGAGAGTCAAACGGCACCACACTGTTAGCATAATCTTGTTATACCAAGCATATATAACTCAAATCACACCCATAGTAGGCTAAATAAACACTGTAAGAGTTAGCATAATGACGACAAACAAGGGTGCATCTATTACTAGGGGTGTAACGATTCACTTATGCATCTGGTGCATCAGACCTTAATGTGTAAGATTCCAGTGCATTGGTTCAGACGGCCTTTATCTGTGTGTGTGTTTCATTAGGACGTGCATATGTTCCATTTTTGGCATCAATGAGCTGCCGCTGTAACTTTCCTCCGTTTTCTCTCTCCTCCTGCCTCTGCCTGCACTGCTCTCGCTGGACCCCTGCTGCAGCACTCACACAAAACAGGTTTAACTCCTGTGTCTCCTCTTCATTTGCCCAAAACAGACCCCGCTGAAAACAGCGACAGAGGTGACGTTGTACAGCGTCGCACCACCAAACTTTCATAATGCACAGGTGTAGAATAAGTTTTATAAGAAAGATGAGAAACACTGCTGCAAATCATTTATGCGAAACGTGTTGGACAGCAGAGTACAGAGCCACGAGTCTGACCCACAGAGACGTCATGTCACTGGGAGAGCAGGTAACATGGAGCATCACTGTTCCTCCACACTGATCAAAACCACGGCACTCTTCATGTGGAACAGAGTAGAATGTCAAATAAAAAATGCATTTTAAACAGTTTTAAAGTTTCTTCACAGATTCTCATTTCGGCCACTGTATCTCATTTACAAATGAGATACAGGATTTAGTGAAACTATCAGGATTTCTTTTTGCAACTAATAGCACCCTACAAATATAGCATTAATTGAATCAAAATGTAAAGATTCATACATTTGCATCATCTCGTTTTGCAATATGTATCGAGATTACGTATCGGATCTGTCTCAGTCAGTGAGATACACACCCCTATCTATTACAACTGTTAACATATATATTTAAGCAACGCAGTTGAATATAATGTCCATTTAGCTAGCTTGTGCACTAACCCTTAGCATGCGAAGCGCTTACTGCTAGCTTGCTAATCATTACATTAGCACGCCAGGCACATGGAGGAGCTGGGAAGTCATCATACGGGGAGCCTCTCATACGTTGCTCCTGAGTAAAACCAGCTGATGTTACAGTTGTCAATTCACTGTCATGTCCTCTAGTAAAAAATGCTTTTACTGTGTGGAAATTTTGCCAATATTTTGTCTTTATATCAGACAAGAGGTACAAGAACACAGTACAATTACAGTTCTGGCTCCCAGTTCTGAACATGCTGTTATCATCCAAGAACTCAACATCTAATTACATCTAATGACATTTACATGTAAGACCAACGCTAACGTTAGCCACACAGACATCCAGTTAGTTAGCTAGCTTGTTAATACTACTACTGCTACTACTTAGAGATACAGTATGTTGGCACTGTAGGTGGTGACGAGGATGGTGTGTGGGTGAAAACAGAAGCCCCAGAGCAGACTAAGTTTATGGCAATTTACTTAAAGTTGGAGTGTGAAGTGTGAACAACATCCTTAACAAAGTGCATTTAAATGTGCATAATTACCACTTTTAATCTGCATTCATACATAACAAAGGAAGGAAAGCTGAACAAATAATAATTCCTAACAATGAATGTTAAACATTTTATTAGGTTAAATAATTTAACTATATTTGGTATTGAGGTAAATATTAAACAAGTCCTTTTGTACAGTGATAAATTGTTATTAATTTGAATTGTAAGGATAAAAAAGCAGAATTTGAAGTGAAATCATTGTTTAGTTTTTCACTTTATATACAACACAGTTCTAGTGAGGACCAAACCAGTGTCTCACCAACATCAAAGACAGAGGAGGTTAAAGACAGAAGTGAAGTGTGGCGCTGTAGGGATAATAGCTATCAGCCCTTCCTTGACCTCCAGCGAGGTGGGTTTCAGATGATCGGCAGACACATGACCTGCCTGAGAACGATGCTTTACCTTTCTCATTAGGATGAACGGTGCGATACACACAGGGATGGTCACCGTAAGTGCAAATGTAAAATGGCTGGCAGAGGCTGCAGAGCGGCCGACCGACTTTTGACCCCTCACGTGCACAATCCCCATCTAGAATATTGTCTATAGCACCAGCAGTCTTTCACACAAGCCCTATGTAGGAGGTGAAGGGAAGGCGAACAAGCAAACCATGAAAGGTCAAAGAATTGAACCATGGCCTCTTTTCATGTAAGATCTTTATATCATTTCATGCAAATGTGAGGCCAACTAGAATTGTTTTATGATTGTGTATATGAATAAATAAGTGTTGACAATGATAAAGTGGATCTGTGCTTTATTCGTTTGCAAAACAATTGTCAGCAGGTCCCTCGACTCCCATGTGCTCACTGTGTCTCCTCCATCTCTGCAATATGGCACATGGATCTCTGCTGCTCTTTGTACTGTGACGTCAATGTCACATTCATGACCCATAGCTGTACTGTATAGGCCACAACATGCTGCAGAGAATGCACTAACCCCCTGACACCTATAGTGCACCGTTCCACCTGACCGCTCCCAAACATCTGAAATGCAATATAAATGTCTTGTCTTTGACTGGCTTGGCCCCACTAAACACACTCACACAAAGGGTTCACCACATCACTCTCAAGGTAGGAGCCCAAAACAAGCAGCAGGAGACACTAGCGCAATGACAAGGATGTGATCCCTCACTGGCTTCCCACCAACAAACACAATCAGTTGTTTTTGTTCAAATGTATGACAAAGGGGCAACACTATCCTCTGCAATTTCCTTTGTTCCCTGTACCTAATGCTGCACTCCTGTCAAAGTCGAGTTTCCGGGTGAAATTTCCAACTTTCGATGTGTTGTGTTTTATAGTGCTTTTATCGAGTCTGTCATTTCCTTTTGTATTATCTGTTGGTATGGTAACCTTTCTGTCAAGGACAAAAACTCCCTAGGGAGAATTGTATGTGTGTCTTCCAAAGTAGCAGGGGTGAAGTTCAGCAGCTTGGATGATATTTTTAATATTCAGGTGCTTAAGACAGCAAAATCTATTCGAAAGGATGGTACACACCCTCTTAACCAGGAATATAAGCTAGTCCCTTCCGGCCTCCGCCTAACTGTTCCCCCAGCTACCAGGAACAGATATAAATTCTCCTTCGTGCCTCTCTCAATCCGGGCGTTAATCGCCACAGAGAAGAGGAGGTAATCTGCACTATGGTCCAGAACCTGGTACCTTATGCTGCTACTTGCTGCTACTTTGTACCTTGGTAATTAGGAATTCTTTTGTTTCTATTGTTATTTATTTATTCTGAAAGTAGGCTGCTGCTTAAAAAAGCAGTTCTAAGTCTATACTTATATTTTATATAAATATTTATATATATACACATTTTTATTAGTAAGATCTTCTCCTTTTGCACCGAAGAATTGTACTCTTAGCACTTTATATGTATTCCACTGCCCTCATTGTGTTTTATGTCCATGTCTACGAATGTGTGTGTGAACTTGAATGTATCTGCTGCACACCAAATCGCCCCTCGGGGACAAATCAATAAAGTGAAGTGAAGTGAAGTGAAGTGATGTCGAAGTGTTCCAGGTAAACAACTCCAAATGTAAACAAAAAACATGGTTGACTGTGACAAACTGACATTTCTTTGGCAAGCATGCATACAGTTGAACTCTCAGCAGCACAGCCTCCTCGCATACATTAACAAAATTCCATTCGATAATAACATTATAAACATATTTTGAAATTAATTTATATAATAGTATGTATTATTTTTAATTAAACATCGGCAAACATACTTTCTGTTGCATTTTAGTTGATGGTTTACATTGTGGACTGGATGCTACCATTGTTGTGTGGCATGAGACAACTTCTTTTTCATGAAGTTGGGGGCAGATTTGGCCCGAGTTTACAAGTACAAACTCTGACTTTAACTAATTCAATTCAACTGCACAAAAAGTCACAGGACAGACAGATTTAGTTTTACGTAATTGTGTTAGATTATAAGAAGTATATTTAGAGTTCAGTTACAGGCAAACAAACAAACTACAATATCAAGTGGTCGTAGCACTCACGTATCTGAAAAGAATACATCTTAAGAGTAGTGCTTATCTTCAATAATACTTTTTGTAGTAAAAAATTACATTAACTCGCCATCAGTCTGCTTTCTAAACAGGCATGTCAGCTCCCCACTTTAACCACTGCACATTCTGCACTTGATTTTGTGAGAGAGGCTTTAGCCTGCAAACCAGACTAAATCGTTTAATTTCATTTCATTTATTTAGAATGAGATTGTTCAGTTTTTGTCCTTAGTAGTGAATGAAGTGTCAGTCCTGCCAATGTCATTCTGATATGAAAGCAGTGGTGGTAGTTAGGAGCGGTCAACTTCACTGATTGATCAAAAATATTAATAGAGTTGTTACTCCTGTAAGTCAACTCTGTTTGTCCAGCAGCATCTCATCCACACCTGTCACCATTTTTGTTTGTAGCTAGGTAGCTAGCTATGTAATCCCAGTGAAAATAAATCCAATTTTTTTTTAATCCCACCTACTAAGATCTTGTTTGGTAGCTCGGTTCCCACAACACCAGACTGGTACAAATCTATGTGGGCATCAAATCAAGGGAATGGAACCAGGCTAAGGAGGCTTTGCTGTTGGTATTATAAATAGACAAACAACCTCAGACACATTAGCTAGATTTTTTTTATTGCAACTCTTAAATGCAACTCTGTTGCGGTGGTCATGACTGTAGTTCCAAGGACTTCCTTACATGCAGATGGGAAAACGCTGCTTTGTGTCAAAGTGGCCATGAGTGAACACAACACTCAGAGCTGATAACTGTTTCTGAGGAAGGTTTCTGCCAAATTATTAGTTCAACCCTCCTATCGTTCTGACCTATAGAGCAGGGGAAAGCAAACTGGCACGGGGCTTTCAACTCACCGCTGCATGGTGGGGAAGGAGAGAGAGTAAGCCGACCCAACCAGATCTAACAGGACAGAGAGAAGAGGTCTGGGATGAGGTCATGACTGTTGGAGTAGTCGTCTAAATGTTGCATTGCTTCTTTGGCCGCCGAATAAAAGTGGATGCCGAGTGTCAAGGTGCCCCTTATATTTGGTCATCATGTGTGGGGGAAAAAGCTAAGCTTGTTATGATTGGCCAAGCAAATAAATGCAAATTCTGAGTGTGCTGCTGTACATAGGAGAGCGGTCAAGCATGCAGTCTGTTTATATGGCGTGGCCTGTGTGACATTGGACTAAAACCTGGGAGGAAGACAGTGAAATCTGTCTTCTAGGTCTGAAATCTTTATGAATTTTGGATTTCTGCTTTCTAATGTGGTTTCAATGAGTTTGGGCAGTTTTATTTTCCATTTATTTGATACACAAATGAAGAAAACTCAGTTTACAGATTAAAAGGTAACCTAAAAGTAGCTACATTTTTGAAATTGGTCCAGTATTAAAGGAGCTGCAGCTATGAGCCACAAAACAGGCTGCAGTGAAATTATTATGGGCAACAGGGAGCCATCAGGGTTCTCCACTAAAAGCACTTGTTTAACCACTGACAGGTTCAGGTTGTTAGTCCTTTCCATTATGGAAAGGATCGCTACAGAGATAGACCTTTTTCTTCAAGAGAAAGGTCCTTTTAGTTTAACCAGAAAAGCCAACAGACTCCATTTACAGAAAATCGTAAATCATTCAAACCCGCCAGAAACAAAATAAGACTCTTGGTTCGTCTGTCCACAGTTTCAACAATCACCAACTCTGGTTTGGTCAAAATAAACCCTTGTTTCACAGCATCAGATGTGAAAATATCATCATCAGAAACAAACAAACAAACATCAGAAGCAGCTGAAATAAACACCGTGTACAGCCAGAATATTTTCTCACCTCATGTGATGAATTAACGGTTTATTTCAACCAAACCAGAGCTGATTGTTGGAACAGCGGAAAGAATTACAGTGTCTGTAAATGAAGTCTGGTGGCAAGAGCGACAAATTAACTTTCTGGTCAGACAAAGAGGATCTTTTCTGTCTTCAGATCCTGGATGAGCCCCCAAAGAGAGAAGAAAGATGACAAAGTAACTTTTGGAAAAAAGAAGGAAGAAAAACTGTGTTAAATGCAACACTAATTTAAAATGCTAAGCCAGACAACACACTAATAAACACCCTTCGTCTTAAAGGGAGGAAAGTTGGCTACACCAGAGAGGGTTCCAAATAAGACAAAGAAAAACACAGTCACATTCCCTTTTGAAAAGGAGTTAAGAGGCTGAACCTGGCCCCTGCTAGCAGAGTCTACTCTGCCATTACACAGATTAATCTGCAACTGGCCCACGGGTTCTGGTTGAAGCTCTCTCCAGGTTTTTCAAACTCTAGGCCCTGATTACTGATTGATAACAGCTGCCACCAATCAGTCCCTGCAGCTGCAAGGAGTGGGAGGGCAGTACCTGGACAGGACAGAGCCCAGGGGGAAACACAGTACTACAGGGTGCTTTTCATTCAGTACTACAGGGTGCTTTTCATTCGGTACATTTGTCTAGCTCGTCTCCTCCTTTCGCTTCCTTTCCTCGCGTCCTAACTCCTCCCAGCGAGGATGTGAGAGAGACCTTCCAAGTCTTCTAATTCATGTAGATAACGGATCAGTGTTACCTGTTTACTCGTATTATTGATTTACGCATGGTAATACACATATAGCTGTGTGAGAATGTTTTTTATTTTACAATAAAACACACAAAACAGGACAAACTGTTGCTTTGTGTGATGCCGTAACTCTTTGAAATGAATGATCTTAATATAAAGTTAGATATCAACACACAAGAGGACAGTGTATGTATCACATCTCATCATGTAATTGTTTTATTTTATTACCTAGCGACTACACTACAAAGTAAGCATGCCAACGCAGGTATTTTCCCTGATTAGTCCATTAAAACGTGTGTGACAGTGATCCCACAGTAATAAGCTCAGAATCATTACTGCACCAGACGTCTCCTTTTACATAACATGCATAACATGCAGCAAATTGCAGTTTAATAATACTAATAATGCTTGTAATCAGTTATTTCTTCATGAGCTCTTTGTGACACCAAAGGACATAAATATTCTCATCAGAGAATTATTAAGGAGCTGCAGAAACTTCTGTCAGTCAGAATTTGATTTCCCTGCATGTGTCCTGATGATGTAGGATGATAATCTCCAAAACTGCCCAATCAACGTCGCTCCTCTTGATAAAAGACCTCCGTGCAGGATACACTAGTGTATTGTCACTCTGAGCTTCTCTAGAAGCCTCCTCTCTCCTCGCTCCTCGTCTCCTCCAGATGCATTGAACAATTGGAGGATCCTTCATCATGGCGGAGGGGAAACGACTTCTGGGTCGACGGAGGAGAGAAGAGACGAGGAGGCAGAATTCAACGTTATGAAAAGCACCCATAGAGTATTTTCATGGTGCGTCATCAGTCTGTAGGTCGGCCATGTTGGCGTTACTGACAAAAATACAATGCATCTGAAATCCACTGTTCCTTCAGTCGGGGCTGCGTTATTGTATCCAAGGTGTTCACAAGCAGGGTTGATGTGAACACCCTCCTCCTGTTGTATTCACAACCTCATTACCGGAAAATGTTTGCAGAAATTGTTGCTCAAAATTTTCAGTTTTAGTCAACCAAATAATATAAGCTTGTGAGGATAACAAACCAGTTTCTGATCAATCAACCTACTTAATAAATTCGTTGAAGGGGGACATTTTAATTGCTTATATGGCAGATCAGCAATTTGATCCAAAAAGTTGTACTAGAAAACTATCAGACTCGAAATCCTAATCGTCTCAGATACGTAAAGAGCAGCTGATCACCTACCTTGGCTTTCACAATACACATGTCATTGATGAGCTGATGTTGATACTCCCATCCACACACCATTGGGGTGCAGGCCTCCAAACCTTTTCCTCAGCTGTTTATAGCCTCTGTAATAAAATAGAAGCAAACACAATGGCACGTAAAACTGAAGTTTCACGTTCACAATTCAAAAGAATTGATGAAAATTCTGCAATTTTCGATGTTGAGGCTGCAAGACATAAAAAGGCATTAGGACATGATATAGAGGAAACATAAGGCGATATAAAAATATTAACACGTTCAGATACCTTTAGGTTCCTTTTGCTCAACATTACTCTCCGCGCTCTCAGCAAGTCGGGAGTGCAGTGTCACATAGTGTCATCCCGCTTGATGCCTGTGTCACCTTGCATCCAGAGCATGGAGCTAATGCTGAGTTAGGGGTTTGTCTCCCACTGGGGCTGCCTATGTAAGAAACAGCATGCACCGAGGGAAGCACACGGCGCTTGGGGCAACAACATACTCTCGGTACATGTGTTACACAGAGAAGCAGATCCTTTGTTTCATCACATGCCCTTCAAATTACCCACTGACAGGTACATTGTGTTTCCAGCTGAGGAATGAGCTTAACTGGACGTCAGCGATCAGCGCTAAAGATTTGTGTGTATGCTGGTCCATAGTGGCCTACATTAGCGAGCGAGCAGAGGAATAAAGATGAGTGGATTTAGGGTTCTGTTTGGGATCAGATTAGGAGCTAAAGCCCAGTGTGACTGACAGTAAAATAAGCTCCAAAGATTTTGAATACGGTAATCACTATATCTTTTCATTTGCCATTAGTGCAAACACTTTTTTTCTGGCTTTTTCTTGAATTTTCCTTATACACTACATATATCATTTAGTATCCACTTATATTCATTTATATTTTCCTTCCCTCCTCATAAATTCCATCACTTCCTAAGCTTCCCATTTCCTCCCTCCAACTTTTTTTTTTCTGTCAGTCTTATCGCTGTGCCCTTGGCTTTCATTTCTCCGGGGCTTTTGATGGGTGCTGTGATGGCAACATGATTGACAGGCTGAGCTGATTTCCACACACTAATCATGACATCACCGCTCAGTCGATTTCATTTCACATCACATCACATCGCATCGCATCAAAGCCGGCTGATTGGAAGGTGAAAAAGACCAAAAGACGCTTTCCTCCGTATCTTATTGAGAAAATAATGTATATTGTCAGTATCACTTACAGCAGAAATGATCTGCTTACACTTTTATGTTTTAGCCGTTTATTTGAACAAAGAAAGACATAAATCTTAACCAACAACACACATAATTTGAATTAAATGTGTTCTCTTTAAAGTGTTATATAAGTTAAACGGAGCTGATATACATTTTTATACTTTTTTAACCATCATGTCAGTTTACATTAATTTCACTGACAGCATAAACATGCACATACATAAAACATGCCAGAGATAACTAATCCATCAAATGTCAACGTTGTATTTTTCTGCTTTATTGTCGTGTGCTAAAGGATTTTCCAGTATGGACTGTTCAGAGTCAGCTGAAAAAAAAAATAGATGCACAGACACCTGGATTGACAGATTTTTTTATATCTTATTTTATATGTTTGGTTTTCTGATTCATGCTTTTTGTTATCTGTCACTCAAATCTTTTATGTCATTATGAACTTGAAACCCACCAAGGACAGATCTCAAAATGAGCCTTGCACACAACTTAATTTGCTTGACAGTTTGAGACAAACTATGCAGTATCGTCCCCCAGAAAACAATGGAGAGACCCCACCTTATCGCCATACCCTCTCATTTTGTCATTATTTTGCTGTGCTCCAGACACGACCAACGAAGGAGACTCAACAATCAGCTATCTCCTGACAAATCCTACTTATTCTACATTTAATGCAACTTTGACAAATGGAATTTGAAATGGATTGTCTATGTAAAGGAATGTTCAAGTTTCTGCAGCTTGATTTGCACAGTGCAGTGAAATAACTGGAAACCAGTGGCTGCCTTGAAAGATAGGAAATCAAAGGCATACTGTGATTGGTCAGCAATGATTTTAAGTGCTCCAAATAAACATACAGATAACCCAAGTAACTATATGTAATTTTTAATGCAGGGACTCTAATGGTAATCTACTAATATGAGGATCGCAGCTACATAACCAAAGTTGCTTGCTTGTATATTAGATCAGATTTCAGAAGAAAAGCAAAGCAAATGAGATGATAAACTGAAATTAGCTCAGTTACAATCATAGCTTTCTTATTAAACAAATGGTACATCTGATTCCAGGATTTTAATGATTGCAGACCACCATCACTAATTACATTTTAAAAAAGGTAGCTCTTGACACCCCAGAGGGCTGTGATATGTCTGAACGACATTACATTCTGCCCATTATTGCTCCAGTGGTCCTCACTGGGAAAAATCCTCATATGCATTTTGAAACAAATGGTAAGATAGAGACCAAATTTGGCCCAAATTTAGCCCCAGATGCGGATTGTTAATTATGAGGTTTGGGAGACTAATATGATGCTTTATTGGGCCAGAAGCTCTCCACATACAACACACGGCTCAGCAGTACACATCAAACTAAAATGGGAAGAAAGAGGTGGTGCCAAGAAGATATGTGCTGGATGCAGCCAGAGGCTCTAGAGTTTATAATAATGAATACATTCGGTTCAGTTTGTCAGTGCAGATGCAAGATGTTTTGTGATTAAACAGTACTGAGTTGCCAAAATGCTAACAAAGAGTCAGTTGACCCTAATCTTGGGGGGAAAAAAAGAAAATTAACATGGAGCTTATTTGTTATGCTCAAAGCACTGAATACAACACACACGCTACATTATACCGTCTGTTTCTCCAGGAACAATGTCACAGTTAACCTTTGACTGTGACAGTTTTCTAACTACTTCCCACAGTAGTAACGGTTTATGGGAGTGGTTAGAAAACATGTTTTGCAATGGATTAAAAATTACATAAAACCTGTGTTTGCAGAAATGAGACTGGCCTATATAAATAGATATGCACTGGACCAAGGAATCCAAAATCAAAAACATTAATTGGTTTATTAATTATCGTCCATATCAATATTTTTTTTTTTTTATGGCCCATGGACCTTCAATGAATTTTATTTAATCTGTCAGAGCAGCTTTAACCCTGTACTGCATGCTGTTGCCCTCAGGCAACAGAAAACCTTTTTGTCCCTCACCCCTCCCTCAACATTTTCTTTTTTCATTTCTACACATGATAATGTGTTATATGTTTGTAAACAACCCAATGAGGTGCAGGAGTGAGTATGATGTATTAAGTGGGGGAGGAAGCTCCTTGCAGGAAGCCCAGTGACCACTCTTTTACATGTTTAAATAAAAATGAAATATGTACATGCGTATGAAATAAGTATATTTAATAGTTTTTTGAGTAAAGAAATGTATACATAGATTATATACATCTGTGATTCCAAAAAAAATGGGACTTTACTGTGTAAAACGTAAATAAAAACAGAATGCATTGATTTGTAAATCCTTTTTGACCTATATTCAGTACAAAGACAAAATATTTGATATTCAATCTGATGAACTTCATTGTTTTTTGTAAATATACTCTCATTGTGAATCTGATACCTGCAACATGTTCCAAAAAGGTTGGACAGGAGCATGTTTATCACCTTTTCCTTTAAACAACGCTCAGTAGGCATTTGGGCGCTGAGGACACTGATTGTTGAGGTTGTGAAAGTGAAATTCTTTCTCTTTCTTGTTTGGTATACAACTTCAGCTTCTAAATAGTCCGGGGTCTCTTTGTTATATTTTGTACTTCATAATGCACCACATGCTTTCAATGTGAGACAGGTCTGGACTGCAGGCAGGTCAGTCTACTCTTACTATGAAGCCATGATGTTGTAACACGCGCAGAATGTGTCTTGGTGTTGTCTTGCTGAAATAAGCAGGGACGTCCTGAAAAAGAAATGCTCTGGATGTCAGCATATGTTGCTCCAAAACCTCCATGTACCATTCAGCATTCAGAAACATAATACATATGATAGTTTACTCATGCCTTATGGGCACTAACACATCATCCGTTCACCAATTTTCCCAACTTTTAAAGTAAGCTTTTCATTAAATATTTACTTCTCACTGAGAAATCACTGAATTTCCACAATAGACAAATGTTAAAAGAGGCTGTCTAGCAGCTTTCTGTTTCAGCTGCTAAAGGGTACTTTGTGCACCTGTACACTGAGGGATGGTGACAAAACGTCAGTATGGGACAAGTTGGGATGAGAGCAGGTTTCCACACCGTCAAAGTGGCTTTTGAACTTTGCACTGGTAACAATCTGGCTGGTCCTTTTCCTCATAAACCCACAGGACTTGATGTACATCATTTCCAAAAACTGTTTGAAATGTGGGCTCATCAGACCGCAGCGCACTTTTCCATTTTCAGTCCATCTCAGATGAGATCAGGCCCAGAAAGTCGGCAGCCTTTCTGGATGCTGTTGATATACGGCTTTCACTTTGCATGGTAGAGTCTTAACTTTCATTTGTGGATGCAGTGTAATCACTGACAATGGTTTCCTGAAGTGCTCCTGAGCCCATGTAGGAATATCCTTTATACAATAATGTCAGTTTGATCCATTGTTCATATATAAATATTGATCAGCTTTAAGTAGATTTTTAAATTCCCTACTAAGTAGGCAACAAAAAAACTGAACCACGTTGGCAATGATAATGATCTCATCTCATTTGCAGACTCCCTTAATTTATTTTGCAAAAAATAATAAAGTTTTAAGACTTAAAATGTATTTTTTATGATGAGATAACAGCATTTCTTTTTTGGGTTGAAAGTGCATCCCACTCCTCCACTTCAAAAATGGACTATAAAGGAAAGGCGAGACATATGATGGCTGGTATTTGACCCCCATATACCCACCAAACTTTTACATCTGGCTAATGCACTCAGGAACTGGGCAGATAGCCCCCATCACTAACTCTCCCTCTCTCACTCTCTCTTTTTAATCTCTGTCTCTCCACACATGACTATAGTATACTATAAATAGTAGCAGCATTCCCCCAAATCGTCTTCTCACTGGGGGGAAAAGGAGCGTTAAACCTAAATTACCATGCCTTTGCCTGACAGGCAAAAGGCCAATGTTTCACCTCTAAGCCTGACGCTAATCATGGTGACAATATATAAAAAAAAATATACACACAGAGATACTCACAGCAGCTCTGTCATCTCTGACATTTCCTATTTTCCATCTTGTTATCTACAGCCTTCTGTTGACATTCCCAAAGCCTCACGTGCAGAGCCAGAAACAGTCGAAGGAGGATCTAAAAATAGCAGCAGCACACAGCTCCGTGTGCCCAATATGAGTGAGCACGTTTTTAATATCTCCTCATTAAATATGCATGAGATTAAATACTCGAGACTCCACTGTTTACTGAATGACGAGCATTGTTTTTCAATTCATCAACTCTCTGCAGCCAACCCCCCAAATGTGTTGTTTTTCCAGTTCAGCACAGATGAATAATGCTTGACTGATTGACACTGAATGGCACCAGAACAGATATGATGTACACAATATTGTAATTATTAGTGCACAGTAAAATATTTAACATCCGCTGTACATTTCCTCTTTCTATCAAACAAACAAGCATGTAGCTTCCAATTTCTGTCTGTTTCTAGGGTTTCCTGGTAAATACTAATTAGTGCAGCTCTGCTCCCTAATTACACAATCAGATAAGTTAATTGATAGAATAGATCTATCACTTGATCTCCTAGATACAGGGAAGAAGGTGCATCTTCTGCCTCCGCAGCTGTCAGACCTGCACCATTAAATCTTATAATCATAGTCTGAGTGATTGAACGTCAAAGGTTACCTACAGGGCATATGCATGCACGTTTTCTCTGTGCAAACCTATATGTCACAGAGCTCTCTGAAGGATGCTGGTGGGGGAATGTTGCTCTGCTGCTTTTTCTCATTAAACTGTGGTCATATACCTCTAATGATCCATGCAGGTGCTGCTAATTCAAATGTGGGTCATCTCTCGTGACCCTCCCCAGACTGGACAGCACATCAGCCCACAGTAGATGTTGGCAGATCTGGCCAAATTTATTTCACAAAATTTTATTTCACAAAAAGCAACCGTCTGTAGACGACTCTCTTCATCAGTTTTCCTTGTCCCTTGATTTACCAGGAAGATGTCATATCTGTGGTAAAATAGGCACAAATGTTACCAGGCAGCTAAAATCCCTTTGCTGAATTGGCTCCAGTGACAGCCTCTCTAATCCGAAGGGACAGGTGTTGCCATGACAACAGCTTGCCCTGAGCTGAGCTGGCAAAGCTTACAAACAAATGATTACACGAATGAAAAAAAACCTATGTCTGTGCCAAATATGTGCGTAAAGAGCACACAAGGCTTCCTGACTCCTCTGCTGCTCTGGAAGTGAAAAACGCATCCGAGTAGTCAAACGAGACACCAGGCGGGTACCACACAGCGGGCGTGAAATGACCTTGGATTTATCTGGACCATAGACAGTAGAAGAAGAAGAAGAAGAAGAAGCGGATGATGATTCCAGGTCTGTAGAGTGAAGCAAATGCAGAAGTGCCTTAGAGGTGCATTCTTACTAATCACACTGGTTGCAAAAAGAAGTTGAATTGTATTGAGTCTTATATGAAAATGACATACCTCTCCTTGATTTATGACCTCTGTAAACAGTTTCCTAATGTGTTTATAGTCTGATCAGGCGTTTCACGTCTTTGTCTACAGCCTGAATCGGATCGTACCCTGGTACCAATATGCACACAGCAGCTATTGGCTCTGCACACTCAACCCCCTTCTCTTAGCTATGAAAGTGCGACAAATTCACTGTTGATAAAAGGCTGCAGTGGATGAATGGGTTAAAAAAGACTTCTGTAAGACAGGGTTAGTCCTGCGGAAGCTAGTCTGAAATAACATGTGCTAGTGTGAAATAGCTTGTTAATGGTACCTGTTATTTACTGTTTTTTAACTATTATTTTCATTTTTCAGTCATAGTTTAGTTAAGTTTAGGCAACAAAACTACTTGGTTTGGTTTAGGGAAAGATCATGGTATGTCTCAGCCACGTGGGTATAAATAGCCACACTGGCTATTTACACCCCAGGTGCAAATAGCATTGCTGGCTAAGGACACCTGGGTGCTTGTCTCTGCCATAACAATTTCAACCCAAGTGCAAATAGTGTCTGCCTTTTGTAAATTATGGTCCTATTTAGAGTAAAACATATGATTAAGCAGGGTATGCTTTAGGGCGGGGCTACCATGTGATTGACAGGTTATTCTCAGTGAGTCTGTCCAGTGCAACACACAGGGCTCACGAAACTCAGCTGAAACAGTCAAATTAGACAGTATTGATACACAGATATAGATATAAATCAAGATTATGTTACTACATTGCATATTTCTTGCTTGAAATGTTTTCAGAAACACACTAATTTAGAGTACTGTTTAGCTGTAAAACATGTGAGACTGTGACAAGGCAGCCGTGTTATGTCTTGAAGGGAACCCAAGATTTGTGAGAGCTGCCATAGGTATGGGGTTCCCTTCATGACACAACCAGACAGCCACCATTGTGTCCCAAAACTCAGATCAAAGTGTAAAACTAGGCAGCGCTGATCAAATATGGATCAAATGTTTGGTTGTAATTCAAGAAACCAGGCAACCTAGCACAGTCTACACACACACAGTCCACATGCTTGTCGGTACGACACATGCTCTGGTTGCAAAAACCAAGATGGCAGCTGTGGGCCGAGAGCACATGGTGGTCGCAACGCTCTACTGGCTGAAGATACAACTAATAACAGAGTGACTGCTGAAGCAGCACCAGACGCAAAAGGCCTGACCAAGTGCTTCAAGCAAAGTCAAACCATGAGGAAGTAACTGTGTTGCTGATGAGCAACAGTTCCGTAATTTCCGACCTCTTCAGATTCCCATCATGTATTGCTACAAACCTGAACTAGTGATCGGTTGAGTGGACAGCTGCACTGAGCGTAACATGGGCTCATGTTGTGCGCTAAGGTTGCAGACTTTTATCCACTTCAGTTAGTCCCACTGAGGGCTGCGGTACAGTATGTGCTGCTTTTACAGATAGGGCTTTAATTGGAAGTCTTGTCTCGTTTGTCAAAATCCCCACTCGTTTATTTGCTCTTTGGTTGTTATCAACTGCTACTCTGAGTGCTAATCTTTAAAGAGGATAAGAACAAATGCTGGGCTTGCAGTGTTTCTGAGTCAGTTTATCTCAGTTTAATGCTGTGGTTCGACAGTTTTGAGAAACATCACTTTCTTGCAGTGAGCTGGATGATAAGATTGATGCCGCTCTCGTATTTGACTGCTGATAATTTGTAGCTACATTGAGCAGTTTCAGCTTGGCATAAAGCCTGGTTCAAAGGAAATAAAATTCAGCTAAAAGGTCCGTGAACCTTTAAAGCTCACAAATTTCATCATTTCTTGTTTGTTTAATATGTAAAGAACCAAAGTGTAAAAACATGGTTATGGTTTCATCAAGGGTTAATATGCTGAACTAGTTCTTGACCGAGAGCTACCTGTCTTGTTGTTGCATAAGTAGCAAGGCAAACAGTAGAGACTCCGAGAAGAACTAAGTTAAAGGGATAGTTTGGATTATTTGATCTGGGGTTGTGTTAGGAACTTATTGATAGTCAGTGTGTTACCTGCAGTAGATGGCGGTCAGCACGCCACCAGCATGGAAGTAAAGCAATGTACTGCTCTGGACATGATCAGTAAGCCACTTAAAAAAGGTCGACCTAAAACAAAATCAATATCAGTTTAACACTTCCACCGCATTACTTTGCCGTCAGACAGGGAAACCATGGTTACATAAGGCAAATATCGCTTTCTCCAAACCAACCAGACTCCACAGGCAAAATCAGTTATTTTGCTTCACTGAACACGGGAGCTTTTTTTTCCCCCCTGCCTCAATCTGTTCATGTGTTAGTATTATTGCGCAAATCCAAACTATCTTCTTAAAACAACAAAGTATCACAGTATCACAAACAAACTAACAGATGTGCAGCATAGAACAGCAGCTCCTGTGTTCTGCGAGGTAAAATGACTGATTTCGCTAATGGGGTTTGGTTGTTTTGGAAAGAGCGATACTTGGCTTATATAACAGTAGTTTCATGTCAGAAAAGGCTGTCTGATGGTAAAATAAAGTAGGGAAAATGTTCTGAATACAGTGTGCGTTTGAAATGATCCTGATTTTTTAAGTGGACCCTTTTTAAAGTAGCTAAAATACATTTTGCTGCTGAGCCTGTCCACAGCAGTACATTGCTGAGCTTCCTACACTCCTGCTGCTCCTCCAACTTCACCTTTAAGTGCTTTTAGACCTCATATATGTTACAGCATTTTCTCCTTATGTTGCTGAAAAGAACCAACAGATTACGACAGCACTATGTCTATTAGCCTGTGTTGCCACCTTTGCATTCTCTGCATTCAGGGTTGCAGAGGACATATCCTTCCTGTCTGGGACAATCAAGGCTTTGAGTAAAATAGGGCAAACAAGACATGCCATTACTCACCTGATCTAAGGAGAACAGTTAAGGAGGAGTATATCTTATGGCACACGCCAACTCTGAACAAATATGAAGAGGGTTTATGTTTGATCTAGGACTACGCTTTTTAGTAAAAAGCCATAACATAATGAGAGTTGACACATTCTGTAACACATCAAACACACTATAGTGCCTGCCAAAAAAACATCCCAGGCTGAAAATCCTGTTGCAGTCTTATTTATGTATCAAGTGCTTTTCTTTTAACCTGGAACTTATGGTATTTGACTGATTTTGATGTTTCGTTTGTTATGACATGATAGAAACATATTATTAATGTGATGATGCAACAGGAATACATCTTGTATGTATCATATTTTTTAACACCAGAGAGACAACACTATGAAAAGACATTTTTTTCTACTACTACTACTGCTTTATTTTTTATATTTGACATAAATATTATCCGAAGGATCGCCATGTAATAATACAGCTGAAATGTATAAATTCATTACATATGTAAGCTACACTGTATTTACAATATCAACTGTGATATTATTGAATTCTTATTACATTTTAGACTTTACTACACTTGATTTTTTCCCTCATTTTATTGCATTTTTCATGACAAAGTTATCACCTTTTACAGAAATGTTGTTATACCGTCTTCATTCCCATAAAGAACTCAAGAGACGGTGGCCTGAGGTATGACTGCAACATCTGCAGATGCTTTTCTGTTTGGCCGACTCAGCACTTGGGAGCAGGACAAAAATGGTGCATTTACCTCACCCTGAGTGTCCCTTTGAGAAGAGGAAACTCAAACTCTTATGTTGCACTGTAATAATTGAAAAAGGCAACAGGATAATCCTTTTTATCACTTCTTATCCAATAAAGAATGTTTTTGGCTTCACACACCAGCACAGCAAACAAAAATGAAGGAAATACAGTATTAAAAGTTTGTCTCTCTGAGAAGATTGTTTTCCTGCATTTGCAGCTGTTGTAAAAAGCTTTATTTTATTTGTTATATTGGGAATAAGGTCTCATTCATTTCAAGCATGTGAGATAAAGTAAAATGGAGCTGTGTTCAGTAGCTCATTTTGACATTAAAGTCTGCAGCCCCTAGTCTGTAATGTTCATAAAACCCACAAAATGAAAGTGTTCGGCAGGATAAACATCATAAGAAGTACATTTCATCTAAATCTGACAAGTAGATTTTGATATTCCTCAGCACAACTGAATATTTTTGGTCTATTGTTTGCACAAGAGCAGAGGAGCAAAATGAATAGGCTGCATCCTATGAACAAAAACAGGAAGTCATTCACCCATTAATTTTTTAGATACCTTACCACAGACCAACAGTTGGACAAGATGTGGTCAAAATCCTGGCTTTGGGGACCATAAATATTTACTACAACATTCAATGGGAATTGGGTCTGTGGCTGTTAAGAGCTTAAAGGTCCAGAGTGTAAGATTCATCGGGGCTCTGTTGGCAGAATATGGCAGATAATATTCATAAGCACATTTGAAAGTAGTGTATAATCATCTGAAAAGAAATTAAAATTGTGTTTTTGATATCTTAGAATGACTTTGTTATATTATCTACGGAGTGTGCAGGGGTGAGTCCTCTTCCATGAAGGCTGCCATGTTGCACCGCCATGTTTCTAGTTCGCTCTGCAAGGCAAAACACAGGGAAAACAATATGTGAATTTTGACAGCTGCTTGCATGAAAATGGTGCTGACCTTTGCAATGTCCCGGTTTCAGTTCTGGCCGGGGACCCTTTTGTTGCATATTATACTCAAGCCCGTAGGCGTTACACCAAAGTCATGTCCTCTGATTTTTTTCTGGGTCTTTTTTAAGTTTTTAGCTGCAACCAGCAGCTCTATGGTCGATCGGTCATTTGGTCCATCCACTAAAATCACCCTCTCTTTGGTGGCCACAGTTTTCTGGCTAATTGGCTAAGTGGGTGTGGTAATGGGACTGGCCTATGCAAAAGGGCACAAAATTACCAAATGGATTCACATACTCACACAAGATTTTGTGGAAAGGTTGGTCATGAGCCAAAGGACAGCTGATTAACTGTTCAGGCCAACTGGCAAAAAGGGAGAGTGGGGATGGGAGTGGGAGTGGCCTGTAACAAAAAGGTGCATAATATCTAAAAAGATTACAAACTCATGAACTGTTTGATATAGACTCTTGTGGGAACCAACATTGCACTCAGCAGTTAAATTAAAGTGACATATTGCTGAAACTACTTAGTTGTATGGTGTGCAACTCATTACTTCATACAGTCCAAGTAAATATAATGCATGTAACAACATACAGTACGGTTCTGTCATTCCCTTCCCTCCTTATGCGAGGGGGCTGTAACCTACTGTACATACACATAACACGACAAGATCATGTGTTTGATTGGTTGCACTTTCAAAGCGCTGCTGGTGATAATATGGATGATAAATGGCTAGCGATCATGACCTCGGTGTTTCTAAAATCCTGGCTGCAGCCCTGGTCACCCCTCCTGTCAAATAAAGCCAAAATGACAAATAATAATCTTGATAAAATGGGGCTCCTCAGCACCCAACTGTTGTTATGCTTCATGAGACATTAAGACATTTACATTAAAATGCAATTAAAATATCCTCTAAAATATTTCCTAAGTGTGATTCAAATTTTGAGACTGTGCAAGATAAGAGATTTGATGACTAACATTATTACTTGAAGGATTGCGTTGAGACGGACATTTTAACAACAGGATTATTACTGTAAGTAAAAGTAATAATCAGTTAGAGGTAACTGCTAAACTGGTACACCGAGCTGATCAACAGGCTAGAAGACAGTTATTTTCAGTTCATCGGCTCCGTGAATCCCCCAGGTAACACAGTTTGTCTCATTTTGGCACATATTGTGGAACTTGTTTATTTGGCTTCCCATTACAGACTGCACAGGCATTAAAAATTTACAAACTCAATGCCTTGTGAAACTATTTTTGGGAGCCACAACCCACAAAAGCTACCTTTCCCTGGGTAGCACAGGCTGCCAGGGTAATTTAGGTTTCTAAAACCAGCTCTCACGTTTGCGCTTCTGATAGAAGAGCATTAAAGCATGCAGGCATTATAAGTCCTTCTCTGTGGACTCCGGCTTATATTCTCGCAGAGCTGTCTCATCCAGGAAGACTTCAAATTAGCATCTCTGCCCACAAGGCAGTGCTAGGAAAACACTGGACTGTCTGTAACGTGGGAGCCAGGAGCTGGCTGACAAAGCCCAGAGGGCCAGAGCAGCCCTCACTGCCTTCGGTTCGAGGTTTTAGAGAGTGAGTGGGAGAGATGGAACAGTAGGTGGACAGTTTCATCACTGTGGAGAAAGGGAGAAAGCAAGGTGCTCTCCCAAATAGTTCTGGAGGGTGGCGGTAACAATTAAAGAAGAGCAGAGTAGGGCTGATTACTTAATCTGAGAAAAAGCACACCTAAGTAGCCTAACAGGCATTCAAACCCACACATTGGCTCCCAGGCATGTCTCTGTACTCCGAATGGATTTGAGACTGCATGAGAAACAGTCAAATTAGAGCAAGAGCTAATCACACCCATTGAACATGCAAGACGTCCTTTCAACTATTAAGCAAGCATAGCTTTCTAATTATGCATATGCACATAAACATCATCAATTATGCACATGAATTATTCACATTATTAGAGCGTGAGAGCAGAAATATGAAGAATTGGGCTTTGAATGTAATATTACAGGAAGTGTTTTCTAATGTTTCTTTTCAGACAATACCAATAATATTAAACCGTAATCAACAACAGACAAAAAATACATTCATGTTCAACAATTCATATTAATTAATAGTTTTGGTCAGTGTTTTTTAACAGTCAGTGCCTCGTGGTAAAATACTCTAATCTCAAGGTTCACCTGCTTGCTTTTTCTGGAGCTTTCAACTGTATCTCACTGATATCTTGAGAGAATGGAGTTTGCTGGATTTAGATGGTCTCCTTCATCTCTCTCCAGCTATACACTCACTCTTTATTGATCTTTAATATAAAGTATCAGTCAAAAGTTTGGAGACATCTTCTCATTCAATGTTTTTTTTTTTTTTTCTCTTTATTTTTATTATTTATTTTTACAGAATCTAAAAAAATTACAGACTCTCGCTCTCTACCCACCTACACTACTACACAGGAAAAATGAAACATGTTATTATTTGAATATGGAAATTATAATAACCATGGAAAAGAAAAAAAAATGTGGGGAGAAATATTACAAGCATTGTGTGTACAAAGAAAAGAAGAAAAAATGGTGTTTACTCGAACCTGGTTTTGTTTGATTTAATTTAATTTATTTCTTTTTTCTTTTTTTGTGTGGTGTTGTTACAATAAAGGATAAGTGGTAAATAATGCCACCTTGGACGTAACTATGATGACAATCTGAAGGATTGTTTTGTTGGAGAAGATCTGAGTTCATGAAGTGAGTGAGTTTATCATATAGACATATACAGATGTCAAGCTTGTGCATTTATGTGAAGTAGATGGGTGTTGGTGTAAGTCTTGTTTTGTATCGTCTCTGCTCTGTCTTTCACTTATGTTTTGTTTTGTCTTGCCATTAAGATTGTGTGTATTTGTTTTGTTATTGTGGGAAGTATTTACTGTATATAATGAGAAATCTAAATAAAATCTTTAAAAAATAAGACTCACGTTTTCTGCACTTCAAAGTTTTAATAACATTGTTATTAAATCTTATTTTATTATTATTACTATCATTTTATTATTAAATCTTTTTGGATTTTAAAGTCTACCCATGGTCTTTTCCTGTGCACCTGTTGACCTGCAACTTCGATATTTTAGATTCTTTAAAGTAGCCACCTTTTAGACAGCTTTGCACACTGTAGGTATAATCTGAATAACTTATTGTGAAAAAATAGTGTGCCCAAAATTATGACTGGTACTGTATTTATCCTAACAATTAACAGTAACCTTCCAGCTAAGATAGACCAACTGCACAGGATGAACCTCATTGCCCAACCAACTTGGCAAGAGAAAAGTATTTTATCACACATATGTGATGCAGAGGTAAAGAATTAACCTCAGTGCTCAAATGTCTTGGTCCATCTATCCAAGAGATGAGAGGGGGTGTGTAGCTGTAATGAGCAGTTAGATTTGATTAGATTTTGCATGTGCAAGCGGTGAAACCTGTTGTTAGTAACACTGTATTGTACCCTTCACAGTAGCATGCTGAGTTTGTTGCTACACATGGGGTAACAGTTGTGTCTTGAGGGGTCATAATGAGAAGGCCACACATTCAGACACGTATACTGTAATTAGAATCTTAGGCCAATTAATCAATGACCAAGGAAAACATGGAATTTGGTCCACGCTGTATGCATTATTCATCTTCTAATATATACAGTGTAAAATCATAACAAAGTAAGCTAATCAGTGTCCTTGAAACTATGCATGTCATGGCAGATTAACATGTTCTCATCCAGGCTTGTTGTTTTCCTACACTGCTCTGTCAATCTGGTGTCTCATACTGATGCACAAGGTAACCTTTAGCGGCTGTATGAGACGCGGGATAACGCTGTGAAACTGTTGTGGTTTTTGGTAGGTTTAGGCAACAAAACTACTTCTACTTTAGGAAAATATCATGTTTTGGGTTAAAATTAGAGATGTTCCATTGCCAACGCCGATACCTGAACTTTGCATGTCAGCCGATACCAAGTGCTATTCTGATACCAGTGCAATTAAATCCACTTGGTATACAGTTAAAGAGGACCTATTTTACTCATTTTCGGGCCTTTGTATTGAGTTTAGAACTCCTATAGAACAGCTACACACGATTACCCACACACAAAGCTTTATAGATCTTCGGGACGCTGTGCCTCTCGCTGCATCTCCTCCTTGTATTTCGTGCATCCCGCGAAAACGGTCTGTGTAATTTACTCCACCCCCCAGCCCTCCTCCATGTACATCTCCCGCCGAGCCCACTCTGCTGTGATTGGTCACACTCCCGAGAATTTCCAAAGGGCTGCTGCCGAGCGTCGCCGAGTCCCACCTCCTCATTTTGCCGGTGCTGGAGTAAACAGCGAACTTTACTAAGAATTTCTATTTTGAAAATGACAAGTTTTGAAATACAGCCGTATGTGTTGGATCCCGAATCCGATCCGGAGGTACAGACTGGACAGCTTGAAGTTTCTCCAGAACAGAGGTTACTTCATGACGTCTCTGAATGGTAGGCATAGCTTGTTATTGTCATTACCTGCTTACCTGTGCGGCATAAGGATGGATTTCGTTTTCGGCTAATCCAGCTTCGTACTGGCCCATGTTGACAAAACAGTCCCGTATGAAGTGCCGTAGACAGACAAACGCGGAGGTATTTTTCTTTTGCTGGCCGGGAAAAAGCAACTCTATCCACTTCTGTCTGGTGCTTGCCTCTTTAGGAAAGCTAAACAAAGTTAACTTTCCCTCACACGAGAACAAACATTTTCTCGGAGCCATTGCTCAACGTGCTAACACTGAAATTGTAAACAGCAGAGCAGCGCACAGCACAACTTCTGAAGCAGAGCGGGGGAGAGGGCAGGCTAGAGCAAATGCCTGGGCATTGCCATATAAGTAAGTCCGGCATGGATTAACGTCAATGCGACCTCACTGTTTAAAAAAAGACCGTAAAACAAGCGTGCAGACCACCAAACAGCGTGCAGGGCTCACTTCCAAATGCACGAACCTCATTATTTGACATGTTGGCATCATTTAACACGAGTATCCAACATAGTAACAACATTTATAGGTCAGAAAAGAGGAAAAAGCATAATAGTTCCCCTTTAAGTCACATGGCGCAAGTCACGTGATGCACGTAACATTATGTACCTTATGAATGTTAATAATGATTTGCTTTCACATGGGTCATGAACCAAAACAGACTTTCATTCTTTATACTGCATCAAAAGTCTGGTACGTCTCACACAGTCACGAAGTGGCACCTTGTGCATCTGAGTTGCAGAGGGGCGTGACAAAACATTGCATTTAATGACTTGGGAATGAGAACAGGCTGCTACGACACAAAGATTGGTACAGATTTGCCCCTACAAGGTGCTACAGTACAGGAATCACGTCACTGCTAGATTTGCACTTGGACATGCAGAATGATCGATCTATAATTTGGGTGTAATTTTGGACTTTTTAACAAGCTTTAAAAAGAATCACAGGTTAACTGAGACGCTTTTAACATATGTTTGGAAATGCCTTTGCATAAAGTCCAGGACTGATCAAAAGAGGCCACTTAATTAATTGATTTGCACAAAAATAGCTGCACAAATAAACCTGCGATTTAATTCTGAATCTTAAATTTCAAGAATCTTAGAAAGCACGTGTTTTCTCTTCGACCAAGAAGCCTTCCACTTTCATCTTCCCATTTCTATTTTTGGATCTGTTCTGTGTTGTCCAGCATAGCCTTTCCTTCCAGAGGTTGTTACTTAGAGCTGGTGGGATCTGGGCACATGTGTCCCTATTTGTTTCCGATGTATTTTCAGAGAGGTTAATGCGTGCTGACATCACATAAATGTCCTCTCATCCAACTGAGAATATGCCAACCATGCAGCAAGCAAGCCAACTGAACACACGCACTCACACTCTTACTATCACTCTTTCCTTACCTCCCATCTGAGTTGATCTTTCTTCTTTCAGTACACTGTACTCATCTGTCTCTTCATCTCTGTCTGTATATAAAAGTGATTACTCTTAGATTCTATGACAAAACAGACAACTTAATCAGTATCACAGTCTACTTTTTATTCCAAAAAGTGCAGTGAGTTTCCCAGGTCTTCCATTCAGTGAGCAGTGTTGAAGCACTTAAAGTGAAAATTTGCCACTTTCCTGTGGCCATCCAGTCAATATTGATAGTAAATGTAGTCAATTGAAGCAATAAATTTCACAGTGTGTGCCACATTGACCGAGCAAATGGAGTTTTCTGAGCTGTACTGGTGTTGCGACTGTTAAATGACCTGTCAAAAACAAAACAATTTGATTGATGTTCCTTGGAGAGTAAATTAACCCTTCTAAAGAAGAAATTCAGCCTTGTTTTTACCTACTGCAGTGTTGAACTTCTGTGTGAAATTAATTTAAAACTTTTTCACTTCGCAAAAAGAGTTTCCCCCCTTGCAACTTTCACAGAGAAACAGTCATTCATCATTCATTCAGCCTGCACAGATACGCATGCATGCCACAGAGACACCTTCATAGTTACGGTAAATGCAGATAAACCAGAGCTTGAACATCCTTGAGTCTTCAGTTTTTCAATGTTTAGATGCACAAAATATATGTTTTTGTCCTTGTTCTGAAAAAGACTTTTTTTTAAAGATTTTTAAAATATCTTTTTCTATGTATTCATTTATATTGTATTTACATTCCTACTAAGTTTACATGGCTATTCCACTAATATTTCCGTTTACATGCATCCATGCATACTCCCCTAGGAGAACAGCTGGAGTAGCATGATCCATTTTGCTTCTTTACATCAGAATAGTTTTGCATTGGTGGTGGTCTTAGAAGTAAACGTGTTTCAGCCAGAATTGTGAACTATTAATTTGTGCATGCATCTCTACCCTAACCCTGCAAACTGAGGTAAAATACCCATTTGAGACCCTTATTCTGAACGCACTTTATACATGTCCAAGAAAACCTGAATAATTCGGCATATCCCACGTCTTAATTGGAAAATGCAACATTCAGAATAAGGCCTATTTCAAAATATCCAACCAGAATATGCTGTGTCCATGACCCATATCAAATTCAGAATATTGTCATATTCCAGGCCAGAGTATCAACAAATGCCACAGATGTATTTATATTTTGTGACCCCACTCTGTTGTTGAGAGAAGGTGTTTTAAACACATGTCGAAACAAATTGAGCTCGGTTATGAAGTTCTCTCTTGCATTAGTCATACCAGCCTTTTATACACAAATAAAGCTGCGGTTGTTCATGACCTATCTAAGGTATCTGCTGTTGCTCTCAGAACCAATGGTGTGAACATCTGGGGCTACCAAGAGCTTACTTAACAGTAACAGTGCACTACATAACCGACTGGAACATGGAAAGCCACATTCTGCAAACTCACCACATTTATGAACAGCACTCAAGCACACATCTGGCAGAGCAGGTTGTGTCAGAATGAAAATGGCCTGGGAGCACAATTCCAGTCACAACATAGGACTCTAGAAATACTGTCAACACAATCAGTGAAGCTACAATGGTCCCCCAAATTGGATGCTTTGTTTAGAAAATTAATTTAGCAACACAAAAAGCAACAGGAATCAACCAGGTGTCCAGGCTACTAGACAGAGTCACAATTGTTGTGCCTTTCTTCGACCGTAGCGCAACAGCTGCACATATATTGTAGAGCAAACAGGAAATGTTTAATGTGCCAAAACACAAATTCATTCATGATGTCCCCAGCAATGATATGATGGAGCAGTATGTTGAGCAGCAAGCTGCTGTTTACTCTTTGACTGAAAAGGCCCTCAGGACGAACACAGACATAACTACTCTGTCTGACCAGGATGTGAGTATGGCAAAGGAGGTAACTGAGGTCCTTAAACCCCTAAAAACTCTTCTTGATGTGCACCGACGACACCATCAGTTTCAATGAGTCTACCTCTCAAAACCAAGCTTCTAAAATCAATGGAACAAAATGAGGAGGACCGTCCAGCTGTGAAAGAAGTCAAAGTTGCCATCAGAGAGATTTGTTGACCCTGCTCTTAAAGACTTCTTAAATAAATGCACAGTTCTAGAGCTCTATTGTCCACCAGGTGCAAGTGGCCACAGCGCAGCTGTCATTTTCTCATCCAGCACCCAGGTTGTTACTTGCTCTCCTCTGTGTCCATGGTTGGTTGATCTTAAAATGAGGTGTGGTCAGGTACATTGCTGATGCATTGCCATCTTGAGACAGTAGAAAGCCTTTGCACCTTTGAGCCTTTGCACCTCTGAGGTTTCAGGCCCTTTCTCTATGGATGATGCCGGCATACCATCAAAGGATCTACAACAGCCTCACCGCAGAAACTGTTGTCATTGAAGAACAGATATAGCTTATTTTATTTTTTTATTCTTTGAGAATAATTGCTCTTAAAATATAACATTATTTTTGTCCCTTGAATGGCCACAGAGACAACAGGAGCCATTGCATCACCAGGAAGAGCAGAGAAAGAGGAATCCACGCTCCTCCTATCAAAAGTCGGTCGAACTGTTTGGTGAGTTCTTCAAGACTGAAGAGGGAAACAAGCCTGCTTTGCAGCTGGTGAAGGAAGATATTTCCTCATGCATGGCAATTGAATGAACTTCACTGGATTGCAACATACGTGGATGGTGGCGTACAGGATTAATGAGCCCAAATATCCTCCCGTTGCCATGGTAGCAAAGGACTACCTGGCTGTATCTTCGACTTGTGTCCCTAGCAAGAGGTTATTCCCCACAACACATTGTTAGTGCCAACAGATCTTAAGTTAATTGTACAAACTGTACAAACAGCATTGTACACTTCAACTATAGTTAATATGCTGCACCTTAATTTATTTTACTATATATTTACTTACTATATATTTTTTTTCTTTATTTGAGAAAATATTTATTTTTATTTACCTTTAAGTAAACTTTACTTTTTCTTGGGAGGCTGCAGCAGCAATGGCAGGCTAATATAAGCAAGAAAGTAAACCACTATTAAACTGCAAGAGTCACTCAGTAGAGTGTAGATCTTCGCCAGGCAACCCAAAAAGATATATGAATGTAACCTCTTTGTAATCACCGGCATTTTGAATTGTAACTGTAATTTCATTACATATTTTTCTCAGTAACTGCAACAGATTACAATTAAATTTTCTTTGTAATAAGCATTTTGTATTTTTCAATTACATGTGACTAGTTACATGCAATGTGCCCTGTGATCCCAGGGTGAACTGCCTGGGGATCTCAGAGCACCAGTGGACCACTGAGACATGTTGTCTAGACCCATCGATGCATACGCCCTGGTGTCCACCAACCACTGCCCCAACTATGGACCAAATAGCCCCCATTGCCTTGTGGGTATCCTCTGGAAGGGAAGAGACTAAGGAAGCTTCACTGCGCAGTGGAGGCTCAACATTGGAGGTCAGCAGTTACCTTCCTCCTGCGCTGCCTGAGAAGCATACTGATCATCACCTGGAGGGACAGGATCACACACACAGCTGTCCTGGAGTGAGCACAGCTTCCCAGTAGGTACTCTCTCCTGAGGCAGGAACGTCTCCACTGGCTGGGCCGTGTTCAACGGATGGACAATGGACGAATCCCCAAGGACATTCGTTACCAGAACTGTCATCTGGCGAGAAGCAAGCTGGCTGCCCACGGCTACACTATAAGGATGTTTTTAAGCAAGACCTTGAGTCCTTCAACATTGACCCTGTCAGCTTGGAAGAGGTCTCTCATCAGGACCGTCTTCAATGGCAGCAGCCACTCCACATGAGGCTGCTGACATATGAAAATACGTTAGCTCAACACTGAGAGGCAAAGAGCATGAAGAGGAAGAAACAATAACAGGACATCAACACATCAGCAATATCAGGTCAGGGTGTGATGGTGTGACACAAAAATCAAGTTTTGTCTTATGCTAGCACACTGCATTGTCTGCACTTATACAACGTTGATGATTGGGTGACACCACTGACACACAAGGGAAAACGTACCTCAAAGCCCATCGCACAATGCTGTGAAGAAGCAGGTCCTTCTACGTGCAAACTGTAGCAAAACAGAGCACACCGTTTTCAGATTGAACGATGTCCCAGGTCCAGAGAGGGGCGTGGGGAGCAGCAGCTCATTTAAAGCTACAGGCACAGAAAGAGCCTGTCTCCAAGGGTTAAATAGCCATGTGTGTGGTATTTTCAGTATTGAAGATTTCAGAGAAATGAAATTAATATGTGATCATTAAAGTAAATACAGTATAAAGATAGTGTAACCTGTGTGAAGGTCAACATTCTAGCTGAAAGTATTGAGACTTCAAAGGAGCTCAAAGTGGGACATGTTTGAACATTCCTCTCTTAATATTTCAAAGATTATAAAACATGTTAAAAAGTTTGAGAAAAGCATAAAATGTCCTGTGTAAGCAGTATACGTGAACAAAATTTTCAGCTCAAGGTATTCATAAGTGAATTAAAGACAGGAACAATGTTCAAAAGCAAAATAATAAAAGGTTAATGTAATTACTGTGGAGCAGATTTGTGTTCAGGTGTTTATATGACAGAAGTCAGTATTTGTAGTCTCAGGGAAACTTTCCTTAAATATTGTTTATAGCCATCTTGACACGGGAGCAAATAAACACAGAATGCTTTATGTTGAAGATGACTCTCAATTTCTGTATTTCTTTTTTTCTGCCAGTGATGTGTGAGACATCCAGACAGGGCTGTTCATCTGAACCTGATGTACAACTGAAGCAGCAAGGCTGCAAAGAGACCAACAAGAACAAATGAGACTCAGACTTTTCACTCACTGCAGTAAATGTATAGAACTACTGTGTTTTCATTCCATTTCTGCAGTCTGGCGTCAGTTACTGACAGTTTAAAGAATCCCTGCGGCCTATATGCTACGTAGAGCGAGGGTAACATCACCTCGCAGCACAAAGGAACAGTCTGAGATGCAATACTGGCAGAGAAATAAGTTCTCTATAAACTCTGTCAAAAGACGTGGGTGTGTTGAAGCTGCATGCCTTATCACAGTTCTAGAGATCTGGTACAAAATGAAAAGTGTATACTTAATAGAGAGGAAAGCCTGCGTTCCTGTGGGTGAAAGTTGCGATTTCTCTCATAATAACTTAATCAGCGTTACGGCAGCTTCACCGACGTGCTCCCAAGCAAAAAGGGAGCAATTATCTCTTTGAGAAAAATTAGCATGCATTGTTAGCATCCCCTTATTGTACATTTATCTTGTTCTTATGATCACACAAGCTATTTTCACCCCATCGCACCATTACAGCAGAATCTCTGACACAAACATTAATTAGCTCACCCTGTGGCTAAATAATGAGCCATAATATCAAGTTAGCTGGCTCTGTGTCGCACACTATCACACTCAAATACTATACAAGTACAAACCACTGGACCTCTTTGTGTGAAAGACTACTCAAATCTTCCTACTAGCTCTGTTTGACTAAAAGCGTACTTGCTCCCTTGACAGCGGTGGTAATCTACTGTCATTAAATATGGAAGAAGCCATGACCATTTCCATCACAACAGACCGGCCCAAATTATTAAATCAAGAGAGCTGCTTCCATATATTATGGCTGGAAAAGTGGGCCATTTTAAACATAATGTGTTTTAGTCACTGTCCTCCGCTTTGACCCTCTCCAAATTACTGCACAAAACGTACAGTATTTTGTGTTTCTCCTTAAAAACATGTTCCCAGATGATGACAAGAGTCAAACTAAATGACATAAGATAGCCCCTTTGTCTCAACAAAGAGACACTGAAGGCCAAAAAGCGATGCTAATCATCTATCAACTCATTCACAGACATAGACACATACAGGAACACGTACACGTGGAGCATAACACACTGACCTTTGGAGTGTCACCACTCACAGTGGGGTATTAGAGCCAGGACACAGCCACCTGGAAAAAGGAGGAACTGTTCTCTACCAAGCAAGAGAAGACATATGTCCTGTACAACACAGTTCATTAACCCCATATGTTACCCTCAGCGTAACACACCACATACCAGCAGTGTAGAAGAGTAAAGTCATGTCAATGCCAAATAAACAGGCTGGTTCAGTGTGACTCACTTCCATCCTGTTTAATATGTGGATTAAAGGGTATTTTGGGACGATACATGTGAAGTAAAATCAAGGTAAGTGTATCTGGGAAGAAAATTCTTTTTATCAACTAGTAGAGCTCGAGTTCAGTTATTAAAAGAACATCTGTTACACAAACTGTCATTTGTTGCATCCTGTTTACATTTTTACTACATAATACCTCGTTTCAGTTGCGCACTCTACCATGCATAGACCCCTTTTCTGGCGGTAAACATTATAACTCAACTAATTTTTTGTGGGCGACGCCTAGGAGGAGGCAAAACAATTCCCTAAGCATGTTAGCTAACACTCTCTATCAAGTTTTGTTGGTTTGTTTCTTAACAGTGACTGAGGAAAATACAAGCTCCTCTGAATATGTCACTCACTCTGCAGGACCACAAGTGTTTCTTGAAAAAGGTCACATTAACCAATGACACCAGCCTGGCCAACCCGTACACACTCAGTCAGTGGATGGACAAGCTTTCTACAACTACTAGAGGGTTGAGCGATCGGTTAGTTTTTTTGGTTAATGTTTGTCATTTTATTTTGCACTGTCCAAAGGGTCAGAGGATGGCGCACTGAGCTGGAGGAGGAGTGAGAGGAAAACGGCCTGTAGAGCTGGACTACTTTCACATCTAACATTGATTTTTAAAGCTCGACTTAGTTCTTCTTTAAAAGAGAGAAACTTGAATTCAGATGGTGATTGTTTGAATTTTTTTCTTTACAAAAGAAAACGATATTAGGAAAATATTTCCTTTCTTGACATTTTGTGAGTTAATTTTGTTTGTTTTGTTGTGGCTCGCACATATCTCCCAGCTTTCCTTTATCACATTTACCCACTTTTGTTTGTTTTGTTTTTTTTACTAGCAGTGGCACCTGGTGTATATAAATTTTCAGTCATTACTACTCTGATTCTGGCACTCAGCAACGCAGAAAGACATTTAATGGTTGTGTGGGCGATATTCTGAGGTGATTTGTTTTGCCTCGAGCTGACACCAGGACCTAATCATGACGTCAGCACTAAAAACTCGGAAAAAGTTATACAACGCAAAGCGTTGTCTTGCAAAACTCCACTCCACTTTCACTTATGCAAGTTATGTTGATATCTGAAGCTAAAGCAGACAGTAAATTAGACTTTCAAAGGACTTAAATGTTATTTGTTGTTACAAAAAGCATTGCAGACTTTCACAGCCCCTATATGAACGTCTGTCATCAGGAAGAAGACTCTGTGTGCCAAAGTGCAAATCAAACTGCTTGAAACTATCATTTGTTTCCAACTTCCATTAAGCTGTGAAACATTAATGTTAAATGTTAGTGCAATGGAGCAGTGTGCAATAAATACACAAGCACTTATCGAAGCACAAATAAATACACAAGTACTTTAACACTTGGCATTTAAATTGCAACAGTTTCTTTCTTAAGCGGTCGTGTGGTCAATGTCAAATGTACAGTAAAGTCAGATGTCTCTATGTTTTATGATGCTCTGATGTGATGTGACTGTCTAACGTGAGTCAAACCCTGATGTTTTTTCATGTTTTTGCTCTACTCTACTTTATTCTTCCATATTTGTTAGATTACAGTGTAGTATATTTGGTCTAATAACTCCTTTTTAAAAGACTTTGAAATGCAAAAAAAGTCAACCTTTTCAGCAGTCTCTTACCAATATGTACAACGGGAGGGTATGACTGTCTTTATAGTGTTGATTTTAGGTTATTCCTGCATGAAGATAAGGAAAGTGTCACACATAGCAGTTTTGGCATGTTGTTTCAGTGTTTTGACGCATGGGAGCATTGTTCTTGAGCATTTAGTTGTCATATATCCACTCGACGCTCCACCTGTTGATCTCTGCTCTGCACTTTGGTTTGGGGTGGGTTAGTAGATTACCACTGCTGCTAAATGTTGGATTAAGATGCTATTTTAACTGTCTGTGTACTTTTTAGTTACAGATCCACCTCATACACACATTTGTGTGAGAATTCCAATAAATATCACGATCAATTCCCAGAATTCTAACCTTGTAGTGACAGATTAAAAACTGCTCCTTGTCCAATTCCTGTTAGGATCTCAGTTTGGCTACAACAGCTGCACTACTTTCTGTGTTGAGGGCCATCAAGTTCAAATGCTACAAAATCCAAATCTCATGGAACCCGACAAAACATCAGGACTTGGGTCCGGTCATTTTGTTGCATACAGCTTCAGGTCGGGTCAGGTTCTGTTATTTCCACACGTAATTAATTAAAGGGTAGCCTAGCACATGCTGGAAAGCAGTGTCTTACCGCCTGTCTAGCTGAAGGTTTCCAGTCTGTCTTCTCTCTATATAAACAGATACCTGCTTGTGAATGCAGAGTCTGTTGGCAAGGGACGAGATTTTAATATCGGAAGTGTTTGGATTCTGTTTGTAGTCTGCAGTATTGACCAATGGTGTTTGAGTGGGATTTTGTTGGTTATGTGGTCCATGTCTGTGTGGAGAGCAAAGGAGGCAGAATACACTGTCAGAAATGTGGTCTTGTTACCCATCGGCTATCATCTGATGAAGATTTAGTTTTTTTAAAAATATTTCTATAAATGTACCTGCATTCATGTGTAGATATCTGTTTAACTCCTTCCTTGCGTCTGAAGTTGCTAATCAGACTGTTAACGGTGACCAGCACAGGGAAGAGGAAGGGTGGCCTGGATGGGTGGCTACCCACATTGGCGTTTGCCCCAAACATCTACATCAGTACAGTGAAGGGTTACAGAGACAGAGTGGGACTATAGTCAAGCCCTTAGCTCAACAGTTACAAACAGATGGACCGCTGCAGATCCCACTGACACCTATTAATTTTGTCTGTTCTACTTTATGGAGTCTGCTTGGAGGCCATGCTCCACACATGTGCTTTAGATCAGTGTACATGGAAATGTCTGCAGACAAGTGCAGAAACACAACAAATGGGGAGGTCACAGATGTCCGCACAGTGCCTATATACGTACGCCCCCTGATGATGAAATTTTCAGCACACAGACCCCAGTGGACCCTCGCGACTTGCGGATGTGCAAAGTATAATACCAGCTTGAAAGTCGAAAATTGTACGTAATCAATGCAGTCTTGGGTTCAGGTCTCAGGCCTGTGCAGAAGTCTGCATCAAGGAGGTTCATCTCTGTTATCCAACAACAATAATATTCTGTTATATAGGCGACTGTAGAATGTTAAAACCTCCTTTTTTCCTTCACGGGGGATGTTTAACCTGAACAATAACTTTGGAATAGGGACTAAATAATTTTTTGTAAATTCCAAACAGACAATAAAAAATGTGTCCTGGTTAGACGGGAGAACAGAGCACAGCCAAAATGCAAATTTCTCTTATGACACCAAGATATTTGCATGTCACTGAATGAGTTACTTCATGCGCGTCATTTTTATAAATTGGGAAGCAAATTAGATGCCAACAATCCAAGACTGAGCTTGATGTTGGCCAGTGTTCTTCCAGCTAAAGTGACAAGAATCTAAGCTCTAATTATATCCAGGAATTCTGTCGCTGACTCTCAGATTTGGTGCATTAACATTCACGAGATTTGGAAGACAAAGTTGTTAAGATTCTGACAACTGAGGCTCGGTCAAATGTCATCATGATTTGCAAATGCTGAAGAAAGAGATTAAAGAGACGGATGTACCATTTGGTCAGCTTTAGCACCAACTTACACACTCGCAGATGAGATCTTTAAGGCATATAATTTCCATTAAGATCAGTGTCAGGTAATACAGTGACCATGAGAGAGTGGATACAGTGATATGAGCTCAACGGAGAGAAAGAAAATGGCAGAGAACAATTCTCTCCTTGAGCGTGACCGATAATTGGGCAGCAGTTTGATCAGTGGATATAGCAGCACCAACATGGTATGGAAGGCATTTGAAGAAGTCTTGTCACAAAACAGCGTAACACATCAGATCCAGCCAAGTTGAGACAAGGTGACTTTGGATTTGGCAGCCCCATACGGTATTCTGCCCTCTTGAGAAATGCTCTTGTATGGGAGTGTTTGCAGTAGCCTATGTGAGCCTGGCAGGGGTACAGCGCTGGTTTCCTTGACTTCTTCTTGAACAGATGTGCAGCTATTTGTCTTTGCCTACCTTGGCTGTGCATGTTAACTTAATTGTCCTGTAATTGATCGTAGAAGATGCTAATGTGCCATGTGGTCCTAAGGGTGACTGCCAGGAGGTTGCACAACACTGAGAGCAGAATTGGGTTTCAGGTGGTAGAATTTTCATTTTGGTGGCCCAAAAGTTTAGTCTGTGCTGCATTTGATGTGATTTTTTAAAGTATGTTATCACTAGTGTATAATCACCCGAGATAAGAATTGTGTCACCTTAGAATGAACCATTTATATCTACAGAGGGGGCAGGTCCTCTTCCAGGGAGGCCACCATGTTGCATCGTTTCTACAGTAGCCCAGAACAGCCAAACACTGGCTCTAGATAGGGTCAAAAACCTGCTCATTCAGTATATTCAGATAGTGAGCTGACCCCATTTTTTTGGACACATAAAGTTGCTGTTGCTTGACCTGAGCAACTGAAACAACCCCAGAGCATAACACTGCCCCCACAGGCTTGTACGGTAGGCACAAGGCATGATGGGAGCATCACTTCATCTGCCTCTCTTCTTACCCTGATGCCCCCATCACTCTGAAACAGGTAAATCTGGATTAATCAGACACATGACCCTTTTCCATTGCTCCAAGTCCAATTTATGCTACCTTTTTTAAGAAATGAGAAGCTGCTTGCTGCATCAGTTTGAGTTAAATAACTTGTTGCCAGCTGAAACATATTAATCACTGCAGTAATTATCCAATGGAAGGCTCTTACCTATTTGCTTAGTTAAATCCAGGTGGTGACTTTTTTTGGCCAGGCTGTGTATGTTAAGTTTCTTAATTTTTGTGTAGTTACCCAGGTTGAGTAAAGTTTGCAGAGTAAAAGCAGTTTCTTCAGCTGCTTCAGCTTACGCCTTTGAAGTGAGTAATTGTACTATAATGTGTAACGAAATTCTGTTAAAATGGATTTTCTAAAACATTTGTATCGAAACAGTCAAGGTATTGGCATTCAAAATTTTTGAACAATACACAGCCCTCGGCTTAACAGCTTCCACTTGGACAGGTGAACCTTGTTAGCATAGTTTGCTAATGTTAACAGCAATTCTCATTAGATGTTACTTCTAACCTATTTCAACATCTGCTGGTTCACTGGCAAATGTCACACTCAGCGCTCATCCCACAGCATTTATGTTTGTTACTTTGTGATTCGAATGACAACAACTAGCAGCGTGCAACAGAAAAATGAATAAAATTTAAATAGGACTTTTTCTTTTTCTGATAATTAATAATTTATTCTGACTGCATTTCAGGCAAGAAGAGGTCTTTACTTAATTTGTTCACTGGAGAATGCAAGTTGATTAACATCACTATAAAAATACAAGATGCAAACATGGAAGATTTTCAGCAAAAATGCTAATCTGTATTCCCTAGTCAGGTAACAAAAACAAATACAAATATACAGTATATTGTTAACAAGGAAAAAATATATTGTGAAACAAGTGAAACAAGTTAGAAGTGGTGACACACTTGCCACTTAAAAGTTTAGTTTAGTTTACACTCTTTATGGTTAAGGATGACATTTAAGTCTAAATCACATTTATACTTAGTGTCTTACACTCTCACTAACAGTTTTAACAACATTACAGCCTAAGACAACATAATGAGTGACAACAAAGCCATAATGACCTTAAGTATCTTGCTTAATTATACTAAGCAGCTGTATTTAACAGATTGTAATTCTGTGTCCGTATGCCAGCTTCTGTTCACCAATCATTTCCCATGACAGTATTTCACATTCTTAAGCCAAGGTGAAGAAATGACACACATCTGTTCATCTTTATGGTATGTACAGTATAAATGTGCGTGTGTGCAAGACTTCCACAAAGACAGACAGAGAGACATGCTATGTCATGGAGGATATATTCTCCTCCAGCTAGCCCAGTTAACACTATTAATGGCTTCCCAGCATGTCCAAAAGCTGTCTTGCTCCCTCATTAGGAGGAAGTGTCACTGCCTGGACCTTTGCTAAAAGGGACCCCTGCTGTGAACTGAAACAGAGAGCAGACCCACTATCTACTGGGGCCGCCCTTGAGCGTCTCTCTCTCTCTCTCTCTCTCTTCTCTCTCTCTCTCGTCTCTCTCTCCTCTCAACTCCTTTCTTTCTTTGTCTCTAAACCCATCCATCACTACTTTTCCTGTTTTATCCAGGACCCGAGGAGGACTTCTTAATTAGTGCAGTCATTAAAAGTAAAAAATCTTACAAAGATGCAGTGGAGGCATGCGCTAATTCCACATTCAGATGCCATCATCCCTCCATCGAAGGGATAGACTGGATGGACTGAATATGCCACTTTATAATGAAAAGAGCTAAAAATATCTAGCCACTCATTTTTAATACAGTAATTTATCCATTTGAAAAACCATCAAGACTTACTTAATTCTCTTTAAGATGTCAATGCACATGTACAGTATGAGGCTAGCGTGAGCACTGCAGACACATGGGAAGAGATGAACTGGTGGTGAAATGGTCATTATTACCAATGTAATGAAATAAAAGCTAAAAGTGTAAAAGTGCAACTTCAAAGGGAGAATCCCCTCAGCAAGCTAATACATACATATAGTTGTAATGACAAGTCAAGTCAATTTCATTAATATAGTGCGGCACGATGGTGCAGTGGTTAGCACTGTCCTCAGAGCAAGAGGGTCCTGAGTTGAGGCAGGGCCTTTCTGTGTGGAGTTTGCATGTTCTCCACATGTCCGCCCGACGATGAACTGGTGACTTGTCCAGGGTGTGCCCTGCCTCTCGCCCAGCATCAGCTGGGATAGGCTCCAGCCACCCTGCAACCCATCAGCATAAGTGGGTACGGATGATGGATGGATGGATGTACAGTGCCAAACCATAACAGAAGATATCTCAGCAAATTTTTTATAGACAGCAGATCTAGACCATACTTTTTATCATATTATTTACAGAGACACAATACTTCCCACCAAGAGCAAGCACCAATGGCTCATTTATATTTCCTTTATGTCCAAAAAAAGATCTGTCCATTTCAAACAATGTAATCATTGTTGCCCACATACTTCCATACGGTGTTTTCAGTGGCATGGAAGTTAAGCAATTCATCCACTAGAAGGTGCCAAAAGTTTCTGACAACAACAAACATGACGACACTGGGAGGAATTGTAATAATGTACCTGTTGAGAAAGAGGCAAAAGGAGAGGCAGTGTCTCTTGCACTATTGGCTACTTCCAGTGGTACTGCTTGGCTTAGTCTGTATCTGTAAGCTTTCAGAAGACATGCACAAATACAGATTAAATGAATGTAGAGGACAGATAGAGGGCTTCGTCTAGATACGTATGCGTATTTAACGCTTAGCATAATGGCATAAGGACAGTGATGAGGAAAAACTTCCTTTAACAGACAAAACCTTGAGCAGACCAGATTCTATGATGGGTGACCATCAATGTGACCAGACGACAAATAATTTTTAAAATTTCAATTTGATTCCAGCACTGCAGTAGATAACCACAATCAGAGCCAGAGCAGAGGCCATGGTGCCAGAGCCTCAACAACTCCTTCAAGCTCAAAGCAGCCACAGTGAGCACAGGATGTAGCAGGGCCCATACTTCCATGCATTCTTTACGTTGGCACGGATTTAAGCAATACATCCACTGGAGGACGCTGCTCACAGTCAAAAGTTACCCAAAGAAGAAGAAGTTTCAACAAAAATGTGATGCAGGGCAGGTTTGTAATGAGAATCTTTTCACTAAGTAACTGACGACAAATGTCATGTCCAAAACTGTATTTTTAAAATTCTTCATTGTGTCCTGTGGTCACGTCAGACTTGAACAATTGTTACGCTTGCCACACTTTCCCCCACAACTTCCGGTGGTACTGTTCCAGTTTGTGTGTATATCCATTAGCAAACGTGCACAAATACAGACAAAATGAACACAGAGTATGAACAGAAGGCTCCATCTGAAACCTATGCATATCTAATATTTAGCATAAATTAGCTTTTGGGTGACAGTGATTAAGAAAAAACTTCTGCTTACAGCCAGAAACCTCAAGCGGAACTCTATTGTGGGTGGCCATCCAAGCCAGCCACACAATTAAGTAATCATTTTTATTTTATTGTTATTATATCAGTAATGTGGAAGATGACTCTATACAGTTCCAGGGCCAGAGCAGAGGCCACGATGGCTGCAGGATGTAGCACAGGCCTTCCAACAGGAGCCCTCCAACGCCACCTTAATCTAGCCAAAAGCAGCCAGCGGACGGAGCAGAGGCCACAATGAAGCCCGCAAACACAGACTCTTTCGCCCTCAAAGCACCCACTGGATGGAGCAGATCACCATGTCTTCTAAGAAGGTCAGTATGGAAAACTGAGAAGGTTCCTGGCACTTTGCCACAGCTGCCCCCAAGACTCAAATCCAAACAAAATCCTGGTGACCTGGCAACCCACAAAGAACCCCCTGCAGCTGTTCAAAAAGTTGTTTGACTGTTTGATCAATTGACCAGTGTTTCTCAAACTTTTTACCACCTCAGAAAATACTCTCCAAGTATCACCATTATGGCCAATGTTAAAATACAGTAGTGTAGGCCAGCTGCAGATAGCTCAGATAGTTGAGTTTTCAAGTTCCTGAGCCTGATCATTTACGTGGATATAAGCTTTTTTCCAAAACTGAGGGACATGTGGTAAATTAAGGGCAGTTTTCATGCTCCATTCAAGGCATTTCCAGGAATCTGCACATAAGTGATCCAGACCTTGAAAATAACAATAAAAAAAAAAAAAAAAAAAAGCACACCAGCACACGACCACCTGCACAGGATCAAGCCACTCTAGGACTCTGCACAGCCTGTCTGTGCAGAGTCCTGTCATAACCTGTCAATAGATGAACATATGGTTGCCACAAATGCAAAACTTGGCACCAAGCAGTACAGCAAGGACATCGGGTTTTGTGCCCTGTCCAAATGACGCAGAATACTCTTTGTGCTGGCTGATAATAACGGATACAATGTCAATTTTTCCTTGTTTTCCGGAAAGTCACATTGCATCTGGAAAGGGACTGTCATGATGCAGTGATTTTGCTTGTCTACAAGGACTGCCTGGGCTCTGGTTATCACATATATTGTGATAACTATTACACAAGCCCAGCACCGTTCAGACACCTCACTGACTTTGGCTTTAGAGCTTGTGGCACCTGCTGTGCTGGACCAATCGACACAGCAACAACAAAAGAAAATGCTCTCATCAGGAGGTCCCTGAGAGGCTCTGTACGTTGGATTAGAGACAGCAAGCTTCTTTTTGGGGGAAAGTTTTTGTGAAATGGATGAAGACAAGAGAGATCTGTGTTTGTTCCATCATTCATTCAGAGGATAATTGATACCAAGTTTCTGTTTCTGAGTTTAAGAACTTAGGTTGATGTTTTCATTTATATTTGATATAACTATGTTTGATTTTCTCTGTGTACCTTTTTCTATGTAATGTACATGTACATGTATATGTGGTTGTGGTTTTCATTGAACATTCTGACCTGATGAAGATCCAAGTGGGATCAAAACGTTGCTTATTAATCTTCTGTGGCATGGAGTGAGTGTCCAGGTGTTCCCTTTATTCTTTGACGCTGTTTCTGATAGCCTTGCACCTACGTGATGTGCATGTAATTACCCCCCGCCCACCATTCATACCACAGACTCTGAGGGAAACAGTTGCAAGAAGAAAGAAAACCAGTGATGGTGGATACGAGAGGATCTTCATTGTATCTTCAGGTGTTATTTATAACTGTTATAGGTAAGGGTGTCTTTTACTGAACACTGTTGATGAACAGTGACTAATAAAGGTTATCCATTGATTCAGCAGGCCCATGGGGGTTGTGTACCTGTCTGATTACCTACTACAGGATATATATTCTCCATCTCAATATCAAGAACTGGTATAAGACACTATTTTTACACTTTTTTGACATTGCTGCCACCAACACATACATATTGTACATGTGTGGTGAAGAGGTAAGGCCGATGACCCACCAGGCATTTCGAGAGCAGCTTGCAGCTGGGCTGCTCGGGGCCCCACTGAACTTTTCGGTCCCTGACAGGGTCTAGATATCCATATACAGTATGTGTGGCAAGTGCACCTGGCTGAGATGAGGGAAGCCCAAAGAGGGCAACAGAAGGCAACAGAAGGGAAGAGAAAGTGCACACTGTGTAAAGTAGTACTCCTTTCATGTGTAAGGTACTGTATAACAGGTGCCTCTCTGCATGATTGTGGACAGAAACTGCTGTGAAATAAACTACAGATGGAGGTTTCAGAGTTCCAGGAAAATCCTTCTCTATGTTACCCTGGTCTTGTTTTTTTAATTAAAAAAAAGATGAACTTGATGAACCTTGTGTGGGTGTTTCTACAGTTATTACTTTATTTCTTGACTTTTCCCGTGCAGTATATCTTATTTAATGAACTCACTGGATGGCAGAGGACTTGTGGATGTAAAACACTTGATGATACAGTAAAAAAAATCACCTCAAAATTGGCAAACAAACAAAACGATGACATATCAGAACAGTGGTCGGATATGTCATCAATGGTAGGCTGCAAAGGGTTAACGTGATCAGTGATTCTGCAATAATTCAGACTGGATAATGGAAAGCTTCTTTACATAACCAGTCCATCTATATTACTCATCATAATAATTAAAGATGTATGAAGCGTAATGACATTCTTCGCTGGGTGCATGAATTACCGACTGCAATGAGTGAAATGATCAGTGTGATCAACTATGTTTATATGACTTTTCACAGATTGTTAGACATTTTGTGGCTGTTTGGGGAAAAAGAAACACAGACTACACCAACAATCAAATGGGTGTGAAAGCAGTCAGTGCAAAGAGAACTGCATTATTTTGTCTGAACTTACCTTTAGAGATACTGTTAGATGTACCTGTAGAGAAAGAAACTACCATTCAGACTCATTTACAGTAGAAAAATGAATCTACACATGAACATATTTATTCAGAAGCAGCTCTGAGCATAGATGTTTTTGCATCTACTGGCTTGTGTCTAAATAGCTAATTTAATTCAGGCTGAATGACCCTCTTATGATCTAATAGCAGTAATTGTGTTTTTGGCTTCAGCTGTGAGATGACCTTTGCTGTTCAGCTGGCTCTCAAGCCATACTGGCACTGTGTGCGATGTAATTTTAATATTATGAAAACATCGCTGTAACATAGCCTTGAAAAATAAATGCCCTATTTCAGTTACTGAACAGGCATAAATGGAGCAAGCAACAAGAGGGTCTGATCCCACTGAGACTGCTGCACTGCTGTCTTTGGTCAGGTCTACCAAGCAGACTGTTACGTTGATGTCTTATTGTTACTTGTTAAAAACAGGGTTAGGGTGATAAACGATCAATAACACCTGTGATTAGCAATCAATAACCTACATATTTACTATATCTAGTTAATTGTCAAGTCAAGATTGTGAAAACAAACTAACTCAGCTTCAGTTTATTATAGTTCTTGGGTAATATGATTTGTCACATATAAATATTTTGGTATGGATCTTGAAAAGAATATTGATATTATAAGCAGTCCATAGATTAATGTGTACAAAGCACCTAAATTCAATATCTCTCACCAAATACATTATGTATTTGTTTATTTATAGGGCAAACTGCACATAAAACACTGACATTTGTAAATGTGCTGGGGTTAACTCGACACACACATGATAAGAAGCATTAGAGCATAATAAAGTCACATTGAATACAGAGGTATAGAGGAAACATAAACAAGTTCTATAAAAAACATTGGATCATTCATGAGTAGCCTAGATCTGATAGATTTTAACCTTATTTTGATTTTAACCCTAGACCCTGTTGTGTGTGTCAATCATTTTAAAATCATTCCCAGTGAATAAAAACATGGAAAAAAGTTCTGAGCTTTGTGTTGTAGATACGTTTAAGTTGTCATTAATAACTGGAACTGAAATGTACATCATAACCTTGAGATCTGTGATTTTTTTTTTTTTCCTAACGCTGCCGTAAATAGCGGGATCTACTCGACTGTCACTGCCAGACATGGACGCTGTTGTCTGCTGGTAAAGTGCGATGAAGAGTTGGTAGGGAGGACTGACTGGGTTGCAGCTTTACCATGTATAAATCCAGCTATTTTTCTCATATAGTATAAATTGACAAAAACACTAATTACAACACGCACGACACTGTAAGTTTTTTTTTTTAACTTGAAATCACATCACATAATCACCATCAGTAAACAGCAGGACTAGAGTTTTAAGGGAAACGGGATTCCCGGGAAATTTAATCAAGATGGGAAATCTAATTAAGATGGGAAATCTAATCACGGGGTGGGAAAAATGCTTTATCAATTTATCTTTTTTAAACACAGAACTTATTAAAATATATTCAGAAAAATGTAAGCTGACAGTTTACTGTCATAAAACATGCAGCAGTTTTTGTGTGTGTGTGTGTGTTGTGGGGTGTGTGTGTGGTGTGCGTGTGCTGGTAAAACACAACACAGCCTATTAATTAACACAAAGCGCTATGATTAAAAAGCACATGCATGCTCTGAGTCTGACCTTGTGGGATTGCGCCTCTATTGTAGGCAGTATGGTAACACCTTTTGGCCCATCAGATTCATTCTGTTGCAGGCTGACCTCTTGTGATTACACCTGTACTGTAGTTAATATGGCTGGCTCACTGAATTCATCTGTTGCAGGTAGCTCGCACTCGCGGGCTCAGCTCGCACCAGCGGAGCAGCCGTAAAATACTTAGTTTAATAGAATGGCTTAGAAAACACAAAATGATTTGCTTTAACAAATTTTGTTAGTTTGTAAAATATCACTTTCATGAGGTTGTTATTCTCAGAAGACAAATCACAGCCAAAACTTGGCATTTCATAATTCTGGCAGTCGCAGTCGAACAGCAGATATAACGAAGCTCGAGCTGGATGCAAAGCTTATATTAATTCTAATGTTGATGGACATAAATTGTGTTCTTTTGCCTTGATAATGATCAAAATAATACACAAAAACAGTCATGTTAGGAACACATATATGGAAAATAGTCCTTGTTGCATTTAGTATTGCTTGAAATGACCAGGGCTTATGAAGGTATGCCTTAAAAAAAAAAAAAAAAAAAACTTTATTTCTGGGTTTCTTTTGGCTTTTTTTCTCAGGATAGAAAAAGTCTCATTTACGGGGAAAATATTAAGCCATAAGCAGGACCTACTCAGCTGTCACTGCTGGAGAAGGAGGCTGTGTAGCCAAGAGTCGGTAGGGAGGAAACGATATTTAAAATCTTCTTGACTGTTTTTGTTCGAGTGTTCCCATGATTTGGAGACTCACTCACAAAAACACTGCCCCGTAGCACTACTAGTGGTCACAAACTGTTTGTAGTATCTTAAAGTAACTTTGTACAGTTTGGCCTATCTAATTGTCTGGCAGTCACTAACTCACCTGTCATTCCAGATCCTGTTGTTATCGGAGCAGCAGCAGCTCTCAGTGTGTTTCCACCGGCTCCAGTCACCTGATTACCACACCTGTCTGCACACCTGCTTCCCGTTCCCTAATTACTCTGCTGCCCTACAAAGGCAGAGTGCAGGAACTACAGAAAAAGAGTTTTAAAGTTTAAAGTTTTCATGCTTTCATTGTATTTCTTCTTAGGTTGACTATCAGTTTCCTTCGACACCTTGTTAAATCATTCACTGAACCTTCACAGCCTTTTTTGGAAGTTTGCCTGCTTGTTTATGCTCCTTAATTCGAACTTACCTCTTTTGATCATCCACCTGTTACTTAATCCTGACTGCCTTGTTTGACAGCAGCTGAACTTTGTAACCTAAATGCCTTGTCTGTGACTCATAAATTTAGCATTTGAATTAAAACGCTGTTGTGAACTTCTTCTCCCAAAATACATTCAAATGAATCCACCGTGGCTGTCACTAGGAATTACAATCAAAGTTTAAGTAATTTAGGCTATGCATGAGTTTGTCTGAAACTGAGTGGGGAAAGCGGAGGGAAAAACAAACAAATGTATTCATTATGATTAGCTTATCTTTTGGTTATTTAATTTATTTTACACTGATCTTCTGTTTACTTAAGGTGAATAACCACAACAAACACAACAGTATCAAATGTAAAACAGTGTTGTAATTGGTAGTGTTCGTGCCATGCACTCTACTGTATTACTACAGTAGTATTCCCCTGAGTACTACATCAGTGTTTTTTTTTTAGAAGTTTTATAGTCTTTATTTGAGTCAGTTGATGATCACTGACCTGAGCAACTGTACTAACTCATTTATTGACTTGCACTGTGGTAAGACAGTGTCAGGTCCAACCAACCATCACATAAACATACTCCTGGATGCAACCAACCAACAAAACCTATCCAGGCAGCAAAGCCTGACTGCACTCAGCTGAACTTACACTTCAGGTACGTTCAAAAGAAGAACAGTCACAAGTGCAGAACACAAAGACTGCATTCAGATGTGTTTTTTGTTTTAAGGCATGATAGAAAACAGGGAAACACGTTAGAGTGCAATTTGTGAAGCTTATTTTAGTTATATTTGTCATTTTCACATTCACACCAGAGTGCAAATATCTGCACTGTGATCAAATGATTTTTTTTTCTGAATTCAAAGGATCATGATGACTGCTTTCATGTTCCATTTACAGTCATTTACCAATGGACATGTGTGCCATGAATTCTGGGACTTTGGGGACAGCAAAGGATACACCTCTTGTGCAAAATAAGCATTCCTTGGTAACCTTTGGAGGAACCATTGAAATGGAGCAGTCCCTGTCAAATTGTTATGATGTATTCGGTCTAGAAATGGGGGCTTATGAGGATCTAGCCTCTGAAATGGGACACAGCCTAAGAACATATGGAAGGAGGAGGGAAACTCCTGACTTAGCAATTTCAAAAGGAACCTGCTGGTCCTGACATGATTTAGTGGATTATCCAGGTAACCATGAGTCCGACAAACATTAATTCATCTCAGCAAATTCATTTGACACTGACAGAGTTATGAGAACTGTATCTGGAGAAGGAGATTGTGTTTCAACAAAAGAGTCAAGTCACAACCTTTCCAGTGTGCCCCATGAGACCTAAATTCAGTCTGTAGTTTTTCTCATTACACATCTTCAGTCATATACTTCAACAATTTTACAACAAACTGAAATGGTCTTGACTTTAACTGTTGACCAACATTGTGTGCGTGATTCATTGCATAATTCAAACTGGATCAAAAAATACATTTGTCTCTTGCCATCGACTAGAGTTCATATATTCAGATCCCATGGTGGTCCACTGGAAGAGGCGTGACTTAGGCACTCCATGGGATTCTCAGTGGAGCGCTTATCTCAAAATCCAGTGAACACTAGAACTAGCACATATGTAAACATGCAAACTCATGCAACATGTTACAAAGCTGAGATTTTTTTTTTTTTTTATGCCAATCATTTTGATACACAACACAGCAGCAGGTTTGATCAGCACCATGAACCTGCAAACAAACAATTACAAAACAGAGGCAACTCACTGTTTAAGACTCGCAGTAATTCATATATAAATTCCAACAAAAATGGTCCTGTTATATTGGCAACGGTCTAGACAATCCAATCCAGTAACCTATTTAGTCCAACAAATAATTCCCAATTATAAATACCTACAAACTGCACAAACCTACCACTTTTGTCTGTCACAATACACCACTACCATGTATCTTGCGGTATCTTGGCGGCAAGATGGCCGCTAAGTCTGGCCTTTTGACTGACACCTGACCTGAGCCAATAGGAGCCTCCATGTCGTACAATAGCCAATGAGAGTCCGAGTTGAGAGGAAATACCCACCTCTTAACAAGGGAAAAAAACTCTAGTGATTTTATCCTTCAGTTACTCTGATTTCTTTAAACCAGTCACAAACATCTTGGGTGGCACTAAGCCCAGGATGCAGCAATGGTGCTGCTGCAAAATAGCGTTGAGAGGGAACTTGTTCTGGTGGAACATTTGCACGTTGGAAGTCAAGCTCTGGAACTAAAATGACTACATTACTGGTAACAGCTGTTAGCTTGTTTACGTTCATAGCATTAGCATCCAGGGTGCTAATTTGCCGTTTTCAGCGTGTAAGGTTGCAGCTCGGAGGTTTTTTTGTTGTTTGGGGGACTTTGAAAACGTGGATGCAGACGCCACGATACCGATGTGAGCGATGGCAGCAGTTATACCAGCAGTGTGCATCTGGTGAGTCAGACTATAACTTGGATGAGTGTTTTAGGAGTCAAAAAGTGAAAAGTGAGATTTAACTATCCTGCATCAATATCTGCAACTTAAATTGCTGAGTCTATGTGATTCATTAGCTTTTCTCTGCCTTACATAAACACTGACTATACTATACATAACTATACACGCACGCACACCCACAGACTTGGAATAACATGTGACCTAGATAACCTTTCGTGCCTACACTTCTCTCAGAGATCTAAAAATAGCTGCCAACATTAAATGAAATATGACTGCACTTCAACGTAAATAATGCAATGAGTGGTTAAAGACACAGACATCTAGACCACCAGGCTGTTTGACATTCACGACTCTCGACAAATATTCATTTCCATTTGTTCCACTGGTGTTAGTGTGGTTTGACACTTGACTATGAAACACTGCATTTCATCATGGCATAAAAGCTTTTTATTTTGAAAAGTGTTTTGATTGTTAAACGGAATATTTAACATCCTATTGGACTAGTTTAGTGGAACAGTACGTGATTCAACCATTCGATACATCTGGCCACCCCTCTGTTCAAAGAGATTTCCACCTGTCCTGGATCTGGTTGGGTCAGTCACAGCTGTTTATTTAATATGGTGTGGGTTTAATATGATGATTGACAGAGGGGCTTACCCTGTCCAGATCTGGAAATACATGTCAGTGACATTTCAAGTGGGACACATGACATGTGATCGGGCATGATCACGCTGTCAAACTACTTAGTACTGATCAAATATGAAGATACTGTTTCTACATTGCCTACATCTCACCTCAGATGTTTTCAGAAACACATTTAGTGTATTTTTGTACATTAAATGTAATGTAATTTCAGAAAGTTTTCACAAGGCTGCCATTTTTTCTGTTTGAAAATATACCAAGGAGCCCTCCAACTTGCATGTGTTGCTTAAGGATGTAGCAAGGAGAAGTGGATACAGCGTTGGAAGAGAGCCTCTGTTCATTCCTATGAGAGCTGCTCAATGGCGCATGGAGCGAACTTCCGCGTACGATCTTTGCATAGCCTATGCTCCACAATGTACCAATGTTAGCAGGGCTAGCTAACTAGCGAGCTAACAATTTACGTAGATAAGCTAGCTAGTTGACTAGCCTTTTTCTAACTTAAGACAAGGCTATATCACTTTTACAGGTTTCCATCAGCCCCAAAACATCTACCTATCTTTGAAATTTAAGATGTAGCATATCTAAGTGAAGGAAACAGAAAAGGAGGAGCTGACTGAGATTCCGAAAAGGGGTGGGACTCAGGACGGATCATTTGCATCCAGATGCATTTTGGTTTCTAGCCACTGGAAATAAAAAATGAGCAGAGAGATATCAGACTACATTTACATTTGTGATGCCAGGCTATGAATCACCCACTGTGATAGTGAAAACAATTACATATTTTTTAAAGATTTTACACATTATAGGGGACACTGCATACATAAGGTACTGTGGTGCCCTCCATAGTTCCATATTGAGACAGCATGTATATGCAATGCCATTTTGATTCACTGTCTTTTACTTACATAAATTTGATGAGTATACGGTATATTAATCTTAAAATATCCAAGTTTACCTATAGTCCAGTCCACCCAAATCAAGCTTTTTAAAATTCTCTTTCTATTTGGCGTACTTTTACAGGCTAAGCTGTCATACAGAGGAACATAATTAAAACAACAATTATTGAGGGCTGAGCTGAATAGATTGATCTGCTAACACTTTATTAAATCGTGATCAGATCTAACTGGATGTGACATCCTGTACAGACTGTGAAGGCTGTTGGAAACTGTCTGTTGCCTGATCTAATCCACTTTCCAGGTGAGGTGTAGTTCATCTTGAACAAGCCTATGGCCTGGACACATGAATGGAACAGAGCCAATTTTAACGTATCTAGTAATGCCTGCATTTTTCTGACAAGTCTGTGTGTGTGTGTGTGTGTGTGTGTGTGTGTGTGTGTGTGTGTGTGTGTGTGTCAGACAGCAACACACCTAGGTCAGTGTTTTATGGCAGATAATGACATCACCTGCAAAGTGACTTTTAAATAAAATCTAATTATCTCACAAAGTAAAAGTAGTATCACACTAATTAGGGCACAGACATCTCACCTCTATTCTATTAGCAAAAGCCTCACGCTCGCCTGGCAGGCGTTCCTCAAGAACATTAGAGGTGGTTTCTGGGCTTTCCATCACAGTCACATGTACACATGACTGGAGCACCCAATTCATGCCCAATGAAACACCTGTGTGTGCACGTGAACTGCACAGGATGTTTAAAATCTCAGAGTAATAAAAACGTCAGTATTGTCTGAGAGCCGCCTGAAACCCAGTTCTTCAAATATGAGTCATCACCACGCTTTTCCTGGCAATATCCTCTGATGAAATAATCCACTGTTCACACACAGTGTTGTACACACTCACACAAACAAAAAAGATGATACTCCCACATTAATGTAGCTCCAATTGAAACCTATTACTTTTTCCTGTATCTAATTTTATCTGTCTCTTTGCGTGGATGTGTTCTCCCTTAAAAAATCTCTCAAATGTCAGTGTAGCTCGAACTGACTTAAAATGTGCCAAATAGAGATGACTTCATACTTGAATGCGTACATTGTATGCTGTTTTTTAACCACTTGAGATAGACGTACGTCATGTTGTTTGAGAAAATATGCACGGTGGTTTTCATGTGATCCACCCTCACTGACTCAAAGCTTTATTCCTGATAAGCAAATGGAATCAGATCACTCTGAAACTGACAATCACTTGAGGGTTCTCGTGCGATCTTCATGCAAACTTTGAGTAAGTTACTAGTAGTTCACTCAGCAGAGAGCAGATCCCCACAACGCAACAGATGGTGAAGCACCTACTGCAATGCCACCACAATTGCCAGATGCAACCGGCGGAAATTTATAAAGCTCCACCAACATTAACATGACCCTCACAGACATTGTCCCGAGCAAAAACAAGATTTCAAACTGAAGCAGCTGTTGATCACTTTTGCTGCCCCTAGTGGACATTTAAGAAGAGCGAGAAGTCAGCTGTCAATGGTCGCATTAAACAGAGAAGTCAAAAAATAGAATTACTGCCTCGCAATCATGGTTCGAATTACGGGGGAGCTAGGGGGAGCTGGGCTCACCTGAAAAGGACATGAGCTCCCCTGAAAGCCTCATTTGGGACATTTGGGGGGAGCTCTAATATATGATGGTCCTGAAATAAATAATAACAGTGAAAATATGGCAAAGTTTTGTGTTTATTCGCACATTTTATGTATTGTCACTAATTAATACGATGCTGTGTGCGCTGTTGTGTGCACCACCGTGACCGCTGCGCTGTCCGTGGTTCTGACACGGAGCAGAGGTGACTGATAGACTTAACATCTTACTTCGGTTCCTGTTTGCTTTTTGTTGTTGCAAATTGAACTTTTGGTCTGAATTCCACTTTCTCCCGATTGTAACAATCCACAGACAGAAGGGAAACGACAGTGAGCCGATAGGACAGTCAGTAAGGAGAGAGTGTGTGAGAGAGAGATGCACGCAGCAGAACAGCTGTTTCTCTGTCTGTGACATTTCATAAAGTTGTCCCATGTAAAAACAAATGTGAGTTAATTTTGATTTAAGATCTCTCCACATTAGTTTACATTCACAAAGATCAGATTATGACGTTAATATTGAGGCCAAAACGCATTGAAGGCGTCTGACTCGGCAGAACGCGCACTGAGAGCATTGTGATGCGCGTCAATTTAATGCCTCCACTGTGAACTCGTTTACATTTTGTAGCGTCAGATGAGGACAAGAGGAGTTTTTTTCTGCAGTACGTGTTTGAGGAGAGTTAAATGGAATAAAGAAAACGGTAATGGACTTGAGGAGGGAGTGCTGTAGCTACACCTGAAACAAGGTAGTAGAAAAAAAAAAAAAACGACCCGCGGGGGGGGGGGGGGGGGAGTGTAGTGGAGTGCAATAGGGCTCCCCCGAAAGCCATTGTATAATTCGAACCCTGCTCGCAATTGTATGTCTCCATCAACCAGTCAAATTACAGTTTACATCCATGTCTGTCCAGACTCCTATAATGTATGAAGTGAAGACTTTGGAGGAATTAAATATGGAACTGACCACTATATTGACCTGAAACACTGAAGTTATCACGATACATGTGCGATTCCTTTGAATAACACGCTGTCTTCACTTACAGACTTCTTTTTTTTTGTTTTACAGAGAAATACAGAGGACTGATAGAAAGCTGATCATTATGATGCCACAGTGAAGTTGACCTTTGACCTTTTGGATATGAAATGTCATCACCCTATCATTTGTCCCTTCTACATATTCGTGTGCAGTTTTGTCATAATTAGCATTAGCATAATTCTTGAGTTATGGAAGTCACCATGACCTTTGACCAGCGAAATCTTAGCAGTTCATCTTGGAGTCCCAGTGGACATTTGTGTCAATAAATGCATAAAAGCACGAAAGGTCTTTCAATGTTTTTAAAGGATTCTGAGTCCCAGTGGTCCTGGGATCCGAAAAAAAAAAAAAAAAAGCAAGTCCAGTGATCACATACACATGCACACTCACTCACTCACTCACTCACATGTACACAGAGAAGTGATTACATGATAGTTTAATATGAAATAAGAAGACACTGAATTATGTGGCTTGTCTGAATTAATTAAAGAGCCATTTAACTTCAGTCCATTTTCCAGATTTGAAAGGCCTTCAGGTTTTAAATTGACCACTTAAGTTCTTAATCCAGCTTAGTGAGACATGCCTTCAGGTACACCTCTTCTTGAGTCTTTTTTTTAGGCCATTTCTGCCTCTGAGCTAATTGGAACATCAAATCAATATTTACTGTCCCATGGCCATGCCCACTGAATTTTGACAAACCAACCATTCTCCAAAAGCTGGGGGCAAACACACACTGATGCTTCTATAAGTGCATGAACTGAAAGAGGGCAATCAGATTGCAGGTACATATTTTTAATTTCTGACACTTATGTTCTGCTTAAAACTGAATTAAATATGTAAATAATCAATCTTTCATTACCACAGGGGATGGCAATTAACCACAACAACTACTAGGTTCATATATTTTTTTTCCATGATGCTAGGCCTTTCTTGTTTTACATTAAAATGAGTGTTGAATTAATGAATCAGTGCTTTAAAAATTCAACAAGCAACACAAGGGCCAGTAACGACCCTCAAGGATGGATTGAATGACTTTCCATGGCCTGACTTCAAACCTGAAAGCTGCAAGTTTTACCAAGTTTTATGTTCTTTTACTGTAGGTTAACCTGTTGAACTTGACTGTGACTGTTGACTGTGTTGTAATATTGAGGGACAGTCGAGAGAAACTATGTTAAACCCCAACTAAATATTGACAGTATTGAGAGTCTGATGCCAGTAACTTTTTTGTCTTTGTTGTTATAGAAGCTCGCTCTGCTCCAGACCAGTGTGTGTATGTGTGTTGCTGTTGTATGTAGCCTTAAATCTACTTGATAGAGTGAAGGTCACAATATGTCTATGAGTGAAAAAGAAATGATCAAACTGCAGGAATTAATTGCAACGTTGTGTGACTATGAATACCAACCAGTAGCTAGTTTGCTCAGACTATAAAGTTGCCTGCTGAGCAGTGAGGTGAGATCCACGGATAACATTACACCTAAAAACACATTATAAACATTTTCGCAAAAGTCATTTAAGTTCTGAACCTTGTAAACAAAGGTGTTGGCTTCACATTGATGATTACATTCATTCAAAAATTTCATGTTTTACCACTTGACTCCAACTTTGGAGTGACACTATTTTATTCAAAGCCAGTACTCCTCACAATGAATATTGATGAAGTTGGTGTCAACACACCGTTAAACTCTGTTCCCATCTACCTTTTGTTTATAGAGGTCAAAGTGGGTGTTTTCACATGTTTTCTTGCCTCATAATGACCTAATTAAAGATGCCAAATCACCAGGTTGTTATCATATGATAAGCTCTACTTGCAAATTTTTGCTCAAAAATGCTTTAAAGCTGCATCAAAGGTTGAAATGAAATCAGCATCTTTTTTTTTTATTCCCCTCATGTAGTTCTGCAAAATAATACATATAAAGCAGTCTAAAGTTTTCCAAGGATATTTTTTTTATGTTTCTAGGACAAAAACAGGGATTGCTGATCCCAGAGGGGTTAAATTCTGACCTCCTGATCTCTTTGACGTAAATGTTAAAATGTGGGGCAGTAAGGTCAGTTTATAAAGAATAGTTACATTTGTGCTACAAACATATACAACTGAATGAAAGTGCTGTCATAATGAGGTCAGAAAATAATTGAACAGTGAAAAAAATACTGTTTAAAGCACATATTCATCCAAAGCACTTCACCGTGCCATTATGAAAAGCATGTTTAACCCTTGCATTGTTTGTTGAAATGTACATATTGAATTCTGAATTAAATGAATCGAATTCTGAGTACAGTAGTGTCGACGATATTTTGTTTACATTTTAAAAATGCCTGTGACCTCATCCTTAACGTAACTAATCCATTATCTGTCTGTGTCTCTGGCAGCCATGAGACTTTAGTGTCTGTGCATTGAAGTTGATCCTTTTCTCTTCATAAAAAGTTTCTGTCGGTATGAAAGTATTTTCTTAAAACAGAAAATGTTGTGTTTACACACTACAGTTCAAAACTTTGAAATCAAATCCTGGCACAGATGCTTGATTCAGTGCAGTAAGGTGGTTGAGTGGACTACTCTATATTTTTTAACAGTCTCTCATGCTTTTAGGTCACAGAAAGTCCTCTTTACAAATAGACGTCATTTTGCATGAAGAGTTTGCCAAAAATGTAATGTTTTGAACAAAACACTGTACGATGGTCCAACTGACAACTGAAAGGACAGAAAAAGACAAAGGTAACTCTGAACAACAATCAAATAAAAATGAAATAACCAGTTAAATTGGTTAGTAAAAGAAACTTTAAAGTTTAGTATCAAAATCTGTGCAGATGTAAATAGGAACAGGTTAATGTTTCAGTGTCAGATGAACAATAATGCCAATAAAAAGCTGGAATCAACAGCCATGTTGTTTTTAGCGAAGCCACTCTTAAAACTCAGGTTTCTTTCATTTGTCACCTGTTAAAAGGACTTTTTTTTAACTCTTTCGAGGGTCTACGGAATGTCACTTACTGTGCTGTACAAATAAAATTTGACTTGATTTGAAAATATAAATGGAAGGTTAGTCTGGGGTTAGCACTATTAGAATTAGATTACTGAATATGAGCTGAACACACTATGGACTGACAGTTTAAAGAGGGCTTAAAGAAAAACAGGTTCCTAATATATTTACAGCTCAGTTGCACTGTTGAAGTTCAATAATGACCGAGTGTTACTTACGCTTTTCTGGAGTGGAAAAGAAAAATCAAAATTGGTATTTGTAGGGAAAATGGTTACAATAACATTCTCACCTGCAACACTGTGGGAACATGGACTTAATGGAAGTTTTAATCATTTAATTATTCTTCTTTTGGGGCCAAAACTGTTTAAATTCTTAATTATACTGTTTGTATCTGTTTTTTTTTTAAAGCCATTATTGTAAGCAGAAGAAAAGCATCAGTGTATTCCAAACTTTTGAATGGTAATGTCAATAAAATTAGATTTTATTTTTTTTTTTTTTTTTTGCATGATGAGACCAATAAATTGGCATAAATACTACACAACAGTCTTTTTAAATGAGAATATATTACTTTCAATTTACCACTTACATCTGTGATAAAATAAAAATGTGTCAAGACCATTAGAAAAAAGAGAAAAAGATATCTTAATTATTGTGTAGTGTGCTACTGGCCATTCTAAAGGCAGTAAAGACTTATGCGCTGCTTACTTTACTGCTTACTGATGGATGCCTGCAGCCCTTCCAGAAGGTTGCTGCAGTCGTCAAAGTGTAAGATGACTAGTCGCTGTATTCTGTACAGTGTGTGCAGGAGTTGAGAAAGGCTTATCTTTCCACCATGTTCTCACTTGGTCAGTGCCCATATGTGTCAAACTATGTCGCTGGAGATACTCCTCTTGTGTATTTTCTGGAAGCACCGTTCTACTGTTTTAATGCTCCGTGGATGAGCGATAAAGTCTGTATATGGAAGAGGTGGGATGGATGGACACACTGGACTTTACTGACTTATGTGAAGCAAAAGTGTTCATTTCTTTTTAAGTTATGTAACATATGTACATGTTCTGTAATGTACATTAGTTATGTTATGAATGTGAAGTTTAACCCAAAGCATGATCATTTCCTAAACCTAACCTTTTGTTGGCTAAACCGCACTGAGCAGTTGTTGTTTTATTTTTTTTCAACTGCAGAGCCCTTCACGTACAAAACTGACACTAGACTGGTGCCTACATACCTACCAAGCTAATGTATGATGAGTGAGGGTGTGTGGATGCTTTATATTGCAAATTGACATGGTATGAAATACCATTTCAGTGGGCATCAGCGCCAACACAGTACGGTCTCATAGCAGCAAAGATAGATAGAACCTGGTATCATCAGTATAATAGTGATAAGAGAATCCATGTGAGCAGATGATCTGACCAAGAGAGGTGGTGTGTATTGAGAAGAGAACACCAGTCTTGAGGTACACCAGAGAAAAGGAAGTAATGCTTAAGCACCTCTTCTTGCCAGGCCCCTTTTCAGTAAACTGGGGTAGGACTCAAACTAAAGAAGCATTGTGCTGGAAGTGACTGGAAGGGTTGGACTGGTTTGAATAAAGTGGATTATTTTGTAATCATCATTTCAAGATGCTGGTAAAGTGCTCCTGAAAGGATTTATCAATATAAGCCTGTGTGACTCAGGTGTCTATAGAGGCAACATACTGCTGCTGCTTCATCTGTTAAATAGGTGTTTGAGGTAAGCCTAACTAAATGTAAAAAATAACTCTCCAATCTTCGCTGTTTTCGACTGAAAGCCGTGAGCCGGTACGCTTACTTAGTCCTGCAAAGTGGTGAATAAAAAGAAAGTCACACACATATCTCCATTCATCTTCAGTGAGCATCTTTAGCATTCATTGTTATGCCCTGGCTTAGGGGAAACCTTGGCACAGCACGAGTAGGTGCTCCCCAGTAACATCCAGTACCAAGTTCAAAAGGAGCAGTTTTTATTTTTCTTCAGAGGGAGAAAATGCCAACATAACAAACAAAAAGAACCCCAAATTAACCCCAACTTCCCTAATAAAAATAAAAGGTAAATAAATGACAAAACTTTAACCTCCTACAAACTAAGTAAACAGGAGAAAAAGGGTTAAAAGAAAAAGGGCTCCTCCCTCCTACGTACTGCTCAACTATTTACAGAGTTGATGTTTTAACTTACTCTATACTCTATCACAACAAGCTTCAGAAAAACTCCACAGAGCACAAACTATCTCATCACAACAATCATCTCAACATGCCAACGTTTCCTGGTGATGGAAAGGCTGGAGGGGAGACAGAGTGAAGTTGGCGCGAGGTTCAAATAGGCCAGGGGTTCCGCCCTCTGACCAATCGCGTGGCAGCAATCAGACGAGGCAGCCAATCATCGGACAGCACCTGCTCCCAATTCACTTACTCATTCATTCATTCCTAATGGAAAGAGAGAGAGAGAGAGAGAGAGAAAACACACACACACCAAGGAAAGGAGACACCCCATGACAGAAAAACATGCAAAAACATCACATTATTCATTGTTACTTTTCTTTCTTTTATGTTGGTATATATTTCTCTCAATTCACCTCCCTGTCCTCCCTCTATACGCTGAAGAAGTCCATATCATTCTTGTGTGGTCATGCAGAAACCAGAGCTGACATGCTCCGCTGGGAAACGTGGTAAAAGGTATGTGAAAACAACTTCCATTATTGGATAAAAGCTGGAGAAAGAAAGAGAAAACCTGCTTGAGAAAATAACTGAATGAGATGGGACGCGAAGCTGCTGCTCTTGGCGGAAAGAATGAAATAAATACACAGAAGCAAAAAGAAGTGAAAGTGATTTATTGTAATTTTTCAAAGACAACACACTCTCCAGAAGTGGCCCATTGTCCTGTGGCTGAATATTGTGAAAAGACTCATATTATATAGCACAAAAGTAGAGGATTGATGGTTCTGTGGAAGTGCAGAATGAAAATTATGCTCAGAGATATTTTGTGGACCTGTTGTTTCATTTTTGTATGGGTTTATTCTCATTGGAACACAACTTGGCTGCTAATGGTTTCCATCTCTTTTCAACACATACCATTGTCATGTCACTTTATGTAACTCCACTGCTAGTGAGATCATTATGATCTTTTCTCTGCTGTCTTCCTCAGACTATGGACCGCAGTGTTTTCCTTTACCAGGCTTCAGCGGCTCTGTGGAAAATTCAGGGGCCCAGGTGGCAGCACCGAATCCCCGGTGGATTACGTCTTTGTGAGAGAAAAATGGGAGGACAGAGCTGCATTATCCGGCATCTTAGTAATTTTAGTCATCTTTCAGTGAGACTCAGAGCCAACCAAAACAAACATTGAAGACACTGTGGCACCTTCCAGGCGAGATGATAGAAGGTCTTGTTATAGAAAAGCCATTACAGTGTCACAGTTACTGAGCTGCCAGCAATGTTAACCCGAGACAAAAAGTAAGACAAATAGAACAATAAATATATTAGAATTTTTCAATCTATATGGGGCAAGAATGTATATTTTCTTTAAAGGTTGAGTAAGATTTGTCCTAGCACATCCAAAGCACAGCAAAAATAATGAGAAAATAAGGAAATACAGGCAGACAACAGCATCTCTGCAGGTGCAGACATCACCACACTTCAACTGGGTCATAAGTGATGATTAAGGGGGATTATGTTTATATAAGTATATATTATTGTCATTTTTTAGTAAAATGCTGCATATTATGCATTTAAATTCTCAAAAGCCTCACCAATAAATATTTTTAGGTTAACAGTGGATCAAATCACTATTATCATGTATAATGCAGGACGATGGTACGGTCGACATCCACGGGGCTCATTTTTGTTGTTGCTCCTTCTTCGACATGCAGACGTAGTCTTGTGCTGAGGTTAATCAGGCAAGTCATTCGAAAATGTTCCTGTTATTCATTGTCTTCTGCAGCCCCTCATGTAAACAAACAGGGTAACCATGGAGATAACAGCATATACTGACATTAAACAGAGGAGACAGTGGCGCGCACTCTGACGTTACGACCTGTCTCCCTGTCCACATGTCAACCCCAGAAACTGAGTTTTTAAATAACTTTACCTTGGTAGTCGTTTTCAAAAAGCTTTAGTAAGCTGTGAGTAACCTATAGAGTGGTTTGTGAGTGGTCGAAAGGCCCAAATGCATAGAAAAAGTTACATTTTTAACAACACCCATGTATGTGCGGACAGGGCCCCAAAGGGTTTTTTTTTTACATCCTTTATCCTTCAAGATTTTTTTTACAGGTCTAGTGTGTAAAATTGACATGGATTTATTGGCAGATTATGGCAGTATGTTTTTATTAGTGTTTTTATTAATCACTTGAAAATAAGAATCATGTTTTTGTTACCTTAGAATGAGCCATTTATATCCACAGAGGGTTCAGGTCCTCTTCCATGTTGCCCCACCGCGTTTTGAACAGACAAATCAAACATAAGCTCTGGGCGTGCTGACTGGCATGTACTGTAGGTAATACACTGACTATGGAGTCCTCATACAACCCGACTTCAAATTTTCCAAACTATCCCTTTAAAGGTGTTCATGCACTCTCCTGATCCAAACAGGTTTGGGCCAAAAGAACAATTTAAATGCACTCAGGTGCCAGTTTATTAGGTACACCTAACTACCACCGATCGAGTCTATTTCAACAGTTCAGTGTTTGTTTGTTTTGTTTGATAGACGCTGATTTAACTTTACAGCCATTTTGGAGTTTGCTGCTGAATTATATTGCCTCATACTATTTCTTATAGTTTGGCAACCCCATTTCTCACGAAAAGATTGGACTACATATTTGGAACACCTCCACAGGGCTCTTGTATAAAGCTGCTTCAGTTTTAACTAGGTGTACCCAATAAACTGGCAACTGAGATTACATTTCTTGAAAACAAAGCACAGTGTTTAAAAGATAATTCCAGGTTGTTTACAACTTGGATCATATCTCTATAGTTTTGGCTTTCATCCTTGAACTTCTCTTTAGTTAAGCTGTATAACAGAGTTTTTAAATATCTTCACCTCGGTAGGAGTTTCCAAAAAACTCAGTTTTTAGTTACCGAAAATGCTGTATGTGTGGACAAAAGACCCAAATGCATAGAAAAAGTGATGTTTTTAAAAATACCCTTGTATGTGTGGACAGAGACTTACCCCCAAAGAGTGTTTTTACATCCTGTATCCTTCGAGATTTTTTAACAGGTCCAGAGAGTAAAATTTACATGGATTTATTGGCAGATCATGGCAGAAATGAAATATAATATTTGTAAATGTATTTTCATTAGTGCATAATCACCTGGAAATAAGAATCATTGTGTTTCAGGGTTCAGGTCCTCTTCTTTGGAGGATGCTGTGTTGCATGGCCGCGTTTTGAACATACAAATCAAACATAAGCTCTAGAAAGGCACTTTCACATTGTTTTCCCCATGAGCTCTGTTGTAACCATATGTCTCCTAAATGCTTGGAAGGGGAGGGTGATTTGAAATCTTTGCAATGTACAAGCTAAACGGCACAAAATCCTACACACAGAAAAAAAATGTGATGAGAGAAAAGGAAAACATATAGAAAGGAAAATATTCATTTTTTTTTCAAAAATTCAAAAAGTTCATTTTCTGGAGCTTTTGTCACGATCCCATGGCCTTCTTCAGCAAATCGAACTCGCTCAGGTGTTACTAGGTGTCCTACAGTAAGTACGTAACTTTGGTCATGTGATAAGAGGTTGTTGTGTATGGCTGGAGACTGCAACAAGGGTTGTTAGCTAGCAAGTAAACCTTGATATTAGAGAAATAGTCATACTTTCTGTGTGTGTTCTCAAAGACAAGCATGAAAACAAGAAGCTTAATGAACATATTTTCACTCTCTCTTGTGTAATATTATCATGAAGAGTACACAAGTTCAACAAAGCACCACTCCAGGGGAGACTACCACTTGGCTGAGAGCTTACTGAATAGATTGTTCAGTCTATCAACGTTCTTTCTTTTTTCTGCCAACATTTGTTCAAGAAATTGAGATCTCTCTTGTTCGAATTAACACAGATTTCATTACTTTGCTGAAGCCATCGTGGGCTTTGTTGTGCTTTGCTTTTCAGAGGATATGCTCTGCTGGGGCTCTGATCTATGGCCTTGTCACAGTGAAGGACACATTCTATTTTCTTTTCTCGGTGTTAAATCAGTAATGGAAGCTGGGCCATTGGTCATGTAACACCTGACTTTTCTTTTCCATTTTGTTGTACATCCTCGGTTATAAAAAAATCTTTGGGCCCAGATTACAGTATAACTCTGTCTGGGGGCAGTGTAAATCCCTGGGATTTTTACATTTGCTCAACCCATCCCAACCCATTCAGTCCTTCCCTACCACACACAGCTCTTGGGATTAAACAGATAGAGAAGGGGGCAGGGAGTACGCTGGGAGCTGGCTCTTTCAGCTCTTGCTTTGAGGATGATGGTCAGCAGCCGTTACGTAAGCCAAGTGGATTTCAAATGCATAGTTGAGCTGTTCTCTCCTCTTTGATGCATGATGCCTTTGTCTGTGTTCCACTAACCGGGTTGCCCATGCACGCTATGCAACGCACACGCTAACGGTGGATGTATAGTTGGCTATAAGGTCCCTGCCTCCTATGCACTGCAGAATCCTCCACAATGTGAAGGACATTTGTTCCTACCTACACTTTTATATGCTCACCTTGAAATCTGTTTGCAGACAGAACCTGATAGCTTCTGTGTTCAGCTACCTCACATATGAGTCAGACATGCAGACATGTGCTACAGATAGAAACTGCCCTACATACAGTATAACGGCCTATCATATGCATTGACTGTGTTCCACTTGGGATAAAATCACATTACTGAAGCAGATTTGTGGCAGAGCTGTTGTGGTTGATCCTTGGCATGAACAGAAATCTAGAGGATCAGTCAAACAACATAATTTAAAGCCATACTATGCAGGATTTTCTTTAAAAAAATAAACAATGTATAGATGAGTATATAAATAATCCCTCTCAATCATTACCTAGAAGTGTGTGGTGATGTCTGTATCTGCAGGAACTCTCATCTGCCTGTTTTTTTCTCAACATTTTGCTGTGTTCAGGACTTTTCTGAGTGTCAACCTCTGGGCAGTTGTGTGTAGCCCCAAGACAATAACAGTGCACAGGGTGTGAAGTTGGGACTCTATAAAAACGTAGCAACCAATGCTTCTCTGTCTCTCTCCTCAGCTCTCTGTCATGAACTGTCTGTATGTCTGTTTGGCACACAGCAACATAAACACACACACACACGCACACACACACGCACACACACACACACACACACACACACACACACACACACACACACACACAGGCAGAGCAGACAGGAGCATTCGCTTTGGCTGCATTCACACAACATCTGGGAATTAAAACCTCTGCTGGGTTGTGCAGAGCTGTGGGTGTGTTCATTTATGCTTTAGAATGAAAAGGCTCAGAAAATATCTTTCTGATTATTCTTGCTAATGCTGCTCCCTCACTTCATTCACTCTCTCGTTTGCTTGACCATTGCTGTTGTCTCTCTCCCTCTTTTGTTCGTTGAGCCAGGGAGGAGGGACCAACTTTGAATGGTGCTTTTACTAACAGCTATGGACAAATCCTGCATATTCTAAAAGAATTGATTGGATAATTTGCTGTAGGTTTTTATGAAGTACTTACAATCAGATTATTACCTACAGTTGATGCCAGTTGGCACACCCCCATTGTACTGCTGTGGACATAATCAGCAATAAAATGTATTTTAGCCACTTAAAAAAGATCCACCTAGTGGTCAGTGTAAGTCACACTATATTTAGAATATTTTTTACCACTTTAATTCGCCATCAGACAGCCATTTTCAGTGGGAAACTAGCACTGTGAAAACCAAATACCTCTCCAAACCAGCCAAACTCCATGGGCAAAATAAATAAATGACCTTGTAGATCACTGGAGTCGCTAATCTGCTGTTGTTATCTATTAGTTTGTATTATTGTGTCTTCAGTGTTTTAAAAGGTTAGTTCGGATTAACCAAAGTAACACAATAGCAACAAACAAACAGATTGATTAGACTAGCTGTAGACTAGCAACGTCCGTTCTCTGCGAGGTAAGTCTGGAGAGAGTAGCATACGACGTATAAACAGTAGTTTCTTGTTAGCAAAGAATGTTCAAAGTGATGGAAATATTCTAAATATAGCTCACACTTAAACTGATCATGTTTTTTTTTTAGGTAGGTGGACTTTTAGTAGTGGATAAAATACCTTTAGTTGCTAACCATGCACACAGCAGTATGTTAACTTCCATGCTGGTGCTCCTCTCTGCTTCTCCAAACTGGAGACATGCCATCTGGCATCTATCTATGACTATGGAGTCCTCATACAACCCGACTTCAAATTTTCCAAACTGTTCCTCTAAAGGTGTTCATGCACTCTCTTGAACCAAACTGGTTTGGGCCAAAAGAACAATTCATATACACTCAGGTGCCAGTTTATTAGGTACACCTAACTACCACCGATCGAGTTTCAACAGTTCAGTGTTTGCTTGTTTTGCTTGATAGACACCAGTTTAACTTTACGGCCATTTTGGAGTTTGCTGTTGAATTATGTTGCCTTATACTATTTCTTATAGTTTGGCAATCCCATTTCTAACAAAAAGATTGGACTACATATCAAGCACACCTCCACAGGGCTGTTGTATAAATCTGCTTCAGTTTTAACTAGGTGTACCCTATAAACTGGCAACTGAGATTACATTTTGTGGTATTGGTATAAACATTTCTTGAAAACAAGCCACAGTGTTTAAAAGACAATTCCAGGTTATTTACAACTTGGATCGTATCTCTATAGTTTTGGCTTTCATACCTGTGGACTTCTCTTTATTCAATCTGTATACTGAGATCTCTGGAGATTCTACTGTTATAATAATGAGTCTGAATGATGCTCAATACCATGAAAAAGAAGAGTTATAAACTAGAGTTACTGGATGCATTTACAGAGTTCTAAGAAACTTGCATTGTGAGTAAACTGGACACAGGACTAGAGCAGTTCCTCCATCAATATCAGATTTTATTTTGCATATGAACAATTCCTGATATCCATGCATACAGTATAATGAGCTCACAAGGTGAAAGAGAGACTAAAATATATATTCCACCTAATGTATTGCAGGGTATAATAAGACAGCAGCAACCCACATTGCTTGCACTCAATTAGTGTTACAGTGTCACAAATGAGGTTATTAAAATTGGTTAACTTCATTTATAAACTTCTGGTTATATTTTTCAACCAAGTTTTGTAGAAATGTTTTTTTATTGGCCTGATAGAACTTTGTCTTCATTTAACTGGAACCTGATATATCTTACTATATAATAACTACATGACATTTCATACAAAATAAATACTTATATAATGCATGATACATTTATATAATCACTGTAAACATGAAAACAAAACGGACATCATATATTTACTGTACTACAGGTACTGCAGAGTCAAACAAAAGTGCTTGATAAAAGACAAAGATAATATGCACCCCTGTTTTTACTGTGATTGTTCAGAGGTTCGATAGCACCATATGACAGTCTGTGGACAGCTCAGAGGATACAAGCTGTTTTATATTTATATTTGGTTTTTCTCACTCAGATTTTATTCTTTTATAATTTTTTTCCTCAGTTACAGCATATCTGTTCATGTCCGCTCAGTAATCCTCTAAGTTCTGCTTCAGACAGAGTCCACCTTGACCTGGTTATTGTTGGTCATGAGTGGCGACGGTTTACTCTTGAGCCTCTCCCCTGCGTCATTGGAGCTGTCCTGGAAGAAGATGCGTGCCGTGCACACTGACACTACAATGCGCTTGTACTCACGCCGGAAGTTCTGGTTCAGCACACCATACACAATGGCATTAAGGCAGCTGTTGAAGTAGGCCATGAAGTAGCTCGCCACGAATAACCACTCGGGGATGAGGGGGACCACCACCTCCGGTTTGATCGCTACGGCCAGGCCGATGAAGTTGAGCGGCGCCCAGCAAACAGCAAAGAGCACAAACACCACAAACATGGTGACAAAGTTTCTAACGTCGTGTGGCGTTAGCTTGGGACGATTGTCTGGCTTGACCCGCCTCCTCACCTGTATGACCAGTATCCAAATGCGCAGGTAGCAGTAGGTGACAATCATGATGGGTAAAATAAAGTGAAAGAAAACCACCGCGATGGTGTACGCTGAGCTGGCCGACTGTTCGAAGGTGCAGGAGTAAACTCGTGGGTCATACTGGAGCGAACCCACGAACAGGTTGGGCACAATGGCCACCACAGTCAGCGCCCAGATGAGCATCACATAGCACACAGAGTTTTTGTCACTGTACAGTTTATCATACTTGAGGCTGTGACAGATGTAGCAGTATCTGTTGATGGCGATGCCGGTGATGTTGAAGATGGAGCCGATGACGCTGACGCCCATGAGGAAGCCGCTGATCTGGCAGTGGGCGTAACCCAGGTTCCAGCCATTGTGGAAGATGGAGGTGAGGACCAGAGGGTACGGGTAGATGGCCACCACGAGATCTGCCACTGCCAGGCTCACCACAAAGATGTTCCCTGCAGACAGAACACACGCCCACAGGAGAGACAAGGGAGGACACATGAGTCACGCACAACAGAAGCAGGGCAGATTGGTCATCCAAATGTACGAGACAAAGACAGTGTGAGTAATTGTGCTGAGAGAATGCCAAATTATTCATTCAGAAAAAGATTACAATAGCCTGAAAAAAAGGACTGTACCACTATCTGATTGTGCTAGCACAGCCTGTCTGAAGTTGGTCTGCCATAAGGTTTTGAAAAAAATAAAAAAATCATGAGGTAAAAATGCTCTTTGAATACACAGGACCTTTAATTGTTACACATTGTGCAGAAAGGGAGTCAATTAGGGGAAATTGGGATCTTGGTACCATTTTTCATCTGAACAATATAATACAGTACAATGGGTATTTGCTTTTGGCCCCTGGCCCACCATTAAGTTTCAGTTTTGGCCCTGTAAGGGAAAAAGTTTGGGCACCTCAGTAGTACAAAAAATTGCAGAACAAATGTCAGCAGTTGGTTTTCAATTTCATGCTTCGGTTAAGATTTACTGGTCACTGCCACTTCATCCTTAACTTCAGGAAAAAAACTTAGGAAAAAAACATAACTTTGACAAATATAAAACTATCACACTGCAAATGTTCCATGTGATGATCTAAATCAGGTGCGTCAAACATAGAGCTCACTGGCCAGAAACAGGCCACCAGAGGGTCCAATCAGACTTCAACCTTAAAACAAAATTGGTGAAATCGTGTTGCTAAGGTTCTGCCAAAACATTTGATTCATAAATGGTTTGTAAGGTAGGAAATAACTTAACCCTCTTCCTTATTAGCTTCCACTTTAGTTAGTGTTGTGCAGTGATGCCAGCTTTACTACACAGGAGTAGAAATGTTTCTAGAAAATTAAGAGTTTTTAGATCTTGGCAAGTTGTTCGAATTACAAGAAGTACAATATATTGTTGTACATGTCTAAAATAGATAAATGTTTTGCGCATTTGTAGATGCACTGTGATCAGTAGACTGTAATGAACATATGATGACAGCAGACTGACTGAATTTGGAAAAACTGAGACATTGTACTTGTTTTCCTAAAACATCTCAGGCTGTTCATCATCTGTTTTGCAAATGGATGGTTCATTAATTTTTTTCAGAATGTGCTTGTACTTCTTATCACTAAAAAAGGAAAAAATTTGGTGTTGTTATTTATAGGGTGTTATGCAGTGGTTTTACTGGTCCAGCCAACTTGAGATCAATTTGGGCTGTATATGGCCAAGAACTAAAAGGCTTTTGACATCCCTGATCTTAATCGAGGTTTTTAGGTTTTTTCATTTCCATACAGCACTGTGACATTCAAAAGAAAGGCAAAAGCTTCCTGACAGGAAACACAATCCTTTCAAAAATCCAGAAAGCTCTGGTATTCTTTGAAAATGGCTGCCAGTAATTTAAGTGTACATGATTTGTAAATATGCTAAAACATGCAAACACACCAGCACAATCCTTTAGAGACAACCATTTGTTTTTGTTGCTACTTTGTTACATAAGCCTGAGGGAAAGAGCCTCAAGGCTAGATGTTGAGATGGAGCAAAAGCATCTGCAACATTTGTATTGGTTGTGTGTTTGTGCTTATTGCACACACAAATGCACGGACAGCTTTGATAGTTTCCCTGATGACTCAGCATGTGTGAACTTCAACTTTCACTCAGTTGTCACATTTTGATGTCGGCGAATAACGAAACAGAGGGGGTTTCCTGTCACGAACTAATGCATATTCTAATTGCCAGCGAGGACTCCACATTGTGCGTCCAAGGCAAACATGATCCACAGGCTGGGCGGTAATCAAGGGCACATTGTATTCTTTGTCCCCCAAACTGATGGGAAAATTAGACATGGCTTGTTGGAGAACACACTGTTGCATGCAGAGAGGCGACGGAGACAGCACTGTGATCCTCAGCCTCTTTTTAAATGAAATACATGACGTGCACTTGAAAGAGACATGAGAGCAAATATCTTTATTATGCTCTGTGGAAACAGCCTCACGTGTGTGTGGCGGGGGAGGGCTTTGTTTATCCAGTTTTCCATAATTATGCAGTCCTTTGCGTTTTAGCATTATTTACTGTTGAGTGGCCTGTCATGAGGATGCTGGAGGATCCTAACATGAAGCCATGCAGCATTTTCACAGCTGTCACTTTCATATGTGTTACATGTATACTAGTGAGCACCACATTACGGTGCGTAATGACAAGTCCAGATCCAGCTTTGCCTATGTGATAACACCCTGTCACAGATGATAAGTTGCATTTACTGCATGTCAGATGGGAAGTGAGCGCATCGTATATCTCTACAATCACCACACTGCAAGAGGCAATCTCATTTCTGCGCTGACGTTCAGTCTGTCAGTATCAGACACACTCCCCCGACCTGCAGGCAGACCTGTCAGTCTCACCTGAGCATTAGAAGCACAGCACTGATCAGCTCGGTGGCCTGTTATCTCCCCGACAACATACCAACCATTCTTCTGCCAGGGATCATATGTACCTATTAATTAAGTTTTGTCCTTTTATATCTGTCATTCAGGTGCCCTCTATAGGGAATTAGGTGCACCTGCTGTTGTCACACGATCCCGTGGCTGCGCGGAGCTTTACTGTGTCACCGAGTGTGTGTCTGTGCTTTATACATCTGGCTTTGTGAGGACCTTGAGAGAGAGAGGACATTTACTTTTTGAAAGTAAGAACATTTTCCACTGATACCTTTAAGACTTGGTTTTATGGCTCAGGTGAGAATTACATTCAGGTTAGGGTTTGTGTATGTGTCGGATTAAGGCACGTTTTGAAGGTTGAAGCTGCAATGACTTATGTTTTTGGCTACATGGAGGTGGTAAAAACACCCAAGCTGTTGTGGTTAACATATGTTACAAATGAATAATTTTCCTGACAATTGCATTTTCTATTTCGTGAAAAGAAGCACACTGTCCCCAGGGAAGTGTCTGAGATAAAGAGACAGTGTTCTTGTATGCTCTGGTGGGCTTAAATGTCACAGTGAGCCACTTGTTGAACCTCAGCACATCTGATTTATATCCATGCAAAGCTGGTGGCAGAACTTGTGTTGTGTCTAATTTAGATGGTAGAGGCCAGAAGTTATTGATCTAACAGCATTAATGGACGTGTTTTAAATTCATAGTGCTATGTGTTTGTTAAATCATTAATTAAAACTTTCATTTTTAAATGTTTTCAAAATATTTTTCCGGTTTTCCCATCATTGTATTTCACAGGATTCTGGAAATGCCCATCCAAACCTTTTCCCGTGATTAAAGCCTTACATACATGTTAGCCACCAGTTGCCTACTTCCACATACAGCAGAGACAGAGCAATATTATGAAATGGAAGTCCAATATTCATTCTCCTTTTGGCTATGTTTTTGGTCTCCACAACCTTCAAAGGAAAAACATGGCGCCTTAGCGGTTAAACGTTCCACTGTGTTCTTCAGCTAGTTGCTAACGTCTGCAATTTAGTGCTTTTTGGGTGGAGTACAGAGGGTTTAACAACTTTGTGTTTCTGAATGCAGCTGCCTGCTGTGACCATTGACTGTACATAAAGATAGACGTGTGCGTCCCTGCCTGGTCCCGCTGTACAAAAATGAAGCCAAGGATATGATGTCATTTAGAGCCAGAGTCTGCTCAGTAGTGATCAGGGTCGGAGCCATGGCTTACAGTAAGGTTGCCACTAACGATTATTTTCATAGTTGATTACTAGATAAATAGTTGTTTGTTTTAAAATGTTAGAAAATGGTGAAAAATGACAATCAGTGTTTCCCAAAGCCTAAGATGACGTCCTCAAATGTCTTGTTATACTCACAACCCAAAGATATTCCAGATAAACTAGAAAATATTCACATTTAAGAAACCGAAATCAGAGAATTTTGACTTGTTTTCTTAAAATATTACTCAAACTGTTTAAACTGATTACCAAAATAGTTGGCGATTAATTTGATTATTGATTAATTGATTGATTGTTGCAGCTCTACTATATAGGTCCCGCCCATTTACTCAGCTGACTCAATTGCGAGCAAGGATGTGAAACCCCCTTTATGGCATCAAATAACTAATTAAAAACAATTTTATCAGAAAAATGAACACTTGAACACACATCAACGTGATAACAGCTACCCGAATTAACAGACAACAGTCTCGGGGAAAAAAATATTTTATGTGTTCTTTGATTTTTCTTAGTTTGGCCCATGTGTCTTCTGCTCTGGTTTATGACCTACACTACAGCCGACCACCAGGGGGTGACGATCTGTTTTGGCTTCACTTTTAGGAGCTCTTATGTTGTCCATCTTCGTATATGTCAATGACTGTGACTGGAAAGTCAATGAGTCAACCAGAGCTGAACTGCAGAGTCAGGTGATGATGATGGTCATGATGAGTGACCCATTTGACATTATCAATAATCAATTACTAAGTCACCCAGTGACGAACAGCTGATCCCTGCAAGATAAACCATTATTTTTTATGGTAACGTCTGGTTATAGGTAAAGCTCAGAGTTAGGTGTAATGACTATAGTCGAGGTTAGACTAAGTGTCCCTGTAAGTCAGTGCAAGGTCTTCCTTAGTGACAAAAACAAGTGCATGTGTGTGTGTGTGTGTAGAGATTAGGGCTGGCTGCAGTTAGTCAAGCTTCATACATAGTGCCAAATGAGAACATGTTTTCCATGTTCAAAGAAGGTGTTGAGACAATGTGCAAACAGTCATCTTTAAGGGGCTCCCTTTCCCTCCCTTGGCTATTCTTTACTGTAACAACCCTGTTACAGGATTTTAAACTCAAGTCACTCAGTATTAACAGTCTTGACCTTGACAAGGTCATGTTGTGAAAGGCCCACAGGCAGCTGGCTCTTTTGGCTGTTGGACTCTCTCGCTCACTGTCTCTGTCACTGTGACTAGTCCTGTGATTGACGCATCAGTCTGAGTCTTCATTTGGCCTGAGGAGAGATGTGGCCTGGTGCTGTGTCCCTTTTCCATTTTTGCAATCCCACACTTTTTAACCAATTTCTGTTAGGATTTAGGTACAAGTGAAGCCCGTCTGAACAGTTTTGCCACTGTGGCTCGCGACGAATTTTGACACACACACCAACAAGCTGAAAAAGATATACAGTGCATTTAGACTTTATCCAGTCAGCTCAACTTTTTTCCCCCACAATTTATGGTGTTACAGCATCATCTCAAAATGGAATATGGTGATTTTTTTTTTCTGGCAACTATCACAAAGCTGTTTTTGGAATTGTTTTTAGACACACTGACAATGAGATACAGCCATGATATCCAAATTAGTTTAAACCACCCAAAGTCAATACTTTTCAAAATCAATTTTGGCAGTAAAGACACCTCTGAGTGTATCAGTCTGGACCATCTGAATTAGGATTTTGTCCCATTTTTCAGAGCACAGTGACTCCAGTTCAGTCAAGCTGAAAGTGAAGCGTCTGTGAGCAGCTATACTGAGGACTTTCCACAGATTTTCCAAAGGGATTTAAGACCTGGCTTTTACTGGGTCATGCCAGGACTGTCACTTTTTTTTCCTGAAGCCACTGCAGTGATATGGAAGGGCTGCGATTTGGTATGTAGCTTAGCGTGAGTGCAGCCAGAGGAGACTATTTTATTCTTAAATCTTTTGCTTCCACTTTCATCTAATCAGTTAAACTGCACCTCTTTGCTCTACTCCATTCACAAAATTTGCCTCTTTTTAAATCAAATCAGGTAAAATTTAAGAGGTTACTCCCTATTTGATTCATATCCAAACAAATAAGCGTAATACTTTCCACTCATTACAGCCACTCACTAATCAGTGTGTCTTTTATTTACCTCAATCAGCTCAGGCTTCCATTTCACTCATCAGACCTTCATCACGATCTTATTCTCCCTTAACAGACATCAACATAAACACTGGCCAAGCCACAGGGCTGACCAATAATATGTTATTCCCATGATTGGGCATTTTCTTACTCTCTCATAATTTGCAGTGTTCAGATTGGTTCTGGGCTTCAGCCTGTTAGGCACTGGTGTGTCACATCACATTCTTTGTTTCTTTCCTCTGCTCTCTGTCTGTGAGAGCGACACAGAGATACACACACCATCTTTTTGTTTTTGGGCTTATATGTCTTTACTTTTTTAGGACAGCCATACAGACATACAGCAAAGACTTGAGGAAGGAGTTGAAGCTAGAGCTGCTGTGGAGGACTCACAGCCTCAGTACATGGGGGTGGAAGCTCTATTAACTGAGCTACCAGCCTGAGACGAATCTTAAAGATGGTAATATATATATATATGTCAATATTTTCACTTTGCACTGATAATATTGAATTGATACACCCCTCTTTATTTATGCTGTAAAATTTAACTGCCCAATCACTTCACTGCTTTTTTTCTTGCTAACACTGCTTATTCTCTTAATTCACTCTCTGTGTCCTTTTCCCTCCGTCTTGTTCATTGAGACGGGGTGAAGAGGCCAAATTTAAATGGTGCATTCGCAAAAAAGAGACTGACGCACAATGATGAAAAAAAAAATTACAACTTTTGGAGTGAATAAACAAGACTTTGCAAAGTGTAGTGGAGTGTAGAGGTCATGAACAAGATGCAAAAGCAGTTATTTGCCAACAGCCAATAAACCTCGAAGAAGAAGATGAAGAGGAAGAAACAAAACCAGCGGCCTTGACCACTGAGATCTTAAGGATTTTTTTAAACTAGGAAAGTTATAACTACTCTTTCACGGGTTGGTCAAGGCTGACAGCGGAAATGGGTTCTTTTTCTTCTATTGGAGTAGGAACAAAGCAAAAAACACCTCTAACGAGCATAAAACGTTTTTCAGGTTTTGCTGTTTTTATCAACTTTATGTAATGCAATACTTCAAAATGTGCATAAATATATGATGACAGAGACCTGGTTATAGTCTCTCCTAAATGAATTTGCTGTATACTAGTCCTGTGGAAGAACTAACAATAAGCTACACACTTGGCTGCATTTATTCTTTCTCCAACCTCACAAGTCTCCTGTCCCTCTGTGCGTAAGAGAGCAGCCACAGCATGAGACTGCCACCTTCACGCTTTACAGCAGGGATGTTGTCAGACTGGTGGTGAGCTGCATGCTTCCGCCAGACTGCTTTGGATTACAGCCGAAGTGTTACATTTTTCATTGTATCAGACCTGTGTTTTGCTCTCGGAGTCATGCTGCGTTTCCAGCAGTGACGTCTTTCAGTAGTCGAACGCACCGCCCAGCAAGCGCTGCTCTGACTGTTGTCATTCAAAATGTGCTATCTCAGCAAACTCTGAATTTCTGACAGTGGTCCTTGAATTCTTTGTCACCTCTCTGATTTCCATTTCCCTCATTGATCAGTTTGCTACAATGGCTTGCTGTAAAATATAGGTTATATTAGCCTTATGTGATGTTTTTACACAGAATTCCTAATTTATTGTTAAACTACAGTTTATTTTCCTGAAATCTTCCTGCAATATATGCAATGCTATTAATACTGCTGGTTTAATTCCAAAAGAATATATCCAAAAAAAAAAAGGTAGCACTTCATATTTAATTCCTTTTAGTAAGTGTTTGTTAACAGGTAATGAGGCCCTCATAAGTTCTTATGGAATGATTTTATGTTTTAAGACTAGATAAGTTTTAATAATAGCCTGATAACACATTTATTGTTGGATTAGAACATTTATAACAGGGGTTCCCAACCTTTTTTGGGCCGTGACCCCATTTTGACATCACAAGTTTCTGGGGACCCCAGAGACACTTTTTTCTAGAATTAGTTTTTGATCATGTTTTTATACTGTGTTGCAAATACAGAGTATCCCGGATTAGTGCACAAAGTGACTATTTTATTTTCCCTGATCAGGATGTTTAACACTAGAACCGCCAAGATGGTCTGACAGACCGTTTGGGTTTTTATAATCCAAATACCTTTGTTTAAAAAAAAAATACAAGCCTCTCATTCTGTGACTTTTCCTAAATATGTGTTTTGTACGTTTTTTTGAAGCTTATAAGGTGCTTAAATAAAACACAAAAGATTTCTGAGCATTTATAGGCCTACCTCCAACCGCCACAGCGGTCACATAGACCGCACATAGGTCACCAGGTGCGAAGTGATACATTTCGCAGTCTTGTTTTCCCGCGGCTATGATTTTTTTTAAAAATTAGTTATTATTTATATTTATATATTCCAGGAACAGTCTGAACAGAGAGAGAGACACAGAGGGAGGGATACAGACAATCACATGGACAGAGTGACACAGACTGCGTGATAGGGACACAGACAGACAAACAGAAAGAAAGAAATCAACAAAGAAAACGACGATGAAGAGGGGATCGACAAAAAATATTATTTGGAAGACCTGCTGTGAGTGGGAAGTACATGTAAGGTTTCAGAGTTAGAGACCTTTTGCCCCAGGTGTAAGCCGTTGGTACCGCTGCGCTCTCTGAAGGCGCTAATGCTGCGGCGCTTTCCAGGGTGCTGATCCTGCCTTTGATCATTTGTTTGTTTGTTCGGTACTGTTTCACTGTTATTTTCTGCAGTTATTTTTGCACAAATTCGTACTTCGTAATTTGACAGTGCCCATAGATAGCCTTTTGGGGGGCATAGAAATTAATATTTTCCATAAAATTGCATTTTCTATCCTGGAAACAGAATAGAAACTATCCTGCACTATCCCGATGTATGTAGGTTCAAAACCTGATCACTTTGGTGTTTTATCTGATGGTATTAATAATTATTACTGAGGCAGAACGTCATTTTAACATTAATCAACAATATAATGAACATAATATAAACTGCGCAGCTGCGTGCAGCTTGACTTTCGCTGCGGCTGCATGTGAGGATGAAATGCCAACTTCAGCCTGTGATCAGTCGCTGTCTGAGTGAACAGCCTCGTGGGAGTGAGATTTTACAGTTCTCCATATTTTAATCTAATGAAATTCGTTTAAAAAAAGTCAGTTCGTGTTTTCAAAGTCATGATATTGAGCTGAAACAGATTCCACACTTCGTTCCCATTCACAGGCTGCTGCTGAGCGGAGCAGACGGCTCGCACCGCGCGCACTGCGATGTTCAACATCGTAGTTAATTATCGGTGAAAGTTAAAAAGCAGAACTCTAAAAAAGCTCTCACTCACTTGGTCTGGGGCTTTGGATACATTCTTCGGGAGATTTTGGTGTCTTTCTTCAGTGAGGGGCGCTTTTTGCCACAACCAGCTGCTGACGGTAAATCCATCACATGCAGTATTTCACCCGACGTGTTTTGGATAAAGTATAAATCCAGTGATCTTGAAGCTTCGAGCTGCACCTGGAATTTTATCTGAGATTCTAAAAGTTGCAGCAAACATCAGTCCAGCGGATTTTATCCCTCCAGCGCAGCGCACAGTTTGTATTTTCATTGTTTAATATTTTGAAGTATTTTCACACAGAGTTGGTGTCAGACATCGTGTTGTGTGTCTCTTTTAGATGATAGAGCAACATGTTTCTGTATTAAGTGCATAAATTATCAGAAGTGCTTGAATTCGTGGCAATTTGTGATTGTTAATTGATTCATAAAAGCACCAGGTGTGTTTGTAGCGCACAGAAGCCAGAAAACACACACTGCTTGAAAATTAAATCTTAAGAATAATATAGCACATGCTATGATATTATGATGATATAGTAGACTAAAAGGTATGTATTATTTATTATTGTAGCGTGTATTTTAGCAAATAATCCACTTTAATGGGAGATGTGAAGCAAAAAAATAAAAATAAATAAATAAAAAATGCGCCGTTGCGGCGGTTGGAGGGGGTACTAGAATGCTGGCGGTCCTAGTGTTAAGATTGTGTGTGGTGTTTTAATTTTGAAAAGAATAATAATTAGTTAAAAAATATTTTTATCAGTAATTTTTTTTTATCAATTACTAGACATTTCAGGCGACCCCATTTGAATTACAGGTGACCCCACGTGGGGTCGCGACCCCAAGGTTGAAAAACACTGATTCATAAGCACTTATAAGAAACTTAGTTTATAGACTACATAAGAATGTTTACAGGAGCCTTATGAGTTTCTTTATAATTGTTCATGATAGCAGTAAAAACATTTGTTGAAGTTAACTATCTTGCCTGTTTACATAATGTAAATAAGCATCTTACAAGGACTTATTAGCTAATAACTAACGCTTATTAATTTTTTTTACACAATTTCACTTTCCTACATATAACAATCTAATTCATAACCTGTATATAGCAAGCTCAGATGAAGTAAAATAAAATCTCAAGCTCAACAAATCATCTCTGCATACTATATATGTTCATGTTTGAGGTCCTTTTCCCCTACAAAGTTTGTAAAAAGTGTAAAAATATGTATTTCCAAAAAAAAACAAAAACAAAACATATATTTATATATCAGCGAATCACTTTGAAACGTGTAACCACTGACCTAACTAAATACTTTTGAGTGCCTTTTTGGATTATTTTATGCAAAATATCAGTCAACCTACTGGCAGTCTGTGTGGACAACTGTTACCGGCTGTTCCACTGATCAATGTCAAGTATGCATGTGAGTGTCTTCAAATGGAAGAAACATGTTCAGATAGTATTTGAACAGTAGAGAGAAGGTGGGTGGTCAGTTTAATGTCAGATTTTGAGCAGTTGGTAGTATAGAATTTGTGAATTCACCATGTATAGTATGATGTGCTGCAGGTTAGCAGCAGGTGGAGCAAGTCTGAATACGTGATCCCAGACACACTGTGGCCTTATGTCCCCACTGCTCTAATGAACTGTAGGCATTTCATTACTCGGAGTCAAAAGTCAAGTCTAACTGCATACCTTGTCGAGGGAAGTTACTGAGGTCAGCCTGAATGTGCAGAAAAAGCACGTGAAGGCCTTTAGTCCATCCGCCCTTAGCAGAATATACTGCAGAATTTTAATGTATGTTAATGTGTGAAAAAACACCTCAGGAATATGAATATATTTCAATATGTCAAGTATATATGTAAATCCCTGATAATAATGAGGCTACATGTGCAGCCAAATGCATATCTCATATTATGCATTTCAATTGTAAAGATCTGGCTGTATTTTCATGGCTGTGCAAAGAAAATGGGTATTTTCCTGACCTTGAAATGTACTTTGTCTGTCACGCCTAGTGCTGTGCACCACACGCCAAGATGGAAGACGCAGCATAAAGGGATGGCACAAGACAAGGTGTGGATATGTGATAGTTTGCTGAGAAGTGGGTCTTTTTAGCATAACCTCATTCAGCTGTTGAATTGGTGATTCTATCAGTGAGCAAACCTCAATACTCAGCAGAAATGCCCAACAACTGCAAAACAGATGCAATGATTAGTTGTAGGAAAATTAGTTGGCAGCTTTTTTGATATTCATTAATCTTTTCAGTCATTTTTCAAGCAAAAATGTCAAACAATTGCTGGTTCCAGCTTCTGAAATGTCAGCTTTTGCTGCTTTCCTCTGTCATTTATGACAGTAAAAGAAGAGTCTTTGGGTTCTGGACTGATGGTTGGACAAAGGAAGGAATTTGAAGACGTCACTTTGGGCTCTGGGAAATTGTGATGAGCATTTTTCACTTTTTTTGACATTTTAAACAATTAATTGTGAGACTAAGCGACAGATTACTTGATAATTTAAACAGTTGTTGGGTGCACCCCTAGCAAAATGTAACTCAACACTTTTAACCACTCAGTCTGGAACTGGAAGATACAATTGGTTTAAAGTTGCTAAAGCTGATCAAATCTCTATCAAAAGGCAGAAGGGCAGGTATGTGTTTTTCGTCTGTGGAAAGTGCACATCAAAATGTGTAAATGAATGGACAAATGAATTAACTGATGGGCTGCAAGATGGTGGGAGGTGGTTGACCACTACATGGCCCTGGTCAGAGAGCAGAATCATCAGCTGGATTTAAGCTCTTTACTGTTAATGTGTGGCTTGTTACTGACTGCAGCATTAATTAAAGCATTGAAGGACTGTAAAATAAGATCGGCAAACTCTCTGTGTGTCTGTGTGAATACTAAACAGCTGTGGCAGTGACCATGTTTCTGTGTATTCACAGTAATTCAGGACACACTAGCTGGGCTAGTCGGTTAGCTTATCACTTTACAGACATTACAGCGGTCCAATAAATACACTTCACATCGGCTAGATAGAGCAACATCGTGAAATACAGTGAGAGAATCCAGTTATTGTGCTACATGACTCTGACAGAACATCATCTTTAACTTTTAATCCACGATGAAGGCAGTAACATAATAGAACAAAGCATCAGGAAGGAAGGAAGGAAGGAAGGAAGGAAACAGTTGTGTATTTTCAAAATAAAAGTCTCTGAACAAAAATGTCTACATGTGCAGAATTCACAGCATTACATAAAATATTTAGCTTCTTTCAAGGGGGGTGGGGTTACTGGAGGGGGCCCAAAACAACACTAGTTTTCATTGCAGGCTGCAACAGAGACAGTCGAGCAGTTTTTATACGGATGTTGTGAGTGTCAAGTAAACTAGTAATACAAAGGGTGGACCCAAAAAGCAGACTGAAACGGAGGAGGCAGAGTTAAAAAATGATTTAATAACAAACAAAAAGTAACTAAGGCTCAGGCTGACATGGATGACGTGGCAGTCCAAAACACAGAACTATAGCTGGCAGGATCTAAAATAAGGTGAAAGTCCAAAAACACTGAGAAACACAGACAGGGCTGGGTACTCAACACCATGGACAACGACGAACTGACACAGAAACAGAGTAACACGGGGACTAAACAGACAAAGAACTAATCAGACACAGGTGGACAGACAGGTGAAAAAAATGGCAATCAAAAAGAGTGGGAAAAGGAGGAAGACAGGAAGTAACGACAAGACACATGAGGGAGGACCACGACTACAAAATAAAACAGGAAACAACCTGCAAAAACCCCAAACCATGACACCGGGTAACTGTGCTGCACAACAAAAATGTTCATTACTACACATGGAAAAATTTTTTCTCAAAAAACAATGCATAGACTCTAACAACAACAACAACAACAACAACAACAACAACAACAACAACAAAAATCCCGCTCTGTCATCACCCCAACCCACATTTCTGGTGGGTTGGGGTGATGACGGAAGCGTCTGTGTGCGTCTGCAAAGACCAAAAGGAATGAGAATCAACAATCAATTGTCTTTGTGGTGCATTTACAAACAGCAACTGACAAACACAACTTGTTCTACCTTTAATCTTTGAAGAAAAAAAATTACCTTGATAATTGAGAGGATTATTTGTGATGTGACTTCTTCACATCTTGCCATTCTGAACCTTGATGAACAAAGTTATTTTCCTACATGCATGTTTATCTCCATTTGTTTGTTGAACTATTTTCATCAGGCACCATCAAGCAGTTTACATGACATAACGTAAAGAATGTGACTGACTGAGAGATAATAATGAGTCACCACACCTATCTCACTTACAATCTACTTTGTTGGAATGTTTTGCGTCACACCTTTTTGAACACAACACAGCACAGCCGATGCACTCGGATACACACATTCGTTGACCCTGCCTTTGCTCTAGTAGTCTGTGTTGGTCTTTGCCGTTACACCGTTCAAACAGAGCCCTCGATCATTTACTTCTCTGCACCTTTCCTTTCCTTCTAAGAAATCACACTTCTTGTGAATCATCACTGAGCTGCTGACTGCTTATACATGATTCAGAGATCAGTAACTGTGCCAACAAGTTTATAAGTCTTGAATAAAGATGAGTCCTTGATGAATGAGAGGATATAATGTGTTTTTTTGTGTGTGTCGTTGACTGTGTGTTGGGGCCTTTAGCGAGGTCTTGCGGAATTCACTCAAAATATCTCCCAGCTACCACTATGACAGGGAGAGGAAAAAAAAAATCGGATTATCATGGCACTCCGTCCGGCAGAACTAGGGTGACAGCTCCCGGGTGTGCACACGGAAATGTGACAAAATGCACACAAAACAACAACCGTGATGTTGGAACTTTACTTGAACTGCATTAATAATAATCCTGAGAGGAAGAGAAACAGAGAGAGGACGGCGGAGAAGAATAAAAACAGAGTGAGAGATGGAGGCAGCCCTATGAAGAAGCGGAGTGATTATGTCCCTGGGTCACTATTGGATTTGCGGATATTGTGTTTATGAATGAAGCCGGTGACAAGCGTGGATGATGAGACTCTCGGCAGGTTTAATCTCCTCACTTCTCTTACAGAAGCTATTTCAAGAGTCTCGGATGAGAACAAAAACACAGCAAACGTACAGTACATTAATAATAAAACATGGATGCTGGAAGACAAAATCTGTCAATAGCCTTCTCTGTTACTTTACACAGAGTTTGTTTTCAGCTGTTGAGAGAATAGTGAAAAAAAAAAAAAAAGGAAGCACTTTTGTCATGGATTTAGATAGAAGTGGTTTATTCCTACCCTGGTGTGGCAAAGGAAAGAAGGGATTTACAAACTGACCTCAAGTGCCCTCTCTGCTCGGGACGTACCAACCAAAAACAGCAGAGCGGAAAGCAGCATTATGCGCTGCCAACCTGATTCTAGTGTGCATCGAGCAGCATGGGCTGTTTTCATAAAAACAGCCTGGCGCGAGTAGCCTGAAGACTGTTTAAATGTCAGAATCACGTTTTAATCACAACAGTTAACACAAACACACAAACAGCGGCTTAAAGCTCCTGGAAACCCAAACACACAATAGCCTTCTAACTATGTACTTTAGAGTTGTATTTACATGATAGTAAGCATCTGAAAAATATTACAAATTATTTTTGATCCAGATCTGAAATATTGTCATGTAGGTTTTTGTACACTCCTGATATTAGGTTTGATTTGGGCGAGATAATGCTCAGATATTTACTACAAAAATTTATTTTTATCACAAAACAATCCACTCAAATGGGTGCAAAAAAACTGAAGCTGTTATATCGCTCCAGATCCACTCAAGACAAAAATAATAATTTTATGTTTATGTGTATGTATTATGCCATATTTAGACTATTTTCACTGCTTTACTTCACCATCAGACACCTCTTTCTGACAGGGAACTGAAGCCGTTGTCTGTGCTCTCTCCAGAGCCACCAAAACTCCTTTGACAAAAACAGTAAGCAGAACACAGGAGTTGCTGGTCCACCACTGGTCACTAGTTAAGATGAGGGATGCATAATATTGGACTTTTGCTGATACCGAATATGCCGATATTTCCAAACTCATTTTGGCTGATAGCTGATGCAGATACCAATTAGAGCTGTACCATATCATACTGTCCACCACACCAGTATACATTTTTACGTGATAGAAAGTGTCATCTCGTGATATCAGTGATAGTGATGCGTTCCCTAGCACACACAAAGACACAAAGCCCAAACATGTTCAGTGTTTATTTGTACAGTTCCAGCACTGAAATTCTAACTTACCGTATTTCATTGGTATATCCATTTTATGTTTACACAAGAAATGAGAGGCAATGCAACAGTTTCAGCACTGATATTCTGCCTCGTTTGATGGTTAATGGATTGCTGCTTTAAAATTTGAGGTCAATTTTATTAGGTGACAATATTGTGAAGGCTCCTGAAGAGTTACAAGGTTAAGTTACTGTCATCATGACCATAACTCCTTGGAAAAGAAGGATGGAAAATGTCCTTCATTTTGTTTGCGCTAATAAATGCAAGCTGCAATCGCCCATAAAACCTTGTTCAATATTTTTTTCCCTATATTATCATAAATATTGTTTTCGCAAATTTCCTTAAAATATTGTGATTGTGAGGTTATATCACCCACCCCTGATACCAATATATATATATATATATGTATATACAGATTTTTTCCCACGTAATTGCAGACAAAATCAGGTCTCTCCTGTAATGGAGTTAACATATATATTATGCCTGCTTCTACAGTGATGGCCCAGACTTACACTTAGCAGACTTAGATATAAAATACAATGCTTTTCAAAATACACTCATCCACTTAACAGAATTAAAAAGAACTACTGCTGACAGTTTTTTTTCTTTGTTCTTCACAAATTCATCGTAATGATCAGGATGACGGCTCTTAAGATGGGCAGTTAAATCTGTAGTGTTGAAAGAATGCAATGTGGTTCCTCCTTGCATGACTGACACTGAACAATCATTGCAAATAGCGACTTCACTATCTGTTTCAGACACCTACCACACCCTCCACACTGTAGACATATTTGCTTCACCTGAATACCACGTACATACATGCATAATAGAAGCATCTGTCATAAATGCAGAAATATCAGCATTTCAAGCTGATGTCAATATTTCATTTTAAAGTCTTTATCTCCTGATACAGATGACGTGCCATTATTACCACACACAATTATACAAATAAAGGCCAGAGATATACTTGCGTTTAACTATGTGTTTGCATACGCATCTATATGCATCACGGCTCTCAAGCGTATCCTGCGTCCATTTGGAGCAACTGTTGTGCATGTCCTCAGAAATTAACCGTACATGCATGCAAGTGCGTGGTTAAAAAGCCAGTATATCTCTGGCACAACTGAGCGAGGCAACAGTAGTTTGAGTTCTGCCAGGTAAAATTACTGGGTTTTTTTCGAAGGAGTCTTGGTGGCTTTGAAAAGAGCATAGATGGCGGCTTCAGTTCCTGTTGGAAAAGGCTGTCTGATGGCAAAGTAAAGCAGTGAAAATACTTGAACTGATATATTTTCTGATGCCCTGTCCACAGTAAACCGTAAACAGTAAATTGCTTAGCTTCTGTGCTGTTGCTTTTGAGGGTGATGTCAGTCAAAACGTGGTCTGCCATGCCTACACAGTCTTGAGAAATGTTTTAACAGCAAAATGAGCTTTTGTTGGAACTAGATATCTAATAGTGATGAAGGTTTATCGCTCAGATGTTTGTTGATGCTTAATGAGAGACTCAGTGTTGATACTATATATGCATTTTCACTATTTAAAGCCAAATTTCCAGAGGCTCTAAAACATGTGAATGTTGACAACAACACAATGTACTTTTTGTGGGCTGTGTTTTAATTCAAGGCTATTTCCTGACTCATGACATACAAGAATGTTCATCACTATGGGCTCCTGCATAATTTTCCAATCAGATGGAGAAAGTTTTTTCCATTGGGTACAAGGATTCCTTCAAGATACTCTCAGTTTAGCACACAATGCCCTTTGTCCAGCAGAAATTTTGAAACAGTGGTGCGTTTTCTTTCACCAATAAGAAAGGAATTTTGCTAACAGCTACACATTTCAGATCTCAAGTAAGTGTTTTTTCTTTGCTTTATTTAAGGAAAGACTAATGAGCTCCTGTTCTTCTTGGCAGTGCCACGATCTCCTGTGGGTATTAGCACTGGGACGCAACTTGAGGGAGATTTTAACATCTCAGATCCAGCGAGGTTTACCGCCCAACTTGCCAGCCTCGTCAAAAACCTTAAAAAACCTGCATACGCGGTCTCGATCTCAAATTGCTGGGCCTCTTTCTTACAGCCACCACTGCAATTTTTGAGGATCATGTGTTGTGAAAATACCTGTCCGCCACATTTACTTTCTCTGGTTAGGGAGCAGAGATGACAAAACACCACGGGTGGTGTCACACTGGATGTCAGCCAGGCCCCCACAGCTGGTGGCCTGACACAGCCTGACAGGTCCAGTCACGTCTTCCAGATAAAGCCCCCTAGACAAGTTGTCCAATGTCATGTTGTCAATCTGATTACACAGTCTTCATGTGTCATGAACTAGTGGCAAAACACGATGGAAAAAATTAACCTGTTTGTCAGAGCCAGGCATGAAAATGAGCTATATTTGTCACATCTGTGTTAAAACACCAGTATTGTCATCATGGATGTGCAAGCATCCTTCCGTCACACTGATCTCGATGAACATCAGGTCAATGTGTGGGGGTTACTGTACTTCAGATCCCCTGAGGAGCTGTGGGTTGGGTGAACCATGTGGCCACAGCTCTTGTAGCTGCTGGTGCTGCTAAGATTTACAGTACTCCAGCTGCTCCCCAGTGAGCCTCACTGTGTGCTTCAGCCACAGCATCCGTTATAAAGAGGAGAAAAACTAAATATCATTTGTATGAGTGCGCAATGTAGCATATTCTACTATTCTCTCATTTTTACCATCCATGGTTACAAATAAAGGACACAAAGCAGGACAATGCCTGCAGACACCCCCATCTGAAGCTATTGAATAAACGTATTTCTGCTGAGTTCCAGTCTCATCAAACTGTCATTTACGTGGCAGGTGCTGGTTATTCTGCTGACGCTTGTATCCAGAGTGACTTTAACCCCTGTCATACTGAGGGCGTGTGAATGACATGCAGCTCATTCTTCGCCCATTTGTATGAGGCTGCTCTTTACACCTTAAAGCTGTAATTATACTGCTTCTGCACATCTGTTTGAAGTTGTAATCCAAACAGATCAGATATATGGTGTTTTGTTGCACTTCTCTCTCAAGTACTAAAATGACTCTGGTGAGATTGACAGGTTTAGCTGTGCACAAGCTGTTTCCAGCCCTCCAGTCATTGAAAAAGTAATTCTTGAAAGAAAATATGGTAAATGATCCAGATCCTCAAATGATAATGTTTTCTGGTTTTCTTCGTCTTCAATGATAATAATCTTTGGGGTTTGCCACTGGGGGTCTTGGAACGTCTGATACATAATTCTCACTATTTTAGAGACCAAACACTTAATGAGAAAAAGCTGGGTTGATTCATCTGTAATTAAAATAATCTTTAGTTTGCAGCTCTGGTTCTTACTGAATCATGACAGTGTTGTTGAAAAAGAAAAGACAACTTTCTCACCAGCTCACTACTGTTGTTACTACCGCTTCCCACTGTCACTCTGACGGCAACCTCCAACTGTCTCACCCAGCTGAGAAAACTACTCTGGCTCCCATCACCAGTGAAAGGAGCAGGGAGATAACCCGCACATCCCTGCAAGGTGCGTGTCCGACATACATTCCTGTGCTGGGTTTGCACCACATGTGCGTAAATTAATTGTGTTAAGCTTCTGAAGCGTGAAACAAAGCTAATTGGCTAGCTATACTGAGGAAGATGAGCTAAGGAAACAATAGCACAAAGAATAACAAGATTGAAAGTACCACACTAACAGCAGCCTGCAAGAAGAAACACATTTGCCACAAATTTAACCGAACATCTTGGGTTCGCCCAGTGGGTTTGAGTTTACTATGAAAACCATGCAGATGTAACGCTAGTGCAATGACCAGCAGCAACAGCTTCTGTTAAGTTTCTCTCCCATATGTCAAAAACAGATCTTCTCCAACAACTCTGAGGGGACACACTACCTCAAATACTGAAGGCTTTTAAATGTTATGAAGGAAGAGGTCTCAGTGGTCTATGAAAACCGTCTGCCCAACCCTATAACATGGCTATATTACGCAGGAATAACCTTGTTCACAAGCCATACATTTGCTGTTGAAACATTTAACAAAAACACAAATGTCAAACTAGTGCTGGCTCAACAACAAAAGTGAAAGGATATATCCTCTGGAGGCAATGAATGTCTAAAATTTCATGATTGCCCAACTGATACTCGTTGAGATATTTCAGTCTTGACTAAAGTCGTGGACCCACAAACCACCATTGCCATCCTGCAATCATGTTGCTAAAACCCATCTGAGAAGTAATATGAGGAAGCATTTTCAATTCGACACTGCAGATGGAAATATTCCCGAAAACAGTGAGGCTGTTTGCTGACTGTTAAGTGCAGCTGCTTTACAGTAGCTTAGTACTCAAGAGAGGCAGCAAAAGAACCAGCCGGTTCTCATTCCAAAGTTGTCAAATACCGAAGTTTTGTTATGCCCCTCAGCGACTCACACAGGCACACAAGGTACCCTTTAGCGGCTGTAGCCAATGAGATGCACCAGTGATGTACGTGTCTTGTGTCCCCAAAGCATTATTAAAAGTTGGAAGGTACATAACATTACGTGCCTCACCTGACTTGAGTCACAGGACTAGACTTGCTTCACTTACATAACGTAAGATCATGTGATGTTATATAGCGTAGGGGAACATAACATGTGAAGTAGCATGTTACATACTTATTTTAAGTAGTTTTGGTACCTAAACCTAACCAAACTGCAACTGTTTCACAGCGTTAACCACATGTTGACATAATTTAGGATTATGCTTTTTTACATGCAAATTAATTCATACACAGAACTTGCATGTTAGGTCTAGTTTGTTAGAACTTAAATATTTTTAAAAAGTACATCCCTGACTAATTACAGGGCCTGACTATGACTGAGGCTTCAAAAAAACGTCATTCTTACTAAGCTGCATAAATCCTTCGCAATTTTATAGATTTTCTCCATATTCATAATGTAATTGTTGCTAAATCACCACATTTTTCACTGTCTCTGTGCTTTGTGAAGTTTAGCTTAGCTTTGAAAGCACATTTGCTTAACAAATCCCCCAAAGAGATGTATTTCTAAAAACTAAATTCTGAAAGCATCACTGTGGCAAAAAGGATCTTTGCACACACAAACATGCACGAACAATTTACAGCCGCTAAAATGATGGCTAACAGTTCTGTATGAACATGTTTCCTGTGTGAAAATCCCTTCAAACGTACAAAAAAACAAAATGGAAGCACAGAACAGCAGGTTTGGACACAGTACAGATAAATTATCTGCTGAAAACAGATTTTCGAGGCTGTTCTTATCCCACCTGTCCTCCTCACAAAAAGATACCTCTTTAACCCCCCTCCGTCCTGCCTCAGTGTCCAGCAGGTGATGTGACAAAGCTTTGTTTTTTGACATAAAAAAGCTTTGTTATTTGACAACCTGGGATGAGAATGTGTTGGAAGAACCATGACAGAATTTTTCAACATAATTTAGGATTACGCTTTTTTACGTGCACATTATTTCGTACTAACAATATACATGTTAGGTCTAATTTGTTAGAACTTTAATATTTGAAAACGTACATCCCTAACTAATTGCAGGGCCTGACTATGACTGAGGCATCAAAAACACGTCATTCTTACCATGCTGTAATCCTTCCCAGTTTTATAAAGACTTTCTCTATATTCATAACATAATTTTCACTAAATAACCACATTTTTCACTGTCACTGTGCTTTGTGAAACTTAGCTTAGCTTTGAAAGCATATTTGCTGAACAAATCCCCCAAAGAGAAGCATTTCTAAAAACTAAATTCTGAAAGCATCACTGTGGCAAAAAGGATCTTTGCACACACAAACGTGCACGCACACATTACAACTGCCAAAATGAAGGCTAGCAGTTCTGTATGAACTTGTTTCCTGTGTGAAAATCCCTTCAAATGTACAAAGAACAAAATGGAGGCACAGCGCGTTTTGGACACAATACAGACAAATTATCTGCTGAAAACAGGTTTTCAAGGCTGTTCTTATCCCACCTGTCCTCCTCACAAAAAGATACCTTTTTAACCCCCCTCTGTCCTGCCTCGGTGTCCAACAGGTGATTCCAGTCTGAGTAGTAGAGTAGCTGTCTGAAAGGCAGACCAGTGCAGAGCGTGGCAGGGGGCTGATGGGTTGACCCAGATAGGGGGAGACAGACTTAAAGTTCAACCAGGACACACAGGATGGGTTTGAGTACAGTTTTATGGTGACCGCTGCTTTTTTCTCCCCTGTATCTCTCTCAAACACACACCCACACACGGTCCCCAACCACTGATCGTGCTCCAAATGTCTCCTTTAAGGGAAAAAAAAAAGCAGTGCTTTCGGCACTGTGACAATTTAATCTACAGTTCAGACAGCCCCACATCTAAAATTTGCAGTGTTGACTATTTGCACGCTTGCAACGGTAATTGTTTTCCTAATGTACGCTTCAACAGAGTCAATCTTCAACCTAAATGGGAAAAGAAAAAAAAGACAAAGCAAACCGCATTTGTGTCTTCATTTCCAGATACTGCTTCATTTCCTCAAGACAACGTGAAAATTGGTGAAAAAGAAAACAAAAGTCATGGCAGTTATGCAAGATTATACGTAGCCAGCTCTGCAGACAGAGGGCTACTGTATACATGAACAGAAGTTCTGTCTGCAGAGGGTCACATGGAGGATGTTTAAACATCCGATTCTGCTCGGAGTTGTGCTGAAATTCTGGCGGGTCAGTGGATGATAAAGAGCCTTGAGGCTGTAGAATATTAGCCTATGTGGAGCCACGTTTGATAGCTGAAATGATAAACTGAAGGTTGGGATGCTTACAGTTCAGTGTAACTGGTGTTTGTGGCCATGTGAGCTGACATAATAATATAAGAACTGCTGTTCTATAGTGTGGATAGAAATGAAATATGTACTGATTTACTGTCAATGAAAGCAAAGAAGCTATTGTTTATCACTTGTTCCATGACAAAAATTAACAAAAAATGATGACATGGTGACAAAACTGAAAGAAATGGTAAACAGAGCCATCTCTTGCATATTGATGATAACATTTGTTACCATTGTTACCATAGTGACAGTTCACAGTTAAGATGTTGACTGTGGTAGTTTAAGGCCCTGTCAAACCATTAAGGGATACAGCAAATAAATTCAGACACTCATCTTGTCTTGCTGATGTACGGGCTACTCGCAGGGCTAGTTAGTGAACTGTTGTAGCTGGTGGTGAGCTAACTGCTAACATGCTAGCTAGGGAACCTGCTAGAGCAAGTGAGTCACAATAGCTCTTTGAGCTTGTTTCTATTTTCTGTTTTTCAGTACTCAGCTGTTTACTTCCCCCTGGCATTTTTGTCTCCAGGACTGTACATTTTATAAATCAAAAGGGTGTTCAAGAGGAGTAAAAGAAGCTCTAAGAGCAAGTTAGATTGCTAATTTCCAGTTAGCAAGCTGGACTGGGATGATTCCTGTATTCCCAGGTTTCTATGTTCCCCAGGGTCAGGGGTAGGGACACACAGTCACAAACACAACCCTGGTAACTTAGGACCTCAGGAATATCTATGCTCCCACTTGGTCAAAACTGGCCAATAGTTCACAATTCCAGTTTTATTGAGCAGTTTATACTGAGATAGAGAAGGTTAATTAAAACTGGCTAATAAAATAACAAGCTAACAAGCAACATTAGCTTCCACTATTTCAGAGCATGTTTACACCGGTTGAACCGAACTCTGGAGCGTTTACCCTCTTTGGTGTGGTTTGTTTGGACTATTGTCAAATGAACTCTGGAGTGATCACAGAAAGCATACCACGATGTGTCATTTTATTGGTAAAAAAACATCTTCTTGATGGCCTGGAAGCTTGGTTGGTGGAGCGTTCACCCCATGTACTGAGGCTGTGAGTCCTCTGTAGTGGCCATGGGTTTGACTCCCATCTATAGGCCTTTGCTGCATGTCATCACCCCACCATCTCTCCCAATATCCTGTCATATCTTTAGCTGTCCTATGAATTAAAGGCATCAAAATTCAGTCTCTTTTCTGTTTTGGTGACTGATGATGTAGCCACATGTTTGCTACCAAAGGTCAACTGACAGTCGACAAACCTGGATTCATGAGGTGTTCAGTGTTTCCCTACTATGGTGCACCCTTGAAAGAAATAAAATATTTTATTTTTTACCTCATTTATGTGCACTTGTTTCATTTCAGCTCAGAGTGAAAGTGGTCAGTCTCCTCTATTGTTGCTTCACCATTGAACGGAGCGGAGCAGTTACTTGAGTTGAAAACAACTCAGTACTTTTACACTTCTTACTGAATCTCTGTTGCTTAAAGTTTAGTTTCTCTCCTGTGTCACTGTTTGTACTTTCAGGTATTTGCTTTATTTTTCTGTTTCATGTTCACTTTCAGCTGGTAGGATTTGTGTTAAGTTACTACTGATGAAAACAATATTTCCTGTTTTGGCTTCTTCCTAAAAAAAACTTTCAAATAACAAGACAATAGAGGACTTTTATTGTGAGGAAATTAAAGGAAATTAAATATCCAGCATTGAACAGCCAACAAGCGGGTCATGTTTTGGCGCGTACGGGTTTACAATTTCTGGACCATTTGAGTGCTTTTATGAACTTGAATCAGAACAGCTGGAAAAATTAAAATCATTTTCACCATGGTTCGATTCAGGAATCTTAAAAGGATATTCCACTATACATGATAACCCACTCAGTATGTACTCACCCCTATGCCGATGTGAGGAAGAGTGAAGATCTTCAGTTCACAAAACAGTCCTGGAGTTTCAGCAGAAAACAGGGTTGCAGCTAAATCCAGTACAATGGCAGTGAATGGTGACCACGGATAAAGTGTTAAAAAAAGAACACAAAACAAACACAAAATGTCTCCATCCTGCTCGTGTGGTGTAATCCAAGTGTCCGCGAGCCGCGACATTAAAATTTAACCGCAAAAGATGCCATTTGTGCTGACATTTCGGCTAAAAACATGGTGTAAATGGCGTCTTTGTGGTTAAATTTTAATGTCGCGGCTTCGCGGACACTTGGATTACACCACACAAGCAGGATGGAGACATTTTGTGTTTGTTTTGTGTTCTTTTTTTAACGTTTTAAACTGGGTCACCATTCACCGCCATTGTACTGGACTTGGTTGCAACCCTGTTTTCTGCAGAAACTCCAGGATTGTTTTGTGAACTGAAGATCTTCACCCATCCTCACATCGGCATAGGGGTGAGTACATACTGAGTGGGTTATCATGTAAAGTGGAATATCGCTTTAAGGTGTGAACCTGACGTAAAACTCTCTAACTGGCCATTATCTCAAAGTTCAGCATTAGGATGGCTTCCTGTTGGTGAACAGTACAAATTTGCATGTCAAAGTTGAACTTGATGTAAAAAATGTCATGTTTTTTTTTCTCGTCTGTGCTACTTGCAATGTTTCCGTATTTGAATGTGTTTCTCTCAAGCTGCAGTGTGTTGAGCTCCATGGCCACTGTAGAATCCACTGTTTTTGATCTTTCCATTTAAATAAATATATTTGCCACAAAATTTTCTAGTTTTAAATACTGATGTGACAGAGCTTTTGCAAAGTGTTTTAAAGCAGTATGATCAATCAGCAGCGACAGTGTTTAGGCACATCTCAACACAAAATTAGATTAAATCCTACATCAATGACCAAATAGTGACTGAAACCAATAAATATTTTGTCAAGACTAAGTGTAAAAAAATTCTAGTGCCACAGTTAACATTGGCACGCAGCCTCCTTCAACCACTCACATTTCAAGTCACACACACAAACACACATACACACACAAACTCGCAGCAACCAATTACAGGGTGGTTTGGATTCCCATTTGCAATTACCAAGCAGCTTGATCCTGTCAGAAGATTGGATTGATCCCATTTATGTCATTTAGGTCCCTGGAAAGCAAGTATTTAATGAGGAGTTACTGCCACTCATTATGAAATGAGCACACTCATCATGCTTCAAGGTTATTGAGGTTATTGTAACATAAAAGCCAAGCTAACCAACAGTAAAACCCAGAATGTTTCTCTTAAAATGTTTAATTCTGAGGACATTAATTATATTGTACATACATTATACATGTATTTTACTGTTTGTTTGTTTTTTAACCTTAACTCATCCTAGTTTAAATGCAGTACATGTCCCTTGCTCTGCTCACACTAATTGTTAGAAAAACAAACATTCAGGAGCTGCCAAATTAATATGAACCACTAGCTGTGAAGTGGTTTTACTCCTCTTATCTAAAGCTAACTTTTGCACTGCATTGTTAATAATGTCTTCTTTCCTGCAAGTCTTCACATTAACAAGGGTTTTAAACAAGACAACCACTCTTCTGTCATGTATTACACTTTTAAAGCAATCGCTGAAAACAAAATGAAAGGAAACATTTTTAATTTAATTGGAAATAAAATGAACATGAAACTATAAAGAGCAGGGGAGTCTCCCTGAATTGCTTCCTGAATTGGGAAAAACGCTGGTCACGATTAAATTAATTACTGGTAAGAGACGGGAAGGGAACCTGCAATCACATCAAAGGCTAAATGTTTGTACAGCTTATGAACACTCATCAACCTCCGCGACCTCCAGACCCTTATTGTTCACTGTGCTGTCTGAACCTCACATTACTTCCTGAACTGACAGTGAACTTGGCCACATGATGGAAAACACTACTGCTGGGTGGCTGCATACAAGGCTGGAAAGTATGTAATGTTCTGAATTGATATTTAATATATCATCATTTTTCCCCAGTGTTATTTTAAATGAAATGTGACTAAAATACAGTAGGAGGCTGTGTGATTGTAAATACTTCTGCCTGGAGTTCAAGTTATTTTCAGTTAACTATTAATATACATTACAGTGGTTGTGGAAGCAGTCTCATACGTGGTGGAAGTTCAGCGCTCATCACACTTCACAGCTGATGCAGAGTGTGTATCTGTGTGTGTGTGTTTGTGTGCATGCTCTTTGCTCCAATTTCTCACGACAGCTGCTATGCAGTTTCTGGATCTTGTTTGGGGTGAAATATTTGCAGCCTGCTATGAGAAACCAGGAATCCACTATTTTCACCAGTATTTCAAAGCCATCTGGCACCACGGCTCAGGCGGTGTGATGATGTGGGTCTTTTCGCACCTTGTAGCTGCGCTAGTTGAAGTGATGAACACACAGAGAAGTATCATAGAAACCTGCTGCTTCTCTCAGCTCTACGGAGTATTTTAGCCTCTTTCAGTTTGTTTTGGTTTGGGTCCTCATGAAGCCTGTTTTCAGGAACAATCGGCTGTTTCCTATCTATCCAGCCCCAGACAGACAAAGTTTGTGACTAGCTGGTGAACATAGTAGAACATTTAGCAGCTGAGGGGCTGGATATTTCCTCAGTAGTTGGTGGAGACCAAAACAGAGCTGAAAAGAGAGTAAATCATCCCATCATCATTGTTATCCCATCAATTGTTGATTGCTAATATATTTACGCAGGTGAGATGTGTGCAAGTGTTGAGTTTGCTGTGTTATATCCTGTGCACCTTCACTACGTCCAATAAATAAACAAAATAAACCCATAAAATGTTGACTCGGGTTGTTCCCATACTGCCTACAAAGCTGGTATCAGCAAGTGCACATGTCTATGCACCGATCAGATATCACCTAATTTATTAACTCCAAAACAAGCCCCTGCTACTTCTCAGCAGCGTCCCACATGCCATTTTTCCCCCAGGATTGCAAAGTCATGTTCAATGGCATTCATTCTCTGCATGAATTCGCTCACATTTTACAAAGAGTTTAACAGGCCATACAACAATGATAGCAATCATGATAGCATAGCATACAGGTTTAGTAGAACACAGTAGAGCCAGAGTTCATTCTCTGACATTCCTCGTGCTCGCTGGCATGTTTCGTTTACGGTGATAAAAGAGGTTACTGCAACAACTGCCCTGCATAGTCTGTAGATACTTTTATTTTACTCAGTATCTGACTTTTTATAGAAGATGCACAGTTTCTCTGCAAGTTATCTAAATATTATGCAAGAGACAGGGTTGTCTGACAGTTTTAGGTGATGAATCTGTAATGCCGTGAGTTTTTGCGACTTTCCCAAAGCCAGCAATCCTTTGTATATTTTGATATATTGTGGCTGTTCCCACGGAAAATTGAGGTCAGACTGGAGCTTTAGCATCTGTTGAGCTTTATTATATATGATTAGTTTGTGCAGCAGTTATTTCCATCATCCTATCCTATCTGACCCCAATTGACCTGAAAGAGCTCAATGTAATCTCCTTATACCATAGTTGGAATTCTTTCTGCATTTTTTGAATGTCATCTTTTTACTGTGTTTTCAGACTTACATACCATAAATTTGAGAGCTTTGAACAGATGATCCGTATTTTATTGCTGTGTTTAACAGCTTATCTACCATTTTTTTCCCTGAGTGTCACTCTGAGCATAAGCTTTGGACACAGTCTCTAATTTCCTATTTACTGCATGTAACAGCTCTGCTTCAAAGTCACATACAGAGCAGCCAGAATGTCATATTCTCACTAATCCTCATATTAAAATCCACTATCTTTTTTTTGCATCACCAGTATTTTCTGCATTCATGTGTCTCTCAACCTCGCATCGCATCCTGTGCAGCCATTCCCATCTTAATTATGATGACAAGATCAAAAGTTCGTTTAGACATGCAGGGGTGTGTGTGTACAGTTACATAATCATATGCACATAGAAACTGTATCTGCTTGTGGAAAGAAGCTTCGTGGACTGACAATAAATACACAGCAAAATAAGCATCATGTGTAAACACACAGAGCAGCTGGGAGATAGACATCAATCACAGACCCACGCTTGACATACAAACCCTCTCTTCTACTCTGCTACTCGCAAATATACATACTATCTGGCAACAGTGACAACACCAAGCTGGTGGTAGAAAGGGAGACCCAAACACAACCAAGGACACACAACTCCTCATAAAATATTTCTATTAGATTTTTTTGTCTTTCATGCATGGACCAAATGGATGCATCTGAGTTTTTTCTTTGTGTTTGCTGTTCTCTGTATTTGGTGCTAAAGCTAAAGGATTTGGAAAAATAAATAAGCAAACCAAATTCAGCAACATGTTAGCATAACTAGGTCGGCAACTGATATATATATTTTGATGATTAAATCCCTCAATTGTTTTTTCAATAAAACAAAGAACTGTTTAGTCTATAAAATGTCAGAATATGGTGAAAAACACCCCCCAGAAGTTCCCAGAGCCCTTTAACTTGCATAGTGACCAACCCACCAAGAATTATCAACAAACTCCGTGTGAGGGTTGTAGCATCTATCAGCTCATTCTTTTGTTTCACTCCCACCTAGAGATGAAACAGAATGAAAATGTCATTTTATTGTTATAGTGACCAAAATGATCATGTTGTCAGTAGTATTGCTGGACTGTCACAGTGTGCTGGAGATATACAAAAAGTATTTATACACCTTGAAATAAAAAAATAGTTCAATGTTATTTTTTCACTGACGCAAAACAAACCCATGCTGCATGCGATGCCTGCGTCTGGGGGACTGTTGCTAACTTTAGCTGATGCTGGACAGACTTCCTGTGCACTAAAAAACAGCTGACAGACATGGTGACAGAGTGACTGGTCGGTGAACATAATGGAGCATAAGCAGCCAGATAAGTTACTCAGTTGGTGAAGTCCAAAACAGCTAAAATCATAGTGAATCTTGAACCTACACGTCTGTTGGTTGTGTAAATAGGAAAGTGTTTGCTAACATTTTGCTAACACCCTATAAACTTTATAAGTTGTGTTGTGTCAACAGCTTGTTGTGCTACCCTTAAGTAGGGTTACAGCAGTATACTGGTTTCAGGGTATATTGTATCATACCATGAACTTATCAGTGGTATTGAATTCTACCATGTTAGTTTATTTGTTCAAATTGAAGATGCACAGCTTTCTTTCTTTCTTTTTTTTAAAATTAATTTTCAAAAGGGAGGAGACTTTTTACACATACATTAAAAAAATGGTTTTAATGTCTATCAGGACATACCCTAATATACTGTTAAATTATAATAAAGCTTTGTTTAACAAAAACTAAAACGAAAAAAAAAAGTTAATTCCTTTAAATGTCATTGTATAGTGTAATAGTGTAATTTCATTTTCATGATATTTTCCGAGACCGTTATCGTACCGTGGAAATCTCAAACAAATGCAACCCTAACCCCAAAGTTGATCCCCAGTCTTGCCCACTTGTGGTGTCCAGCATGTGTCCAGAGGAAAACAAAAACACAAACACGACACTTGAAAGACGACACAGTAGCTTACCAGCACACTTGATAACACATATACTTATCTTTATCTTTTTGAAATTGTAAATGACAGCTGTCAGGGCAAAAATCTGTTGATCTTTAAAAATCAAGACTCGATGGTCAAACAGTGGCGTAACTGCTAAAAAATTACATTCAATTGAAAAATCGAATCGAATCGTGACCTTAGAATGGAAAGTCATACAAAAAAATTATCAAAAATGATGAACTTTCTGTTGATTAAGTATTTCAACACTACTAAAAAACATAATTCACAGAAATTAAACACATATGTAGATGTGTAGATTTACATGCATGCACACAGAGCCCTGACAGTTTTCATTCTTTAGCCCCTAAATCCTACGCTTAACCCTCAGCTCATGTCTAACCTCAACTATTCACACGAACTTCACCTTGATCCACTTTTTATTCTTATTGTATTAGTCTAACCTCGACTGTGAAGAAGTGAAGCTCAGTCAAAATGACCTCTTTTTGCAAAATTGTCCTCAGTCTGAATCTCAAATTGGTCCTAAAAGAGACACACACACGAACACCCAAGCACATGTACACACGCGCGTGCGCGCACACACACACACACACACACACACACAGTTAACTGTCCTAAAATTTAATGTGCAGGGCAGTAATTTGGACTCCTGACAGGATGATTTAGCTTCTGTGGAATTAATGGACACAGATGATGAATGAATGATCAATTACTCATGTTGGATCTGATGATACTGTATTTAAAGCTCTGCACAGACTAGTTGACAGCATCTGCTGCATCCCTTTCTGGAACCTAATTGAATTACAAAAGAAGGGGAGGACAGATTCTCATAGTCTGCCTTCACAATAATTTGATGCACAGCTCTCCAAACATTTCTCACCCTCAGCAGGAAAGATGTTCGTATCCTCTGGCAACATCCTCACCCTCTCCCTGAAGGCATTTCGCCAACTATGTCTACTGGTGTCTACACACCAGTTCGCTTCCCATCCCAGCAGAGCACTGTGGGCCAAAATCTGCTCTGATGTAACCATTTGATGTAGCTGGAGTCTCCACTTTGGTTACATCAAATCTAGTCCAGAGGATTTCTTTTTAAATAACCTTGACCTTAAAACTAACTGGGGATAATTTTATGTTGTTGTGAAAACACGATTTTAACAGCTTGCCTCACACTCTCTCACCATCTCAGTCAAATATGCTGACGTATGGTTACCAGTTCGGACCAACTTCCTTTATGCAGCTACTGAGGCAGCATCTGTCTGATCCAGTTAAAAAAACTTGTTCACATCTACAAAATCCTAAAGTTTCATTAATTTGACCATCTGTTTCCTTTAAATTTATGCATCAGATTGTTTAAATCATTTTTACAGCAAAATGCCAAACACTTGTTCAAGCCTCTGAAATGATTTGGACCTTTTCTCTGATGTATATAGTTGTAAACTGAATATCTCTGGATTTGGGACTAAGGTTGCAAATTTTGTGCATTCTCCTTAACTGATAGTTGAAACGTAACAATCAGAAATCAATGAATCACTGGTAAGATACAAAATGCACTTATTAGTTCAAGTTTTATTTGATCAATTCTAATCACATATTGTATGAAACATTTATTTCTGAAGCACAAACAACTTAAATGAACAGAATAATAAAATATTAAGGCTCACACTGAAAATGAGGCTCTTATCTGCGTGTATTTAGTCAACAAACTGACTCTGCCAAATAAAACAACATCAAATGGGGAAGAATTTTTGCAGACACAACTAAATAAATAGTGACAAAACCTGTGAGCCCTGCAGAAATAGTACACAAAACAAACATTAACAGTTAATACATCTATGGCAATTAATTGACTAATAGCTAATCAATAATATCCCTATTTGAGACTGTTGGTTGGGCAAACAAGAACTTCCAATATGTCAGATTAGGAGGTTTTATATGCCAAACAATTAATCAGTTATTGTTAATAAAAATAATCATGAGTTGAAGCAGACACTGGGAAGCTACATGTGAGTAGCTCCCTGTGTCCTCTGACAACCTTCTGTGTGTGGTACCTTTGTTTTCATTAACAAAAAGTGTAGATGTGTTTTTTGTTAAGTGTAAATGTGATCCCTATTTATTTTTCTGATGAATTTTTCATTAAATTCATGCATGCTCTAATATTAATAGTATTGCTACTACTACTTAATGTTCATACTAATAGCAATGTTACATTACATTTTCCTCCCGATTCACTGTAATTAGCCTGGGGAGATGGTTGACAGTCACAAGACTCCTTTCATGCACTTAAATTACTATGTTTCCCTTCCCCTTCTCTTCCCTACGGTGTAAAGGAAATGTTTTGATTTTTTTTACTTTGCATCGCCCACGTGCCTCTAACATCACATTTCATCATTAGCTATCAAAGGCACTAAAGTACTACAAGAATTATGCTTATTTAGTTTCAGAAACACAGTCCAGTTTGGTCAAATTTACCCAAAGGATTATTAACAATGAACATCAGCAACATCAGCAATTACCCAATTAACCAAACTTTGAGTGTGTTATGCAAAAAAGTTGCAAGTACTGCCAAACCCACTGTGAATCAACACAGCTGTAATTAGGTTTTAGCCACGTTTATCTCATCATTAAACGTCATCATATCTCATCATCATCCAAGATAAAGACCAAGTTGTGGATCAAAAAGAAGATAAATGATATGTTAATATTGAGTTTTGACTCATTAAGGGGCCAGAAACAAGACACCAATCAGAAAGATGATAATGTTGCTCTGTGTCTGCTGGATGTTTAAGGAAGCCCTTCACTTTCAGTAGTTGTTCACATGTTCTGCTTCTGTTGTTCTGTCATGTTCTGTCTGCCCTAATAATGATCCAAAATCCCTAAAAACAACTTCAAGAAATGTTTTTTTAGTTTGCACCACCGGGGTGCCTCCGACACCACGTTTCACCATTAGCTATAAAAAGCACAAAACTATTCCTGGAATTGGAAATTATTAGTTTTGGAGACTCTGCATTTTTCTGTCCAGTTTGGTGAAATGTAGCCAAAGGCTTGAAAAACTTTTCCGCACAATTAAAATCTCACTTTTATATTAAAGCTCCACTGAGTCAGATTTGTGATATGAAAAATGAACCAAGACTGTGTGAGGTTAAAAAGGTTGCTACTACTGCCAAACCCACTGTGAATCAAGACAGCATTAATCCACTTTCAGCCATGTTTATCTCATCATTTTGGTTATAAGGTCTGTATTCAGTCTGTATCCCAAGATAAAGACCAAGTTGTGGATCAAACAGGAGATAAAAGATAAGAAAATATTGAGTTTTGACTCATCAGGGGGCCAGATTCAAGACGCCAATTAAATAAGATGATAATGTTGCTCTGTGTCTGCTTGATGTTTAAGGAAGCAGTTCAGTTAGATGTTGACATGATGATATCAGGCACTACGGTTAAGTGTTCTGTTTCCGTTGTTTTGGAGTCTATCTGCACGAATAATCATCAAAAATGTAATGCCTAATACAGCTTGGAGTCATTTTGGGCACTGCACAGGCTGATAACATCAGAGCTAAACATTTCCCAGAACCAAATGCTTGAGTCTCTTGAGTTTCTAATGACCTCATCCTTAAACATGTTCTCATCATCTATCGACAAAAACATCATCCTCTTATTAGAGCTCAGATATGGAGGATCATCCTGTGCTGACAAAAGGCACTGTAAAAAAAACCCATACTCATTTTTCATAGAATCAACCTGTCTTTTCTTATCAAAATAAATACACAAGTTTCATTTATTCAAGTTGTGTTGTGTGTGTACTCTACATAGTATTATTGGTGGAGGACAGGTGCATCTCCAGAAGTGAAATAACCACGCAGTCCAAGTCCAAAGTCATCCCTTATTCACACATGCTTTCCAACAGAAGAAATCGAAAATGTGTTTTAAAAGTCATCTTAACTGTACTTTGTTCTCACTGATTATTCTGATGTGACCACTTAACTTCCCCTCAACCTGCCATACTACTTCTACTTCAGTAAAAAGCAACTACAGCAAAAAAAAAAAAAAAAAAAAAAGTCTAATCTGGCACTGAATCACACATGATGCTGGTTCTAGTTAAAATTGGATTTTCTAAGATATTAGGTCGACTGTGACAACAGAGTAAGCAAAGAGTGGTTTAATAAATGTCCCAGAGCAGCAATGATATCATACATATCTACACACATCTACAATTTTATCACAGGGCAATATTTTCCATAAAAATATATCAGATTATTTCTTCATAATACTACATGACACGAGAGTTCACTCTCATATGCGCAAAGAAATTGAGGCTTACACTAGTTCACGGAGCGCCGAACAGCATGAACATCTAACTTCATACTGCATAATTTCCTTTTACTTTTGGACAGCTCCCAAAGAACGCTGGAGTGAACCCAAGTGAATGTGTCTGAAAGTGTGACAAAATACACTCATTTAGACAATAATCACAGGCAGCATGTTTATGGGTCATTAAACGAAAGCATACTGTGATGAGGAAATCTCACACACTAAGCTCCTGCTCATTAGGGCGACGCGTAGGACTCAACTAATTACTTTACAAACGTGACAGGCCACGAAGAATGTGTCATAATCTGCCTCTTGAGAATTAGTGCACACCTCTGCACTGCTAACTGTGACTTATATTAATCAGAAAACGGCTGATGAAAGGCTATTTCAGAATCGCTGCTCTCCTGGAGCTCCGCAGGTAAAACAAAGTGCAGGAGTCACTGACACTCATGCATCCACAATAAGAGCCCTTAACAGCGCAAGTCTTTTTAACGGAGCCAGTTCTATAAAGTGGATATTGAGTTAAGTGATCTTAAGTGATGCAAAACAGAGACAAAGAGGGACTAAATTGGACTCTGGCTCCATAATAGAGATCTAATAATGGAAATATTCATTGGTGATTAGACTGAATTAAATGGGTGAGTGACTGTTTTCTCAAACAAGCAGTTAATGATAGGGTTGGCTGCTGGATAACAACAAATCATTACACAACCATAAGTATTGAATATGTGGACTGCTGCGCACTGAGACATGCACTCCTAAGCACCTTTTCAGAGCTTATATATTGGCTTATTATTGACCGGTTTTAGCATCCTCATATATTTATTTATATCCCTGTGTAGATGTTGGCTGTTAAGTCATCACAAACTGCAGGGCAGAAATGTCAAAGGGAAGTAAAGTACAAAGTGTCCTCATTAGTGGTTTGTCCATCAGAGAGCACTGACAAGTTTACTTTTCAACAGTAAAATGTCATGCACAGTACATATCTAGGTCACAACTTTTTAAAACTATAATATGTAACATTTCTGCATTAAGATGTTAAAAAATGCTAGATGTATGTTATATATTTTGTTGATTTGTGTATTTCAGTTACCTCAAATTTTTCCAAACATGTCAAAACGTGACTTAACATAATGTAAATACAACTTTAATACATCACCTCGTCTATGAACATGAGTTGTGCCGGAGTCGCGTCAGATTGATTTTCATTTGGTGGTTGTTTAACAATGACAACAACTCCCAGTATTCCACACTACTTCACAAAGTAATCAAACTGTGTCTTTTGTTTTAATGTGAGAGAGAACCCTAGTGACAGAACTCCAGGGCTCATCATCAGAGGATTGCCAGATTGCATAGCAACTCACTTGCCTGACTGGGCAACTATTACCACTATTAGCCTATTCTGAAATTGGAATGATTATTAAACTAATTTTCATGCAAAACTGGCAGAAAATGCTAATTTCAGCCTCTCAAACACGGAGATTTCCCCCTTGTCTCCATTTATTATCATATTAAACTGAATATCTTTGGGTTTGGTCAGACAAGACATTTAAAGACACCTTGGACATTGAAAAAACTGGGATGGACATTTTTCACTATTTTCTGACATTTTACAGATTGATATTGCAGCTCTAAATTAAACACAACAGCAAACTTCAGTCTTTGCTGTCATTTTATAACTGGTAATAAATAAAACAGTTTGTACTGGGGCAAGCAAAAGTTGACTTTGGGCAAGTAGATTTGTCTAGTTGGGCAAGTGGGGGAAAAAAAGCAAAAAAACAAAGAATTATTGTTGAGCCCTGACTAAGATATGAAGACTGAAGATAATGTGTGTTTAAACCTGCATGAACAGATTTTTTGGCCACTTGGGGGCAGCAAAAATATGCTAAATATCCTAAAACTCGCATATTTTCACTTTTAAGATTTGATATGGTGAGCTTGTTAGCACACATGCAGATAATACAGAGCAATAATTTGTGTCCACCTCACATGAATAGAAGTCCAGTGTGCACTCACTTTTATCTCCTGAGGGAAATATCTTTAGCGGATAGATATTCTACTATGTTCACCATGTAGTCATCAACTTTGTCTGTCTGTCGTTTGGCGCCGGGAAGGTAGCGTACACTGGGTTTATCAGAGCCTTTTCACTGAAATCAGCTACCTGCTGTTGATGAGGGGGGTGAGAGTGAACAAAAACAGGAAAAGTTGCAGGCAGTAAAACCAACACAATTAGACAAGTTAAAAGTCATTATAAAGCTACACAAAGTAAAGGGAAATGCAGAGTCAGGTGATAACCAACAAATAGTAAAGGTGCGGGCCGTAAAACCAGCACAATAAGTTAAAAGTCATTATAAAGCTACACAAAGTAAAGGGAACTGCAGAGTCAGGTGATAATTATCTGTTGGTTTGTTACAGCAGGTGACACCTGTCACATTACACACTGCCATTCAGTCCATTAGTAATATAAAAATATTGATAAGAGCAGCTTTAATAACCTAAAAATTACAATTACAAGCTTTGCATTAAAAACAAATAACTATCTGTCTTAACATTTTTCAGGCTGTACAAAATTCAGTTTACTTCACCCCTGAGCAATTATAAACAGGAAATACAATGACGAAAGAATAAATTCTTCAGTTATTTTATAGTTTTCTTGTTAAATAAGGTAAATTGCAAATGATTTCTCTAAGATTTTCACTGAAAATTTCTTAATCTTCGACTGACTCTAAAACGAGTAACATCTTGCATACATTACTTTTAGTGGACTGTTTAAATAGTCCCTTTATGTTAAGCTTTAATACTTGGTTTCTGTCTGCTCCACAGCAAATCTACCAGAGAACATTTCTCTCTACTGGCTATTACATGATGCAGAGTTTCACAGAAGGTTTCAGAGGAAATTCAGGACGAATCTTGCCTTGTGCAGACTGAAGGAACAAATGTGTGTCTCCATGAATGTTTTACAGATTTTAGTGGTCAGACTCGTTTTTCTGTATTTCTTAACATCAAAACTTTCCCCTATCATTTAAACATGCTTATTTCATTGTCTGATTTTCTGTTCAACAAATTCTGACACCTCTGCTCCAAATTTAGGAGATAATATCAAACAAAAGGCATTTATTTCCTATTTCCTATTTTAAGCTCTGTTTGAACCTTGTTACTAATTTTACAAATACAACATGCATCGCTCTAACCTCAGGACTATAATTAGAATGTTATGCCCTCACTTCTTTGCTTTGTTTAACTAAAATTGTTTTTTTTATAATGGTGGAGTGTGTAGGCAGTACAGTGCAGATGCAATAGTCGCATAGGGCTGAATGGGGCAGTGTTCATAAGGTTACATCAAATGGCATTCATGTGTCTGCCATAATAATCATCATTACATGCCATTCAGCTGGATCCCCCCGTCGGCTCATGGAGAGTGACGAGGCTTTCTGATTGAGCTGTTTGCTGGTTAGTGCAGTGGGTGCCCTGTTTTTAGATCCATTAATGATTAAATAACAAAATGGACACAAATAAGGGGAAGATATGGAGGTTGGTTTGTGTGATTCTGAGGTTTCTTTCTGAGAAGGATTGACTGACTCTGCATATTTCTCTTTTTTTCCCACCAGTTTTTTAACAGTCATACAATCTGACGCATTCACAGCTGGAAGCTGCTGAGTCCGACCACAGTCTTCCACTGTTGGCCACTCGGTAGCGATGGTGGACTAAGTGCTTCATTCAAGGGCACCTTGAACGCAGAAGAGGAGAGCGTTTCTCGCTGATCTGATTCTCTCAACTGGGATCCAAACTGGCACCCCTCTCATCACCAGCTAGCATCTCTAACCTCTGAGCTCCCGCTGCCTCTCCTATGTGTGTGTAATCAAATAGTTGCCACTCTACAGTAAGCACTCTACAGTATGCATGTGTTATGCACAGTTCCCCTCGGATGAGCATTAGGTTTTACTTGATCTCACCGCCTTAAGCTTCCCATGTGCGTCATCCCAGCTCCTATCAAGCAGAAACAAGTTTTCACTGTATAATATTGTAAATGATTAAAAATAGAACAGGGAAAGCATGGAAAGAGGGAGCTGGAGTGGGAGGGATGAAATCTTAAATGGCTGCAAATATGCTTTCTTGTACGTATAAGTATTTATAGACTCATTATTGTCTTTCTTTTGAAGTGAAAACACTCTCTCCTATGTGAGTGTGTGAGACGGAGAGACAGAATGAGAGCAAGAGAAAAGAAACATGCACAGGGGGGTCGCGACGCTGAAGACCAGATGCCAGACGCCTGCTCTTGTTAAATTCGACCATGTCAGGCTGGTCATTGTTTAACACTTATCAACATAACAAGCTTAATTCATTTTGCCCACTTGGCCATTATATAATCTGGAATCCACAGGGTTTGTGTAATAACCGTCGCATTGCCTGACTAGCTTGATGCAAAGCGCTATTGGCAGAATTCCTCCACAGGTATGCGGTCTGACAACATAGCGTCCTCAGAGAACGGTGGGGGTGTTGGATCAGAGTGATGCAAACAGACAGGGTGTCATGGAATATGAAGCCTGGAAGGTCAAATTTAAGTGAAAATAAAAAAAAATCGAGTGTGCGTGTGTGAGTGAGTAAGCTCGGCAAGAGGAGGAGTACAAAGAAGGTGGGAGGACTGAGATGAGGCGCAAAAGTTGGCGAGTGGAATGTGAAATGGTACTCAAAATTTAAACCAGAAAAAGAAAGAAGCAGAAAGGTGTTTTCTCAGTGGAGAATTCTGGAATAACACAGCCTGCTTTCTTATCATGCGGTAAATGCAAATCATATATACAGAATGGATTACAGCAGAGAGGCTTTGTATGTACAGATAATCCTGCAAATATTTGAAAATCAGGGAATCGTCTAGAAGCTCAGGCACCTTGTAAAGAGCAGACTAAGTCAAATGAGCGCTTGCTGGGTCAATTTTTCTTTCTCGGATGACCCTGGAAAAAAGCCTAAGCCCAGCAGGACAAGCTGGCACCTACCAAGTCTGAAATAGTGAGGTCAAATAGAGAAAAACAGACTGTTTTTATGGAGAGACGGGACCAATCCAATTCACTATTGGTATCAGGGCCCAAAATTAATGTAAGCCATTCATCAGGTGTCGGATTCACAACACTAATTTCCCCCAATAATGTATTTCTGATTCTAATTCCTGTCTAATTTCCACAATGCTATGTGTTTTCTATTTGTAAACACTACCCTGTGAAGTTCACTTCACCTTTGCATTCACATGTCACATAAGGGGAATGGGTTCCGAATGACGGAGCAACAATACAACACAATTACCAACATAAACCATCATCTTCTGAACAAACACATTACAAACACTAACAAACTGTAAGACTGGTTTTACACAGTGAAACTTGCACGCAGCTTTAGTTGGTTGAAACTTGTTGCAGTGGAGTTGTGTGGCGTAAAGCCCTCCGCAACACTGAAAGTCAGACAAGTCAAAACTCTCAACTTTGTAAAACTAGTTCCTTGCAACAGCCAATCAAAACAATGATAACGTGTCAGATGATGACCTCAAACATTTCACATTCCAAACATTTCAACTGATTGTAACTGATTAATTTCAACTCGACAACAGCTTATCACCAAAATGAACAAAATGATAAAGCAGAGAATGGTCTTTTGGACGGTTCAGAAGGAACGTGTCATCATAGACTTCATGCAAGGTTGGCGACACTTTCAGCAAACGAAGGTGAACAAGGCAAAGTTTGTTTACATTGCAGTTATTATGTAACTAAACGACAAAGGTATTGGAAACAAAGATATTTATTTATTTACCTTAAATAAAAGGGTAAACACTCACTGGAGGCTCATTAGATCAGCCTCCTCATGTGAAACAAAGTAGCCAGACAGTGCCAGAGGAAGAAGCAGCGATACAACAACATCTGAATTGATATGATCCACCAAGAAAACAACACGAAATAAGATACAAAGACGCAAATGTAGTCAAATGTAGTCCTACTTGATATAACGTAACAAGAAAACAATTACGATTATTTTAAAAATGATCCATCTTATTAGCTAATTTTAATGGAACTGACTGTTGAATTGTGTTGCATTAAGATTTCATTAATTTTGAACTGCTTCACGTAACTGTCAAGTTGCATGGACATCGTGTTTTATGCAATTTGCAGCCTGTGACTAGTTGCGTGAAAGTTTCACTGTGTACAGCCGCCTGACATTTGCATTGTAGAACATTAAATAGCAAAGTAAACAATAGTAAACAGCGCTGGTATCTGTATAGTATCGGTATCGGCAGATACGCCAATTCAGATCGGAACAGGAAAAAAGTGGATTGTCCATCTCTGTTTTCATGCAGAGCAATTTTCCCATGATTGTTGCTATTAATATTACAAAAACATAAGCCCAGCCACCCACAGCAGAAGCAACAAACTAATATGACTGAAACGGCGATCCAGTGCCTCTCTCAGAATGAAAATATGAGTGTCTGTCTCTTTCACCGCTGTCTGCTTTGGATGTCAGGCTCACACCAATCTACAGCTCTTTATCTCTACTATCATGCACTGTTGTGAACCTTTCTTTCTCTCTCCCTTGCTGCGTCTAAGAGTAAAAGGCAGCAGCAAACAAGCTGGACAAGGTTGGAAACACAAACAATGATAACATCATGCACACAGTCCCAGCAGCGGAACCACAGCTGCAGCATATATCTGCTACCTAATTAGATCTGTGTGTGATCTAATGTTTGATTTTTAATCCTTGTGAGAGCCAAAAAGCCCTCTGACAGGAAATCTGTACAAAGTAGATATGAAAGTCGGGCGTAATTAATGAAAATGTATAAAGTCTTTTACATGTTCCAGGACGCACAGGAGCAGTAAAAGAAACAGTTAATGCTGACTGTAAGTTATCAGGTGCAAAGCAGCCTTGAGGGACGCTTGCAGCGCTCCTTTTTTTCGTGTCCTGGCTGACAGCAGGGGCATTAACTAATCTATAGCTGGGAGTTAAGTGCCTCATGAGTAAAATAAGGAGATCCTTATCCGCTCCCACTCAATGTTCATTTATTCAGCTTGGGCAAACTATAAATTAATTGCAAAGTCGTGACCTGCTGGCTGTTGTGGGTCCCCAATTAGTCTGTGTTTTTCACCCACTGAGCCCTTTTCTTTCAGTTCTGATACTGCTAAGCTGCTCCACCATACTGTGCCACTCTGGTGCTTATCACAGCAATCACCACAGAAACTGACAAACCCAGTGAGCAGCTAGGACTTCTGCACCTTCACATATCTGCTAGAGAACAGTAGGAATTGTAGGACGCCATCAGCCAGATATGGGCTTTAATCAAATAAAGTTGTCTTATTACATTAATGTTTGCATTACCTTGAATTTTTTCTTCAGATTACAATGAACTCTAAGATAAACACTCAGGATGGTATCAAATTTGAAACCAATATTTCAATCATGATGAAAAGCACAAAATATGCGACTGTTCTCAGATTGTGTTTATTTTATTAGAATAATCTGATAATGCCTCGGCAAAAAAACATACAGTTGATACAGTACGGTGCCTCTTATGTCAACTTCAGAATGCAGGCGTACTCTCTAACCTGTGACCTCTTCTGTTATTGAGGGCCCCTTTCAAAACTTTAGCTCCAAGGCCCACTTGAACTCCTGCAAAATACTGTTATACTTTACAGACAAGCTGAATCTGCCTCCCAGACAAAGGAGGAACTTTGAAGTTCTCCTCCACGTGTTTTATGACAGTCTGCTTTGAATCTGAATTTGTGTCTTTAAAGCCAAATTTGTTAGATAAAGCCAAAACTCAACTAGTCATTGCGCATTTACAAGATTAATTTAACTATTTAAATATATATTTTTGGTGCATGATGCAATCCACCTGTGAAATGCTAATGGAAGAAGCTGTAATGATTCTGAATGTGTCTGAACAACCAGCAAGGAGACTGAACGTTTTGTTAATTTATTTCAACACAGTATAACCTTACACAGGTCTCGCGGTTCAGGAAATGCAAACTTATCAACACAATTAATGATATGCAAATACAAACTAACTTGCTACAAACTCACTCCTCCTCTACTGCTGGACACCTCCTGTCCCTGCTTGAACCCACCATGTCTTCATCGTCCCCAGACATCACCATGTAATGTTACTGTATTCCCAGGCATCAAACTGGTCTCAATCGGTCGGAAGCTGTGTCCCAGTCTAACAGGACCGCTAACTGAGCTAACTAGCTAACGGCAGCTACAGGACAGTTAGCAGCAGTGCACCGGTGACTACACTGTTACAGGAGAAAAGTTCTGTGTTGCAACAATCCCCTGGGCCTAAGGCCATGGTGCAGCTGCCAAATTTGAGGTGTTTTTTTTTTTCTATGACTGACAGATTAATGAAAACGTTGTCAACTAAGACTCGTCTCACCGACTACAGGTTTAGTTGACTATAAGGGAGCAGACCTAGTATTTTTAAGTGTTGGTGGCGAGGTCCGCCACCCCCACACTGGATGATGAATTCACAGGAAATGATGCATGCAAACAATTGAGCATTCCTGTGTGTAATTTTGTTCAGTGAATATCAGCCTTCCTGTTTACTGTTTACTCTCTTTACACTGTCTCAGAGGTGTACTTTAAAGGACTGCTAATAAAAACAGAACATCCCACTGCCCTGTTTAAAGCTTTCAACTGGCACAAAATCAACCAGGACTGAAATCTTAAGGATTACAACTTAAGCACAGAGAAACATTCCCCCCTCAGAGTGTGATGGTAAAACCAGCTTTCTGGTATCAAAGTCTGCACATTTTTGCAAAGAGGTGACAAATAAAAACCGTGATATAAAGTGGAATTCACCATCCTTTGCTTGACACAACATTTGACGACTTAAAGCTACACTTTCGAAAACAAAACTTTCATGATCACGATGTGGCAAATAAACTTTAACAAAATGAATTCAGCTCTCACAAAGCAAGAACAGGTGAACGTCCCAGACACAGCTGGTATGCACTCAGCACTCCTGTCCCTCGGCCGCTGTGGGTGAAACTGTAGCGGTGTGAGCCAAAGGGGGCACAGCAGGGTTCACAGAGGCACCCTTGTCAGTGGAGGTGGGAACACTTGATATAGCCGCCTGATATTGATACTCCTGTCAGAGGATACATTATGCAGCGTATACCTTAACAATGCTTGCCACCTATTCAAAGACACGACATGTCCTCTCCGTGTTAGTGAATTCTTCCTCTAGACCTACAATAAAAGTTTTTTGAACTGGTGTTTGGCCATGCAGGGAGCACAGTTTCAGATAGTACAAAAAGTAGTAAACACAGCTATTCAAGCGTGCGGTGGTGCAGATGGTTCCTGAGCACAGCATGAACTGAGAAATGATATTATTTGAGAACTAAGCTGAGGATGCTTAAAAGTTTAGAGAAGGAAGAACCAGGTATATGAGATGCAAGTGAAACATTAGCAGCAAAGAGACCTTAAACCTTTTGAATATTTTCTTTCCCCAAGCTCTGTCCTGTCATAACAGTTCTTTAACCAATGAAACTTCCCCAGCTTAATCACACTTGTGCACTCTCAATATGCATACGTGCAGCCCTGAAAAAGCCAGATCTAAAGGATTACAGTTTCTCACAAAACAAGTCTTTCATGCCCTCCCTCATGATGAAAATAAAACAGGATGCTGCGAAATCAACATCTACTGTACGACATCTACAGAGGGGGATTTGTTTTCTTTTCACAGTCATCTCTTTATTAAGCTCCACAGTGCTGAGCCAATTTCCGTTTAGAACCTCCAAACAAAGCCAATGGATATTTAGGAACCTAAAATGTTCATTTTAATTGGAAACACATACAAATGCCACTTAATTCTAACCATTAATGCCTCAAAATATTCATTACACTGAGAGAAATAATACTGTAACAGATACTAGAGGTGTAATGAACGATCTGAAATAACATTCTGCCGGCACACAGCCAAGTCACACAATGCTGAAAAAGGATCAACTGTGTGTCACACTCAAAAGCAGACAGCAATGTGGCGCTCTTTGGTTTGTTTTACAACAACAGTGCACCGAGGTATCAGTCTGTCACTTCAGACTGTGAGTGGTGCAGTAGGTAAGTCGCTGTTTAAACCTCCTGTGTTGTTGAATCTGTCAAGTTTTCTGTCTCGAAAACAATCAGTACGAAGAAAAGACAGAGATGGCGTGACACAAATAAGACTTTTCTGATTTTCCACAGACATCTCGCGAAAATGACACCTCTTTTGTCCTCATTCACTAACTCGAGCTGACAACACATGAGTGGGAAAGAGCATGATGCCATTGTTGCTGGCCATCAAACTGCTCAGATTTTCCATCTGCCACTGTGCTTAAAAATTCAAATGCTAACCCCTTTTTTTCACAGCATGTCAAATCAGCTATTGTCTTCTTTGACGTACAAGATATATATATGGATCCGGTTAACACATAGCGAAGAAGCTATGTGCCAAGAAGAAGGCTGAAAAGGCATTGTGTTGGCATTCACACAGTATTTTCTTCTGTCGCATGAAAATGTGAAAAAAAAAACAAAAAAAAACAAACAATCACATCACATTATATTCCATGAGCTTATGTTCCACAACTACAGCTAGCCAAAATGGTCAGTTGTGACCATTCCTTCTTGGCATCTTTTGTTTTCTCAGCATGAATTGAAAATTTCCTTTATCTGCAGCAGAACAGGTACATTTAAGATGATTTATTGGCACCGAGCTGAGCTCACAGCACTGATTCTGTTTCCAGCCATGCAGCTCAAACCGCTCACCATGTGTTGTTGGCTTCATGCTCACTCGCTCACTGGCCATTTCGTGCACTGACGGAGGGGTTTGGCCATGCAGAGACAGCAGTGCTGCTGCTGCCTGCAATATGTGGCCACAGTGCCTGCCAGGTTCTTCACTGAGTATATTTCATTACTCATTATTTAATTTATCCCCTTGTTGTTGGACTGCTGCACAAGCTCTAACTGTGTTTACTTCATGCCAAGAAAATATATGCCCACTTGTTTTTTTCCATGGAGGAGGTTTAATCTATTCAATAACAGGAAATTGAATTCTTCAGGAAATGTGGCTGTTAAAACCCATTCCTGAAAAAGTTTAGGCTGGTTCTAAGTCCAAGTCAGATTTGTGGCTGCGTTTCAAACAATCATCAGTGGCATCAAATTCCCACAGATAAGGGCCAGTTAAACAAACGGTAAGAGCCAACCCTTCATCAAAACATTCCAACACTGATGAAAGTATGAATGGAAAAGTTTTTACATCAATCAATATGTCTGCCAATTTGCCAACAGCTTTTTGAAAAGAAAATTGTAATAGCCTGAAGTTAGGCATGCACGTCTTGAATGGAAAGTAGCAAATACGCTTCAAAGGCATGAACTTGAGGAAGCACGTCATCGGCCTACGTAAGACTCGTTAGTATTCACGGACAGTTTTTAGAAAACGCAATTAAGCCGAGGGTTTTTTCATCAGCTCCTTTTGATCCTCAAACGCTGGACTTTTCCTCAGGATGCTCAGATGGAATTCAGCGTAGCAAGAAAGAAAATTGAATTGTCCAATGATCTGAATAAATAAATGGTATTTCTAGCCTTTAACACCCAACGATGCACAAGATTTAAGTGTTGCATATGCAGATCATGTAAGTAAACTACATGCTTGATTGGATTCCTGCTGCTGCATTATGACCTCCTTATCCGTGATTAAATATGCATTTTCCAAAATGTATCTCCCTCTTGTCCTGTTTTTGTACCACAGTTTAATATGTGATAAAATGACTCAGAAAATCACAGATACATTTTCAGTTTCGGAGGCAAATTCTATTTCAAGACAGCTTAGATACAGCTGTGTGGGAGTAGAGCTGCAACGATTAGTCAATTATTTGATTATCTGTCAACTTTAACACCAAATATTTTGATCATCGTATGATTGTTTTGAGTAATTTTTCTAAGTAAAAATGTCCAAATCCTCTATGCCAATAAACTGAATATCTTTAGGTTATGGACCAAACAAGAAATTTGAGGATGTCATCTATGGCTTTGGGAAAAAATGATCAACATTTTTCACCATTTTGGGACATCATTCATCGTTTTCACTCATTTTTGAAGGAAAAAAAATGTCTACATTCTCTTATTTCAGCCTGTCAGATGTGAATATTTTCTGATTTCTTTAGTTCTTTATGACAGTAAACATAATTTCTTTGGGTTGGCACCCCTCAAGACATTTGGGGACGCCACCTTTGGCTTTGGGAAAAAAGCACTCAACATTTTTCACCAATTTCTGGCATTTTATAGACCAAACAACTAATCAATTGATCGAGAAAATGACTGACAGATTAACAGATTATGTCATTAATTGTTAGTTGCAGCCCTAGTTGGGAGCAGCCAGCTCTATCAAACTACTCAAATCCAAGGATTGCAGAGTTGCATGTGTGTTTTATCAAATGCTGATTATCATAAAGCAATGAGAGCTTACAGAAATCTCAGTAAGAGGCAATCATATCCTTATACAGCCTAGATAACGTTTAATATTCCTCACGGGGGCTCTCGGCTCTCTGTATCCACATGATGGAAATCTACTCTGACCCTAACATTTCTGCAGTGAGTGAAATGGTAATGTCAGGAGTGTATTTAGCAAATCACCCCACTACAGCCTCCAAATGATGACAGCCATGATATGTGTAGCTGCCAGTTACTGTGTGTATACCTCAGCACGACAGGAGCCTCTGAGGTTTTCTCAGCGGCGCTCTGTCCTCTCTGACTATTAAATTATGAGCGTTTTACCACCTTCACTGAGCAAGACAAACACTGCTGTGTCAATGTTGTCCAAACTCGGGGGCCGCACAATTTAATCCACAGCCCATATCATAATTAAATTCATGCTGAAGTGGTGTGTATATTTAAACAAAACACACACACGGCACAAGTTTCATCATCGACCTAGTAATACATTAAAAAATTCTGTTGTCATTATCGTTATTAAATTAAATCTCCTGGCTGGAGGAACACATCAATAGTGGCAAAGCCTGGGAAGCATTAGTCTAAGCATTGGTGGGATGAGCGCCGGGCTTTCCCCGTGGCTTCAGACTGTGTCAATAATTGCTATAGTGTTTCTCTTCGCTTTGCTCCCCTCTGAGCCTGCTTAGCTGCCCGCGCTCTTGGTGTAGGTCAGTGAAATTATGTCTGCTTCAAAAGTAGGCTATAGCAAGTCGAGGTCGACTGTCCATTACAGTCAGCCACAGTGGTGAAGAACTGTACAGTAAGGGCTAGGTGATACAGCATTTCTAATAATATCATCAATATTTTTAGGATATACTACGATACACAATATTTACCTCGATGTACGTGTTTACTCTTTAATAACACACTGTAAATTCTCAAACATGATTTTATGGAGTAAGACACATTGGTGTAGATTAAAGTACACAAAAATATATCAATAAGGGCTGGGTGATATGTAAAAAAAAAATATTACATATTTTTTACCAAATACCTTGCTATCGATATTGCGGCAACACTGTAGAGATGACTATTAGTGCTTTCACAAAATATTAACACAGTGTGAGTTTTTGATAACTAATCAACAGTAATGTGGAGATAATGATTAAGTGGTTAAGGGCAAATAACAGAACAGCTTGAACAGTCACTTTACTGTGATGTAGAGTTGGGCGGCTGTATGGCCTAAAATTTATATCACGGTATAATTTGTAGTAACGGTACGACCATGGTATAATTTATTTTTCTTAAAACTTCAACATACATGGCTTCTGAAGAGGTACTGATTACTGTATGTTACTACAAGGACATATTTCACACAGTACAGGGTATACTGAGAACATTTAATAAGCAAAACTGGAGAAAACCCTTTTCTCAGGTCAAGAACTTCCAGCCCTTGTAACCACTGTCTGACATACTCTGCTGACCGTGTTCTCCTCCTTGTCTAGTTGACACTTCTTTTTGTCAAACTAAGTGAAAAGCTTCTCTAGTTAACATGATAGTCAGAATTCATACCGGTGTGTTGTGTATAAGGTTTATACACCTGAGCCACATCACGGTATAATAGTATCCAAAATCTAGAATATCTAGTCTCACATCACAATATCGATATATTGCCCATCTCTAACCACAGAATCAATTTCAGAGCAAAGATATAAGTATATATAGTGATATTAACGTGATACAGGAGGGGGGGGGGATATTAAACATAACGGACAGCTCCGTGGTGGCTCGCGCGTCAGATGGACAAAAAAAAACCAATCACTCACAACAACACAAGGCTTGAACAACAAAATATATCACCCCGGAAACGCATTTTTAATTCATAAAATTGCACTTGTCTCGACCTAAAAGACACCTTTGTCACTTTAAAAAATGTGACAAGAGTTTTTTTTTTTTGTTTTTTTTTTTTTGTTTTTAACGTCCGCAGACTTTAATCACGTCGCCACGCACGCACGTACGCACGCACGCACGCACGCACACACTTTTCTCCCCTCTTGACTTTTCCACTCACCCGCGTTCCTGAGCTTCTTGTTCCGATACACGGAGAAGATGACCAAGAGGTTGCCCAGGATGTCGACGACGATAGTGAAGATGAGGAAGCACCCCAAAGTTGTGGTGACCCACGGCGGGCGGTTCAGGACGGCGTCGCTGGCTTCTGGCGCGGAGCTGTTCAGGTGAGACCCATTTATAACCATTGTACACAGTCGCTGAACTTTCTCAGGCCAAATTCAACGTCCTCAGTGATGCAGCCTGGGTTTCGGTGGTGGGATACTACAGCCTCCCGCGGCTTTCATCCTCTTCATCCTCTCCACCCGCGCTCCTTCTTCTTCTTCTCTCTCTCTTCTTCTGGACTTTTACCCAACTGCCGCGGCTCAGCTCTGGTAGAAGTCTCCCTCTTCTTCTTCTCCTCCTCCTCTGGTCGCCTCGGTGTCACTTCTGCGCCCGCGTGCCATTCACTTTGTCGGTACGCATGTGTGACATGAAGCCGCAACTTCAAACCTTCCCAGCATGTGATCAAACAGTCCGGAGAGGAGCGGGTTTTTATTTTGAGCGAGAAACACTGACGCCTGGCGGCCGAGAGGTGCAAAAGCAGCTCGATGGCTCGGAAAGCGTCCTACTTCTTTTTCATTTGCCAGATGCGTGTTCATTCATGGCTTTGCGGTCGCTCGCTTTGCTTGATTTCAGCAGCCCATTCATTATTATTGTGAAGAATCATTCATGTTTTCTTCTATTCACGTTTCATGAAAAAGCTCACCTATCGGTACTTACAGGGGCTACAAGATGACAGGAAACGGTCTCATTTCAGCCTACATGAATGATTGAAGGTGATTCAGTCTTTTAATTATCCAGATTTAAATTTCCCTTTCACAGTTTGGTGTGGAGGTTTAAATTGAAACTCTTCTTTATCAACTTTTGCCCACACAGTTCCATTGGACTTCCTTGTTAGATATTATTTAACACAGAATTTATTATGTAGCTATAATATATGATCTTTATAATTAACGGTTCATGAAGCTGTTGACTAGATTTATAATCACTGAAATACTAATCAAATCGTTTTGTTTGAGCATCCCTGAGAATAGGATGAGATATTTATACAAAGAATGGCCATAATGCTATTGTTAGTTAATGATGTTCACAATAAATGGGTCACCCGCCCCCCTCCACACACAAACACATATACACACTCTTCTGCAGCCTATTGAGCTGTCTTGGAAAATGACAGGTTGTCATAATAAAAGGTGAGAAGTGTCATCTACAGGTTTATTTCAATCTGCAAATTTGAGTAAATTTGATACTGTAAAAATACATTTGAGAGACACTATGGTTTAATGTGTCTGTCAATCTATGCATGTCAATCTAACCATTGTGACAGAACCATGGCCCACCAACCCTATCATCAAGTCCAAATTAGTCCCCCTGTAATTACAGGATTTTTCATCACGATACAGAGATAGTTCCCAACTTTTTTAGATTGTCATTGTGCAAAACATCATTGCCAATTGTAAAGTACTATAGGCTATAGTTACAAATAAGTCAGATATTATTATTAAGGTAATTTTTGTAGGTCTAAAAAGGAAGTATTATGGGAAAGTTCTTAAGAAAAAAAGCAAAGAATAAATAAATGTCTGTCAGCATTTGTATTGTAACTCCTTAGATTTATCATGTAATCCCTTGGGGCTGGTTTTCTATCGCCTCTTCTCTCATTTCTGGTAGATTTTTGCTAGAGCCCGACCAACAGTGGATTTTTTGTGGCTGATGCCGATACTGATATTGGAGTAGAGTTGGGCACTGTCTGCCAATTGATATGATATGATATGATATTTCCACAATGAAACATCGCAATGGACGATAACATTGTTGCTGGGTCTAAAAGGGTCTCTGTTGCAGCACCACATGTCCGTAACTTAGTTGTGTTTAATAAGAAAATAATAAACACAATAATAAACGACATGGAGACGTAGTGCAAGGAACAGCAGCAACAGCTACTTTTTATTTTCTTTCCCACATGTCAAAAAGAGAACTTAGGCTCAGCGGTCAATGTTGTTGTGATGACAGCATTGTCCATCAGCCCAACCCTACATTGGGGAAAAGAAAAAATTGTTATCGATTTATTGAGACACATTTTTGTAATGATTCCCCAAATATGGTTGTCAAATACTTGTTTCAAAGACATGTAAGATATTCAGTGGAGGTAGGATATTTTAGCATTTAACAATAAACTTAATCATCTAAAATGACATCAGGGTACTGAAACAGTAAACTTTCACTGGTATATTTATAATAAATAACTTTAAATAATAAAAAAAAGAACACAAATAGAACAAAAATGGGATCACACATACATAAAAAGCTGCCTATAAAGTGAAAATGAAAACAATCTGCATTATTATCTGTAAAATTAAAGAAAATGAAATATATAGACTGATATAGCTGTGATAGGCCAATATCAGGCCAATAATATTGGTTGGCTGATATATCTGTCCAACTCTAATTTACTTGCATATTTGTTTAGTAGTGTAGCAAACCTTGTTCCAGTTTTTCTCTGGCAGTGACTTCTTGATAGACCAATAATTCACTGACAGACATAAGTTATTGATTACTCAATACTTTAAGCCGATTTACAATAATCATTATTGTTCGCCAGCATTATAACACATAAAACTGTCAATATGTTTTGCTTTTGTAAATGCCAAATCAATTAATCACTGTAATCATAACAAGAAAGTAAAAGTTATTATCATTATTATTATTATTATTATTATTACTATTAGTAGTAGTAGTAGTAGTAGTAGTAGTAGTATTCACTCATTTAAATAATTATTGTTACATGTGTTGTCTGTGTCCTTATCTGTCACTGAAAAAGAAAAACATTTGGTCTCATTACATTATTCATCAAGACGCCTACAGCTGGAAATGCTAAGCTGGACTTGTTGAGAGCTAAACACCTAAAAGCTTTGACCTATTTGGCTTTACAACACCAGATCTATATATAGAAAAATAAATATGTGGACTATTTGAATATTAGGATATGAATCCATTGCTGCCATCACAAATTTGACTCTTATAGTCATTAAGTCCCTTTTCAAGTCATTCAGTTCCCTTTTTTTAGTGTTTGTGCATGTTTCACTGATTTGTAAATGCAGTATAACACAGAGATCAAGCTCTACTTTGGTTTTATTCTGAGGAGACTCATTCCTGTCTGCCCCTTATTATATCAACAACATCCCAAAATGAATAGCCATAACAATCCTGAGCTGCCTTTTGAACTCTTCCTTTGTTGTGCCTCTCATCTCTTTTTGGTCATATAATTTTAACACACAAACAGCTCATTATTATCAATAATTTGTGAATTGAATTCATGCAAAATATGATCATCATCTCTCCCCGTTTGTCTCTCTGTATTTCATTTTAGGTCAGCCTGTTCTTTTCACTGAACTGCTCTGCTAGCAGACATTGATCAGCATACTCTGTCATCTTTGGTGCATTTAAAACATTACAGAGCTCTGCTGTATATTAAAATATAGCGTAGGGAGGAAAAAGGACAGATTTAGAATAATTATAGTAGTTAGTGAGACAGTACGGCAAACGTATTAAACACTAAATGAGGAATGGGAGAAGACAGGATGAAAGGAAAAACTGGATTTTGTCATTCGCTGATGAGCAGTAATTTCTGTTTTGTTTCATGATAAAAGAAGCTTTAGAGCTACTTCATTAGAGCTGCATGAACTTAACTGCTCGTGATTCAACATCAACAGGGAAGTATTACTCTTTATCTTACTGGAAATGAACCAGAATATGAGTCTGACTATTTTACGGTTTACAGTTGAATGTTAATTGTTGAAATTAAACCCTGTTTCATCCATTGGGAATCAGGGTGTGTAAGGAATTGAGGGAGTCTTTACGCACGCTTGAGTCATGAATACTGTGGAAAGATGTTCCTGTTATTTCATATTAATATGTTACAGTCTTAAAAATCAAGCAAACAATTTCAATTTAAACTATTTAAACTCTACCTAGTTATTTTACCTTCTCTCTTTCTGTATAAAGGAACTATAATGAGACTGCAGTTTTGTTTTTTGTCTTTTTTTTCAAAAGACAAAACCTTTTTTTTTTTGGACATATTTATGGAAATGACATCTAAGCTTCAGGCCTCTGGGTGGGCGGTTCTCATGGCAGCCACTGAAAGAGTATTAGGGTCTGTAGGCTTAGCATTCATTCTCATTTGGCATCACTTTTCATTCACGTTATTTCAACATGTGCTGAGTCATCGACAGCTCACATCCTACGTGGCGTAAGCACTACCAAGTGGAGCACGTCATAGCCCTGTAGGCTATTAACTTTGGTACAACACGTGTGTTTTCTCACCAGCCCCCATAGCATTCATCACGTACTGTTAGTGTTTTGAAGCATCTGCTGCTCTACAACATTTAGGAGGACCCCCCATGCTGTCAAGTTCGTGTTCCACTCAGAAAGTGGAAGCTAGTTAAGCCAGCTTGCTAATGTTATCACTGATTCTCGCCAGAGGTTTCTTTCCATTAGTGTTATTTCCACACCTACTGAGCCATTGATAGCTCCTGCTCACTCAGGGCCACTACTTAACTTTTTGTGCCTGTTTTTCAGGCACAGCTGTGACACATTCTGCCCCAAACATGTGTGCTGTATTCATCAAGCAGACGCACAAGGTTGGAGTCGCAGTTTGTGCCTGCGAAGTGCGCCTCGCTCCTCATTGTGTATGCATTTAAGTGAAGATCATGCAAATAATAGTGGGGACATGTTAACAGAGGTTGATTATATATTCAGTTTGATTTACTGAGGTCACTCTATTTGCAACTGTCAGTTTTGCAGTGCGAATTATTTGCCACTGAATGGGAGGTGTAATCACAGCACACATGGTATTTACAGTATAAAACCCACAAATAAGGTTGTTGTGGGAAAAGGAATGTGTATTAAATATGGGCTTGTATACAATTAAAAACTAATTACTGTAAAAAAACTGGCTTTAATTAATTGACATAACATCTGAGCAAAGCAAATGAATAGTGGACGCATGTTGTCGTTTGTGTTCATCAAACTTGAACTAGAACTTTACCCATTTTGAACTCTAAAATCATTACAGGCTGCAACTAAACTTTTCTTTGTTTTGTTTTGTCACGCACACATCAAAACAATACCAAAAGATGTAGTTTGATGACGTTGTGAAGTAGTGTGGGATCATGGGAGTCTTCACTGTTAAACAACCACTACAGATAAGGTAATGTATTAAAGTTTTATTCATGTTACATTTAATCACATGATTTCCTTCCCCTCTCTCTGTTTTATCTGATATATCCCGTGATTTTATGGAAGTTAACGCAACTGGTGGCAAGTCAGAAAGCACTGTTAATTTGAATTAACTTTTTTAATTACTTCTCTGGGTTTAACACTTGGTTTAACAGTGGAATTATACAACTCACAAAAAGATATATAACATAGCTGTAGCACTTTTTTTTAGACATTTTAATGCAGAAACATTATATATTATAGCTTTAAGACATTTAAGTGTGAGTTTGGCAACATTTGCCTCAGCATTAACACCCAAATCAACACCATCTTCACCTCCACCTGCTCCCTCTCCCTCTCTCTCTCTCTCTCTGAGTGCTTATTGGAGAACATGTTTATTGCCTCCTAATATATTAATAATTAGATACATGCTAAAGATATCCATTCCATTAGCTAGTTGGAGCCAATCCCAGCTGACATGTCAAGAGGTCGGGTACAGCCTGGACAGGTCGCCAGTCAATCACAGGGCTGACACACTGAGACAGACAACCATTCACACTCACATGCACACCTACAGGCAATTTTAGAGTTGCCAAATAACCTAACCTGCATGTCTTTGGACTGTGGGAGGAAGCCGGAGCAGGGAGAACATGCAAACTCCATGTAGAAAGACGCCGGTTGACCAGTTAGGGCTGTGACGATAACTGCTTTACCGCATTATTGGAATACCGGGGTCGCAGGATTGAGCTCATTACCGTCATCACCACAAATTTTATTTTGAAGGGTCAGTCTCACAATGAACTTCAGATCGGCACAGAGGTCTATTAATACATCTATGGATTACTGCTGTCACACACAAGTCATGAACACCTCTGGGAAAATAGATGAAGAATGAAAATGAAGACATTCAGTGTTGTATTTATCATTATGGATTTATCTCACTCCAAAAAAGACACTGCAGTTCAAACCTGGATTACAGTGCTTCTAAAAGGGATACGATTTTACCGGAGCTGATATTGTAGAGATACAATGCTAGATCTAGCTTTAGCTTAATGTTAGCCTTTCCTGGTCAGCTTACTTCAGGGCTAACCCTGTCCCCTTTCCAGCAGTTGTGAAACAACTAGACAAAACTTTTCTTGGTCTTGTGAAGCTGCAGCGCTTATTAACTGACACACTGTAACCTGTGCTGTACATTTACTGCCAGACTGACAACTTCCTGACTAAGTTTAAGTTTCTGCTCTGCTATGGGCAGCACTGTAAGCCTGCTGCTTGCTCCCTGTCCTTCACTTATGCACTGCACTCACTTACGCACTGCTCTCTTCCTTAAAGGAGCTACGCCATGCATTTGACAGTATACGTCAATAATTTTTTTTAAACGTAATCTTTTAGCCAGGGTAAACTGCCATCCTGTGGGAATATGTTGCTTTGTCACCACAGTAACAAAAAATCCACACCATCACTGCCCAGCAGCAAGCAGGTTCTAACCATCTTGCTGTTAGGCAACGTGCTAACCAGCTAACCACTGCACCACCGTGCCACGCTCTAAAGATTTATACACCAGACACGGCACATACGGGTACGCCAAAATGTCCGACCGCGCCCCCTTTTGGGGGATAGAAAACCAGAAATCCCACATACAACAATGCAATTTTACATGTTTTTAGATTATAATTTTGGCAAGTTTGCATGAATTCAAGTTGAGTTAAACAAACCTTTGTTTTATAGACATGTCTAATAATTGTGACCTTACCTGAACTGGAGCGTTTGCGATATCTTCATAAATTGAGGTTCATCAGTTAGCCGTCATGTCCCGTCAGTCTTTGATCTTCCAAGTGGATCAATTAGCCAACACATTGGCCAGATGCTGATAATACTGAATCACCAAGTGTTGTTAGGCTTAATGTTGTCTGTAAATAACAATGCCGGTCAATAGACAACTGTTGATCCAAGCTAGGCTGAGATTTATTTTAGATTGACAGTCTAACACTGCTGTACTGTAATGTTATGGATTCCAGTAGCCTCACACACAAGCTAACGTTAGCTCTCCATCAGTATTAACAATTATCGCTCTCTGAAGGCTCATAAATTCTTACTGCTCTCCTTTTGGGATCCTTTCCTTTCCAGGAAGGCTGTAGAACCAGAGATCATGATGGGTTTGTGTGTGTATTTGTTTTACAGCCTGCTGCACAGCAGCTTTTCTGCATTTTCCTGTTTCTCCCTTTATATGAAAGTGAGTTTTCCCCCTGAAGGGGGCGTGGCCAGGTTGTCACTGCGGGAACTTTCCCCAGGGACTACGACCTTTGAAGGAAATGCATTTCCACTTCTAAATTAAGTTCTGGGGACATTATTTTGCCCCCCAGTAAAAGTCTCTGCTTTGGGGATAGTACTTTCCAAAAGCATAGGAGCTTTTGGGGTGGTGCTTGCAGCGTTGAAGATTTCTGATTTCTGGTAGATTATTTAGAGCATTTTATTTCGGCCACCATTTTTAAAAATCTGCAGATGCAAACCACTTTGGTTTATGTTAATTGCATTTCGACACACAACAGATGGCCCGATGAGAGGCAAAAACAGTCATCATTAATCTTTGCAGGTCTTTACACTGTGGTGGAACCACAGACAACAGCAGGCTGAAGGAACATTTTAGTTCCTTAAAAGTAGTTCCTGGGTACTTTGAGTGTAAAGTAGGGGTGCAAGAAAATATTCTCAAGATTCTAAAAACACCATATCATGATATTGTGATATTGTGATACTATGCGGATAGCCATGTTGTTATCTATCTTTGCCATTCTGACTGCAAAAAAGTTCAATTTGTGTAACTTTTTGTAATTTTGTGCATATAGTGGTGTGTTCTTTATACTATGACAAATGATTAAAAAGATGGCAATAGCAATAGCTTGCCTACAGTATTGAAATAAATTGCAATATATACCCTAATGTAAACATGGTTACTGTGAGTAGTGTTTCTCAGGTGGAGTAGACCAAAAAAAAAGTTTTCTAATGAAGATCACTTTACGTCCTCTGGAGAACATTTCTTCCTTCTGATGATTACAATTTTGCCCCTATAAATGCACAAGTCAAACCAAGAAAAAGATACACTGATTTCTGAGCAAAAGTGATTTGAGTGCAATCACGCACACCAAACTCTTTCTTCCTGTAAATCAGTTGCTGAGTTTCTATCCCTTGTTGGAGCCCCTGATTCACTGTTTTCCCTGCTGTGCTTTTATAAGCATCCAGAGCGATGAGACTTTTATCTAATGGATAATTGAAGCCTGTTTATAAATCAGTAATTTCAGCGGCAGCGGAGCAAGCATAGAACATGTAACCCAGCCCAAGACAAGTAATGAACAGGCATCTGAGAGGCAGAAAGACATATCTGCAGGGGATACTGTGTTTTGTTTTGACTCTCATGCTTTTAGGAAAGCATACCACTGCTACAAGGGTTTACTTTTACTATAATGGTCCTAAAGAACGCCTGCTTTATGCCACATTGCCATTTTCTTCTTTAGTCTTCAGAAGAACATCAGAGGTAAGAGTTGAGACAGAAGTACTTTTTTGTATTTTATGCCAATTAGGCGCCTTTTGAATTTAAAGTGAATCGAACTGACAGAGAGCAGAATGAAGACAAATGAAGGTGCTGTCTTCCTAAAAATACCTCCAAAGAAGCCTCTGCACTTCATTGGTTAAATAAAAGGTAGAAAATTGCAAAGACGGAGAGAGATGGAGGTGGAGATGTACGGCGTTCTCATGGCAATCAGAGAAACAGGTTGCAGAGAGTCCATATGAGTTTTGTGGGGGGAAGGAGGGGATGAAAAGGGGAAGGGTGAAAGACGAAAAAGGAGAGTGGGAGAGAAGTGCTGTGCGTGGGGGAGGGAAAGGGCAGATTCACCCGTGATGAGGACAGGAGGGTGCCGAGAGGACCCCCTGTCTCGCGCGCATACACACGCACACACACACACACTCCTGCCCGTGTCTCTCATTTGAGAGAGCTGTCAGCAAAATGAAGGAGAGGAGACAGAAGTAATGTAATGAGTGCGGTCTCGACACAGCCCCGGCATGTCTCTGCTGCTTCACTGGTCATCACTACATCCCACAGAGAAACAAGAGTGTTTGCTTTTATCTGCTGTTGCTCTTCCCCCCACCATCCCCATCCTCCCATCCTCCTCCTCCTCCTCCACCACTTGGCCCGTTGCCATGACAACAGCGGAGCTCCACCCAGGAAAGAGATGTGTATGCTGGTAGAAAGAGGATTATTGGGGTCAGTGGTCTCTGCGTGTGTGTGTCTCGCTCTCTCACGCACATACACGTGTTTTCTCACAGCACATGATTATGCACAAACACAATAACAATACAGTAGCTGATTCAACATGAATGGAGCCAGACAATAAGTTTTGTTTTTGTTTTTCTTTATTTAATTTGTGGATTCTCAACCCCAGGAGAGTTAAACTGAAGAAATTATTTTCCCCAGACTGGCGGTATATTTTATGTTTCATGGGTTCATATTTATGTCATGTTTGAGATTGTTATTGTTAGTAATGTTTGGGTTGTTTTTTTAAAATGTTTTTGCACTGTTCTTACATGTTCCAACAGGATTCTAGAATGCAAGCACAGTTCACTGATAATCCTCAATTAAATGAGAATTTTCCTGCTCAACAGAAAGAAATTGACAATTATGAGTGGTTTCCACTGGGAAAAAAAAAACACAATTTCATCTTTAATTTGATACTTAATGTGTGGTATTTGTATCTTTTTAGACCAAGTTTGAACATATTCAACATATTTCTAAAAACACCAGACAAAACAATGACTACAAAACTGCTGTAAGTAAGTGTGATGGAATGAATCTCAGTTTCTTTCAGAAAGAGTCCATCAACATTCAGTCTTCACTGGGCTTTCAAAATAAAAGAGAAATGTCCCACACTTAACCCCACACAACAATGTTGTAACAACAAATTAACCTGTAAGAGAGAAATCACTTAATTTATATGTGGAAAAGTCAAGACCCGGTCAGTCGTCCATACCAACTATTAGTTGCACATGACTCCGGGAAAAAAGCCTCCGCCTCAGGCTGCTAGAGCCAAGCACATCCCACTGTTTACTGATGCTGATTATTTGATGTGATTTTGAAAAAACTCTCCATTTCTTTGTCGTTTTCCACAATGGTGTTGTAGGCAGTGTTTCTGGCAACTTATGTGAGGAAAAAATCATGACAGTCGCATCCCATCAGTCCTCCTACTGACTCTACGTCAGACAGCAGCGTCTGCCTCGGACAGTGAGAGCCAGGGAGGTCCCGCTGTTTAACAGTGAAAAAAATCACATATCTCAACATTATGATGAATATGTCCAGTTCTGGTTATTGATAACAAATCAAAGTATCTACATCACAAAGCTCTGGACTTTTTTCCGTATTTTAATAACTGGGGATGATTCTAAAATAACGGGTGTTCCTGGGCACTATAGTGAAATAGAGAACGGGTCCTCTGAGGCGCTACGGGGTCTAGCGGGTTAAATAATCAACAGTTAAAATAGAAGCAGCGATAGGATGAGATATCCTGACTTTAAAATGGAAACACAACTTTTCAGCCCCCTAGCGTTTCCAAGTTGTATTATTGTTGTGCGCTGTGGCAAAGACAGCAGGTGCTGAAATCTGTTTCCCCATTTATACTGTTCCCCCATAACATACTCTTTTATGTCTTTTAACTATAACCTATACACTTCAACTGCAGAGGGCACCACTACGAGAAACACAATCTGACAGATGGACACACTTTGACACATTACCGAATCGGTTTCCTCAGAGTCAGACCTAGATCTGAGAGGAAATGGACAACACCATTTCAGAAATACAAGAGAAGGAAGCCTGTTCACTGAAGAGGTACATTGAAACTGTCCTGATTTTATATTGACTTTGGAAACAGGCATAAGCTATTAGAATGATGGGCATTGCATAGTGATATTGGCTGTTTCTGAGATCCTGTTCTCTGTCCGTATTTCCATAGTTTTTTCTTATGGTTTTGTTGTGTTCGGGACATTCCACCAACCCAAACTGTTGGGATTTGATGTCCTGATGCTTTTAGGAACAGTTCAGACAAATTCTACTGACTTAACCTTTAAGTAACATTATTGCTTCAAGCCAGCAGGGGTGTCAGGGTGGAGGAGGACTAAAGTTAGAAGATAAAATTGGGAGAGAAGCATGAATCTGTTCATTAATTTAGTCTATAATGGACATTTTCCCGGGATAAATCGTACCCTGTGGCAGACAGATGAAAGCAAAGCTTATAGGGAACCAATCTAAATGTGGATGGTGTCATTATTCTATAGCCATTATACTATACTCTACATTCACTTCATAATGACAAATCAAAGCAAAAAAGTTCTCTATTTCCACTTAAAGTGTAAAACTCCCAAAATACTGAATCCTACATTTGCCAAAAATATATTATTAGCCTCTCCCTGTCTAGTAAATGCACACTTCTTTAAAAATCTACACCTCCAGTTTGTGACACAGGCTTTCTATAAAAAAATGTGTTGCTGACAATGTTTCTGACTATTTTTATTGGAAAGTGAGTCATTTTCATGTGCCGACTGAGCCTGTAGATCTCTTTGTGATGGTGTAACTACAATTTTTTCAGTGAAATAATAATATGATGGCCATCTACCTTCTAATGATGACCCTTGTAAACAGCACAAAGACACCTTGGAATGGAGCTGTTTTTTTAATTCTCTCTGCTTGATGTAAAAGAAGCACAAACAGCCATTAAAACAGAGACGGTGGTTCTGCTTCGCCACAGTGATACGGCTTACAGTAACGTCACATTGCACAGACTACCAAAACAGCAAAATAAAGTGTCTTAATGACAGAAAAACTGATGTCGGAGTTACGTTACCTAGTTGTATGTCAGGTTTGTCCACTTTGATGGAGGCGGACTGAAAGGACACTCGTCGACCCCTATTTCTTAATTTTTTTTTTTTTTTTCTTGTATAATGACGCAGAATTTTTTTTGCCTGACTGGCCATCAGATTAGGGTTCCTAATATCTAAAAAGCTAAACAGTATTCTCATTTTATGATATTAAATTGGCAAAGACATCAGAATTTGCATGGCACAAGGGCTCATATGTCACCAAATGGTTTTGATTGTTCTGCAGCTGCATGACACTATTACCCAGATATTAGCACAACAATATAATATTATAAGTTTAAAAGACTGAAAATATTTTCTCAAAATCTAATACAACTGAACTTATCATTAGCTGGAATTACTATTATTTTTATTAATCTTATGGTGTATAGATTATAAACACTAAATAACGTGTAAATAAGATAGTATTTTATTTTTTCTAACCTTTATTTAACCAGGAAGATTAAAATCTCTGGCTGGCCTGGCCGAGACAGGACATCATTACAAAGATAGCAAACCATTAAAAGTAAATCAAGTGACAAACAAAAACCAGGTGAAGTAAATGGTAAAGTTATTTCTCTCAGAACAAAAATGAAGGAGTCCCTCAAGCTAACAATGGGGATAAGTGTTTGGTCTGATAGACACATTAACAGCTCATTCTTTGCTGACGATTGCTGATCGCTGATGGCATCAACAATGTTAATTAATGTGCTGCTGCTCTTTCCGATTCACTGAACGTAGTCAGTTCACTAAGAAATATTAGCGACTAGAGCTCAAAACTAGAAACTTTGCTAAAGGGGTGTTAAAAGTTGCCTCGTCTGAATTGGCTAAATTGACGACACTGTTCTCCAAGCTGATGACCCCTCATGATATCACTGTGGCGTTGTGTTGATTACTGTCTCAGAGTTGACAAAACTCCTTTAAAGCCTCAGAAGACAACTGTTCTCACAGTCAGGAGGAGGACTTCTCACCCACGATGATCCGCTCATCATGTGAAAAATTGTTGAATAAATTCCACTCGTCTTCCTTTTTGCCTCTTGCGCCACATTTCTCCACATTCCTCCTATTTCTGTGTGTGAGCGCAGCTCTGAGCAGATTCTTCATGAGTGACTGGGCAGACACTCACGACCGTGTTTAAACAACATGATCGACTCTTGTTAATCATCTTCCTCCACCCTCAGACACTTCTGTTTCTCTCAGACACTTCTGTTTGAACTGACTTGATATTTGAGGTATTTCATATTTGCATATTATACGAGGAACCTCAACTTGCATTTATTAACAGTCTTGTGCGCACAGTCTGTGCAAACAGCACGTCATCGCCTGAGGTGTGATTGATGGAAAACTAATCTTGTTGTCAAAAACTCTGGATTACACCGACTGTTTTAGTTTCTGTGAGAACATTTTTTTACCAAGTACGTGAATGACATACACTGTAAAAAACCTGTGTTTTAAAGCTACAACAAGTAGTTTTTAACACTTTGTGAAACAGTCCCAATTTAAAATCAGTGCCTCTGTAGGACCTACATGAGCAAACAAGATCAGTGAGAAAACTGGCTATTTCTATAGTTATTCTTAATACCTGCTACTGGGTCAGAAATGAGCTTGTCTTTACATTTTCCCAGGCAAAAGTCACAGTGGGTTTTGCAGATTTAAATTCTAATAAATATAACAAATGTATGTTAAATAATTAATGCACTTTTGACACTATATTTTGTGTTTATGGCAATGGAAATACAACCACCTTCATCCACAGGGGCTTCCAAAAGAAATAAAAAGAGTTCATGTCCAGGCTGCCTTAAACTTTTAAAATGCCTGAATTTGAAAAGACAAGTTGGGAGTGAATTTTATGAACCACAACAAACAAACTTTTCTAGTAAAATAAACACAATATTACTTAAGTTGTACTTGAGAAAACACGTTCAATAAGCTCAAGATATTAAGTTGAACCAACAATTGTTCAGTCACACTGACAAACATTACAAAGAAATTTGATTTCCTTTTACATTTTCTCATTGAAAGGTTAATTATCCTGTAAGACACTGTATAAGCTTTCTTCAAACTATAAAGCAGAAAATCTACAGCAATGCATGCTGGGAAGTCTGCTAATATGCTGATCATATTTCTTTAGAAACTTCATTTAAGTGACTGAGCTCCGTACATTTATTCATTGAGACTTAAAGTTAGAAGAAGTGCTTGGTTTACAGTTTTAATTTTGATCTTGATAATAAAATTATATTATTTAAGAAATATTTAGAATTCCTGTATCATTACTTTACATTGCTTGTAACGTATATGGACCTGTTTTTGTTTTTTTTTGTTTTTTTTACAAATGCAGCTTTGGCTTTTAAGGGGCAGAAGAAAGTACTATCAGGGGTAGACGGAGCAGTGTGGGCGAAATAATGCAGAATTTACATCACATTAAATCAGTCACCGCAAGTTTCAACTGATCCATGTTTTTGTCTGTTTTGGCTGATTTGTGTTCCTTCATTCAGCCAGAAGGATCCTCTGAGTGAAATAATTTGATGAGACCGAACACGTCTCTCGCTGGGTTGGTCTGAACATCCTGTCCTCCTTCAGCTGTGAGTAGTCACATGCAGCCATCTTGTGGTTGTCGTGAGGTATTACAGACTCGCAGCATCCCGGGTTCACGCGTTACAATAACCCCAACCCCCGAAGCAGAACACCTCCTTTCCCACAGAGCTGCATTCATGATTCCATAATATGAATAATGCATTATTAGGTATAAAAATCTTAATTTATGTAATGGAAAAACACCTGGTGCCATTTCCAGAGTTAATTGGATCCACCAAGCATGAGATTAAGCAGCACATGAGTGGTTGCAAAGTGGTTCGATTACCAACCGCTGCTAGAGTTTGGAATATACGTTTCTCCCCATTATACCCCACAGACTGTGTTTCATTCCACATGAGGAACCTGAGCGCTGTTTCTGAAAAGGCTTTTTTTTTTTTTTTTCTGCAACTCAGCTGGGAAAGAATTGTCCATCACTAATCAGTCTCAGCAACAGCCTCCTTTTAGGGAGGAAAATGCAGAGAAGTGGAGAGGAAATGCACAGATAGACACAAGCGCTAATTGTTTTGAAACCGAGGAACGTCATCTGCACTCCGATGCTCAGAGAAGCAGCACGGCGTGATGACACAACTTGTGTGAAAGCAGTTCAAGAATTACTGAACACATTTTCTTCTCTCTTCAGACATAACTGATGTGATTTTTATTCTCAATGAGACTTGATGGGTACATTTACGTGCAGCCGTGACGTGTTAATATGTGCTTCCAAACGTGGGGGGAAAAACAAAACTGTTCTGATTTTAAAATTTAACAAAAAAAGAAGCAGATTTTTTTGAACATTGAATATCAGAAGGTAAAAAGGAAGCACACACAGATCTTCAGGACAAAGCTGAAAAATGAAAGCCACTAAGCCAAAATGTTAGCATGTTTGGTGACATGGTCAGAATGAATCAGTTCACAGATCTAAATATTTGTTTCTAGTTGGGTCCAAATTAACACAGCTGACCAACATGCAGTGAGCATTAGATTTCAACTACAGCATGACCCTTCAACTTGTACCACTTTGTTAGAATTTAAGGATGAATGCAGCTTTTGTTTTTGGTTAAAGTTACGTGTTGTTGCACTTGTGATGTGTCTCTTTCTCTTCCTTTCTGTCTGGTTTTCTCTCTACCTGCCTCGTTTGCAGCACCTGAGATCAATTAACGACTCAGGCAGAGGAGGAAGGGATTTGTAGGAGCAGGGTGTGTGGAGACGGGCCACAACACCACACACACACACACACACACACACACAACACACACACACACACACACGCTGGACACGCTGTGAGGAGTTTCTTTCTTCCTCTTTCCTCAGCATGTTTTAAATTGTTGGGTTTTGTTATTTTAGTTTGGGCTGCAGACCACCGGTAGTCCAGTTATCGCTTTTTGTTTGATTTAGGTCAGATTTCTTTTTTCTAAGGCAGGGAATGGAGGAGGTGCTGAGGGCAGCGGTCCACTGTGTGGTTGTCTCTGTGACTGCCTTATTGTGACTTTTTGTGTTGTATTTTCAGTACACTTAATATGTTAATAAAAGGTGGGTTTGAATTCAACATAGCTGTGATGTCCCTCATATGTTGTGGTTCCCATTTGATAAAGTAACTTCAGGGTGTTGCTCCTCTAGCATGAGTTTCTTTGTCTTTCTAATTGTTGCTTAAATTCACTAAGAATTCGCTCGGCTTAGCTTCTGCTGTAGACTGTAAACAATATATATGTGGATGCTAGTTCCTCACTTTATAAGTCCTATTAGGTCTTCAGTTATGGACAGTGGTGGAAAGAGTACTGAAAATTTGTACTCAAGTACAAGTGCTGTTACATTGCTAAAATATTACTCAATTACAAGTAAAAGTACTGGTGTTAGAAATATACTTAAGTAAAAGTACAAAGTATTTGTCTCAAAAACTACTTGGAGTATTAATGTCACAGTCACCTCTCCAAACTAGGGTTGCAAATTTTGTGCGTTTTAATCAATGAATCATTAATAATTTATAAGATACAAAACACGCTTTTTCCTCATTTTAATTAAAAAAAATAAAATAAAATAAAATAAAATAAAAATAAATAAAGAATTTGTAATTAGTTACTTCCACCTCTGGTTATAGATGTTATTAACAGGTTCTTCAATAAGAGTAATCCATCGAGTCTGCAGTTTTCTCTTCTTTTGGTAGTTGAACCACGACTGTACTGTTAAATGCCAGTCGTGTAATCACAAAAAACGTAACAGCAGAACACACATAAAAGTTTTTCTTCTGAGTTCATTGGACACATCTTCCTGATTTAAAGACAGAAGAAGTTATGTTGGACGAGGAAATGTCTAAATACTTGTCACAACCCAGAAGTCATTCTCATGTTATGTTACCAGTCATTTAAGCATTAATAAATAAACTTCATAAAAGCCAGGAGTTATTTAGAGAGCCTTTGTCTAGTCTGTGTCATAATAAAGTGGTACTGATGTTTTATTCAGTGTGCACCCCAGCGCTGACAGACTCCGCGTCCCTCTGTGGGACAGCACGCATCACTATCCTGCAGATGCTCGGACATGTCGGTGACACGATATGATTCATTAGAGAGACTGAGGAAGGACATGTCTTGACAGCGGTCGGCCTGTAACGGCAGATGTGGAGTGACTCTGCTGTCCGGACTGAAGGTCAAAAGGTCACCGTCACACCAGCGCCGGGCCCGGCAGGGGGAACAGTCGGTCCTGTGTGGAGCCGTGACCAGGTCAGCGCGGAGCACGGAGCCAAAACACACACAGAGCTCAGAGCGACTGCGGCGGAGGGCCGGGCCTCGAGGTATCAGGGTCATGTTAGTTTATCAACTTCGTGTGAGACGACCGCGGCTTATTGATACAAGCAGCCGCGGGGAGGCAGAGGAGGGGAGGTGACGCGGCGCTGTCAGACTGCGAGGAGGCCTAAAAACAAGATGTGATGGAGAGTTCACGATTTTAACTCAAATAGATGCAGTTTCCCCCGATCATACCGAAGCTCTGACATTGTTCAAATCATCTGCTTTCACACGCTCTGTCTCTCTTCATCGGGGCTTGAAGATGTTCACACTGAGTGAAATATTCGAAACCAAGACTGACTGTGTATTTTATCCCTGCAGGAGTCCATCAAAAACAAAATATTCAAGATGTCTTCTGTATCATTTTATACACATTGTCCCAAAGTTCAGCCACACAGACGTATTAGATATCTGTGAAAACATCTGGATCTCCACAATAATTAAAAATAAAGTTTCATGAGTTGAAACAGTTTGTCTCCCACAGTTTTGTTGCTCTGACAGAAATAATTATATTACTGTGTATAAGATTAAGATAAGAGCTGAAACTAATGATTATTTTCATTATTGATTAATTGATTAATTGTTTGCCTCATAAAATGTCAGGAGACGTCCCCAAATTTAATAGTTGACAACTTATCGGTTAAATCACTAATCACTGCGGCTCTATTTAAAACCTCACCGTGTATCTTAGTTTCACTATATTATACTTGATTGTAAGAGTTTTATTATTTTCATCACTGATTAGTCTGCTGATAGACAAACAGTTGATCAATCGTCCATAAGATGTCAGATATTCTACTAATATCTGTAAGTTGTTGGTCTGTAAAAGAGAAAAATGAGCATCATAATTACCAAAAGCACAAGATGACAAGTTTAAATGTCAACTTATCAACACTTTCTATGACCAACACTCCAAAACCACTAAAGGTTGTTCACTTATATTCACATTTAGAAACTGAACAGCCTAGTGAATTTTAGGCATTTTTGCCTCAAAAGTTGATGAATTCATTGTCAGATTAATTATTTGTTAATAGACTTTTTTCACAGCAGTCATTCTGACATGAAACAGCTGCAGGTGTTATCAATGATAATAATTAAGGTTCAGTTCCATTCAGGTCAAACAGAGTCTGGGTGCTGCTGTTACACATGTTGGCTCAGTGGAGAGACTTAGTTCACACTGAAAAATGACCTAACATTATACTCGACTGTAGAGCTTTATTATTTTCATCACTGATTTATCTGCTGATAGTCAAACAGTCAATTAATTGTTCAGTCTATAACATGAGAAATTTTAGTAATATCTATAAATTGTTTGATTGTTTGAACATTTTATCAACACTTCTGTAGACAAGAAGGCCAAAACTCCTATGGTTGTTGACTTACTATCATGTAAGACCAAAAATAAACAACAAATTTTCACATTTTAGAAGTTAGAGCCAGTGAATTTTAGGCATTTTTACTTTAAAAAATTGCCAAAATAATGAACCGATTATCAAAACTGTTGCGTTAGATTAATATGTAATGAAAAAAGAAAAAGGGTTAAAGGTTTCAACTTGAAAACGCTACAGTATTTGGATGGATGAAATGTTAAATGTTATAATAAGATAAATGATATTTTAGAGCAAGAAAAGTTTCTTGTTATGTGAAAAACATAACACATTTTTCATGTAATAACATGATCCTGTTCTGTTTTTCTTTTTCTGGCGTCGCAGCAGCAGCAGCTTCCCAACAAACTGATCTTTCAAAAAGTTTGTATTAATATTTCAGACTTTCAAACACACATTATTGCACAAACAGTAACCACATTTACTACTCACTGCTTTGGTTCTATGCATAAATCGACTTGGGAAATAACTGCACACAGACAGCAGAGATATTTTTTAGGAATAATTTATTGCCAGTAGGAAAGCGTGAGCTTGTGGCAGTATTCAATAAAAACCTTAACAAGACCATAGCATTGCTCACACACACATAGACACCTGAAAAAGTCACGTGTCCATGGATAACTCTGCACTATAAATATATTGGGTCCCATTTTCTTGGTGGAAAAATAAAGAGGTTCCAAAGTCAAAATTTACAAACAAACAAATAAAAAAAACAACAACACAAGAATATGCAGTCGTTCATTGAAGACCCTTTTTGAAATGAGCAGGAGACAATAAACTTTACGAGTACACTGTGTTTTGGAAACGCCACGCTCTTTTCTTCTCTTCTTTTTTTTAATGTTTCTTCTTTTTTTTTGTGAATGTAAGCACAGTAAGGCTGATAATGTCACACCATTTAATTCTTTTTTGTTGAAAATAAAAGCATAGAATATCTACAAAACCTAGTAAACTTTGAAATCAAAACTGTACAGTTAAATTTACATTGAAAATGAGGACTTGTATAAAAACATTTTGCTTGGTTTTATTTATAGAAACAAAGATATTGTGGTGAAATATTCTTTTTTTTTTCATGATGCTTTTCCTGTTTTACATTGAAGTGTTGATCCTTCAGACAATCCACTTCCTGTGTATGATGACAGTTAAAGCAATGGCACTGCCAACTCATGGGGGCGGGAGTTGGACTGAGCAGATGTTAAGACGCTACAGAGTCTCACCCATAGCTTCATGAGATCTTCTCAGCCGATTGGCCTTCACAACCAGTCTCAACAACCCCGGTGTTTGACTCATTTCATCCTCTGTGTGTGTGTGTGTGTGTGTGTGTGTGTGTGTGTTCTGTGTGTACACATCCTGTGCGTGTGTGGTGTGGGTGGTGTGTGAAGGGCTAACATAAGGTGTAGCTGTGGGTTCAGGCACTTTTGTTTGGATCCAGTGTCAGACTTCAGTGTGCTGTTGGGAGTCCAGCCCCGGGATGACCAGACGCTCAAAGTGGCCCTCGTCGCCGCTCTCGTAGTCGCTTATCATCACCTCGGACTCCTCGCAGCACGCCGACATGTCCGAGCACGAGGCTGTGGACGTGTACAGAGACATGGACATGTTGTCCAGCGCTGAGGAGTCAAAGTCCCGACTACAACCTAAAGGGTAGCCCCCTCTGTAGCCGCTGGTGCCCAAGGTGGAAGCAGGGGTGGTGGTGGCTGAGGTGGAAGTGGCGCCTTGTCCCTCGGTGTCGCCTGCGTCGCTTGCGTAGGAGTGCTGTGGCAGGTACTGGTTAAGGCTGTAGAGCTGGGGCAGGGCTGGGCGCTGGCGGACCCCAGGCGAGCCGCCCGGACCTGTCACAGCCGGGTCCAAATCTCTGCCCAGGGGCCGCAGCGTGTCGCAGCGGTCGCCGTACTCTGGCAGAGGTGGTGGCGGCAGGTCGTCATTTGCAGGGAAGTCCTCCGGCGGCGGAGGGAAGTCGCTCTCAATGTCGAAGCCGCCGGGATAGTAGTCGGTGTCAATGGCACTCGGGTCACTGTACAGAGGGGCGGGCGACTCCACAACCTCATACTGTGGAAACTCCTGGATTCCAGGAAGTTGAACACTTGGCATCCAATCAGATGTGTCCCAGTGATATCCTGTTTGAAAAGCCCAGAGCACAAACAGTCATTAGATAACTGCATCACATTCAGTACAATTGACCATTCCTGAGTCCCGCCCATTTTCGTTCTATGCTCCAATAACGGTTGAGCAACCTTGGTACCTCGGTCAACTTTCTCCTTCCTGTTTCCTGTATTAGAAAACCAAATTTTTAAGTTATATTCGCATCTTAATCTCAATATCAATGTTAGCAAAAATGCTAGCTGACTAGGTAGATAATCTACATCAATCATTAACTAGCTAGTCAGCTAGAGTTTTGCTAACATGAGCTAACTAAAGATGTGACTATATATTTTACAGGAAACAGTTGACTGATGTACTGAGCTTCTTCAACTGTTATTGGAGCCCAGAGCAAAAAGAGGTGGGACTCTGGAAGGGTCAGTTATTAAAATTCACCAATCGCCATCATGTTAAGATTAAAAACCCACACCATGCAACAATAACACAATACAACGTCACACCAACACAATGAGTTGTTCATTAATAAACACTTAACGACACTTTGTGAGAGCAACTTTTTAACACACGGCAGACACGTTCACAGACTTAAAGACACAATGAAATAAAAAAATACAAGATTTATTCCTGCCTGAATGTGTTATTTGTTTAGTTAGCTCTTGTTGTATGCCAAAAATACGTGAAAACAAAAAATGTTTTTTGAAACAATCAGTCTTTTTTCTTTGTGTAAAACATTTTAATATTTTTGATCAATCATCATCAGCGAATAAATTAATTTATCCAATCAAATGTGATTTGAGGCGACATGCAAACCCCTCCAACATATAAAACAGGGTTTCTGCAAGTTTGTACAACTTAAATGAAAGAGATTTTAAGAACCTTCTCAAGACCATTATGAATGCAATTAAAGACCTATTACCATCCATACTGAACCTGCACTTACCCATACACCCATGAAAGGAACGTTAACAGAAACAATTTTAACTTATATTATTATTATTATTATTATAACTTGCTCTGATAAATTCTGACCTGGCTGCACATTTTGCATTAGAGGTCATTGGTGCCATGCTGGTTTCATTATCATGTTGTAGTTGATAAAATGTGATTTATACTAATGTTAATGTGACTGAAGTTAATGTAACTTTGTTAAAGAAACGTTTATTTAATCATCCAATCAATTTTTCAAAGACTTATCAAAAACAATTTAAGACATTTTGAGACATTTTAGGGACTAAAATTCAAACTGTTGAACAAGACTTTATAAGAATCCATGGAAACCCTGTCAAATCTGACTTGACAACATTGGTCGTAATAGCTAGCAGAGCGATATCATGGGTCACAGTTGTGTGACTGAATATCAGTTGACAGTGTTGTGTGTTTGCTGTCATAGTTGCTAAGCCACGCCCACCTCTGAGCAATCCAATCAAATCTATAGGATCTGATTTAAATCCCTCTGGTGATTATACCTTGTCGACATAATCTGTTTGACATGTTACATCAAATGACAGAGAATAAAAAAGCTCTTCCCTGCACCACTTCACCAAACAAATCATATTTTTAAAAAACCATCAGACTAACCTAAACCATTTTAACGTACAATAAATTTCAGGGTTTCCAGTATTTTAAAAACCCTTAATAGTATTTTTATAAACACACAAACACAAACTTCCATCCAGTCAGTTAAATTTCCAGTTAGTTACTGAACAACATTTGATCATTAAATGCTCGGATTAACATTTTCTTTCATGTTGTCACAGGATCAAAGTCATGCATGGGAATGTTTTGGGATTATAAATAATCTTACAGAGGAAGACATGACACCTCATGAGGCCACTGGTGCAGAAAGTGCTCAGTGTCACACCAGCTCGGCCTCACAGAGGAGCTTTTAACACTCTGGTCTCCGAGGTTAGTGGTTAAGAGTTAGAGGGGCGGGTTCAGAGGGGGTGGGGGTGGGGGGGACACCAGTGAACATCAGGCAAACAAAGACGTAAAAAGTCACCTCTTGGGTTCTTGAGATCATGAGCCAAAAAAGACTCTTTATATGAAGCGAGAAGGAGGAGAAAGAGAGAAAGAACAAGTTAAAACCTGAGAGGACAATCAGCTAAGAACACAAATGAAATGAAGACAATGAAACACTGAAATGATGATAAAAGAGAGTGACAGGCTAATTAATGAACAACAGGTTTGCCATTTTCTTAAACAGACTTTTTGAGGTGTGTAATCAAAAGTTGGCAGAGATCAATACTGCACCCGTTTAACTGAGTATTTGCATATCTTTTTTAATCAGCAGCTGAATCTAAAAAGGAGCACGTCAGGGTCTGCTGAGGTTTGTCAGTGTAAGATAATGGCAGCTCTGTAACCTGCACTTCACATCCCAACACCAAGGACAAAACTATACTGGCAGATGGAAGCAATAAAAGAGTACCTTCTCCTTCCACCGTGTCAACAACAGAGTTGACAAGGTGGATTACTGTCACTATGGAGGCTTGTGAGAGGTAGAGGAGAGGAGAGTGGGTGGAAGAGATCCAGCATTAGTACAAATGCTTTTATAAATTGAAAAAATAAAAAAATAAAAAAATATGGAGTTCATGGTGGTGGGAGCGATGCCAACACAAGCGACACTTCCCACAGATGTCGTTGGACACACTTTTTTTTTTTTTTTAATTTTCAGGTAGAATGTGGGTGGTGGTGGTGGTGGAGGGGGTTCGTGGCTGGCACAAGACGATGGTGGAAGGCAACACAGTGATGGGTGAGAGAGGAGGGGGGGCGGGGGGACGACTGGTTTTGTTTGTGCAAGATAACACACAAAAACAACATACTGAGATGCTACGGGGTGCCATTGACAGTACAGATGGAAGAATCAGTGAAATTCCCCAGAGATAGAAAGCATTTCCAACCCCAAACACAGAGAAAAGCCTGCGTGTGTTTAGACAACAAACTGAGGAAATGAGGAAATACAAATATGACCTGTTTAGGAAATATTCAATTTGTAATTCAATTTAGGATTTTTTGAGGGAAGAGATGAAGGTTTGATGACTTATGAGCAGCACGATACCCATCATGATTTCCCAGTGATGACCGAGGAAACTAACAGAGAAAGAAGGGACTTTACATCTGCACTGCAGACTAGTGTCAGCGCTACTGAAGCTTATGGAAGATGCACTGTCAATCATGCTATTTGGAGACCAAACGAACAAATGTTGAACAAGTTTGGAAAAATCAGTCTGAATGTTTCAGTCCTGCTGGGAAGTTGCAATGTTGCAACTGCAACAATTAAAGGTAGAATTAGCAGGATTTGTCCAAACTGTTCGTAAATGCACCAGAGAGATGCCAGGACGTCAATTTTGGGCGCCCTCCGAGCAAAATCATGAGAAAATAAGGAAATACAGACTGAGGGCAGAGTGAAACAAAGATTTAGCTTCTTTGTGGAATACCCCCCAGGTGCATTTCTTCATTTAATACAATTAAAGCTTTTTTTTTTTTACAGTTTTCACTTGCTTCAGCATTGTCATAGCAAATGCCTAAGAAGATCACAACATGTTTGACCTTTTTTCAAAACAGCTGCCCTGCAATTGGGCATTTAAGGCTGCGGCCATCCTCAAAAAAAGCAAGCGAAATCCTGAATGGACTGGTTATTCTCTGTTCTTTTCATTTTTTTCAGAGGTTTTGCTTCATCAAAGGCCACACAGCACAGATACGTTGAGTTTTAGTGTGCTTCACCCATAGGCTTCAATAGAGCTGGGACCAAAGTCTGACACCAAACGGAGCGTCTAATGTTCTTTAGTGATGTAATGACGCCTCCTTCTTTTTAGTTTCCTTGGTAATGGAATGGAGTAATAAGAATGATATGAAGAGGAAATGTCAGAACATAACATATGTGCGTATACCCTTGTGATATGTTCCTTGATGTTTGCTTTAAACATCCATTTATAGCTACATTTTGCAAAAAAGAAAAAAAAAAACAAGAACAAAGAAACAGATAAACAAAAAAAGAAGAAAAAGCATGCTTGTAAATAAAAAAATAAAAATGCAATGACCTCGTGAGTGATTTTCAAACAGAACATAACTGCTTTCTGAGTAAGTCATCAAACTCCTTTTGAACACAGGTAAACTGAGAGAGCTGGTAGAATAGAAAACAGGGTCAGAATGCTTTTTTTTTTTTTTTTTTTTTTTACACAACAGCTATAATCCCGGGAGAATTACACAGTACAAGTTGTTGTGATTGCTTCCGTCTGTACCGGTGGTGATTGAGGACTTACAGGCTGGACCCCCCTATTTAAAACCTTGTTCTGGATCTGTGGACTGATTTGATCCATATGGGAGCTGAAGCCCCGCAGCAAAAAGAAAGAGAAAAGAACACGTGACCCCAGAGCCACCATTCTTTCAGAGCATGCAAAGAAACAGTGTTAGCAGCATCAAAATCAACAAGACAAAGGTAACTGTCGCAAAACCCTGCAGGCTGATTAGACAAAAGAAAAGAAGCAGTAACAAGTCATCACAAGTGCAAAATGACATCTCATACATGTTATTAAATATTCAAACTACGGTATGCTGTCTTGTTAGTTTTTCTCCAAAGAGGGAGAGATCTAACGTGCTGTGCGGCAGCGTACCGTTATCATCGCAGGATTCTGACTGGAAGGAGCTGAGGGACTGGACCTCAGACATGCTGCCCCTGGTGTTGTAGGGGTGAGAGGCGCTGTCCTCCACAGGCTTCTTGGTCAGGCACGGGTCCAAGTCCACCACTTTAGCTGCAAGAGAAAGCACAGCTTGACTTTAGTGTTTACCTACAGTACATGGATTAACTATGAAAATGACCTGTGTCAACTTTAGAATAGACAGAAATCCAGTATTAACTGTTTGTGGGACACTGCTTTTACATTTTTATGGGATTTTCCTACATTTAAATTGTTGATAATATCACACATCTCTATTTTTTGGTGTAAATATATATTATAATATGGCAAAATCACATATAATACAGAGCTTTCCACAAGGATAGCATGTTGCATCATGCAGAAATAGGAAAAAAAAATTGTCTGTAAACAAGTCTAATCTTAATTATTGCAAATTTTAGTTTGCCTATGGGTTTGAATGAACATTCACTTTGTTACACAGAATCCAGGAGAAAGTTACTCAGTGACAGGATAACTAAAAATGTAACTGATGATGTGTAAAAAGATATCTATTTTATCATATATATTACTGCAGGAAGTTCCATTACACCATCATTTGAGGCATCTGACATTAGTTTGCATAACCGTTCAATGGCAAAAAATACAAAAGTGTTTGTGGACATTTTAATTTCTAAGATTACAGTGTGAGGCTGAGGCACAGCTGACATTTTCTTCATATGACAACATTGCCTCTTTTCAGGTGTGTATGCAATGTATCTTTGAGATGGTTCTGCTGTAAATAGTGAAATCTAAGTAAAGATAATTCATTCATTCGTTCACTCATTAAGCCCATGAATGTCTGTGTGGTGTATATGGAAAATGCAGCGCTTCCAGTGGAGTTTTTAATGCTTACAGCATAATTGTCAAGCGTTTTCTGAAGTAGCCTGTCTAATAAGGATGTCCACTGTCTGCACAATCTGTGTAATTCCTAATGTCTTTTGTCATCATTTGTTTTGCTAATATTTGTCAAATATTTGAAGACGACTGACACAACCTCTCAGTTGAGCTCTCACAGGCACATTCAAACAGAGCATGTGGGAGGTGGCACTCATACAGACAGACAGGCAGGCTTCATCATGCTCAAACTGTTTTAAAGCCAAGGCTAGTGGCTGTAAAATATACATGCACAGAGAACAGCAACTTGTTAATCAGAACTTCTTTATTAGAATTGAAAATTAAGGTAATAAAGTAGCAGGCTGCACATAAATGAGTAGTCAGCTGTTTGGCTGGCAGTCGGTTCTTATGGGAAGTTCTGTATAATATAATCAAATTTATGTTCAATGAACTGTGCTCTACTCCACGAAAGAAAAACCACCACAATTGTCTTGGAATTTAGTTCGGAATTAACTCGATAACACTTTATTTTAAGGGTCCATTATTTCCCAACAACTTCCTGGCAAGTCTCCTGGAAAAAACTGCACAATTTGGACGGAATAAGAGAGAAAACGAGACAAAGTTCTGTTGTTTTAGTTATCTTAAATAGACTTTAGTCGGTTATGTTGAGTTTACAAGTGTTTCCAGAGGAAAAATCTGCTCCATTTAAACCTAAATGAATATTAATCGATTATTAATTCATTTTTGGAAACTTCATTGTCCATGTATGCCGAATTTGGCTTGCCTGTAGAAACATTTACAGGTTAAAATAGCAAATAATTGGAATTATTTAACTGGAAGTGCACCAATTAAACACTGCCTCTATTTCCCTTATAATTACCACCAAATTACATCCTTTCCAGGAAACCACCAAGAAGGGAATTAGGAAATTATGGACCCATAAAAATAGTGTTATCCAGAATCATCATGATTGGATACCACTGAAATGATAATGATAATTTTGATTCGTCCAGGCCTGCTCCTGTTTAAGTTCATGTACAGGATTAATGGACTGTTTGACATTGAGGCCACCAACCCTAAAACTGTGTGCACCGAATAAAAAGAGCATTCTGTGGACAGCCCTATTGCCCTAAATGCAATATATATCATAAAAGAAGAAAGCTGTAACCACGTAGAAGCAAACTCACCGTCATAATCATAGTCCCAGTTCGGCTTCTGGATGGAGTCGCTGTCTGAGACAGAGTTGGAGGGCGGGGGAGGGGGAAGGTTGGGTGCTACGCTGCACACGGCCACGGTCTTGCGGTGTCCGTGCACAGAGTCCGGGTTGAAGGTGCTGAACTCCGGATGCTCCGGGATGGCTGAGCCCTCAAACGAGTTCCTGTCCAGGTTGTTTCTGGAGTCGCTCGGAATGCTGGGAGTGTAGGAGATGGGCCTCACGGGGACCTGCGGCGGGATGTCGGAGTAGATGTTCTTGTTGAGTTTGGAGTCAAAGTACGGTCTCTGGAGAAAGGAGTGAGGCACGTTTGACCCTCCGGGGTGTTTGTCGTCGTCGCTCTTCGACTTGCTGCGACAGGCCCTCTTGCGGATGATGATGAAGAGGAGGACCAGGATGAAGATGCTGGACACGAAGACCACGATGCCGATCACCTCCTCCAGGCCGATGTTCCAGGAGGTGGAGATGAATTCGTTGCGGACCTCGGCGCGGAGCTCGCACATCTGGCCGCTGAAGCCCATTGAGCAGTTGCACTTGAAGGAGCCGTACGTGTTCTGGCACTGGCCGCCGTTGGAACACGGGTTCTTGATGCACTCGTCGACATCACTCAGGCACCTGGACGAACACAGTGAGGTCAGTGTGTTTGAGAGTGTGCGTTTGTAGGTTACAAAGCGCTGGTGCAAGAAATCAGACTTGTCTGTTTGGAGATGTTAAATGATTTAGTGGGTTCACCTCATGGATTTGAACTCATAAATAACACACCTGTCTCCCTGGAAGCCCGCTTCACACTCACACACCGGACCATCCAGACTGTCGATACACTTTCCGCTGTTCTTACAGGGGTTGTCTCTGCAGTACGGCCCCAACTGGCACCTGAATTCAAAACAAGTTCACTTAAGCAACCAACAAAAATGTCAAAACATGCTTTTGAAGTGTGAAAGGTTCGTATTCAGTGAAAAACTGAAAAATACAACCATACATTTCGTGTTGCTGAAGGATATACTACAGTGTAGAGTCATGGGTAAGACATAATTCATGAATGCAGCTTACTGGTCTACAAATTCTCTGAAACTTAAAAAATACAGGTTCAAACTCAAAGTTTCAACATCACTCAACATTTAATATTACTATAAAGTATTAATTTCAATATCTGTCGTAAAACTAGAAGAGTGCAGCCAGTAGAGGGCAGAGCTCCACCTGTCAACAGATGGTGAAGCACCTACTGCAATGCAACCACAATTGCCAATGTTTTTGAATAAGTTTTCAATTAAGTGTTTTGTGTAGTACGGTCTGTTTCCTTTAACATGCATAGAATAGTGTAATGGTATTTTAACCAAGAGTCCTGAGTTCACCTAACTGTATAAACTTAGGAAAACAATAAACTAGATGATAAGTGCAAACTTATGAATTTAAACATTATTTTTGGACCATTTTATTACTTACTGAGAACATTACAAACAATGTAATACATATAGAAATATACATTTTTGATGTTGCCTTGATGTTGCCTATTCTAAGGTCGAAGCTTGCATGTCCCAGTGGCTGTTCAGAAGGTTAATGTTTGGCATAAATTTAATTCCAGCATTATGTTCAATTTTTCAGGTTTCTAACGAAACAAAAGTCATGAAAATCAGTTCAGAATTCAGTGAGTTAGTCGATTTTGTAGTGAAGTTTGCATCTCTTATTTGCTTACTAGCAGACTTTGAACACAGTATGGTGAAGCGTTAGCTCATAGCGGAGATGGCAGCCAGTCTAATGAAATGGATTTATTCATCCTGTACTGGGCCTATAGTCTCAGATGAGTCAAAACTTTTCTCTGGATGTCAGTTTCTGAGCCACGACAAAGGCCAAAACGTGTCCTGCAAAAGACTACGTAAGCCTTGTTTGTAGCCTAGCAGTTGTCAGTGTCTGGCAGACATGATAAAATGGGTTCAAAGTATAGAGATCATTTGGTCTTCATGTAGTTTCATCCTACTGCATGCTTGTGGACAACTTTGCTTTTTTATAATCAGGATTAAGAAGAAAAAGTTGTCATACCTTTGTCCTGAGTACTGCCCTCTGCACTGGCAGTAGAAGTCATCTGCGCGAGGTACACAGGTGCCCCCGTACAGGCAAGGGTTAGAGGCACACGGGCTTATGCCAATCTCACAATGGGTACCCATGAAAGAGGCAGGACACTTACAGAAGTAGCCTGTGACATTCAGAAAAAAAACAACTTATGAAAACAGTGGCACCGGGCAAATTGGCATTTTTAAACTACTGTTAAATTCTCGAATCGAAGCCAGTTTGGAAACAATCACCAAGGTCAGCCAGGCATAAAGGTTAGGGGAAAAAACAAATTACTTTTACTTTAATGGTTCGCTTGGTTAATTCTGCATAATTTACATTAATTCCAATAGTACAATGATGGGGAGACACGATATGCTTACCACACTGTTTCTGCTTGTTTTAAATTGAGCTGATGTTACTGAAACTCCACACATCCTGCAGATGTTTCACAACTAAGCCTCACAGGGACGGTGAGAGGTTACGCTCCCTGAACCTCATTTTTAATGTGAAACAGATGCAGAAGTGTTGAGTTTGCATTAATAAGCAAACGGCATTAACTGCAAATTAACACAGGAAAACAGTTCTTACAAAACTATGATAAGAGATGCCTGCCTTTAAGAGCAGGTCTTTAATAAATGACGGGTTCACTTCTTCAGTTAGAGGGAAGCTATGTTTCATCTGCAGCGCACAAAAATGAAGCACGCAAAAAGGAACCACTTGAAATTTAACTTAAGCTACACCAGTGAAACTCTGATGGAGTGCAATGAGCTGAGCGAGACATTATGTACCTCCATTAGGCAGCGAGGTGCAGCTGCCTCCGTTGGTGCAGGGGTTGCTGGAACAACTCTCAGCAGGTGTCAGCGCACAGCCCGGAGCCACATCCACGATGTCCTCCAGCACGGCGTGGGCGCGGTGAGCTTTGGTGTTGAGAGGCAGCTCCTGGCCATTCAGGGTGATGGCCTCCATGCAGCCGCGGAGCCCGTTGGTCACAGGGAGGCTGCGTCCGTGGCGAGCCGAGGCGTGCTGGCGTACGTGACCGCCAAAATAAATATTGTTGTCGAGGTTGAGGGTTCGCAAGGTGCCTGGCGCTGTGCCTGAGGCAGCGTGCACCCGGTCCAGCACAAGCTTGGCGTAATTACCGTCCACCTCCAGCGAGACAGTGTGCCACTCCCCGTCGTTAACCTGAGCGCTGTGGACTGACACAAGGCCGGGGCCGCTGCCGCAGTCGAACTTGTACTGCAGACGGCCGTTCACAATCTGTTTTAGAGTGAGAAAACATGGAGTTGGAACATGATAAAGCATTTAAAATATTCAGCACTTATCAGACATGAGGAGGATATTCATCTCATCACTTCTTCTCTTTGTTTTTCTTTTTGATTAACACTCCACAAGATTAAAACATAGGCGGAGAAATCATACCCAAGTCATCAAGTCACTGTTATAAATCAATGTCTGGCACTGTCATGAATCACGGCCTATCAGAAGACACAGTGTGCATCAATTTACAGCCACACGATGAAATAATTTATCTTGATAAAGAGCAAACAAATTCATCTAGATGATATCATAAAAGGAAAACCTGATAACTTCTGCTCATCGCTATAAAAAAAACCTGCAACAGTGTGGAGATATTAAAAGCTTTACATAGCAGTCTGATAAACAATAACTGCCTCTCTGCCAGCCAGGTTTTAGTCCAAAGTCTGGCGTGCAGACTGCTATACCAGACAGACTCTGAAAGGAATGTGTGGAAAACTGCTCTCTGTTTCCCTCCCAGTACTAAAATAGCTCCTGTGTGTGTTTTTTTTTTCAAGCCACCACCACATTCCCATAGTCCCTCATGTGAAACAGGTTTTTAAAATGGCTTTTTGAACCCTTCAGCATAGTTGGACTGGATGGTCTCATGGGAGGGTGGGTCAGTTGTGTGTTTATTCTGATATGGAAATGCAGGGCGGTAATACAGAGACAAGCAGGGACAGTCAGTCTAGACTTAATTATGATAAGAGAGGTTATCATGTCAGTCTTTACAGAGGCTGGGGGAATAAATGCACAGTCATGGATGAGTAATAAGTCACACAAACACACCTCGAGGATGCTGTAGTCAGTTCCTTTGGCGTACATGACGGTAGCGTGGCTGGAGAAGGTCCGGAGCCTCAGAGACAGTTTCATCAACTCCTTGTTCTCATTCTCCATCAGGTGGTATTTCACGTAGCCGCTGCCACTGAACGTCAGCGAATGGCCGTCTGACATGAAGTAACAGACAAGTATTAAAAAGAACTAGGGTTAAATCTTGAACAAACTAATAAAAATCAAATATTCAGCATTGTCTTTACATTGTTTTGTAGACTGCAAGTAGCAGATTCATACAGCTATTTGAGAGTAAAAATAAAGCTGCTTTTCAAGCATTTTCAGTGTAGTAGTGTCATCATCACCATACCCAAAATTCTGTATTTGATACCAATTTGAGACTCAGAATATGAAAAATACATTTACAATAAAATCTTAACGATTTCATTTTTAATTTCCTGCATATGAACACAAAATTGCTAATCTATATTTTTGTTTTATTTATTGGGTCAAATGTTAATATATTTTGTAATATAGAGCTGCCCTACACAATGGCCATGTATTATTAAATGAATAGTTCCAAAATAAGCTTTAAGGTTAAATTTTACTTTGTTTTAGAGAAAAAGTGGTTTTAAAAATTGCTGTAACTACAAATCTGACCAGCGAAAACACTTAAAAGCAATTATTCCCAGTTTTTCCCTTTGTGTAATTACTGCAGTTAGGCTACATTGTCATCAGCAAGGTAAAAAATATTCAACTTTAAAAATTTGCATGCATCGCAGAGCTTTGCAGAGCTGGAGCTTCCAATCTTATGTACTTTACTTCATAAACACAGGGAGGAGAGGCCAAAATAAAGAGAGACTGCAGGGAAATAACCTCTTGAGACTCTTGAGTGTGCTGCTCAGTCAGAGGCTGAACTGAACACAAACACATACCCTCTGTGCTACTCAAGGAAAAAAACAGCTTCACCTTCTGTGTGCAGACACCAATATTTCCCTATAACAAGCACCGAATGTTGGGAAACTAATACAAAGCATCTATAACAAAAAAACATCGAAAAGTACCTACATTTCAGAATACAGTGCAACCCTACTTTCAAGGTACCTAAACCAGAATTTTACAGATTCCTGAAGCCTTTATCATCACATCTAAATTGTTACTACAAATGCAATGCAAATTGTTCATAAACATGTTGAGAGAAGAGGGGAAAAAGAAGAGAGAATGCAGGATAATAACCTCTTTAGTGCACTGCTCAGTCAGAGGCTGAACTGAACACAAAACACACACCCTCAGTGTCTGCACAAGGCAAAAATCCACTTAACTTTCTGTGTGAAGTACCTAAATTTAGGTATACTTTTAAGGTGCCTAAACCAAAAATTTCCAGACTCTCAGTGCCTTTATCGTCATGTCCAAATTGTTAATGTAAACGCATTTGCACATTCCTTTATACCCACAACATTATATGCATATTGTCATGTTTATTTTGCCAGTTCATACTAAATTTGAATGAGTTTTGATGATGATTATTAGATCTCCAGAGAAAGGGATCAACAGAGGACTTATTTAACTGTTCCATTTCAAATATTAAACAATTGTTGGTTTACAAGATTCAGTGTATATATTAAACACCAGAATATGTTGAAAATCAAGCATTTTTCAAGGAGCTGAAACTTCTTGAAAAACTGTTAAAGTTTAGCATTTTCCAAACTTTCAATACTTTGTACAAAGCCTGCAGTAGAAGAAGTTATGTGAGGAGTAAAGTTATCTGGGAAACAGATTAAGAGGTGGGTGGTCTTACCGGAGCATTTGCCCTTTTTGCCCTCTGGACACACACAACTGTACGCGGTCTCTCTCGGATCTGCCACACACTCCATCCCCTCAGGACAGGGGCTGTTCTCACACAGGTTGTTCACCACAGGACATCTGCCACCTGAATGCAGACACACTTTCCCTCAGAATGGGAGAAATGGGAATCTCTAACAGATGATAAATGTGTAAATGTGCCTCCATCTGTGTGTATATATGAGGTGTGATCAGTCTACCTTCACACTGGCAGGTTGCAGTTCTCAGGTGTCGTGGAGTGACGAAGCTGAGGCGAGCCGTGCTGTGAGTGGACATGGCGGTCTTATCCAGGGAGATGACCTCATCGCAGAAACGCAATGGGCAGTCCAGACCTGCACACAGCTTCTGCACCACGCGCAAAATCCGAACCCCGGTCATCTCCTCGATCACAGCTGCAGAGGAGTTCAGCTTACGGAAGACGACCTGAAGACGATTGAAGCAAGAGCACCAAAATTCAATAAATGAGTCCATTAGTCGAATGACAGACAATCAATCAGCAGCAATTTGGATAATTGATAAGTGTTTGAGGTCATTTATTAGGAGAAAATGCCTAATGCCTTACATTCACAGGTAGAGCTAAAACAATTTAATCAATTAGCTGATTGACAGAAAATTAACTTGAAACTATGCTGATAATCATTTAAGTATCTAAGTGATTTTTAAGCACAATTTCTGCAAAGCTCAGAAACTGGCTGTAAAGGAACCAATACATCTTGCTGATCACTCGCAATTTTACTTGATGTAGGCCTGTGGACTGAAACTTTGGAAATAAAAACTGTCAAATATTTGCTGGTTCCAGCTTCACAAATGTGAAGTTTTGATGTTTTTCTTTGACATATGTGATAGAAACTTATACCTTTTGAGTTTGGAAAGATGGTAAGATAAGATGTCACTTTGGGCTCTGGGAAAATTCTAATGGACGCTTTTTATCTAGAAAGTAATTTGCAGAATAATCACAAATAAATATTGTGTCCCCAGCTTAATTGGACAAAATGAGAAATATAAAGATGTCATATTGGTCTTTGGGAAACTGATGTGTGAGGGTCATTTGTCATTGTCTTCTGATATTTCTAGACTACACTACTTTAATGAAAACATTTCTTTGTGGCCCTAAAGAGAATTATCACGTTTAACAGACAGGAAATTAACATGCAACTATTTTGACAAATGACAATGTGAGGATTTTCAGATTTTTCTCTTTTTTATGCCATCGCAAACAGTCTGGACTGTTGGTTAGACAAAATAAGCAAATTGAAGACATCATCTTGGGCTCTTGGAAATTTTGACACTTTATAGACTAAACATTTAAAGGACTGATAGTCATTAGTTGCAGTTTAAAGCATAGAATCATAAAACCTGTGGCATCAACAACACACCTCCTTGGACTTAAAAGGTTCTATCTGCGTTCTGAGCGATTTTGTGTTATTGAGCTTCAAATATTTTGCATTTAAAATGGCAAAAATGATACGTGGAAGAACTCTTGTTCATACATGAAGACACCCTCAATGTATTCTAAATGTACAACATCAAAATCTTGTCATCTTTGTAAATGTTTTGGAACAGCTCAAATGCAGACAGAACCTTCTAATTTCAAGGACTCATTTTCTGTTGTTCAGCTTGGCACCATGAGCCAAAAATGAACATTTTGAAACATAAAATCGTGGCTGCTCGTACCTCCTGAGATTGGTAGGGGCTGCCAGATCTTTCCAGGGTCAGCAGCACATCCAGATCTCCCTGCTCTGACGGCTGCAGGCTCACTAACTGCACTTCACTTCTTCGAACTCCGGCGATGTTTCTCAGTGCTCGCTGGAAGTTGCGCCAATAGTCCCCGATAAACTCCTCAGGAGCAATATTTGCAAAGCGTACTGCAATAGAGTTGTCCAGAGCCTGCCGAGCTGCTTGCCTGACGTGCACGGTGACATCAGCAGCCGTGGTGAAGCGCCCGTCAGTCACCGTCACGTTGAGCGGGTAATGGCCCACGTCCAGCGGCCGCAGGGCAATAACTTTCCCATCAGATGCGGAAACTGAGAACATGGCGCCGCTCTCGTCTGTGGATGAGGAAGAAGAGGGGGCGAGGCTGTAAGTGAGGGTGTCGTAGATGTCTTGGTCAGTGGCGTGGATCTTGCCCAGGACGCCTCCAGGGTATTCATCGCCGGCGGTGGTCACAAAGATGTCCAGAGGAAGGATGGCGGGAGGGTAGACGCTCTCCTCGATGATGCGTACGCTGATGAAGGCGGTGGAAAAGAGCTGAGGTTTGCCGCTGTCTGACACCTGGACATGAGGAAGCAGAAGGAGACACATGCATGAGGAGATACTGTGAAGGTTTTATCTTTTCAAACAGCAGAGGGCAATCAAGCTCTTCCTCTGTTAAGCCTGAGCTGACAGCAGCTGCACTCTGTAGGTGCACTGGATATTAAAGCCAACAAATGCATCTTCAGATCGTGCATTTTAACATTCACACATTTCACACGGATGGTCATCAGCTCGGCCAGAAAAAAAAACACTCTGACTCAAATCTGAGTGTGCATCTCGTGTGTAACAAGACATCACACTTACATTTCATATCCCATCTGCCCACTCGTTTTTTTTTCTCTGTTCTTTCCTCTAAGGTGACACATCAACACCCAGCAGCACACGTGATCACGCCAACTCAAAGCAAATGTCTTTGATTTATGATTCCACTGTGAGATGCTCTCTGATGCTGATTTCAATTCTGCATCTTATCTACCGTTGTTAACAAGGGGAAAAGCTTTATTTAGAGTACACACACACACACACACACGCACACAACGTTGACTAGTTTGGGAAAAAATGAGAAAGAAATGAGTGAGCATGACAGAGAAAAGGTACAAAGAGGGAAAAGAGGGAAGACAAATAGATCAGGTCGCTCTGGCTTGACGGTTAAATCAATATAACCTCTCAACTCTGGTTTCTTCTCGGTGCTGTGACTCACCTGCGCTTGAAGTAGGTAGTGTTCTCTACTTTTCCTATTCAGCGCCCCCACGGCCACTAGAGCTCCCTGCTGATTGATGTGGAAAGCATCGCCCTCGTTCCCATCCACGATGGCGAAGGTGAAAGGTGGGCCGTTATGCGAAGCGTCCCGGTCGGTTACGGTGAGTTGAAGAACACTTGTGCCTTTTGGTCGGTTCTCCTGTGGGATACAAGAGAGGCGTGTTTAATATTTTGTGGTGAGAGGAGGTGGCTCTCCTGATGCTCTTCAGTTCTATGATGTTTGATGGTGGAATGTGTTCAGATCTGCACCCACATCAGGGAGACAACGTAACGCTGACTGAATGAACTTTTTACCCAGCTGAAAATGGAAAAACTGTTTAGTATGACTTGTTAACATTTTGGCCTCCTGTCTGTTTTAATTTACCCTGCAATAACTGATGTTTTGGCCACTGGGGATCAGCAGAAACACATTGTGAACACAAAATTGATGTACTGTCACGGTGAACTTGGTAGCAAACAGTTGGTTATTTACACATCAGCAATTTCAAAGCAACATTATGATTTGTTTGCATTCATACTTGTGTCCACCTGACAAATTTAAGCCCCATATTCATTCCTCTTTTAGCTCCGTCTTGGTCTCCACCAACTCCTGAGGCAAATATATTTATAGTAGCTAAATGTTCCACTGGTTAGCTGCTAACTTTGACTTCTGTTTGATGATGGCCAGGTAGCATAAAGTGTGTTTTTTTTCTTTGTTCTTTGCTCATTTTTGGACTAGCCGGGGGTTAGGAGCCACCACACTGAGAGCTTCACAAAGGCTCTTCAGAAACATATGGCTGACGTTACAGAGACTACATCCATGTTTTATGCAGTCTATGGTCTTCAGTGCTTTTTGCTGAGATCAGTTATCAGCCAAGTTCAGGGCAAGAAAAGCAAAATAATGACCTGACAGACAGGTAATAATTATCAAAGCGTTCGCCACTATGAGCAACACCTTTCAAATTACACATTGTCATCTGATCCATTGCTTTGATAGAAAAATACTGATTATGTGTGCTGTAAAGACTTGGACAAAGTTACAAATGTCTTCATCTTCTTCTACTGTAATTAAGGGATGGGTCCATTATTAAGTTTTTTAAGGTTTTTAAATCATTCTTTAGCTTCTGAGATGTGTCCTTACATGCAAATATTCAAATGTTGGAAGTACATATCTTTTACTGTCAAGATGTTATTTTCCCAAGTCGTTCTAAAAACATTTTCCCACATGACCTGAATTATGTTTCCACAAGATGACGTTGCTACTTATAAACCCCTTAGGTCGAGGGAGATGAGGGCATCAGCACTCTAACCTACATCACTGCTTTTTTCTAACGCTGAGTGGCGATCCCATTTGAAAACCCCAGAAAAGGAGGCAGATGGAATGGCCCTTAAATCTGGAGCTGGTATTAGTCAGTTGTCCTCATCCAAAATGTTGTAGTGAGGCTTCAGATGAGTCCCAGTAAAAGGCAACCTGTCAAGGCTTTGTCTTTTGTCTTTAGTGTCCCTGAATGAGCGTCAGCTCCGTCCCGTCTGTTGACTCTTTTAAGTCCCTGACTCAGAGCTCACTTTTATTCTCTAGTGTTGAGAGAAATCTCTTGATATTCCTGCTGCTGTGTACAGTATGTGTACTGTGTTTTTTTTTCTTTCTTGTTCTGTTTTAGTGTGATTTTCTTTGCTTCACTTTGATCAAGGCTCCACATAGTGAGTAAAATAAAGCCAGTCAGGATTTTTTCGGAGGCAAAACAATGTTTCATCCTGAAGTGCTTGAGCTGTGTGCAATGTGTACCGCTCCTCCTTGCAGTATCTCATAAATTGCTTTTTCAGTTTTCTAAACAGACAGGAAAATTGGAAATGAATCATCTTCTCTCCCTTCTTATGGAATCATTTTTGTTTTTTCCTTTTTAGATCTCCTAAACTGGAATACAGGTGCATTTATTTCTCATTCTTGCACTTTTCCCCTTTACCCCAGTCTGCCATCCATTATCAGCTTAGCATCTTGCACATTCCCACTCTTCATCAGTCCTGTCTTACAGTCTCCTTCCATCCTTTATCTGCATTCTTATACTTAAGATGCAGCCTCTGTCTTACAATTCCCTCACTCCCCCTTCTTCCTCCCTCGTCCTTACCTCTGTTCTTGCTCCATCCTCCTACTTGCTTCTTGACATTCTGGTCGCACAGTCTCCCATTATTTCTCCCTGCTAATCCCTCTCTCTGTGTCCACTGCAATCCCCCCTCTGCACCTCCCCCCCTCTCTTTCTCCCTTCCCGTCTAACTCGTTCTCATCCTCTCCACCTTCTAATCACCCACCCATCTATGCTGACACCCCCCCCCCCCTCACCTGGATGATGAGGCTGTAGTTGGCCTGGGAGAAAAGCGGAGGGTTGTCGTTGACGTCCGAGATGTCGATGTTGATCATGGCGCTGCTGGAGAGAGGGGGCACCCCGTTGTCTGCGGCTACCACCATCAGAGTGTAGCCTGAAGTCTGAGAAAAATAGAGTGAATTACCATACATACATAGGCGAAGCTGCTTTTGTAAGCAATAATGCAGCGGAGATCAGTAAACAAGCTTCCCTATTAGGCCTGACATGACTCTGATTGGATTCTGCATAGAGTGCAATTAGCTGCTCAGTGGATTAAAGTCTATGTGTACAGTCAGCATTGTATCTGCCGAATCTCTTACTCGCTCTCTGTCCAGCTGGCGAGCAACTTTCAGCTCTCCTCTGAGCGGATCGATGGTGAAGGGACTGCCTTGGTTACCGTCCACGATGGAGTACCGCACGTGATCGAAAGAGGGCCCGTCAGAATCCTCAGCAATCACCTGCAAAATCAATAAAATAATCAAAACAACGATCAGTCATCAACCCTGAAAGACGCCTTCTCATGACAGTTTAATGTTTTTAGTTTTGAAGGGACAAATAACCCCAAAATCAAAAATACACACACGGTTCCTCTGACTTCAAGTGCAATTTATCCATCTCGACAGTTTTGGTGTGAGTTGCAGAGTTTTGGAGATGTTATTTGTAGAGATGTCTGTCTTCTCTTGAATATAATAGGACTAAATGATACTCAGCTTGTGGTGCTCAAAGTGCCAAAAAAATACATTTTAAAAATAATGTCTCTTTCCAGAAGTCATGACCTGGTTACTCAAGACCTTGCTGTGAGCAATTTCATGTAAGAACTAATTTCTTTCTACCGTAGCAAGAAAGTAGTTCCTCATCATATACAGAGCATATCATAAAAAATGAATGAATACTTCATGCTCTTTGTTTTTGTTGTAATAGTGATATCTATTTGATTTGGTTTGGTCAGTGCAATAGAGCCATTCTTACCCTCAGGTGTGCATTAACTACAGGTTACATGAACTTCTTTTTCAAAACACAAAAATGTGAAATTATTGGTTATCTTTTCGGTACCAGCCCTGAGAAGCAGGCAATGATCAGTTATCGGTATCGACTGAAAAACAAAATCCACATGCATCTTCAATTGTTACAGAGAAAAATGTTGGATTTGACATCAAGTTTTTCAGGAGCTTTAACTCCAGGAGCTTTAATTAATTTATTTGAGATGCAGCTCAGCACTGTGTGTCAAGTGTTTCTAGTCATAAATCTGTAATAAACTTCCTGTTTTCTACAGAAGCCTATTCCCATTCTGAAAGTTTAGTGTATAGGGGCTTAGAACATTATGATGGACGTACATGATGTCCATTCCCATGATACTTTATCATGTCTCAAAAGTTCTTGAAGCAGTTTTTGGATTGATACTATTTATTACATGGAGATTTAGTGCAACATTTTTGACCACTGGAGAATTAATAAAAATGAATAAAATAATAATAATAATATAATGAAAAACCTTGAGGAACACCACAGAAAATGCTTTGCTTTTGTATCAAAATCTTTTTGACATTTTGGAGATTTCTGCAAGAATCTCCAAATATTTTTGTGGTAGTTGGATGGTGAATATTTCTGTTCTGGGGATTCCTTTGAAAATTGTCGTGCCAGTTTTTCATTCACCAAAGCTGAGCCTTACTTCGGAGCGGTATTTTGCCAAGAATCCGACAAGCTAGAATGACGTGGTTGGTACCCATTGATTTCTTTGATCTTCTTGTTTGATTTGACCGTGGATGCCCCCGCGGTGTTGAAGAGTTTAGAGCGCTGTTGTAAGGCTGGCAACTATTTTAATAATTTATAATTATTATGGCAATCGACAGAAAATTCATCAGCAACTATTTTAATAATCCATAAATTGCTGAAATTTTTCAAGCAAAATGCCAAACATTTTCTGATTCCAGTTTCTCCAATGTCTCAGAATTTCCTGTTTTTCTCTGTTTTATACCACAGTAAAGCTGAATATCTTTGGGTTTTAGACAAAACAAGATGTCATTTTGACATTTGTCACTATTTATAGACTCAACAAAATGATTTATCAACATAATAATCGTTAGTTGCAGCCCTGCTATCGCATCATCATACAGATGCATATAACCTTTTCTTTCTCCTGTTCACCCTCCTGCAGCACACACACATACACAGAAATGCACACACACAGTCTTAAAACCCACCAACCATCACATATTGAAAGGCATCCCCAGGGGAAATCAGCAGACAGAGAAGATTTACAAGTACGAGACAATGGCAGGTATTAAAATCTAATTTTCTGATGGATAATTTATATTCAGGTACATTAGACACACAGATAAATGACCATAAGCTGAGGTCTTTTATGAGGAAGGGTGGGTGAGCGGTAGATGGAGTGAAAATGTAATACGCAAAAGGCAGAAAATGCCTTATCTTGGATAGGGGCTTAATGAGTCAAATGCCTTTCAATTAAACGGTTTGAGCATGTGTGTCAGATAATGCACGCGAACAGGGGTGCAGTGAGCATGAAGAGCATTGGTCCTAATTTAGCTGTGCCACCAGATGGTGATTTGCCACAGGTGCAGATATGTGATAGTGTATGCAGTGAGTAATGGGCAGAGAGGAGAGAGGCTGTGAGGGAGTAAAAGAATGACTGAGTGAGAAGGCAAGCAAACGAAGGAAAGTTAAGAGGAGAAAAAGATTAAAAATGCATGTGTGTTATTTCTCTAAACATCTTAAGTATATTCTTACCGTCAAAAAGGTCTTTCCCAGCTCGGTGTCCTCGCTGACGACAGCTGTATATATGTCCTGGCTAAAGGCAGGTTTGTTGTCGTTGACATCAGTCAGGTTGATGTTCACAGTGGCCATGTCGCTGAGCGGCGGTGAGCCACCATCTGTAGCCTCTATAGTGATGTAGTATTCATGGGAGACCTCGTAGTCCAACGGTTCAATAACAAAGATGTCGCCTGAGGACAAAAAGACAGCCGAAAGTCAGAGAGGCTGAGAGAGCTGGGGTCATGAATTCACACTCTAATATCATTATGTTATATAAAAATATACATAAATATATAAAAAGTAAGTCATTCCTTTCTCTGCTCCTGTTATAACTTTGTCAGCTGACTGAAATTCACCACAAACCAGAATTCAAATCATCATCCATCATTGGCTCTCATTTGAAATTCAAAACTTTTTTGCTTGACTCAGCTGCTTTAACTTGCATTACTGCTTGCAGCTAGACAACAGAACAGTATCCTATTTGTAAGAACACAAATGGGCTATTGGTGTCGTGTTGCAGAGATGCAGCCGACCAATCACAGCTCAGCTTGAGACAAAACAGTGTGTTGTTTTTGAAATTCAAGTGAAATTCAGTGATGGTTGAACACAGTTTGCTGTGAGTTTCATTTGTTTTTATTTCTGAATATCCACACATAGTATCAGGTGTCTGGGAATTCTTAAAGTTGCTGCCATTTTTTGGTTGGTTGTAGATTGGAAGTAGTATAAAAAAGCTAAGAGAAAAGATAAGAAGATAAATTCATATATTAAAGAAATGTCATACCTGTGCGTCGGGTCCACGCTGAACATGCCGTGCTCGTTGCCACTGATGATGCTGTAAGATATCTCGCTGTTGGCCTCTGTGTCACGGCTGGCCGCCTGCACTCTGAGCAGCTGTGTGCCCACCACCACGTCCTCGGACACGGTCGCCGTGTATTCACGGTGCTCAAACACAGGCGGATTGTCGTTGATGTCCAGGACAGAGATCACCACCTGGCACAGGGAGGAGAGGCGCGGGGAGCCCTGGTCACTGGCGCGAGCCTTCAGCTCATATGTAGACTGCACCTCGCGGTCCAGGGGACGCTCCAGGCTTATTACACCGGTGTGCTCGTCAATGGAGAAAAAGCCATCGGCAGAATCGACCAGTGAGTAGAGGATGTCGCTGTTGAGGCCTGGAATGACAGACAAAGGACAAGTCATGGTTGTGTTGCAACATGAATCTCATTTTTGTTGTTTTGACAGTCAGTCCTGTTTGTTATAATATGTGATACCTTTCAGACTGTCTGTCTTGTCCCACTACCCACATCTCAGCAATTTAGCTGGTGAATAAAATGTTACCTTCAACCATAAGATTAATGGCCACATCAAGAGAAAGACTCCTTTAAGTAGAGGGCGTGAACATGCATATTGATTCCTATATTGATGTATCGATTCTTGAATGATTAAAATCATCACCTTCTATTCTCGTTCCAAAACATCCATCTTTCACACAGCCTCTGATAAACAGGAGCTGTAAATGTCTAATCCATGCCGTCCTCATAACTCATGTCCTCCCACTAGCAAGACGCTCCCAGCAACAAGACAGAGACGGATCACAATAATAATCATAATGCCTTTCTGCAGGTGGCCCCCATTTGGAATACGCTATTATATTCCCATTTATCAGGTAAGTGCCCTCATCCTCCGTGGATCTCATTATCGTGCTGGAGAGACTACCAGGGGGAGCCCTGCTTATATGGTTTCCCATAACTTTTATCTGGTCTGATCATCCTTGAGACAATTGCTTAAATGGTGGTTAAGTGAATTGGGCTGAATCTGGATTGGCTGTATTGCCTCACACACATATGTTTATGATTATATGCTCATCCCAGTCCAGCAGGAATGATTTGTCGATTGATAAAAGATGAATTGGCAACTCCTTTGCTATATAATGATAGTAAACTGAGTCTCTTGTGGTTTTGGACTGGAGGTTGAATAAAATCTAACTACATTATCATGGGCTATCTAAAATTATAATAATTATATATTCATTTGTTACTTTCTAAGATTCTAGATAAAACAATTAAAGGACCAGTGTGTTTTTAGTGACATCTAGTGGACAGCATGTCTGTCATTTGTCAACTTAAGGGAAATAATTTATTAAGGAAGTATGTCAGTTTGCATAATGTGCATCAGCACATTGCAAAGAACTCCTGCACTCTGTCAAAGCATGGATTCACCAGTACAACAAGCTGTATTTCATAAACTTGCTCTTGATCATCTAAAGTGTAGTGTCTATTCTTCAGGATTATGAGTCAACTATTTAATATATAGTAAGTGTAAGATTAATAATTTAAATAATAATTAAGTGCAGCCGAGAGGATAGGCTGTAGATCGCAACTAGATCGTGTAGGAGAAACTACGGTGTCCCCTTTAACTTAACACATTGGACCTTTACGTGATTAATCAAGAAAATGATCAGCATATTAATCAATCAAAAAAAATTCCTTAGCTGCAACCCTATATTAAAGACAATGTTGTACAGCACCTTTACTCATGTAAATCTCTGTAATACGGCCTAAAAGCAAACGAGCTTACTGCACACTGATCTTAAAAGCAACACAGACAGATTTCATTTTGAGGACAGCTGGTACTTTAAGACATCTTTCTCCGCAGTATTGGAGGCAAGATTGCTGAGAACTTGTATGAATCTGGCGCAGCACCAAGGTGGACAAAGCAGAAAATGATTAAATTCCTCCACATTGGTCCAACATGAGAAATCGAAAGAAGAAAATAACAACAGCGAGGCAGAACAGAGGGCAAAGAGAGACACTCCGGTCCAGGCAGAGTGATAAAGGACAAAGCAGAATCCGAGGAGGAATGTGTACTCGTCGCATAACTTTAGTTTATCAAAGATCAAGGGCACCAGTTTGGGTCTGTTTGTGTGTCTGGTTCATAACCATTCCACACTGATAAGTGCTGCCTTTCAGAGATTGTAACAGCAGGCTGAACTGAGGAGCAGCGATGTGGGTAAGTATCAAACATCTTCCAGCCAAATGGGCAGGCGGATCACAGAGGCTGTGGCACACAGCAGCCAGTGCCAAGAATGAGTCCTCGCAGAGATATGCAGTCAAATATCAATGTTGGATAAAGCAACTTTTTTTCTCTTAGGAGGAGGGTTGCATTAGGGCTTCACATTTTGATGGTTGGCTGCAGAGACAGTTGACTGAAGCCTCGGTGAACTGGTCAAAGCTACAACGCCTATTTTTCTTGTTCACTCTACATGTTGCTTGGGATTTACCAGTTGTGCTTCAAGCTTGCACCTAAATCAAAAAATACAAGACACACAAAAAACTCTCGATGTGTGCGATACTCTCACATGTGAGGGAAATACTAATCAAATGCCCCTCTGCTTTCACTCAGTGTAACTCTAAATAATTATTGCCGCTGGCTAAACGGCAGGGAGCACCTTTTTTTCTCCACCTCTCCTTCAAGTACCCTTATCCTTGATATTTAAGATTTGAACTAAATTTTGTGCCAGCAAAGCCTCAGGGAAGAAATGTCTTAATACCAGCTCTTTCCGTTCACCATCTAACGTTATACTCTGAGGGACCCGATTCTGGCATCCCTTTCATTCTGTCAAGCTGTCAGTCCAGCGAAAATGAACGACCGAAAAGGGGAAATAGAAAGAGAGGGCGTCGATTCTCTGATAGTGAACACGCTTAAAAGGTTCTTCAGACTAGAATGTCCTACTCCACTAAACTAAAGGTGTGATCTGGAGCGGCAGGTCCGATGGCATCCTGAATAAAGTCTCTAGGAGCTTAAATGACTGTTAAACTACGTGGTTTAAGTTCTCGGTCTTATCCACCTGCGAGCCTCTAAGTGGCTGGGAACGCTCACTGAAAGGTGAAGACGCCTCGGATAAATATGTGGCCCTGTGGCTTTGCACCAGGCAAATGGAAAATTGCAATCAGCCCTTTTGAGAATTCGGCTTGAAGAGAGAAGAATTTCATTAGAGTGTAATGGAGCTTTTAATTTGAGGGGTTGATCATTCATGAAATCCCACATTTGTTATCCCTCCCTCTTGCCATTTAGTGTAATGCGGCTGGGGCATAAAGGAAAGATAATAACCTGTGCATTGTGAGTCAGCATTCAGCCAAGATGCATATGCATACTGTGCACCATGAGGCTAAAAACTCTTTAAAGGTATATTCTTCAATTAGACATCTGGTGTATTTGACTGATGCTTTTGTTTGCCATTAATTGCCTTTTAGGCATATTGTAGAGGCATTTGTGAGCATAGTGCCTCACAATTAAATTTCTATTGCCTCAGCAAGAGCTCTGTTTGTCTAAAAGAATGTTTTGATATTTCATTATTCACTCACTGGACTGTGGCAGTAATGTTACAGGACCTAGGCCTGAAAGATTTTTCAAACAAGGAAAATGTCTGCAAGGTCAAAAAAATTGCCATTTCAAGGATTAATATCTTAGGGACCCTATAATGCTGATTACTATTCAAATTTGTTGGTATCATCAGTGTGAATTGATGCAGTTGTGAAAATATTGTTTTCTAAAAAGCACATTCTTTGTATTCACTCTCCACAACCTAACGTGAATCTAATAACAATAACGAGCAATAGAGGAGTTTGAAGTTTTGTATGATTTTTCATAAAGTAAGGGTATTGATTTTTCAATTTCAATTCATTTACGTGTACAGGCAGATCATAATAGAGTTATCTCAGGGAACTTCTGCATGTAGCAGGTCTAGACCATACTCTTAGTAAACCAAATAGTTAAAACCAAGAGCACATACTAACCCGCTGATTCCACTGGGCACGGCACATCTGCGCCATGGTTTTCATCCATCCTATACACAGCTGCATGCCCCTACCAGCAGCATTTCAGAAGTGTTTCAGGAGCGTAGCATTCTGCCCGCCTGGATTATGTTTACATGCTCAGATTTAGTTGATTTGGTCCTCTTTTCTTGCTCTTTTGGGCTTCTACCATGGATAATGAGGTTACATAGTTAAATAGTTTGTTTTTTGTTTGCTTTTATGATCACAAGTCTGCACAGGGTCTTTTATTGCCTGCTCGATCTGCTTTGTGCAGATTGACACAACATCCATCAAAGCGTATCTGAAGCGGACTGGAGAGGCGGCGAGGCGCTGCTGGAGGAATCACAAGCATTGTTCTAGAATGGCGGCAATGAGCTCCGGCTGACGTGGTGCAGCGTAACGCGGCACAACGTTGCCCGGTGGAATCAAGCGGCACGCTGACTGTGGTGAAGAAAAACTTCCTTTTAACAGGCAGAAACCACGAGCGGATGCAGACTCTTTTTTAATGGTGGGTGGCCATTTGCCGGGACCACAACATTTAATATCAACATTTAATTTTTAAATGTCCTGATAGGGGAAGTGGTGAAATGAATGGTTTCAAAATCAGATGCCTTTTTAAATTGTCTCCTAACTGAGCTTCAATTGTCCAATCATGGCTTGGCAACTGTAACAGCAGGGTTTTTTTTTAAATAGATTATTCAGATTTTTTTTTAGCCTTTCCAAAACCAAATTCATAAAAGCTCATGAACTGACGAGAATGCTGACATTTAAGACCCTTTTCATAGGGTTCTTGACTCGTTTTAAAACAAGTCAGCTGCAGCCATTAAAAAATCACCAAGAGAGAGCACTTTAAACTTACTCGTGAAGTTAACTGTTGCCGAAGTACAGCTGAAAAGTCATCATTTGCAGGCAGAAAGAGGGATGTTCAGTATCAAGAATTGAGAAACCTCGCTTCTGTTTACCACTGTCGAGAATTCCAAGTGGTAAATCTGCCCCTATTATCACTGTAAACTGCATAAGGCTGTGTGAAAATGGAAAGCAAATACAAGAGTCGGCCTCAGCAAATGCTGGCTTCAAAAGTGACCCACACCTCTGTCCACAGGTAATCAACTGTGTTTAATTATATGGATGAAGGTTTTTGTGAAGAGCTGAAGCTGGAAGTAAAACAAAAGCAGTACAGCTGATTCTTAAACTAATGGTTTGTTGATGGTTGGTTTGATAACATGATTCACAAGACTGAAGAAAAGTGAATCCATTATAGTACTTACTTGATTCACTTTTTTTTTTTACTGTACATTAAATTTCTCTAGTAATCATCACAATGACCACGATCATGGCAGAATTGTGCCTGAGAACTCACCAGTATCAACATCGTTTGCCAGCAGTTTTGCCACATATGTGCCCTCTCCGTGTTCTCGAAGACTGTGATGGTGTAGGGATCGGACGAGAACTGTGGCGGTTGTCGTTGACGTCCTCGACGTAATGTGGATGTCAGCCTCGCAGTACCGCCCTCCTCCGTCCACCGCCCTCATTTTGAACCTGTGCTCTTCTTGCTCCTCTCTGTCCAGGGGCTGTGAGGTCTTCAACTCCCCTGCAGAGGAGCAGAAAGAAATTGAGCAAAATACACAAAGACACAAATGCTCTCTGGGGAGCAGAAGGATGTAATTTTCTATTTAAAGAACAACATAAAAAACATTAAATTTACAGACAGACATAAAATCTGTGTAAGCAGTTAATCAAGAGATTGAGTTTATGTACAAGAGGACAAACCATGTACGCTCTAAAGCACTGCAACCCCCTCGTCTACTGTCTGCTAACCAAGTACAAGACATCCAAACAACTAATGGCTTTTAAGAGAGAGACGAGGGGGATAAATAAGTAATTGAAGCACAACAGGAAGGAGCAAATAGTGAACAGAGCGGCCTGATGAAGGAACCCATCAGAGTTGGCAGCTAAGAGCAGCTTGGAAGTGTCCTGGGATGTGAGGCAGCCAACATTACCACAACCTCTCTGGAAAACTCCAGACCCTCTTGGCAGTCCTCATCTGCAATAATCCTACTTGTCTGCACTGAAATAAAAAAATAACAAAGCCTCTCCATAACAGTAGCACCGCTGCTGGTAACTCAATATCAAGGGTTGCCAAAAGACAGCTGGATGGTATTGTTGTCTTATTGTTTGCCTTGGTGTCAGTCTCTCAGCATATTAAGGCTGAATTTACTTCAGGATTCTAGGCAGCAGCATATGTGTTGTATATCTGTTTAAATCTACTGGCTTAGTTTGTTTTGTCCTTTTATTCATGCTTTTATTTTGCATTTATTTTAAAATCAGGTTGGTGGTGATTAAAAGTCATTGTTTTTCTTTGTTTTTTTTTTTCTTCTTCTTTCTTTTTTCATCCCAGCAGCCAGATGGAATGTCTGATTTAAGAGGGGTCTCCCACAAAAATTATTTGCGGGCGAGAAATACAGCAGTCATAAATTCAATTTAAAGTGTGCAACTCTGTATTTTAGTGCCACTGTGGGTCTTTCAGTCGCCCTGCGGGGAAATGTTCTCGGCTCTTTTAAAAATGAATAAGTAAGTAACAACTGGGCACAAGAAAACATGCTTGCCTCTTCCATCACTAATAATGATTCACACAGACACACAAATAAAAAAAAAACACCAACATTTTGCAGAGGGATCAGAATCCTCTAATCTTTAGAGTGTTGAATGTAAGACTGCTGTCATGCTGAGCTGCCTTTTTGATTTCGAGGTTTGAAGCAGGGGGCCAAGGGTGTTTCATGAGACTTATAACATGAGTGTCCCACATACAGCTTCCAGATATTCAGAATAACCTGCTCCAACGCAGCAAGAATGCCATCTGACTCAATGACTGCAGACAAAATTATATACATATTTTATATACATATTTAATAGGGCTAGGACAGATATTTCCCGACTCGATATTATCATGATGCTTGGTGGTGATTTGTGTATGTATTGCAATTCTACAAGTACTGTCAGTCAATATTTTGTCTGCTTTTTTAACACTAGACCATGGGAAAAAGTTGACTCATACACGTTTAAAGACTGTATATCATGAGTCATATTTCCAACAACAATGCACATCACATGTCAATCAGTCTTTGAGTTTTATTTGAGCAGCATCATTGCTATACTGCATTTAAAAGTAGTAAATAAACTATGTTTTAACTGCTACATTCAGCTGTTCCTGCTCATCAAGCTAGCGCTATAATAAAATAATAAATCAAATAAAATGTTGTGGCCAAATGAATAAAAGCCCCTGAAATCTGCACACAGCACAAATGAGAGTTTTGACCATTTGAGGTTGCTGTAGTTAGTCAGTGTGAAGTGTTGAAGCTAGAGGAGTGGACTAAGTTAGCTATATGAAGTCAGCAGCTATTAGTTATAGAATGCGTAGTAAAAAAAAAAATATATGCCTGCAGGTATGAGCGCACGTTGTTTTATGCTAAGCATGTGAAGTAAGATGGATCAGTTTGTTGAGATAATACTACCGTGAATGCAATGTTAATTTCTGTTAGCGTGCTAATGGGAATTTCCCTTATGTGTTAGAATTAAGCTAAGGGGCTAATCACTAGTTAATTATATAAAGACAAAATAGATTAAGCATCCAAAAATTGATTCAGGAGATCATGATACACTCCCACCCCTAGTTTTTTATAATATAATACGCAACATTTCCACATTAAAGAAGAAAAAAGAAAACCAACAACTTGACAGTTGCTACATATTTTTTTTGTGTACTTACATTATCCCTAACTATTTTGACCATCTTCAAACCCAGAGAAATTTGTAATTTTATTCAAGGTAACACAGAATTTCATGTGCTCGCCTATTAATGGTAAGGAAGTGGGCAAACGTGACTAAACCTAACGTGAATAAAATTTTAATACATCACCTCGGCTGTGAACATGTATTCTGCCCATTTCAAGTGAATGGTGTTTTTTAACAATGAAGACAGCAACTCCTATGATGCTTTTGTTACTATTTTGACAGGAGAAAAAAACCCTTGTTGCAGAAATTACAAACTGTGCTTTTCAAAAATATATAAATATTAAATGTATTGCTAAATTTACACTGTCCACATAACTACAAGCAATCAATACTCTTCATCTTCACATATGCATTTGCATTCATTCCTGTTAACACACACATACACACCTGTATCAGCGTCAATGATGAACAATTCAGATCCAACTCCCTGGAGCTCATAGGAGATATGAGCGTTTGAGCGGATGTCAGCGTCTGTGGCAGAGACCTGCAAGATGAGCCTGCCGGCAGGGGAGTCCTCTGGGACGCTCTCGCTGTATAAGGACTGAGGGACGGACGGAGTATGAGGAAAATGGAGAAGAATAAATTAAAATGAATGCCATGGATAAAAGTGAAATTTTGAGTTGAAAAACTTGAGTTGAGGAAAAAAATTAATTTACCTTCTCGCACACAGGGCTGTTGTCATTGGCATCCAGCACCTTGACCTCCACAGTGGCTTTGGCAGTGAAGATGCCATCACTGGCAGTAATGTTAAGGAGATAATTGTCCTTCTCTTCACGGTCCAAGGGCTTTCTGACAGAGACCTTCCATTCATTCTGAATGTGTTCGATGGCAAATTGGCCAAGCGGGTCCCCTCCTGTTTGGTGTTAAAAAGAAATATAACCCTTCAGAATGATCAACAACTCAGACGCAGGAAAGCAGGACACAGCCTGAGTCATTAAAAAGACACAAGGATAAGGATCTGTCCTGAATAATAAACTACATTCCACTAAATATCAATTAATGAAATATTCATCACTACTTCACAAAGCAAATCCTTACTTCTAACTCAAATATATTTGGTACACAAGCAATCCTGAAAACTACAGAAAATGTACATGTACTAATGAGAGTGCTGGTTTCTGATATTTCCAGAGTTGGCATAGTTATTCACACTTCCTAATTAGCACCAGAGGAAATACCCCCCCCCCCCCCCCCCCCCCCCCCCCCCCCCCCGCTTTATTTCAAAGCATTATTCAGATAATTATACATTTTTGTATTTTGATGACCTAAATATTTGCCTTGAGGTTCAGCAGATTAGCCGATAACTCCTAACAGATAATAGGACTGTGTAATGTTTCAAAGATGAGATATTATCATCATATTAAGTGGCATAAACGGATAATCCCCCCTAAGCTCTGTTTGTGGAAAAACTGTTACACAAAGGAGTGGGGAGTAAACTCTCTGGGCTTACTAATTATCTGTTTCACAAAATAATAAATGCCCACCTGTGATGAAGTAGTTCACTTGTTTGTTGATGTCCTCTGAGTCATCGTCTGTGGTGCTGAGGATGGCGATAACCCCACTGGGAGGAGGGTCATCTTCGCTGACGGTGCCTTTGTAGATCTCAGCAGTGAAGCGGGGCGGGTTGTCGTTCACATCTGCAACTGTCACCTCCACTCGGGTGCCGGTAACATGTTGGACTTTGTCGCCTTGGTCCGTGGCTAGGACAGCGATTGTGTATTTCTCCATCTTCTCGCGGTCTAGCTCTTTTAAGGTGGTCATCCATCCAGTTTCACTATTGACAGCAAACAGCTCAGAAATCTCCTGTGAGTTCTGCTTGGGGTCGAGGCTGTACACAACATGGCCGTTGGTTCCAGAGTCTTGGTCGTTGGCTTTGACTTGGATCACTTGAGTCCCGCTTGGAAGGTTTTCCACAACGACAGCCTCGTAAGGGTCCGACTCAAAGAGGGGCTTGTTGTCATTAAGATCTTTCACTTGAATGTTCACGTTCACAGATGCCACTACGTCGTAGTTCTCGTGTTTTGTTTGGGAAAGCAAAGTGAGTTGGTACCATTTGGTTGTCTCATGGTCGAGGCTTTTCTGAAGCTTCAAGGCTCCACTGTCTCTGTCAACAACAAACACCTCGTCTTCATTGCTCTCGGGGGTGTTGCCCTTCACAAGGCTGTAAACGACTGGTTGCTCACTCTCAGCCTGAATCACATCGATCTCTGTGCCAATGGGAAGGTCTTCAGCAATTGTGTAGCGGTAATGTGGTTCAGTGAATTTGGGAATTGGGGTCTCTGGCGTAACAATCCTAATGTAAACCTGCACAACAGAATGTTTGGGTGGATTCCCAGTATCCTTCGCCCTAACAAAGAATGCGTAGAGCTCATTTTCCAGCCCGATGAGGCTCTCTTTGGTTATAATGACCCCAGAGGTTGGGTGGATTTCAAAGTTCTCCTCCACGTTTTCAACATCTGCTTCGATTGAATACTCAATGTCAGCATTGCTTCCCTCATCCATGTCTGAAGCAGCGATTTTAACCACAGAGGTTCCCCTTGGGGCATCTGATGCTATAGTGGCTTTGTACTCGGCTGCCCTGAATTGTGGGGCATTGTCGTTGACATCTGTGAGAATGACATTGACTATACAAAAGCCTACTTTTCCACCACCATCTTTAGCTATGAGAGAAATAGGGATAACCTTCTCAATGGTATTCTCACGATCGAGGCTCTCTAGAGTGAAAATCTCTCCATTTTCATTCACAGAGAACTTGTCTTTTGCAAAGTCGTTCACAATCTGGTATGTTATTTGTCCATAAATGCCTTCGTCATCATCTGTCGCCTTTGCTTCTGCTACCAGGGTGCCAACAGGGGAGTTTTCAACAAGCTCTACCACATAGTCCACCTGAGAGAAGGTGGGGTTGTGGAAGTTGGCGCCAACAACTGTTATCATGACAAGGGCTGAGCTTCTGAATACACCATCTGATACTGACACATTGAGGTTGTAAAGAGGCTGCATATGTGGCCGACGGTGGTTTGAAATAACAATGGCACCCGTGTGTTTGTCAATGGAAAAGTTAAGATCCTCGTTGCTGGATATGATGGAGAACTCCAACTTATCTGAGTCTGAACTATCAGCATCAGAGGCCTGGACTTGGGTGATGAAGTGTCCACGTGGGGCCAGTTCACTAACAGTAGCTTTGTAAGTGTGCTCTGTGAATACTGGAGCGTTGTCATTCAAGTCAGTAACGTCTATTGTCACAATGACGTCACTAGAGAGGGCTGGAACGCCTCCATCCACAACACGGACTCTCAGCTTGTGCTGCTGGATCTCCTCGTGATCAAGAACTTGAGCTGTAGAGATTATACCGGTGTCACGGTCGATAGTGAAATAATCAGAACTCTTCCCCTTTTCCTCAACCAACTGAAAGAAAACTTCTTGGTTGTTACCAGTATCAGAATCTCTGGCATCAACTTGCAAAATTGATGTGCCGATGACAGATGCCTCCGAAATATTGGCATAGTAGGCCTTGGAGAGGAACACAGGGGCATTGTCATTTACATCTTCCAGTATGATATCAACAAACACTTCAGAGTGAGCTCCAGTCAGAGAATCTGTGGCTCTCACATTTAGCTTGTAGGCTGGATGTGTCTCAAAGTCAAGAGGTTGAATCACATGAATTACACCTGTGTTGAAATCAATTGAGAATTGTTTGAAAGGATCGCCCTCAGAGATCGTGTACACAATGCGAGGGCCTTCAGAATCATTGGCCTGTACATGAAGCACAGGTGTATGCAGCTGAATGTTTTCAGGGATTTCAATGCTGTAAAAAGCCTTCTCAAACACAGGCATCGCTTTGTTCACTACTGTTATTGGCACTTCTACTTCTGCTGAGAGTGCTGGTTCACCATTATCCTTTGCAATAACAACAACTACAAAGTCTGTATTAAGCGACTCCTTCTCAAATTTCTTCTTGAGGGAGATTTCGCCAGAGGGGCTGATTTGGAAGTGCTCCTGGTGTTCCTTCAGGTGATAACTGATATCTGCATTCGGGCCTATGTCTTTATCCACCGCTGTGACTTGTCGGATGGCCTGGCCCTCCTCTGCGTCCATTTGGACCAGGGCATGATAGGGGAGGTTCACAAACATAGGTTTGTTGTCATTCACGTCTTCGACTGTCACAGTTACTAGAACATGAGCCCCATCTTCAGATTTGTCCTCTCTGGTGACCTCAACGACAATGTCAAATGTGTCCTGGGCCTCGCGATCAAATGGAATCCCGGTGGTTGAGATTACTCCAGATGTGCGGCTGATTTCAAACTTGCTGTCAGGGTTCAAAATCTTGTAAAACAAAGGCTCGTTCACCTGGTTCCCCACAGCAGCAATGACTGCTAGTGTTTTCCTCTCAGAGGAGTTTTTCTTGGACATAGGCTTTGTAGGATTCCCTGGTGAACTTCAACTTGCTCTCCTTGTTTTCCTTCACATTAATCTTCACTGTAGCCACAGTGGCAAATCTACCATCAGAAACCCTAACCTTTAATTCATATCTGCTCCTGAGCTGTGTAACATTCTGGATAGAGATTATGCCTGTGATTGGATCCATTTTAAATTTATCACCAATATTTCCCTCAGAGATGGAGAAGAGAAGTTTGGAGTTAGGCCCAGAGTCTGAGTCTGTAGCGTTGACCTTAATAACTTCCACTCCTTTGTATGTTGGCACTACAACGGTTGTCTCGTACACTTCTTGGCTAAAAACTGGAGAGCAGTCATTAACATCAATTACTTCGATGGTCACGTTGGCTGCCGTCTCTGCAAACAGGCGTGGCATTCCTAGATCATGGACCTGGACTGTGAAGCGGAAAACACTCCTCTGTTCATAATCCAAAGCTGTTGTGATCCTGATGGCTCCGGTACTCGAGTCAATGGCGAAATAGTTATGTGCAAAAGGTTCCACAATTTGATAGATGAGCATGGCATTCTGGTCGCAATCAGCATCAGAGGCACGGATGACAAAAGGAGTGTTTTCACGGGTCAGAACAACACTGTTGACAGGGGCCGACTCGCTGATTACTCCTTTGAATTCCCTCTGGAGGAAGATTGGAGCGTTGTCATTTTCATCCTTCAGATGAATCAGAAGTGTCGTGTTGCTGGCAAGTCCAGCCATGTTGGTCCCCTGTATGATGAGCGTGTATTGAGGGACGGTCTCATAATCTAAAGCTTTCTGGGTCACAATCACTCCAGAGTTTGGGTTTATATCAAATGCATTGTTGATGTTGCCACCTTTTATTTGATAGAAGACAGACGACTGGCTGACAGCTGTGACCAAGCTGACAAAACTTCCTGGATGGGCTGATTCACTGACTTCTGCAGAGAACTCCTTTTCAGTGAATCTAGGGGCTGCGTTGTCAGAAACTGTTACCCACAATGTGTACAGTGGCTGTAGTTGACAGTGGAGTTATTCCTTTGTCAGATGCCTTAACAGTGAGTTCAAACTGGGTCTTGCTGCTGCGATCGAGCTCCTTGGCGACTGTAATTGTCCCAAGAACAGGGTCGATGGCAAATGAGTTTGCAAAATTTCCTGCAAGAAAGAGAGAACAAAAGAATTATGTATGGATGTGGCTGTACTAGAAATGATTGTTCAAAACATAAACAAAGAAAAAATCACAATGTGGTTGAAAAGCATTTGTAATATGAATGTTTTTTTTTCCTTTCAATAATAGAAACAGGGCTCCTACACCTTTTCCAAAGTCAAATTCAAACAATTTTCAAGCATTCTCATTGTGCATTTTGAAATTTTTCCAGCAACTTACAGCTGTGGTAAATTTTACATTCATATTTTATTTATATACATGTGCTCAAAATGATTAGGTGCCATTTCATTTCTTCTGCACATTAAATCAGATGTTATTGTGCTAGAAACAACCAAAATTATGTTTTGTGATAGAATTCTACAGAGGGGTGAGAGAGGAAAACAAAACAACGTTTTATGTTTCAAAATGTGTTACCTGTCTGTAAGTAGACGTGGCATGTTATGTAACCTGGCTGAGCCAATATAAATAAACATTCAAACAATCGCTAGACAAATAACCTCCTTTTGAAAGCCAGGCTTGAGCAGAGTCAACTTCATTTTGTGCAAAAGGCAAAAAGCAATTAGGCTCTCTCTGACTTATGTTATTTATTTATCTAAAAAGCATCCTATTCAGTCAGAGAGTTATTATGAAAGCAATGCAATTACAATTTCAAGCAGTTTCAAGCACTTCATCCAAAGTCCACACACATTTCAAACCTTGAAAACATCACATTAAAAATTCAAGTGGTTTTCAAGGATCTCCAGCACCCATGATGAAAATCAATAAGATTGCCAGAAATGCTAATGTCCTTTGCAAGCCAGTCATGCTAAGTCCTCAGTCTGACTCAAAACAAAGTAAGCTGCAATTCAATTACATTAAGTCATCTCAGCTATTTCAAGCATGCATGTTTTCAAGCAATAAGCTAAGAGCCGCATGTTTCTTGTTCTCATATAAAAGCTTATTGTAGGAGAAATCCACCGTGGGAAATTCTGAGTGGGGATCTGCCCATCTCCCACGTATTTGGAGATCCTCTAGACAAAGTCTTCAATATTCTCCTTCTCTTTGTAAAGTATTCCATTCATGATCAAGATCCAGTGGGCAGCGGGACTCTACATGACTCATACATTTTTACGAGCTGATTTCATTTGCATTTTACAATGAAAGCTTTCTGCAGTGAGAGAAAAACCTTGGAAAATCCTGCGTCTTTGTGTGCATTTACCTGATTCAATGCTGTAGACAATCTCTGCATTGTGGCCCTTGTCTTTGTCGAGAGCTGTGACCTGGAGCACAGCTGAGCCTACGGCTGCGGATTCAAACACGCGGCCAGAGTAAGGTGTGCCTATAAACCAGGGTGCATTGTCATTGGTGTCACCCACATTGACAATAACACGCACCAGGTTCCTCTTTACTGGAATGTCCTGGTCTCGAACCTAGAGAAGAGAAATTTGAGACAGACAGGCAGAGGAGGGAGGAAGAAAACAGAGACAGACGAGCGTCAGAGCCCTCAGGGGATAATTCATTCTTGAACAGTAGCATAACAAAACAGCAAACTATTCATATTTTGAAACAAACAAGCTTATCTTAATTTCATGGATGTTTCATTTCACAACGAAGCAAACATTTCCAAAATGAACTCAATTAATCCATATGAAGGGACTTCTCAGAATTCATCAAACTGCTGTTACCATGACAGTGAGGACGTGGCGATGCATAGTCTCATGATCCAGCCGCTCGGCGGTGTACAGAGTGCCTGTCCCCGGGTCAAGTCGGAACTTCCTCAGGCTGAAGGGATCAGTGCTGCTCAGGAGTGTAAAGGTCAGTTTGTTCTTCTCGTCTCTGTCCACGGCGCTGATCTGCAGGACCTCAGTCCCTGCTGGCTGGTCTTCTGAGACATTCACTTCGTACCACTTCTGAGAGAACTCTGGCCGGTGGTTGTTGGTGTCAATGACACGAATAAGCACCTAAAGGAGAAGAATAAATTGAAGAGAATATTGTTTTCATTAACACTTAACTTATAAATTTAGGGGCACTGTATATTAATCAACATTCAAATTAATTTAAATGAGTGAGCTAAAGGCTAGTTTTCATCTGCAGTCCTTTTGCCAGATGTTGTTAGACACCCATCTCCTAAATCATTTCATAAATCATGCATGTGGAAGTAATTATTATCTGAGCCTTTTCTAATTTTGTTATCGTGTACAAAGGACTGTCATGTTTCAGAGAATAACTGGATGGTTGAATCAATCAAAACAAATCCAGGGTTACAACTTGCTGTTGAATATTTATGTGATAAAAAGCATGAAGAGGGTAATTCTAAACCAGTGGTCCCCAAACTGGATTATGGTTCTATAAGGGTCTGGGTTAGATTTACATGTGCACAAACACTAAGAGATTTGACTTTTAGCTTGAGCACAATGAGGAACATTCATGAGGACAAGAGGAGCTCCCTGGCAGGGGTAAATGCTGAGAAGCTGTGCTTCTTGTTTTACAACCTGCCCCTAATACTGGCAATATTAAAATATTCAGTGGCTGGGGCGGACGTTTAGCTCAGTGGGTAGAGCACCCGACCCATGTATGGAGGCTGTTAGTCCTCTGCAGTGGCCGCTGGTTCGACTCCCGCCTTCGGCACTTTGCTGCATGTCATCCCCTCTCTCTCTGCCCCGTTTCCTGTCTAATCTCTGGCTGTCCTATCTAATAAAGGCAAAAATGCCAAAAAATAACTTCAGCCTTCTGAGTACCTTTGCATAGTCGTATTGGTGCAAATTCACTGTACAATCCACATAGGTATGGCCTATTTTTATTCCAACTCAATAATCCTAAGTAATCACTGAATTTTCCCCCCTAAAATCTGTATCAGTCTCAAAAATCCCATATTGGTTGGGCTTTAAGTTACATATTCCAAAAACCAATAATAACCAGAATACTAGTGTGACTGTACATTTAAAATGATAAAGACAATAGTGATTAACAAACTAAGATAACTGGAGTATATGCTGCAAATAGTGTTCGATGGATTCAAATGGTCAAAAGATGTGTGAATACACACATTCACACACATACACACACACAGTTAGACACACTGTAAACTTTCCAAATCCTTCTTTTACTCTCTTCAGTAATAAGCAGCCTTGTGTAGATAGAGGCCAGATCAATACGTATGATGGCAAAAGCAATATTTTAACTGAATGACCACTTGATGTAGCTAACAGTGAAAACAAGAAATCAATGCGGAATAACCACAATGCATCTAAATGAACTCTGAGCTGCGTACAGGAGCGGGTGATTAAATTGAGAGTACATGTGTGATAAAGCATATGACAGGGAGCTGTCAACTGTGGAAAAGTGAGAAGGCCTCCGGGGATATTACTAATATTTAACACGTCTAAAAAGTAATAGAACTTCTAGGATGGTTAAACATGTTCTCGTGTGACTGTTTTGAACTTTAAAGGAGAAATCTGTAATATATTTACTGTAATTTGTCATAAAATGAACATGATATGCCATGAGACATTAAGGAAGCATGCTAAATTGAAATACTAGTTTCTCTGTCAACAAAGCTACGGCTGTTGTGTGCTCCTGTGAAATTTCTGTTCTGTTTTGTTTTGCCTGTTTCAGGTTAATTAGAGTTCAAATTAATGCTGAATGTTTGCCGAATCATTAAGTGTCTGTTTATGAGTCATAAGAAATCATTAATAACCTTTTAGAAGGAGTAGATGTTTATAGGTCTGATAGGCATTAAGACAGGCAGCCCCTAAACTCCAACTCCAGAGTGTGTATTTTTATAGCAGTGGGCTTTTGTTTTCAAAAAGCAAGACTCGTCCTTGCTTTTTTATGTCAATTCACATTTTGTTATTCTTGTCTTGCACTCCTCCAGAGTTCCTGCAGCCAGCCCCAGCGTCCTCGAGTCTGGGGAGGAGACCGCAAAGACTGTATTTTAAATAGGGATTCGACCTATCTAATATAACCTCTATGGCTCCGCAACGCAATGGCCACTTATTGCTCCTTTAAATATTCTGCTCATGTATTCACAAACTCAAACCCATGAAACAAATTTCTACACACACATGCTTCATGCTTTGGACAGCAAAAAGTGCAGTCACTGTGTTTTTTTTCCCCCCTGCACACAACAAAGACAACATCCCCAAACTGTAAAATTCCACTGGGAGCATGTTTTATCAACACCAGCCACTCGTCTACTGGACTTCCGACAGAGGATTATGGAGAGCTGCTGGAATGCCATCTCTGCTTCCCAGACCAGCGAGGGGGCTTCTACCGTTGCCAAACATGGGGAACAAAGGGATCAGCCCAGATTAGACACCTGCATACCAAACACAAGGGGGTGATGTCCCGTAAGGAAACAGACGGGGCTGAGCTGCTCAGTGCAGGAACAGTGAAGAGGGGACCATCGTCACAAAAGCTCTGACCAGTTGACAGCTCACTAGCTGACCAGGATTTGTCAGATCTCTGGTCAACACAACTGCCAACTGTTGTTTTTTCGTCATAATACTGTTTGTTGAGCACTGTGAGCCTATATCAGAGACAAATATAGACTCAACCTGACAGCACTGATAACATTTACAATCTGCTGTGTGCTGTGATGTTGGCAATGCTGCTGAGGCTCACAGATGTCATCTTGCAGGGGGAGCGTTGGGCTGCATGCTGTCTGTCAGTGCTGCAGCCTGGCTTTTTGCCACAAGTCATGTGTCATGAGCGACCCGTGTCACACAGCTAATCAGAACGTGTAATGTTAAATAAATACACTTTTCTAATCGTACGCTAACCCTGAAAAAGGGTATGAAATCGGCCCTCTAGTGCATGTAGCACCCTTGGTGCACTGACAATCTATCTCATTCCAAGCATGTCTTCTCATGTCATGCCAGACATCATATAGCACCAGATCCCTGATGTCTCACAATCCACCTTTTACACACACACATGCACATGCTCGTACAATGTGCACATCCACACATACATCTGCACAAAGAGGCTGTCCAACGTGTCTCAATCTGGCCAGCGTCAGATAACACGTCTTGTGAATAGTGAGTAAGGTGCCGAGAGCTGATAGTACTGTCAAGAAGCAGAAAGGAATGGAACCTGGTCAGTAGTATCCGCATCTGTCCACAATGTACTATTTCATATTGCTTTAGAAAGCACACAAAAGGCTATTCAGCTCCCCCATCCCATCCCCCACATGCACACAAACTTGCCTTCCCTTTTTCAACGAGGCTCTACAACACTTCAAAGCAACTTTGCCCCCGAACATCACAAAACAGCATGATACAGCCTGACTGCAGCAGAAATGTTGGTGCAAAAAAAAAAAAAAAACACAAAAAAAACTCTGTAGTCTTTGTATACGGCTTCCTCTGGGAATGCTGGAGAGGAACAAGATTGGGACTGAGACACAGACGTGACAGATGGAGATACTAAAGGAAAAAAAGTGCTGTGAGGGTGAGATGAGAGTAAGGAAGAGAAGTGACAGCGAAAAAACCAAAGAAATCTCAGGGAAGTGGTCAAATTTAGAAAACACAGGTTGTGGGTGGGAATGAAAGAAACGCACAAACAAAAAAATGTATCTGAGCTTACTATGCAAAAAGACCAAAAGTGAGTCCTGGATACAACAGTCAGCTTTGATAGTGAAGCCTACAAAACATAAGTATGAGTGACGAAGGTGAACCCTGGAGTAAGACATAAAGAGAGTCTTTGTAACGTGGACTGAGATAACATGAGAAACAGGAGACCAGGAACAGATTGTGAGCAGAACAGCTTGAGGTGCTTCTGCACAGCCAAGGGAGGATGTCATATAGCTGGAGACGGGGGGAGGGGAGGCTGGGCTGCATGCCGAGGCTGCCTTGTTGGCGTGGCTCCTGGCTATGAGGTGCCCGAGCAAGAATGCGGCACCCCTCGTCTAAATCAGCTGATACCTCAGAGACGCCTTCATGGAACTGCAACAGTCAAATGCAAAGTTGGGCTGCAACAATTTTTAATTAATTATAGTCCAACTATTTTGATCATCGATTAATCGTTTTAAGTCATTTCTTAAGAAAAAAATGACAAAATTCTATGATTTCAGCTTCTCAAATGTGAATATTTTCTGGTTTCTTTAGTCCCCTAAACTCAATATATTTGGGTTGTGGACAAGACAAGACATTTGAGGATGTCATCTTTATTGTTTAATACATTTCTCCTTTAAAAAATGACTCAAAATGTTTATTGATTATCAAAATAGTTGGCGATTAATTTAAAAGTTGACAGCTAACCGATTAAACGACTAATCGTTGCAGTTTTAATGGAAAGTCTACAACAGAGGGGCAGACTGTGTCCCACAGACCTCCCAAAGATCATGAGCTTCATACTGATATGACAGAAAGGTTGGATAAATTATTTCAGATTTTCAGCTCATATTTCGTCAAATAAAATAAATATTCAGAAACAAAAGCGTGCTTAAGAGAGCACAAAGCAAACAGAGCCTTCTGAATAACGGAACACCTTTTGCGTTGTATCCAGAACAGGACACGGGGGAGCTTTCATTGTGCTCATTGTCCTCCTGTGCAGAGCGTAGGAGAGGAAGCCCCCCTGCCAGGTGGCAGGTTCTGGGCAAAGGCAGGGCACTGGCACCGGGCACTCCGACATGTTCCCAAAACAGGATTAACACAGCCCACTACCCACAGAGATCCAGCGCTCTTGTGTGCGCTTTATTCTACCCAAACAGAATAATCATCATCTCTGCATGCCTGGCCAATAAACGTGGAGCTTTTTGAGAAATGGAGAGGAAGAAAATCAGAAAGAAAGACAAAGAGGGATAGAGAGAACAAGAGAGACAGAGAACAAAAAGGGGGAAAAAAAACATTCCAAGGAGAGAGAGAAAATAGGCCAGCCTGTCTGGCAGCACAGCTTCCACATGACTTTGATTTGAGGAATAGATAAGTCCAACTTTGAGCTTTCACGAGGTGCACTGCATGTGTGTGAGCCGTTAGATCTAATCTGCAGTGAAATTCTGTATGAGTTGTTTTAAAGGTATACGACATACTGTCCCCAAAGTAAACACATTCATACTCAGCAACAAATGATTAAAGACTCTTTGGCACATGATTTCCTGATTAAATTTTGTCTTCTTGGATTCATCTTATGTTGCAGAGATGGAGAAAACTGATTACTCAACAGCAGCAAACAGCTTTTTATGTCATAATCTACATTTTCTAATTCAATGGTTTATCTTCATACTCTGCAATATATTAGATGGTGGATTTACCAAGGGGTTAATATTTCTTTCCAGCCATGAAAAGTTAAATTAATACATTTCAACATTATAGTTTTTATCCTTATTCTGATAAAAAGAATATTCCAACTAAACTGTTAACATGACTAAAGAAACTGAATCTCTAATATGTATGTTGTCATGCATGCCATAAACTAATTTCACCACCTCAAGTAGAAACACTCGGTTCAGTAAGGGGCGAGCCAAAAAGGGTTGGCACTGCAATATTTGCTCATATCCATAAACCTGTTGTCATCCAAGTGTTTCATAATGTTAAAAAGTAGGCATGTTTTTCCTTCTGACAGAAATGTGGGCTATTTTTTTTTTTATTCTTCTTTTGTGCATGCGTCTCTACCCCAGCCCTGCAAACTGTTAGCCAGTTGGTTTGTTTACAACACATAGAACTGATGGTAAACGGGCAAGAAGACGTGTCAAAACCCATGAATGCGCTGTATATATGTCCAGAATTCTCCTAAAATCAGAATAATACCGGCATATTCCACATCTTAAATGCTACATTTAGAATAAGGCATAATTCAGAATATCCAAAAGAAATGCGCTGTATACAAGACCTGTATCAAATTCAGAGTACTGTCATAGTCAGAATAACAGTGGAAAATTAGTGTGGTTGTAAACATCGCCCAGCAAGACGTGCATTTACAGTGTCTGTTAAAACCCCCAACTAACAGAGCAAATACTGCCAATGCAGAACAATGTTATCGGATAAACAAGTTAGTAGCCAAAACACTCAGATGGCTTTCCTGAACATGAAGCGCTCAGCATGCTGCTGACATTTAAGACAATCCCTTGTCAACCTACTGGCACAATAATATATGACAATGCAGGTAACGTAAAGGCTACACTACACTTAAGGCATATGGTTCTTTATCACCTAAATTCTGATCTTAGAAACAATGAAAGCGTAGAGCTCAACACTTTTTCGGTGGAAAATAATCTGTGACAACAATAAATTTTTACTTTCTGGGATTTATTTATGACTAGCATGCAACATTTGGGTAATTGCTACTGTCTCTGCTATTACCGGATGTCTCTTTCAATCATCTATTTGGCTCTCAGCATATCCCAGGCAGCTGGCCTAAATCTCAAAGTGTGGTTTATGGAGCACACAAATTCAGTAAATCCGTTCCCCCTACAGAAAACAGCTGACCTACAGCAGTCAGCTGGTTACACAGGGCTGTATCTTACACTCTAGCACTCATCTGCAAGAGCCTATCAGTCACAGCTCTAACAACATCTTCAAAAATATGCACATTCAAAGTCTGCAGGGAGAGAGAGAGAGTTCACTGTTGCAGGTAATAAGCTTCATCTGATATACTGTACAAGTGATTATTCTTTGACCCACATTTTCGTGTGAGAACTCATGGTTCAATTGATCTGTGATGGAATTCATAAAGCTGATCATCAAGCAGTTAAACTAGCAGTAAAACTTGCCATCAGACTGTTAGATCTCACAAGGGAAATTCAAGGTTAGTGTGTTAAGTATGATATGCTGTAAGTTAATCGGCTTCAGGATATTGACATTTACTGCCAAAGTTACCAAAACTAAACACAAAAGACTGAAAAACTACAAGTTTTCTAAAACCACACTCCAAACTGTGCTCAAACATTGAAAAAGAAATATGTGTGCACACTGTGGCAATACTGTCCAGCGTCAACCAAAGTTCCAGATGCAGGTGCAAAGGCACAACAGGCAACATAAGTTTGTTTTGTGTCCATGAAAACACTAATCGCAAAGGGCATCATGCAATTTCGAACTGTTGAGAGGGTTTCGATATAAATCTTTGTTCAATGATTTGTGTGTATCAGGTCTTTTTTGGTACATGCTCAGAACATTTAACAATGCCATGATAAAACAGATAACTGCGGTAATCTTGGTCATTTAATTTGTGATATGAAAATTTCATATTGTCTCATTTCTATGGTGGAGTGTGTCCACCGGTAGAGACTTGGCAATACCGTTTCCACCACATGCGCTTTCCCTTAGTGTCTCTGTTATATATTCAGGCAGGTTATGTAGCAAATCAGGGCTAGATTCTTGCATGATCTTGCTAGTCCAGCAGCCTTGCAAGGTAACGTGATTTGGGCAGCAGGACCACATTCTCACATTAGGTGAGAACAACAGTGGGTGGCAGTAAGGCAGCTCTAAGCTGGTTTGCCAACTGCTGCCAAAGAAGAAAGTGGCCAGAAAACATGGAGCAGGAGAGTGAAATTGTAAATAAAGCACATGATATTGATACCAGTAACAATGCTGATACTGCTTATTGCTAGATTCAACAGTTATTCTATGATTACTTTTTTACAGAAGTAACAAGTTCCAGAGTTTTTGCATTAAGTTGCATTTTAATTACATTTAGTAAAGTGAGACCACACTATTGAACGTTTTGCCCTTTCGGCTGTTTATGTAACATTATATTAAAATTACCTTGATATTTTAGGAGCCGGATCAACACAGGAACAACACAGAAGTGGTCTTCTCAATACCCGTCCATGTGCGTGAGTCTTTTGTTTTTAAACCAAGCGTTATCTCATGTGAGGCAGTTCCAAATAAGAAAACAATCAAAATTCAGTTACTGTGATATAAAATTACATATAATATAATCAAAGACTTTGGCCATATTGCCCACCCCTGATTCCCTGTAATGTTAAAAGGTTGCTAGTACAGGCATCCCACTGAGAATTAGATCTATTAAACAGGTTAACCTTTGAATGTGATTAATTTGACTTAAAATGCCACTGCATGTAGCATTGCTGAGAGGCTTTTAAATAAGTGTCTGTTGCTAGGGCTTTTAAAAAAGAGCTTTATGGGGAGAGAAAATCACGGCTGAGAAAATAGGCACTCGGTGTCTGTTTTTAAGGTTCTGCACTAAACTAAAGGACGTGCTGCTTCCTCGGATGAGCTGCAAAATGCCAGTGAAGGCGGCGCTTCATCCGAGGCTCAGTGGAGCACAGCAGCCAGATGATGAAAGGCTTTATTCATACGGAGTGACAACAAATAGATTCTTTTCCAGCTACAGTTCTCTGAAGCTCCCCTTTGAGGACAAAGGACAAAACATTTTGAATGCCACCATCCCATATGATCCAAACTATCATGTAAAAACGTTCAAAATCTCATGGACAAGGCATGACCATCTGAACAAAAAGCAAAGACAACTTGCATGTTTAAAAGCTTTTATCATGGCGGTTCAGCTTTGGTATCAGCTGGGGAGCAAGATATACCCCAGTAGGAATAAATCAGCATATTAATATATTAAAATGAAAGAATGCAACTGCTTCGGAAGATTTTTTGGAAGTTTTAGTTTCATCTTTCATCAAAATGGCTCACATGGGTCATATAGTTTACAGTATATAATTTGTTTTCTATTTTTCTTCTGCATAAACTGCATCTTTTCAGTTGATTTTGCAGTTTCCAGACTGTGGCATGAGCATACTTGTATTATGTATGAGTGTAATATACTTTATTAAGTTATTTAGAGCCTATTCAGAAAAGAACACGGCAATCTGTTCCTCTCAAAAAAGTAAGAGGAGGTTCACAGGTTCAGAGAGACGCAGCAGAGGGGGAGGATGGTGGGGGCTCAAGAATGTACACTTAAAAAAAAAAAAAAAAAAAAAAAAAAAAAAACTCTGGCTAGACAGCACCATCATCACAGCGGCTCTGCGTCAGGAATGAGACAATGGAAGATTCCTAAAGTTCAACGCTCAACTGAGATGGCAGAGAACAGAGGAGGAGGAACAATGACGACCCATATCATGGTTTGAAAACAAAGCACAAGTCTACCATGGAATATTTTCCCTTCATTCTTTTAAAAACAACATAAACGATCATGTCAACTAAAACTTAACTTTAAGGAACAGTTTGACATTTTGGGGAATACCAAACTTATTAGCTTTCTTAGCTTTCTTACACGAGAAGACTGATACTACACTCATGTCTGTGCAGTAAATATGAATCTAAAGCCAGAAGATGATTAGTTTAGCTTTGCATGAAGACTAAAAATGGGGAAACAGCTAGCCTGAAGAAATAATCCCACACATAACCACTGTAAAACCACAACCACACTCATTTTTACACTCTTACTGTACTGTAGGTTTTGTACATGTTATTCAGATGCCAGTATCAGAAAATGCCTCCGATAACCCCTACATTGCATCATCAGGTATCTGCGAGTATGCGAGTCTATGCACCGATCCAATACCATGTAATGCACCAGTCCAGAAAAGAGACCCGGCTACTTTAACTTTTTACCAAATTTTATGGTCAGTGGAGGAGCATCAGATCGCGTTGCAGAGTCAGCGTTATCGTAGCCAGCTCGTGGTAAGCAGAAGGGTTCTAAAGTCTGTGTCAGGAGGAGGAATAATCTGGTGGATTGTCTATTTCCCAGCTGGAGTTTCTCCAAGTTACTGTCTGACTAACTGACCACCTGTACCGTGAGTACCCACTGTATATACTGTACATAATCTCTGCTGTTAGTTCAATCTTTGTTTCCTGATCTTGTTTTTTTTTGTGAGGATCCATGGCAGACTTTTTTCCATGGCGGACTGAACTGTTTTGAGGTTTTGGAAAAGAAACAACAAAATTGACTCTTTATCAAGTGGATCAAACTCAGAGAATTATTTTCTTTGACACACTGGCATCAGATCGGGACTCAGTATCTGCCAATATGTAAAGATCAGTAGGGTTGGGTGTCGTTTGAATTTTAACTATTCTGATTCTCATTCTGATTCTGCTTCATCAGTTTCGGTTCTTAACGATTCCCAAAGCTGATTCTTTGAAGGGCACTACAAATGGGCATGAAAATGAGCCTTTCTGGCAAACTCTGGTATATTTTCAGAAATGTTATTAATACTCACTGTTCCTGTCAAGCAAAGTCATAAACTAAACTAATATTTCTTAATGATTCCTTTGTATCCTTGAAATTTTGTAACTGCTTCTCATTTTGAACCTGTTTTTGATGCCAAACCCTAAAGATCAAGTATCGTATTCTGTATCAGGAGGAAAGAAAATGGTATTGGAACATCTGTATTTTGGACAGAGCTGGGCTTCCAGGCTTTTTGATAAGCTAAACTAAACAGCTGCTGTTTGTACAGGAGCCTTATATTGAACAGTGAATAAGCATATTTTCCAAAATGTCAAACAATTTTCCTTTAAATATCTGTCTTCCTATCTGGTGAGCTGATAAGTGAAAGGCAGCAGTAAATCTAGCAGTAAGCACAATTCAACCGCATCCCACAGGAAGCACCAGACAACATAATAAGATCTCTTAATACAGAACAGCCATATCATATCTTGGCCCCTCTTTTTGTAATATCTTGTCATTTTTTCCAAGGCAGCTGCATGCAGTTAGAAGTCAGGTCATGTACAGATGTAATGAGAATCAAAGCTATAAACTGTCATTTTCCCGTTGAGGGCAATGATAGCATCACAACATAAACATATTGCAGCAAGCAGGACAGTTTGGCCACCGCTTCACTCATTACCCATCTCTTTCCTCCCGCTATTCCTCACATGAGGCAAACAGAACCATGACAACTGCCTCATCAGCTTCCAACGTTTCATTAGTGTTTCAATTACCTGGGTGCTGACAGTTCGTGTCCCATCTGTGGCTTCCACCGTCAGGTTGTAATTTGATTTCTGCTCTGCGTCCAGGGGCCGCGCTACAATCAAGGTTCCACTGGCCTTGCCCACGTCAAAGCGGCTGTCATAATTACCACCTGTGGAATTATTTTTTTGTACAAACAACAAGGAAGGACAAAAGATTAGAGACAAATCATCGTTTAGTTGTGTGCATGTAGCAAGGTTACACAAACACTGAATGGGGCCGCTGAGATGGACACACAAACATCAATTTTCTCATGTAGAGGATGATAATGAATAGATACACTAATGTTGATGTAATTAACTGTCAGGAGAGGTTTGCTGTTTATATAAATATTATCCACACTCTTAGAAATAAAGATACTGACTAGACCCATGAAGGCTCCTTTGGCTTCTCTCCATAGGAGAACCCTTTTTGGTTTCTGGTAGAACCATTTATTCAGAGGGGTCTACCTGAACTCAACATAAACAGATATACATAGAAACATCTGTGAAAGGTTTCACCCAGAACCCCCCTATGAGAGGTTCTACAGAGAACCTTTCTACATATACCACGGTTCTACCGAGAACCCTCTCTGGGGGTTATATGTCCAGAATCTTTGCACCTTCTAAGAGTTTTATCAAGAACCTTTTTATATTTCAAAGATTTTATCTAGAACCCACCCAATTGTTTCATCTAGAACCTACCAATGGGGTCCTACCAAGAACCCTACCATATTCCAAGGGTTTTATCTGGAACCCACCCAAGGGATTCTACCGAGAACCCTTTTATATTTCAAGGGTTTTATCGAGAACCCGCACAGAGGGTTCTACGAAGAACCCTTTTATACTCCAATTGTTTCATCTAAAGGACACCAAGGGGATTCTACTGAGAACCTTTTTACATTCCAAGGGTTTTATCTAAAACACACTCAGGAGGTTCTCTCGAAAACCTTTTTATATTCCAGTGGTTTAATCTAGAACCCACCCTGAAGGTTCAACTGAGAAACCTTTAATATTCCAAGGGTGTTATCTAGAATTCATCTGGGGGTTCTACTGAGAACCTTTTTAAGGGTATGCTTGCTGTTTAACCACACGTTTACATTCACGTATGCATAGCGTTTTCTGAGGAGGCGTACAGCCGTCATTCCAAACGGAAACAGGATACGCATAGCAGCCATGATGCAAACAGCGTAGTTAAAAGTGAGTATATCTCTGGCCTTAGTCTTAAAAAGAAAACTTGACAAACCCTTTCTTTAAAAAAGGGCTATTCAGATGCAAATGATTCTGGATAGAACCCTTTTGGAACCTTTATTTCTAAGAGTGCACATAATAGCTATTTAAAGAAATTAACCCTAACCGAACACAATGGGTACATAAATGCAAAGTGATGAATGTATGTGAACAACACATCCTTTTAGCAGCCTTTTATATCCATTACAAAAGGTTGCTAAACTCTCAGGGATAAACCATCCAACAGTGGATATAAAATGGAGCTTTAATTCACACAAAGGTAAGAAGAGGGGGTTTTCCTGGCTCTCTTGAGACTCTTAATCAGGTCACAGGTTTAAGGGGAAAAATGTGGCACAACATCAATCCAGGGCACAACACAGTTCAACCACAGCCAACAGGCAGCACCAACACACAGTGTAGGATGATCTCTTAATACAGCACAGCCTATTAGGAGATCACAGCAGCTACCTTCTGCTGTACAGTTGTGGTCACAAGCCATCTGAAGGATGTAAAACATCTCAGTATCCTCTATGCCGTCTTGCAAAAATCCAACCAAACAGAACATTCCAGAGAAAAGAGGAAAGCAGTGGCAGAGCACAGAAAGAGAAGAGAGAAGAAAAGAAAAGAGACGTGTCAGTCAGACATTGATTAGAGGGAGGACAGGCTGGGAAGAAGGGAGAAGAGGCGAGCATTTTTGAAAGCACTCAATTTAAGTCTTCTCATGCATACAGTGCCTATCATAAGTTTTACAGAAAAACACATTCAAGAAACTACAAATTACGTTTTAACACTTCAAAACAGAGTTGGCAATTACAATTGTCAGGAAATATACAGCATCTCAGTCGGCTCACACGGGAAAGCTGGGAAAAGTGTCTATATTTACGATTGTTTGTAACCTGTTTAGTCATGATAAATGTCTGCTATCTAAACTGTTGTACAAAGGCAGATAACATTAATATGGAAACTGAGAAGATTTGAGGCTGGCTGGCAAACTGCTTAACAAGTAGACCTGCTTTCTTTTTATGCATACTTAGGCTGAACCTACTTAGAGTAACATACATAACACCTACAAATGCACAGTGCACTTGGGTTATCTTCAGGGGAAAACAGGATCTACAAAAAATATATTCTTTGAGCGTTCTGATCCATTTGAACTAAGTTTTCAAAGAAAATAAAATTTATTTTGATTATAGTCCATAATCATAGGGATTAAAAGCTTAGTCTGTCTGCCTACTGTTAATATTTACACAGCATTTAAATAAAAAATAAACTAGTCTACAATTTAGCATATTTAAATATGTGATTTTAAGGTAGCTTAACCACAATAATTCACATGAAATCCACTGTTATAGTTGAAACAGCAGTTACTGCTGCTATGCTAAGCTAAATACAATTTGCAGGGGTTTTAGCTTCTTGCTCCTTCATCATTGGATTTATATACAGCCTTATTTATTTATATGGAATAACAATTAGCAAGATGTTGGTTCATCAAAATGGAAATTTTTCATTACAAAATATATACAGTATATGGGAAAAATGAGTAAGTGAATTCTGTTTTAGCTTGAGCTAAAGCTAGCCGCTAGTGCTAGTGCTAAGCTAGGTACCATTAGCAAGAGCTTAGCTTTTGTCACCATCATCACTGCATTTATACACAGCCTCATGTGGTTATGTGGAATAACAACTAGCAAGATGCTGGTTCATCAAAATGGATATTTTTCATTACAGAACATAGCCATTTAGTTTTAGCTTTAGCTGTGGCTAGCCATGGCTATCTCTCCTGCTAACTTGCTGCTAGTTGCTTGATCTCTCCTGCTTTTAACGTTCTGTGACATTTTCATATGAGGTTTCTTACAAAAATTACCCATCGCTGAGGCATAACAGAGCTTAACTACAATACTTCACCTGAAATCCACTCGAGTCAAAGCTGAACAAGCAGTTACTGCCATAGTGCTAAGCTAGTTACCATTAGCGGTAGTTTTGCCTTTTTTTTCTCCATCGTGTTTGGATTTGTATACAGTCTCATTTAGTTATGTGGAACAACATTTACTAAGATGTTACTAAGAAATTTTAGCTTGAGCTAAGGCTAGCTTTAGGCTATCTTCCCTGCTAGTGTGCAGCTAGTTGCTTGACCACTTCTGCTCTTAAGTCTCTGAAAATGGCTGTTCAAATTTTACTTCTCACTGACATGCTGTCCAACATCACAGACAACTTAAACTCTTAATATACTATACTTTATTTAGTATTGAAATGATTGTTTTTTAAGTATATTCCTATATTTCCCAGTCACACACAAAAACTATGTTAGTCCTTAAGTGTAAGCGCTTTTCTACCTACGAAGCATTTCTACAGTATACATGCACAAGCACAACAAGAGATGAATTTAAAGGAGGCAGTACCTGTGATTTCAAACCACACAGGAACATCAGAGGACTCGGTGGCGACGACGCCCACCATGTGCGCCACAGGGTCGCTTTCCATGACAGAAAAGGTGAAGGGCGACTCCTCAAAAAGCAGAGGAGCTGCATCAGCTGGCAATTCTGGTTTGGGAATCCACTCGATGTGCAGACGACAAGTGGATGATTTCTGAGGGCGTCCATTGTCGACAGCTTTAATCTGAGAGAGGCAGAGAATGAAAGGCTGTTACACAGTGTTATGCAACATTTTTGTTGCAAATGAGCTTCTGCACAGCACAGCTCTCTGGTGGATCCTCTGCCTGAAACTCTTTCAGAAGTAAATACACAAGAAAGTTTGGTTATGTAGCACGCTTGTTAATGCTTACCAGATAAAACACACCAGTAAACAATATTATATTTTACACACAGTGCCAACATACTTTAAGTAGAACCACTGATTTAAGGAAAAATCCACAGAATGGGTTGTGTTTCAATTGTAAAAGCTCTTCTTCTGTACTCTGAGCTTTTCACATGGCAAGACAACCTTGTATTGTGACAAACAAAACACCTTTTGTGTGGTGTTCTTTTGTGATTCAATCTTTTGTAGGGACTTCAATGACTGTAAACTGTGGTGAGCAGCATCTTCATGCAGCAGGAAACATGAATTTGGCTGTGTCGAGACATGAAATCTGGGTGAAAATCAGTCTAAACCAAAAAAGATGAGTGTTAAATATCACCACAGCCGTTTTCACAGCCAACTGTGATGACTAAACTAGAGGTAGATTTTTGCTTTTTCTCTTACAGGTGGAAGATTGACAGATAACGATGGTTTTCACACATATATAACACTTTTATTTCCCAGTAATTCTAAGATACTCTGCAAAAAACAGCTGCCATGATGAGTAGAAAATGATTTTTGATGAGTGCTGTAAAAGAAGTGTCACATTGATGATTGACAAATTTGGCTCTCAAAGGGATTGTCCACCCAAAAATGAATATTCAGACATTATCTGCTCATCCTCATGGCGATTAAGGGTTGTTTTTTAGTCCACAAAACACTGCTGGAGTTTCACAGGAAAAGAACATTGCAGAATCTCCCAAACTATTTAAAAGAATGTGACCAGTTTGCAAATGTAAAAAACAACTGAAAAAATAGAAAATGCCAAGTCTTCTAAAGCCTCTACATGCCAAGTTGACTTGAAAGATGTTATTTACACCATGTTTTTAGCCTAAATCTTCATTGTAGATCCTTAGCTTGGACAGGCTGAACTGGGTGTGTGTGGTGTGACAGTGTATGCGTGCAAGTGAACTGCATGTCAGGACTTTAGGAGACTTGGATTACACCAGACGAGCAGTGTGGAGGCATTTTATACGTTTTTTTTTGGTTGCTTTTTTAGGTTTGAAAACTGGTCACCATTTACTTCGATTGTTTGGGAGATTCTGCGATGCCGTTTTCCTGCCAAACTCCAGCAGTGTTTTGTGGACTAACAAAATAAAGTCAACCTTCAATCAGGATGAGGGTGAGTAGATATTGACTGAATTTTCATTTTTGGGTGAACTATCCCTTTAATGACCTAGGCACGACAGTCATAGGACCATGTTAATAAAACATGCCTACTGCACATTCCTGTAACAACTAGATCCTAATTGGATAATGTGGTCTAGTGTTTGGAGCATGCTTCTTAAAATTTTAAGTAGATGCTTTATGCTAGTCGTATTCTGGACATGAAGTGGACCAATTATCTTGTTTACTGCATTTTTAACCACGAAAATGAATAAAAGAGAGGCCCAAGAAAAAAAAAGTGGGGAAGAAAACTTAAGAGGAAGAGGAGAGTACAACAGTAAAACAATAAAGAAGCACCTGTTTACTGTAAAATTTACAGCTCACTGAGAGACCATGAGGCTGAGGACAGGATGAAGCCCCGGGATTAGATACTCACTGTAAGAATGTCGTATTCTCCAGCAGAAGAGAACTTCTTGGAAGACACCAGGCCAGTCTTGGGCTCGATAAAGAACTTTCCGTTTTCATCTCCCTCCTCGATGCTGTAAGAGATCTCGGCATTAGGTCCCTCATCACGGTCCGATGCGATGACCCGATAGACAGGGATCTCTCTTCGCGGCTCTCTCTTTCTCCGGCCTCTCCCGCTCCGGGAGCTTGATCTTATAGATCTTCTCCAGGAACAGTGGCCTGTTGTCGTTCTCGTCGAGGACTCGGACGATGACGCGGACAGTGGTGGATTTGGCGGGAACACCATGGTCGGTGACAGTGACCTGAGGAGAGAGAATACAAAAATTCAGACCTAGAAGTAGGTCGACTCATAGGCTTAAAGCTGAACACAAGGAAGCAAATATTATCTAATGAAGTAAACTTTATATCACACTGTAGCAATGTTTCCATTTGAAATACCCTGAACTTTTAGTTCCAGGAACAACTTTTCAAGGAACTAAAAACTAAAAGGTCTGTTGTTGTCTGCTATTCCACCTCAGTCTAAAAACCTGTGAAGATTAGGCAAATTACTCTGCCAATGTATGAAAAAGTGACAGCTGTTTTTACACGTCATTTTTGCGGTCGATTATACAACAACTACGCCATATGAAGCGACAGATTTGTACGAAACAGAGCAGCAATTCCTGCTGGATTTTGTCCTCGGCACAAATGCTCAATAAGGCCTGGACTTCACTATCAGTTCATCGGTCGCATTCTTTCTTCTGTATCTCAATGTTGATGTTGTTCCTGCGGTGAAAATGCAGCTCTCTCTTATCTTGTCTAGTTGTTGTCTTTTCCACTCAAACACAGATGCAGTAAAGACCTGAATTCCTTCCATAGTGATGATGTTAAGAGTTCTGGAACAAGATGCAGTAAGTAATCCAAAAAAAGTGTATAATTTCAGCAATATCACTGAACATTATGTACGACTATCAGGAGAATTTGTAAAGATCAAGACAGCTGTTAGAAATTCATTATTCCAAAGTCTTAATTTAATCAAAGATTAAATTAAAAAAAGGGGATGTGTGCTTTTTCACTTCATCATGCTTTCATTCCATTTCTTCCTCTGAAACTTATCTAGCAGCCAGAATTAAAAGCAGTTCCCTCTTGAGATTTGCTGTCAGGGGCTCTATTCTTTCTACACGTTCTTTACTTAGAAAAATAAATTCGCATCAGTAGCAGGATGTTCTATACTCATCTACTGCTGGATTTTTTTAAACTAATAATTTAATCTCTACAGTATAATAAACAAATCCAGTCAAGCACTTAGTCATTAAAGACTCTATAGAGCATTGACGCTGTAAAAGAGGGGCTTTTTCAGAACTACAAATACAAATCCCTAGTATATAAACACTAATCCCGAGTCTTGTAAGGCAAAAATTTCTGACAGAAAAATACAAAATAGACTAAGTAGAATTTTATGCATCTTCATCCCTGCTCCAGAGACAGTGCATGATTTGAACAGCAGCTCTTATGTGAGATACAAGATACAAGAGATTTATTTATCATTATATAAAAGGGTTGTATTGCAAGATTTTGGGGTAGGTCCCTCTTTGCTGCTCATAGGAAAACATTAAAAAATAATATACAGTAGATTGGCTGAAGAGATGAAAATTGAAACAATTTTAAAAAACTATTTTACATGGAGGAGTGGTGAGGATGAATTTAGTCTCAGCCTGAGAAAAGAAGCTGCTCTTCAGTCTGGTGGTATAGCAACAGATACTTCTGTATCTCTTGCCAGATGGCAGCAGTGTGAACACGCAGTGCCAGGGGTGGGATTGTCTTTTAGTATCCTTTGGCTCTGCGCAGGCATCTCACCCACCCAATACCACGACTGCTCGGTAGATGGGTAACAGTAATGGTATGCCTGGGTGGTTTTAAACACCTGCTACATAGTCTTCCTGTCCTGGACCATGCCCGTTCCGAGCCAGTTTGTGATGCTTCCAGTCAGGATGCTCTCTTTTGCAAGGACTTGGCACAGGAATTTTAAGTTTCCTTGAGGAATACAGCCGTTTCTTGACCAAAGTGGAGATGTGTGATGTCCATGACAGGTTCTCTGTGATGTGAATTCCCAGGAACCTCAAACTGTTCGCCTGCTCCAGCTCAGCTACACTGATGTAGACAGGGGTGTGGGTCTTTGTCTCCTCTTTCCAGAAATCGACTATCAGTTCCTTGTTTTTGCTGATGCTGAGCAGTAAAATGTAATATAATGGCAAGGTGAAAGAGCCTATCTGATTTAGCAGGAGAGTCAATTTAGTGCTACTAGGTACTATGTAGAGCTGGTGCATTCAAGTAAACATGATTTGTTTCATCTGGAGGCTGTTACTGTGAACTAGAAACTTTCCTAATCTGAAATAACGTTTAATATGTTTGCCTGTGATCATGATAACAGTAGCTTGTATGGCTGCTACACGAACAACCCACCAGAGCTAATTATTTTTAATTAGCTGCACCTCTTCATTCTGATAGCACCAGCTGTACTGACTCTGCTGCTGTGTGTCAAACTTGCAAACAAAGATTTTGCACTGCTAATAAACATTAAGACTTACTGGCCTCCGCTGAAGGCCGGGGGCTATTTAAAACCCCAGACGTATTCAGTATAAAAAGACAGTGTCGCGCAACTGAATCATTAATGGGGCCTTAATTTAAGCCATGACATCAAGTGTTACTGGCGGCATGCTAACGCTTTGTAATTTGTGCCATGATTATGTGTCTTCAGACGTTTGAGTGCACAGTTTGAGGAGTTTAATCAAAAGCAAAGAGCCACAGGCTGACCTAAACAAACACCATTTTCTATTTTCAATCTAGTCCCAGAAAGATATGCTCAAGGGTTTGTGCGTCTGAGCACTGGCAGAGATGCAAGCATTTCTAGCTTCAAGCTGCAAAATAGTGTAGAAGGGCAGAACAAATGTCACAGTCATTTAAAACCATCTGCTAAGTGCCTCACTAAAAACAGTGAGAGTCCAGGGCAATGCACACACCATTTGGTACCATAGTTTCAATTACTAAAGTAATGTGTTTTTGTTTTTCTCGCAGTGTCTGCAGCTGTCCGTGCTATTCACATGAGCAGAATTAATTAAATTGGTTGACAAGAAACCTGACTGTGAATGTCTCTCTCAGGGAGGATATGCTGGTGCCCATTATGTGCTGCGTAATGAACATTTCCATTACGATCACATGAGCTTTCTGGCCTCATATATGTCGGTATAGTGCCTGATGTTCCTGATTACATAAAATACCTTGAGGCTCTCTCTTTATGGAAGGAGACATAAAGTATTGAAATGAAATGTCCCAGCATGATACCTCAACAAAACTGCTATGTGTCTAGCTGTCCCCATGCACACGATCCATCACCATGTGCCTCTCTTTGGAACATTTTCATCAAAAGCCTTTTGTTTGATAATTAGTCAAACCACACAACAGAAAGAGAAGTTACACCAGAGGGAGTGTGTCTCTTTGCATCAGTATAGCACTGCTGTGAAGTGAAGTAAACTGAGCCAGCCCATTATGTTCTGATTATCTATTGCAAAACATTTAGCTTCATCTGACCGACCATATGCAAGCAATGGAGTTTTAATGCATTCAGTATTAATTAAAATAACCTGGGTATTGGGATGAACTCTGCAGGTTTTGTGAGTTAGTTACTCGAAATATGTATATTGTGTTTAGCTATAATCATGGGGAGACTTAACTGAAGCTGACGTTCCATACCAGTTGTTCAAAGAGAACAACTCATTCTTTTTTTAATTATCAAACATGCATTGCAGAGGAGATACGAATGCCTGCTGTAATAACCATTGAATTAAATAGAGAAAAAACAATATCTCATTGTTAGAAGATTGTTACTTGCAGCATGTTTCCACTGCGGGAACTTTCCCAAGGTACCAAAAAACATTTGAGGAACTCATGTTGGTGAAGAGTTTAATCAAAAGCATTTCAACCAGAAGAAACATATGATTTTGTTCCTGTAAAAAGTACTTCCCAGTAGCTCAAGAACCCAGGGCTTGAGCAGAGTCCCTTTGTCTTCATAGTGCCTGGAACTTATGTAGTCAAAAAGGGCTATACATTAACTTTCAAAACTCACTTCTATCTAAACTGCTTTTGTGTCATAGCTGCCACTTAATATAGCACGATCAACTGTTGTGTCAATTAATTCCTCTTCTTTCAGCTGCTCTATAATTACAGGTCGCCACGGTGGATCATCTGTGTCACACTGGCAAACAGGGCCCTGTAAAACCCTGCATGGCATTTTGAGCCAATATCCTGCTCGTTTCATTTCTTTATCTACAAAGTGAAGTATTCAGTCAGGTAGGGATTTATTGTAAAATAAGTGAAATCGCAATTTCAACCAGTTTCACGCACTATCTGAAATCCAAGCACTTTTCAAGCCTCGAAAACACTACATTAAAATTCAAGTGTTTTCAAGGATTTCCTGCACCTGTACAAGCCCTGTTCATCTAGAGATAACAATTTTTCTTCCCCACTGACCAATCGATTGGTTAAAGAGTTCAGTCAACCAAAATTTTCTTTGGTTGATTACAGCCCTACAGAGTAAAATCTAATATCCGAGTCAAATAGGCCAGACTAACAACCTATCCGGGGTGTACCATGCATCCCGCCAGCTGCATGCTGGGAAAAGTTCCAGACAACAGATGTGAACAGCCCATTCACCTCTGCTTTTCCATTATGATGCTCTCTCTACAGTCCCAGGCCTGAATCCTAAGCATGTCCTGGCATGTCCCACTTAAGCTATTTACCCACCCCCCTCCTTCCTGGGATGGAGGCCTCTCATCCTGCCGCTAGAGCCCACACTCAGACCATCAGGAGCAGCTTTGCCTTTTTCTCAAATTCCCCCACCGCCTTTCTGCCTTTAGCTCTCTCTCTGTTTCACACACAGGCACACGACTCCCACCTACCAACCCCCCATCCATCTCATCATAAAAGCTGAAGGCCCCCTGTGCTCCCTCCACCTCCTCTTGGCATTTGGTGCAAACAATGCTGACACAGCCCCCACCCTAATTGCTCCACATGTTCCACATGGCCCCACATGTTTCGTTTCTTCTCCTACAACAAGCTCGCACAAAAACTTCAACACTAGCCAGGACTGCAATTTGATTTGCACTGCCAGCACCCAGTTCGCACACAAAGGCATGTATGCACACATGTATTCTTCTGAGTCATGATTAACCCTCGATTAGCTGCCCTGAGGATACGCTGAGGTGTGTGTATGAGTGTGTGTCGGTGTGGGGAGGGCAAATTGTAGGGTTTAGGGGTCTGTGCTGCTGCCCCACAAATGTTTAGCCCAATAAACAGCTTCCTGTTGGATTCCCAGTGACCAACAAGCACAAACTTCTTAAGTTGCCATGGTTACACAGCTCTTCCCAGGCTGTGTTCACTCAGCCACTTTCTATCTATTTAGGTCAAAAGTTACTTGCTTTAAATTATCCCTCCATCTCATATTCAAATTAAACAGGAGTGTGTAAGAGAAACTTTTAATTAGTTACTTCTCAGAAAATGTTGCTTCTTTGTGCACTGGAATTACAGCATCTGATATAATTACAAGCTTTAGTAATAAACATTGCAAAAAAGAGAAAGAATATTAGCATGAAGAGAAATGGCGTGTTGAATTTGGCGCAACATTAAAGAGTACCAGAGTTTGAGCTCTTGAGTGCTTAATGTGGTTATTAAATGTCTGTCTGGAGGCATTTTGTCAAATGAGACAAATGAACAACATTCATGAACTCAGCTTAGGCGGGAATTAGCTTTTCTTTTGTTTTTCTTTACTTTTTTTTTTTTTTTTTACAGATACAAAGACTTTGCCTCAGACACCAGTTTGAAAGTAGTTGTTCAACAGCTTTCAGCCACATGTTGGAGGTAGCAATTCAAGTCTACAGCAAACTGCTAGATGGAGGAGCTTTGGGTTGGGATGAGTTTGCACGTTTTTCTGATCTTTAAGATTCAAGATTTAGTCTATTGTTAGTCTCTCGTGTATTTGCATAATTCAAAAGCAAAATGCTGTTCTTTCCAGCCCATAGCAGTGTAAAATGAAAGATAAAAACAGGGCTCAACAACAATGATTGCCTGCTTGCTTGGAACAAGAAAAATGTCATGTTGGTCAAGCAACAAGCTCGACTATCAAGTATGGGGATTTCTTCATCTATTATCAAATTACACTGGATATCTTTGGGTTTTAGACAGACAAAACAGGACATCTGAAAAACAGGGATGGACATTTTTGACTATTTTCTGACATTATATAGATGTTGTAGCCCTAGATTAAACATGGCAATTAACTTTAGTCTTTGGTTTTATTTAATAACTGCTAATAAAAATTAATCAATAAAAATTTGTACAGGGGCAAGTAAAAACTGACTTTGGGCAAGTAGATTTCCACTCACTAACCAAGCAAGTGAAAAAAGGAATTAATGCTGAACCCTGTAAAAATATATATCTAAATATTCCCTTAAAAACAATAAAAATAAAAGATGTAGAATGCTTGATAGCCAATACGCGTCACAAATTCAACATGTACAGTATAAAGGACTCAGTTTTACTGTTTTAATATCTTGTTAATTCAATTTCAATTATCAACTTAATGTTTCTCTAAAGTAATACAGTTCTCCCTTATTCCCCACTTTCATCCCTATCATTTACTCTCAGTCCTGTAATGCAATTAGTGCAGAGCAATGTACAATCAGAGTATGAAATACAACACTGCGCTGGCACCAGATGCACCGGCATTAACTGTCACCCAGTGATCACTGAATTGTGTAACTTCTAACAATAATTAAAAGGCGTCCAATCTGCTCCCTGTCAGTACCGGAAACACAATTAAAGCGGCTATTATCAACCTCGGCTGTGTGGCAAGAAAGAGGGAGGGAAGCATCAGGGAGAGAACAGAGCCCGGCTCAATTAAAACCCACAAGTTTAGACATCGGCCTCTTGGTTTGACAACAGTTTCCTGTCCCAGCTTGCTCCGTCCGCGAGACGGAACAGTGGGAAAGAACAAAGGAACAGTCACCAGGATCTCCCACACACCTCCCACTTTTCCCCCCTACCCCATCCGGAAATCAGTACAAGGAAAAATTATTCCAAAAAGGACCCTTCGTGCATGTACAAGAAGAGTTGTTTTTGTTGGCAACATGTGGCACTCAACCAGAGTTGGCTGGAAATGCCAAACCTCTGAGACAGAAAGCCTCCTCTTTTAAACAGAACTGAACATGTTGACCTTGAGGGATTCTGATTATAATACTAATTAATTTTCTCATAAATAAATAAAGCTGACACTGACCTGTCTCCAGCTAAATTCTTTTGAGTGGAAAATGTGCCAAAATAAAGTGCTTACCTCAAGAATGTGCTCATCTTGTTGCTCCCTGTCCAGTTTTCTTGAAGTCGTGGTAACCAGACCTGTAAGAGACAATCAACAGATAAAGATTTAATTATGTAAAGGAACAAACATGTGAATCATCATCTTTTTTTTTACTGTGATGTATCATTAACACACGTCACAAAGCAAATACACTGAAAGAGTCTCCTGAGTGGATATGAACAGAAATAGTTAAAGAAAATCTGCTATGGAAGGATTGACGTATTTGAATCAGATTTTGTCTTACTTACTTCTGAGTTAAGACCAACAGAATAGACTTTAAGGCATGAATGACTGGGAGACATCTCCCTCCTTAAAAATACCCTGGCTTTGCATGAGTCAGAGACATGGATCATAAGGAAGATTTCAAAAGACAACCATGGACACACAGATCAAAGTCCTTGATACTGCAATGTGCCCCAGCTTCATTTCATAATTTATTTTACATGATGTTAAGCATTTCACTTTACCTACGATGACCCTGACAGCTGTAAATAAATAAATAAATAAATAAATAAATAAATAAATCACTGAAAATGCTGGACTGGAGACGAAAGATGACAGTACATCAGCCGACATCAGCCGATATTAGTTCATTTTAGATATACTATTATCAATGTACACGTCAGCTAATAAAGAACAAGAAATTTTGGAAAGAAATTCTAAAGGAGTGTCTCTATCTCACAGTCTGTTTATCAGAGAGCACTGAAAAATGCTTTTTTCATCTGTAAAATGTTCCACTCAGCACAAATTTTGGTCAGAGTACTTTAAAAGCCAGATTATAGGGACCATTACCAGAAATGTTGGTTTTCGTTACATGTAGGGATATAACTTTATATCTAATATTGCAATAAAAAATGTCTCAATCCTATACCAGACTGTGACGATATCGACTGCGACACTGGTTAATTATTCATATGGTTAGTTATTGATTGTTTTCATTTTATTTTATAAAATGACCTAATGACCTAATTTGACTTTATTTTATTGAAGAGGGAAATTTTATTCAAACAAAAAGTCCTCCAGATTAATTATTTAACACTTTGGTGGACTAACTAAATTCATAGTTCATGTTGTTTCTTCCCTTTTAAATAAAAACAGAGCCAATGAAAAACTTCAAGAAAGCACTGGGATAGTGTGAAGGAAAGAAACAATATTTGATAAACAAAACTCTAAAAACAATCTCCCACTCACTGTTGGGTGACATAATGTGAACCCCGCTGCTTATCTCATCAGTCACCCTTGAGTTAAGAGTTTGCATCTGGAGGAGTGCTCTCCCTGTAGGTCTTCCCTGTTTTTGGTCAAACCAGTTGCCAGACAGCCCACCACAGTGCCTTACATATGTGAAATATCACAAAGGTCTGCAAAATAGAGCCCAAACAGCAGCACAGCCCTGACACCCTACGTTTAAGTCCACAAGCTGAATAAATAGACATTCAGGCAGACATCGCCCGCAGTCTTGAGCACTTTTTGAAACACAGAGAGGGAAACTTCTGAAAAGATCCTGCTGCTAGTTGAAGTCTTTCAAGGGTCTTTCTGAGCTCTATCGTTCATTTTAAGTGGAGGGATTGATGTCTTGTGACATCAATCATACGGAGGAGACTTTGTTAAGCCAGGCTTTCACAAAAGTAAAAATAAAAAAAGCTTGAGTCGTGAGTTCCCGTCTAATCCGATTTTGAATCAAACTCACAAACGAAGAGAAGAAAAAGAAGAAAAGAGGGGGGAGGATATTGCTACATGGCTACGTTATAAGCAGCGTTCTGTTCTCACTACCAGTGTAATTGCAACTTTGCAGAGACGCTGAGTGTAGAGTAGACATGCCAACTTCAACCGCACCAGAGCTGTCTGCTTGCCACACTGCGCCTGATTAGCATAAAGCAAAGGATTTCCGAAACCCAAACCCATCAATGGCACATATGCCTGCAACGAGAATAGCAGGCCACAACTTACAGGTCCTGAAATAGCCCTTCCTCAGCACTGCAATTGAGGCACATGAGCAAGGCGCTTTTGCACCCCCTTTTTTATCCTCTCCTTCTTAGGCTTTATTTAATCTTCACAGCAAGCTGCAAAGATATAGGGCTACTGATACTCAGTAAGAAAAACATAAAACACCAAACATTTCCGGTGGGTGCAACCCATGTTTTTGCTCTGCTTCCCTGAGATGGCTACATACTGACAGGCAACAAATTAAATGTTAATCTTATACTGTTTTTACACCGAAATTTCAATATGCATAAACCTGCTAAAAACAGGCAATTGACTCTTTTCCCGCTGACAGTACACAAGTTTGCCTTTCTGTTATTTTTTTTCTAATGTGTGCTGGAAAGCCACGACTCAACTTGTGTGTGCAGGAGAGCAGAGAGAAAGAGGTTTTTAGAAGTCGGTGTGTTCAGCTCTCAGTACTTTTGTAGCTTCTGACTGAATTTCTGTGGTTTGGAGTTTAGTTGCTCTCCTTCTTTGCTGTTTGTACTTTCAGGCATCTGCTTTATTTCACTGTTTCATTTTGCTTTCAGCTGGCTATAAGTCATGTTACGTCTCAGTAAATACACACCTTCACGCAGGTGCAATCTCCGCTGTACTGAGCTGATGCACCGAGCCAAAGTAGCACATATATGAGAAAGCAACAAAAGAGCCACAGAAGCTGCTAACGGAAGGAACAAGCCTTCATTAACTCTGCCGAAGAGGGCTGAAAATTTGCATGCCTCGGTGTTACAATTATATCACTATTGCTTGGATCTGGAGCTGATAAATACCTCTGACCACTGCAGAGTCATCTGACTCAGGAGTGAATGCTGATTGTACCATTTCCCCTTCAAGACAAAAGCCGGGTGTAAGTGGGTGTTTGTGTTTTTTTTGTGCAGTGTAAAAGGGGCTTTTTATTAAAATAAAATAGCACCCACCGCAGGTGCAAATATGACAGATGCATCTAAATTAACACAAAGAGAAAACCTGCCTCTACCCCATCTCTAACACTGTTACATACGCCCCCTCACTGAGTGGAAAGACATGTTCCATACCTGACGACACAAATTAAGTTTAGTGAATTTATACGACCAGCAGGAATTACTGTTTGCAGTGTTGCATTTTGTCTGCAAGAAAGTTTGCAGAGGATCAGCATGGGTTACATGAGTTAGCGAGCTGTAGATTATTACCATCAAAGCTAATAGTTCTGCTGTGCCACATCAAAACAGACCACGCTGACTAATTATTCATGTGCTTTAGCAAGGCTGGAGCTGATGGATGATAATGTTTTTAAGCTCCCCTGTGTGCTGTGTTAGGTAACTCCTTTCTCTGTACATGTATTATAGAGCAGAGTACAGATGACAGTATTAACCACACTGAGTCTACAGTGCGTCTCTGATTTATAATTCCTCTGCAAATCAGCGGCCTAATCACAACTTGACTGGGTACCATAACAGATACAGCTCGTGTAATGTAAACTGCATACTCCCAGTACAGACTCACAGCACAGCAACGAACACAACATTAGCGAAACCAATGAAATCACAAAACCACTGGCCTTTATCCAAAGCCCACACTGGAGAACAGAACTGTGGTTTTAGTTCAGCCTTGCATAGACAGCAGAGAAGTCCCATCTCACAAACATAATTTACACCTTGATGCTGCAACAGTGGGCACACCGGAAGATAAGTTAATGAAACAGGGTAGCACATTACTGGATGCCTTTTTTGAGGGTACATGTGCTTGTTTAAAAATTATGTATATTACTGATTCAGGAGTAATCTAATTCTCCACCTGACACACAAATTAGTGCTGCTACCTCCAGCTGGAAATACGAATGGGACATTTGTTCTTTTTTTTTTTTTTTTTAAATGAGCTGCACAGGCAATTAAGAAAGCAAAATTAGAGAGGAAGTGAAAAGTTATTTGGTGCTCATTTCACTGCGGTTACTTGCTGAAGTAAAAATAGCAACAGCAAAGCTCAGGGAGTAGGCGCACTCAGATTTCATGTACTATTCCCTGCTGAAGTTCCATTGTCCAGAGAGGCAATACAATTGGCAAGGTGTCATAAATATCAGGCATGTTTGATAAATACGGGACTCCTTCCAGATACTGTTGTTCCTTTGGCAACAGCAGGGTGCCGAACTTCTCACAGCAGGGCAGCAATGTTTTCTGCCAAACCGTGTTAATACACATCTCAAATGCAACAGACAATCCTATCATATAGTGAACATCTGTCTTTAATCCTATGGTCTGTCCTACTTTCTCTTTTCAATCGCCTAAAGTGTGTTCCGCAGGTGTTCTGAGTTGGCTAAGGCAGCAACTAATGCTTATAAAGCTGCAATGATTAGTCTTTTAATCTATTAGGCAATTGAAAGGCAATTAAATGTGAGGATTTGCTGCTTTTCTTTGTCATTTATGTTAGTAAATGAAGAGTGTTTGCATTTTGGACTGTTGGCTGCACCATCCATTTTTTTCAGTTCCAGACTGATTCCAATACCTGAATTTGTATATCTGCCAACTCTAACACATTACATGTCTTGCTTTTCTGTGAATCAAGATCAAAGTATCTCCAAAGTGAGTATCTGAGTTAGCCAACTGTTAAAAGCTCACTCAGCTGCAGACAGAAACACCAGAATATGGAATCTGGATCAGTATGTGGATCTGTGATATAAGTCTGATCTCCCATGAGTGAATTATGTCAGTATCTGCAGCTGATACTGATATAGGATTGGATTAGTCACCCGTCTCCAAGATAATTCCAAAGAGCATAAGTGCTCCTCTTTATCACCACAAGCTCTTCATCAACGTTTTCCTCGCTCTCCTCACCTTCCTCAGCCATCATTCTAGCTAACCTCGCAGTTGCCACCAAATTGGCCGCATGGTGTGAATGTATGGCCGGTGTATCCAGGGCTCCATCTGACAAGTCAAATGTTTGCATGCTGAGTGTGAATACACGCCACATGTAAATAAAATTATTTTTCTTATTCACTGCATTTCAGGTAGTCTTTTGAGATGTGTCTATCCCACATGATCATATTGCGATTACAACGAAAACATCATCTATCTCTCGCAGTAATTTGACAGTTTGCTGTCTAAAATAGTTAAAAATGTGCTCCACTCATCCCTAAAAAGCCAGTGGGACATCTTTAAATGTCAAAAATCAAAAATCCAATGATATTCTCGTTACTATCACATTAGATGAAGGCAGCTAATCTTCAAATAGGAGTAGAGAAACGCATTTTTCTATAGTAAAATGACTTAAAATGATTAATCAAACTGTCAAAACAGTGCTGTTAATAAAGTGATCAACAAGAATAACTCACTAACTGTTTCAGCTCTACAATAGTGAACTAAGCAGTTCTGGGGGCATGGCCTCTTGCTGAAATGGTTTGAACCACAAGCTCAATTTTACTGCTCTCTCACATTATTTAAGTGAAGTATTTAAAAATTTTGATGGAGCATGAAACCAGCATCCACTTCAAGATGCAGAGATGTCTGGGAGGAGATTCAAATCTGAAATGCAAAAAATATGTTGCATCTACTGTGGATGAGTAAAGCTATTTGTGTTGCGGCTTAAACTGCTTTTGTTTGCTTCTGTTCCATTTTTGTCTGACATGCTGCCAGATCTCTGACCGCAGGACCTGCCGCCCACTCTAATATCCAAGCACTGATATCACTTTCAGAAAAAAATCACAACAACTTGTCTCCAAAAAAAACTAAACTTTAACATCCAAATCTGTTTTAAGAGTTTGATGAAAAAGCTACATGCTCACCAGGAATGGCCCTTTAACGTAGGACTCTGCTGGCACCAGAGTCCCAGCCAGTAAAGGTGCATACCTCTCGATCTGTACCTAAACGTTAAGGAACTGTAAAATGATTGGTTGGTAAGCCAGAGCTCACCAGAGAAGTCTGCACTTCCAACCCACAGTCTTTGTCACACACACAACACCACACACACACACACACCACACCACACACAACACAATATACACACTCACAAAAGCCATCCTCAGGCGTGGGCTGAGCTGGGCCGACAGTAATTATAGCCATGCTGTTTTGAGAGGGAGAGAAAAACAACAGCAAAGCAGCAGTGGCACTCTCAATCATGTCCTTGAGCGCTACAACCACTGCTCCAAAATGGAGGCCTGGAGGGAGTTAAGGAGTCCAGGACATTGTTGGGCCGGTTCATACCCGGGCATTGCCGCTGTGATTAGCAGTCTTGAGAGTGACACACATATTTATGCGACACACATTTAGCTGTAGCTCTAGACATGCGGGAATGTGCTGGGTGTCTGCAGCGGCTGGACTTGTTGTGTAAAAAAGTCCTTGAGATATTTAGTCTTTTTGTTGACGAGCTGACACTGAGCTATGAAAATGCATTATTTAAACCCCTGTTACCTCTCTCTTGTGTGAGGAAAATAACGAATGCAGGCTGCAACATTTCTTATCCCGAAACCCAATGTTGAACCTCAGACGACTATATCAATATTCTCCGCTTCGTTATGAGTTAAGTGTCTGCCACTCGAGCCTGAAACAACACGGTGAAAAGTATCTGCTTTCACAGCTCATGCTGGCATCTATATACTCAAATGAAAACTGTGGGACACCAAAATCCAAAGGACTGTGGGAGTTTAAGAAGAGGTTGCTATATCAAACCAAAGCTGTTTGTCGCTTTCTTTATAACCCAAGTCTCCGAAATGCAGCTGAACAAGAGCTGCTGCCTGTTCTCTTTTATTGAGGAGGAAAGAAATGCTTGGCATGTCATTTAAAAGGCAGTACAGACCAACATAAGTCCAGTTCTGATGTCCATAAATGCACAGAATTTGACAAATGCAACTAAAAGAGGCCGTATGAGCTTATGCAAACACATGAATGTCTTTGTGAAAATGAGTAAAAGGCATTTCGTGGGGGAGCATTGTTTACATTAGGATTGAGATATCTCAGCACCTCACAGCTGCAAGGCTTATATGTAATCTGAAAAGACGCCCATGCCATGGAAGACTCCGGGAAGGTTCCCGAGTGCTTGTGAAAGTGAACGTTATGAGGAATTCTGTAAATGGATGGGGCGCTTGGAAGCAGCGGAGCAGCTGAGAAAAGGCATCACAGATAGTAACAGTATGAGACTGTGTGGGCACTTTGGCTGCGCAAGTGAGACATTTATGCATGTTGAGATTGCAGGCAGATGATTTGGTTTCGATACATATTGCTTGCCGTGTACACTCAGAGACAGTCTTGTTTAATGATTTTCCCTTCTCGCCCTCATAGACCTTGGTGGATTCCACTCCGGTCATCAGGCATCTGTCAAATTTACATGTAAAACCACCAAAGTAGTATTGTTGTGAACATGTCTTAAGAATAAATCTGCAAGGCCAATTAGACTGTTGACCACCTGTCAATCAAATGCTCACTGTTGAGTCTAAAAATGCCTAAAGTTGATCTACTGGATCTGGAAAGGCTGATAATTGATTCAAATTTAATCCTTAGCAAGGAAATGTAGAACTGTGGAGACCACATATTCACAATTCTCACTGCATGTTCAAGTATGTCAGTGGGTGTCTTTGATTTGGTGAATCTGTTTGATCAACTTTGACCCACTAATTTATGCTGTCTTTAGGGCTGTGTATTGGCAAGAATTTGACATTACGATATGTATCACGACACAGGGGTTACGATTCAATATATCGTGGTATATTGAGATTGAGACTAAGCAAGGTGATATATTGCTATTCATTTAAATCAAATTCTAGGAAAACTGTTATAGTTAGGCTACACAACATACCAACATATGCATAAAATCTGCACCACCTTTACATCCACATTTATTTACCCTCTACTACTGGAGTATAAACTGTTCCACAAAAGAGGAAGAGAGTCGATGGTAGAAATATGTTCTTTTGAATTAACTGTGTGGACTTGTCCTGTTAGAAACAGAGCCTGGTGTCTGACAGTTAGCAGGCCTGTTAGTTTAGACACTTTAATTTCCCTCTTTGACAACACTTTTTGTTGAATGAAGCGATGCACAACACCAAGAACAAAAATGCCCTGAGGGAGTAAACAGCACAGTGGAGAAAATAGAAATGAGCTTGGAGTTCACAGTTAGCTTGCCAGCGAGAACAGTTAGCAAACTAGCACTACAAGTAGTCACTACATCACTAAACTTAGAGAGCAAAATATTTCAGGAAGATGAATTTCACTATTCCAACGTCCAACTGGTGTGAACTGGACTGTAGAAGGAATCACATATGCCCAATGAATGGAGCCTAAGGAGAACAGTACTTTATATTAAGAATCAAGCTGAATGTCCACAAAATACAAATACAGTCAAATGTGTTGCTGTTGTCAAATGCACACACGTTAGTCTACCTATTTTTCAAGGCATTTTACACCTTCTCTTAAAGGATGACTTCGGTATTTTTCAACCTGGGCCCTATTTCCCCATGTGTATGTGTGTGTATGATTGATAGGTACAACTCGTTTTAAAATTGGTTCAGTATTGAGGGAGGCGGATGCAGCCGGCAGCCGCGAAACGAGTTATAACGGTAGATATCGGGGCAAATTCGTCCGTAAAAGTTTGTGCATTAAACGTGCTTTTTTTCGCCACAGTCCAGCTCAGATCACCAGTGTAATCTCTGTCAACAGTATGCTTCACTTACTGCTTGCTGTGTGTGACGACATCTTGCGGGATCTTGTTTGTTGCCGGAAGAAAACAGCCATGCTGAGAGTTGCAGTTGACAGTGAAGTTTTACTGCAACTATTAAAAACAATGGTTCGTGTTTTTGCTTCGCCGAAGTACAAGAACAGGATGTCGCGCAACACCCTGTAGAGCTTTCATAGGCTGCCTTTGTCGATGCAACATGCTGAAGTTGTGGCTAATTGTGCTACATTTGGATGCTAACGCTCCTGTCCAGACACTGCGCCTTGCAGACCATCGGGTCTGCAGTGCACACTTTTCCCAAGATGACGACTGCCAGCCCAAGAAGAGAAGACATCCAATCCCGAAACACTTCACCAAACACACCTCAAGAAAACAGCTGTCCCAACTCACTGCAACGAAGACATTCTTCAACAAGCAAAGATCCCGCGAGATCTCGTCACAGAGTGAACGGTATGAGAGACGCTTTGCATGCTGTTGACAGAGATTACACTGGTGATCTGAGCCAGACTGTGGCGAAAAAAAAACACGTTTAATGCACAAACTTTTACGGACTAATTTGCCCTGATATCTACCGTTATAACTTGTTTCGCGGCTGCCGGCTGCATCCACCTCCCTCAATACTGAACCAATTTTAAAAGGAGTTGTACCTATCAATCATACACACACGTACACATGGGGAAATAGGGCCCAGGTTGAAAAATACCGAAGTTATCCTTTAAGTTCATTTGAGTAGGTGAGGCATTTTGATGTGCACCAACAACAGCGACCTGGTCCATTTAACAGATGTGTCTCAGAGCTGCTTCTACATTAACCCGTGAGCAGGAACATTTCAAGTGATAAAACATTCAAAGTAAAACAATGAACACTGAAATTTAACTGTGTTTGTAGTTTACCTCACTTGACCTCTTTGATGGCTGATCATCCTGCACATAAGGATTTTGTACAACTTCGCTTTGCACAGAATAAATCACAGTTTTCCTATATTGTTGTTATAAAATCAAGAGGTGAATAAATGTTAACTTACACATCCTTTTTGACACGATGCCAAGATGTGGCACTTCTTTGGCACTCTTTGAATAAAGACTTTTTTAAAGATATCATGACACAAAGGTCCCAGGTTGGATTTGTTTCAGAGATACTGTGGTTAAACTGGATCTTACCCAACTAAGCCACCGTGACCACTCTTTGAAGTTTTAAGAAGAAAATCAGCCATTTTTCATTTCCACATTTTCTTTTCACAATCTCTTTTGAGAGCTGTGACGATTGTTTGGCCTCCAAATCACCGGAAACATCAGGAAGTTGTTGGAAGTATCCATTTCCTATCTCACTTCCCCTGATAGTCGTTGGGGCTTTGGTAAACCACTGATAACACCACAGAGTGTGTGTGTGTGTGATTTCTCCCTCAAACAGAGAGGGTGTCACTGAAAGTTGATATGAGCAACAAGAAAAGTGGCTGATTCACAGCTGCAGTCCCAGTGGCTGTTTTCCCTTACCTTTTCATTCAGCCCCGGGGATGACAAATGCACATAAAACCTGTCGAAGGTATCCAAGCTTGCCAAAGCATTACCCACGGCATTCCTTTTTCCCATTGATGACAATGAGCTGCTGGCTCCAGGCGAAGAAAAAGGATGGGCCAAAATTGTTTAATACGACTGAAAGAATCCACCTGGGTGTTTCTTGCTTCATTCGAGTTTAACCACTGGAATGAAAGCAGCCATTAAAGGGCAAACACAATCAGGCAGAGACAGCCATACCCTATTAAAGGCATGCACTTGTCCGCTATAACGATACCATTGTCTGGTGACAAATACAGAAAGGTGCTATCATTACAGGGTGGAGTTTTCAACAGGCTTGGGTGCTCTGAGCACAAATCCATATGTCAAGTCACCATAGGCTAATGACAATATTAGTGATATGTTGACTTAACGATTAAACATCTCCACCCTCACTAGTCAGCACCAGAAATACTTGTCAGTTAAATTATTTATTAATGCTTCATTGGTGCACAACGTCAGTTAACTTGCTCTCCCCTCACTCCCTCCTCCCCTGTTGTTATCAGCTAAGTGGGACCCATGACAGCTCATAAAACCAGCATGGTTTGGCAGTATTTTGATCTGGAAAATTAATATAGGCTTTTGTGTAAGCTGTGTTAGAATAAACTGGCATATAACCACTCAACTCAATTCAGTATAAGCATGTGAATACTAACCTGCAAGGAGAGCAAGCTGCTTGTGCTTGCACTGCTGAAGTTAGCCACACTATGCAGCGACTATGTTAGTTCTGGGTAAACTATGTTGTTCACCTGCAGACGCTGCGACCCTGCTCGGTTTGAAAAGTTGATGGACATAGTGAGCTGTTGTCATGCTTTTGTAGGATTATGTGCCATGTTCATGCACGGTGCAAAGTGCCACACATTTCTGCAGCATTTAAAATATGATTTGTTTAATGAAGAATGTGACTAATGGCTTCAAATGGCTCTTAATACATAATAATATGTATTATTTTTGGACAATGTTTCACATTATCAAATAATAAATTGTGCTCAATTTGAACTGTTGAAGTTTTTTCTTACTTTTAGACTAGTCAACTAGTCTAAATCAAAATTTCTGTTTAATCAACAAGAAAATTTGTTTTCAGGAACATCCCTTGACGATATGTTCTATAAAGTCAATAGACAACACTGCAACAATTAGAGAAGCTTTAGAAAGTGCTAATAGTGCACAGAGAAAGGTAGAATAGGTACAAAAGGAAGTAGAGTAATGAGCATTCAGCAAGATAAGATTGCTATCATACTGATCTTTGCTCCAGCTCTCTCACCTTGGCTTAGGTATGAAAAACTTCCTGTGTGTTTAGTGTGTGTGTGTGTTCTGACAGCACATTCTGTCTGATTGCCCTTTTCTAACACATGTATGTTCTTGCATTAGAGCTCAGCGCGACGGTCAGAACGTCATAGAACAGTAACGGCATTTCAGGGAAGAGAGAAAGTGATTCATCAAGTAATGAACACAGCTCACTCTCCCCACAGAAAAAGCGGGCAACTCATTCAACAACCTCAGATGAACTAGCTAAGAGATCTGACAACTCCTTTAACACTAGAACCGCCAACATTCCAGTACCCCCTAGAACCGCCAGGTGGGGTCATTTTTACCCACTAACCAGCAACAGCATCTTCAAAGCAAAAGGGGTAATTTATAGAAGTTGTTAAGTTTGAATAATAAATAAAACTTGAGAAAATAACCTAGTTTATCATTTACAATTATGTTTTATTTAGCTGCAGACAGACAAAGTCAAAACTAAACAGAACTGGAGCCTCCAGAGAAAAAGACGCACCTGTCTCCCTCTCTTCACCACACACAGGGCTAGTTTGCTCGCGCTCTCTCTCTCTCCCCTGATACACACAGGGGCTGCTCACTCTATTGACGGTAATTATTAGCTACGTAATATTGTGATATTTAGTTTATGCTATAGACGAGATCCTACCGGTCAAAGCCTTTTACTTTTTAGTGGGTGAAGGCTCTCCTCCTCCTCAGATGAAGACGGCTCCATCACATATTTTTATGCTCTAACGCGCAACAGCGTCTGCAATCGCAAAAGGGATCATTTATATAAGTTGTTAACTCTGAATAATAATTAAGACATGAGAAAATAACCTTTTAGAATTCAGTTTATGAAGTTTATCATTTATAGTTAGGTTTTATTTATCTGCAGGCAGACAAAGTCAAAACTAAACGGAATCGGAGTCTCAGCAGGATAAGACGCACCTGTCTCCCTCTCTCCGCCACACACACACACACACACACACACACACACACACACACCTCACAATCAGCACACATACACAGACTTTCTCAGCGATGTAGATGCGTCCTGAAGTGGAGATACGCGCAGGGCGGCTGGTCGCTCTGTTGATAGTAATTATAAGCTACATAATATTGTGATATTTAGTTTATGCTGTAGGCAGGATCCTACCTGTCAATGGCTTTTTCTTTTTAGTGGGTGAAGGCTCTCCTCCTCAGATGAAGACGATTGATCGGGTGAAAATGACGGATCAGTCACAGCGATATTTCTCCCTCATCAGATTCTCCCTCCTCACTGAGGTCCTGAAGCTGTCAGAGTCTCTGACACTTGCACTTCTTTTTATATGGCCTGTTTCTTGTTTTCTTGTCTTTTAGTAAGCTAGGTATAGCTTATAGCAAGCATAGGTTGCTGCGCAGTCTCATAATGAATGAAACGTCTTGAGTAAACAATGGGCGTTGCTAAGCAACCTGGCATGGCGCGAATGTAGAGCGCAGCCTGTGCAGCTGTTTCTATGGGGGTAAAAATGACCCCCCTCAGCGGTTCTAGGTATAAATGGTCATATTTTTTTTTCTTTGTATCCCACACCCCTCATAATTCACTACAGGATGAATAAATCAATATTAGGAAAAGTCATGAGCTGACAGATGTAGGAAATTTATTTTACTAGAGTTATGTGCATTTGAAAATGCCAGGAGGGTCAAAATGACCCGCTTGGCGGTTCTAGTGTTAACAGACAATAAAACTAGACGGCTAGTAGGCTGGCTGTCTCAAGTACTAATTGTGTGGAAAAAAATGTCCTTATTCTAAATCTACACCTTAGTGAAGAACAACCTTCAATTACTCTACAATGCAACCAAGTGACAATATATTATATTAGTGGACAGAGCCGCCATGACGTCACCCATTGGTTCATGCCTAACGGTTCTGAAGGTTTGACTTTATGGGCGTAGCAATCTTGTTATTTTTGAAACTAGAGCATGCGCAGTACTGACAAGAGCGTGGAGCTGGTGAATGATGTTCTGCAACTGGGCGCGGTACTTGGTTTGGTTCATCTGTTCAGCAGGAAATAAGGGCGGCCTGCCTAGTTGCTATCTTTTTCGCATTACAGCTAAAACAGTTAATAAAATTTGTTTCTGAAAACATATTTTCAGTGCAAAGTAAGCAATGTAGTAAAAGAATATTGATCCATATTTGATCAGCACTTCTTAGCTTTACTGTTTGATCCAAGGCTCTTTTAGAAACCCGGAAACACAATGGCATGGTCATGTCTATAAGGGAATCCCAGACCCCTTCTATTCCAAACCATGATCCTTCCCTAATCATAACCAGGTGTTTTTTGTCCCTAAACCTGCCCAGACTTTAACCACAGGTTGTACAATGTGCACAATGAAGAAACAACACATACATATCTACATACATATAACGTGAGTTTTGCAAATCTTGGGTTCCCTTCATGACAGGACCCAGCTATCTGGTTTAGCGATCTCTCTCATTTTACAGCTAAATAATCAATACTGTCTAGTTTGAAAGTTTGTTCTGAGTTTTCACGAGTTGCAGTGGAAGGACTCACTGAGAATGACCAGTCAATCAAACAGTAACCATGCCCTAAAGCATACCGTGATATATCATATATTTTATTTAAAATGAGACCATAATTTACAAAATGAACATCATGAACATCATGATGTATGAAGAAGACTTCAAACTAAAGTTTGAGACCATAAACTCATTAGGAAACTGTTTACTGAGGTCATAAATCCAGTGAGAAGTAGGGTCATTTTCTCATAAGACTTAATACAAACTGACTTCTTTTTGCCACCAGTGGAGTCGCCCCCTGCTGGCCATTAGAAAAAGTGCAGGTTTAAGGCACTTGAGCATTCTCAGATCTGGAAGTTCTGCCCACTTCTTCTTCTACTGTCTATGCACACAACCCATATTCTGTTGTGATCTGTTGAAAACAAGCTTATACGTCTTCCAGGAAATACGAGTCCCTGCAGCCGCCAAATCAGGGCTTAGGAACCGGGAACAACCGCGGTCATGTCTGTGGGTGGGATGAGATCTGTGCCACCAGACAACTGAGCACTGGTTCATCTTTTAAAATTTCACACCCGAACAGCATTATTCAAATTCACTGATCTCTTACTGATTTAGAACACACAATTCATATCCAGCTGACTGGCACAATTTTCACCCCACCCCGCTCTGCCTCGTGTTTTTTCTTCTCTCTCTCTCTGTTCCAATCCCTTCAGTAGCGAGGCTATATCAAACCGTTAAGTTCTAAGCTCTGAGACGTTGGGACTGCAATAGTGTCTGCTAGAGAGAAGAGCTGGCCTTGCACTTTAATGACAAACTAAAGTCAGAGAACAGCCAAAACAGCAGGACTTGTTTACTTGGCAGAAATAAAGGAGGCCTAAGCCTTTCATCCTTGACTTTACTGAGCCAATGTGGCTCTGTGCGGAAAAAGGGCAACCAACACCACCCAAGGCGTCAAGCGAAGCCTTCATATGTGTCTGAAGCTTAACAGGCTGCTTGGGAAGCTGCAGAAGACTGTAGCCCATGATAGCAGGCTAGCTAGTTAGCTTGGAAACACATGCCTACAAAGTTCCAAAACCCACAAACAAAACATAGGCCTTAACGTCTTTCCCTTTTTCCCACCCCTTTGTAGAGCTTTGTAGATATGCCAAGACAGGGCCTATGCTTCCAATGCAATTTTAGAACATATAATTACAGAGACTTGCATGTTGTAAATTTAAACATTTTCAAAAACCTGTAATATGCGGTGAGAATGCCATATTGAATTGATAATGTGGACAGATATCAGGCCTATTTTGATCTTATTTAATACCATAGGTATGGGAAATAAAATAGAAGTTCTAATCATTCCTCAAGACATGCAATCCAATTCTCAACAAAAAAAGCTATATAAAAATGCTGCTGTCACTTAAACTGGCACTCTAAATAAATCACTGTCTTCTCTAGTAGTCAGCTACATTTGGCTCCTGGTTTTCTCCAGCTTTTTCTCTTCCCACCTACCTCTCTACCTCCACTCGCTGCTCTTTGCAATCTTCAAAAACAAATAGGGAAGAAAATCAAAGCAACCAAGCTGTGATTTAATGAAGTTTTCTTTGTCCAAACCACTCTTTGTTGAACCTGACGCAAGGGGCTCTGGTGTCCCATTGATAAAAGTTTTAACATGCTTTGATATGCATGAATGGGTCTTATCCTTATGCTTCAATGTCCTCCATAAAACCAGTTTGCTTTTTTTTTTTCAAAGAGCTCTTCTGATGCTTGTAAACAGCCAATTCTACTGTAAAGTGGTTCTGCCCACAGTGGACTTGACCGTAAGCTTCATAAAAACTCTGTAATCCTCAGAGAGAGAAATAATTACTTTAGATATGTGGGCTAAGAAGACTGTATTCAACTGCTGAATAAATGATGTACTATGAGTTTACTGTTAGGGCTGTGTATCTGCAAGAATCTGGCTACATACATTGTGATACAAACATTATGATTCAATATATTGCATCATATTGTGATACTATAGGGTGATATATTGATATTTTTAATCTAATTTTAGGAAAACTGTCACAGTAGAAAGAACACACAACCATATGCATGAAATCTGAGTTTAAAAAGTTTCTTTATGCAAATAGAACAGTCATTATTTTAATTTATTTTATTTAATTTTAACTATTTTCACACTTAACCATTTAGTCTATGAACTAGGGATGGTAATGATTAACCTCTGTTAGGAATTTAACCTATTAAAAATGTATTAATTGATAATTAATCGATCTGGAAAAGGCAGTAATTGTTACTACTATTAATTGCAATACAGTGTTTTTGAGAATCGATACAGGATCGCAAACCATAATACTGTGATACTCAAGCATATGATATTTTCTTGCATCCCTATTTACTGTACAGTCTTGTGTGGTAAACTGAAACACCAAAAAAACAGTGTCACTGTTCAAGATCAGCTGCTTCAGTCTAAACATGCCTCTCCAGCTATGGTACCATATTATCACAGGTTACTCGTCCATAGAGGGGCAAAAAAAAAATAGAATATATCTTGAGGACAGAAATGATTGCAAAGATATTTTCTTCACAGCTCAATGTCTGCCTACCTTGTTAAAATAGCGTTATGTATGACTGCTTTGTTGGGAGATAAATATTCGATTCCCCAGCACTTTTCCTTTTCCAGCCTCCCAGACTTCTTATCAGCATACGTAAGCTGATCTTGTCATGCATGCAGACGAAACACCAACCTCGTGTGTGTGCGTATACCTAAGGTTTCCTCTTTTTGCTTATCATTTATTTGTTCTTTTTCTTTTCCTGTCCAGTGGAGAGTGCCCAGCCTTACTGCAAGGCTTGTTTGGGAGGCACGCCGCATGATCAATCCTTATTTGGTCAGAAAATTCACATTGCCACTTCCAACAAAAATAACTCCAGTTTGTTGATGTGACAACCTCAGGAAACAGGACCACACACGTCAGTGAGGACAAACTGGAGCAACTGCTTCACTACACATTCCTCATTTCAGTCTAATGAGCACTTGCATTCACAGCAATAAGACACCTGTGTGTAAACTATGTAAGAAAGAATAACAAATTCGATAATTGGCACTTTCAGAGATGGATTCAGAGTATAACCGTGATTGTAATCTATGTTAGTCAAAATGGAAGTCATTTAAATCTACACTAGCGAGTGTCCTTGATTTATTTTATATTTGTATAATGACAGAGATAAAACTTAAAAGCTCTGAGTGGGCTCATACTCACATGTAGAGCAAATTCTTCGATGGAATCACACTCGAATTCTGAGTGCAGCATAACAAGAATAAATCTGTACGTTTACAGAGAGGCTCTGAGCTGTACATGGAGCTTCACTTTGCACCTATTACAAGTATTTTCTCTGCTATTCAACTAAACATAGCCTGCTCCTGCAACTTTAAAAGAACCCAATGAAATATTAATCATCACACCCTTTCCAGAGTACCATATGAGAACACACTTTAGAGTGTTAGAGTGGAAAAACCCCTGTAGGCTCAACCCACTCCTGTCCTGGGTTAAAATATTGTGTTCACACTGCTCTTTCTTTTCACAGGAACGGGAACAGGGAGCTCTGCCGCTTGTCGGACGAGCACTACAGAACATCTCAAAACCTGGCCCCAAGTCCCACAGGATAATTCAATATGTAGCGCAATTCTTTCTATATGTTCCGCGTTCATGACCTTTAAAGTAGTTGATGGCTTTAGATGTGGCATTTCATGGTAAATTTCTGTTTATCTTCAAATGTACGAATGAGGCACGATATCCCAGTTGATCCCTGCTTGTATGAAAAAAGGACAAGATGTGACCTTAGCAATATAAGGCTGTACAGCAAGCTATTGTTTTTAATATTTAATCATTTAGATACTGGTTAGATAAACTGTACACTGGAAAATGGCATTTCAAAGCTTCCCTGTCAGCTGATGTCTTTGTAGCAGGGATGGGGGGAAAAAAATCTGTTCTCTTACGCACTGTGATTCTTTTTGGTGTTTTTGCAATACCTAATTTTTTTTACTGCTGAAACATATATATAAATAACGAGCACTTAGTCCATTAGTTCAATGCTAGGACATCATGGGAATTACCATTAGCATGCTAAAAGAAATTAGCATAGCAATAGCAGTAACATTATCTTAAAGAATTGATTCCTATTACTACACATTCTTAACATAAACAAAATGCATGCTCATATTTTCAGACATACATTTCATCTGATCTGTGGAAATGAACTAAAGTGGAGCAGCTAAAGTTTACTTCAACAAGTATTTTATTTACTACTTTTGTATGTAGTGTATGAATGATGTTGCTGAAATAAAACTCAGACTGAAGGACATGTGATGTGTATTGTTTTTGGAAATATGACTGATGATACAGCCTCTAGAAAGTGTATGATTCAACTTTTTCCCATGATCTAGTATTTTAAAAGCAGACAAAAATCACAATACTCACAACATTGAATCATAATACTTAATATCTGTCACATAAGGAGTTTTTAATTGGTTCTGAAACAGTCTCACGTCAATACTGATGGCTCTATATGACCTACATAAGCAAACAAAACCTTCCACGATAAGACTGGCTATTTCTTCTTAGTGCCTGCCACTGGGCACTGGGTCGGATTCTCCTGGAAATGTTTACATTTTCCCAGGCAGAGTTGCAGTGAGCAATATGTTAGCCAGTTAAAAAGAAGATTAAAAAGAATGATTTTATTTTGGGTGTTATAGTTTGGGATTATAACGGTGGAATTACTACCACTCTTGTCCACAGGGGCCTCCAAAATCAACAAAATATGAAAGTTCCTTGTAAAAGCCTTACGAATTGGAACACATATTGAATCGGCACCAAGGGATCATGACAGTATCAAATAGGGAGATGAGTGTCGCCAACCGCCAATATATTTGTGCAGGTGACTGTTGTTGTCCCCAGACATAATAAAACTCCAAAAATTATCTTGGCTAGTCTTTCCACTATTCCAACAATTAGCAGCTCTGGCTTGGTCAAAATAAGTACTTAATTCCATTAGATGTTAGATGTGAGAACATTTTTGCTCTACAGGCTGTTTTCCTCACACTTGTTCTTGGGCTCAGTGAGTTTGTACTGAGCTAAACAAAAGTAGCTAAGCAGCAGCTCTCACTCATTTAAACCATTAAAGTACCAAAATAAACTAACAAAAACTGCCCAAAAAAGCAAATGCCGAAGGATTCAACCAATTTCTTTGTCCAATCATTCAACCCTTGCAGCCACATTACAATTTGTCCTGGAATTCAATACCTGCCATGGGGACTTCCTGCTCTGAGGATGCAATTTATAGTGACATGAATTGCCATCACAGTAACAGCAGTCTTACCTGTCTTGGCGTTAATGGCAAAGAAACCCTGGGGATTGCCACTGGTGATCCTGTAGGTGAGTTTGTCGCTGGCGTTGGCATCAGGATCAACTGCATTTATCTGGATGATTGACACGTCTTTAGGGGAGTTCTCCATGACAGCGGGGTAGTAGACAGGTTCGGAGGTCTGCGGTGCATTGTCATTGACGTCCTGCACTTCGATGTAGACCTCGACGAAGGCAGAGAGCGGCACAACGCCACGATCCATTGCGTAGACCGTGAGCCAGTAGTGGGGTGTCGTCTCATGATCCAGCAGCTCTTGTGTACGAATGACACCTAAGAGATGAGACATAAACAAACTCTTTAGCCTGCAACATGTCAGTCAGGGAACATTTTTATGTGCAATACGTGCCCTGAGTCTCACACCACCACCTGAACTATCACTGATCTCTGAAATCGATTTGTGGAAATGAAGAGAACAGACGCTTGAGCACCAGCTGCCACTGAACAGGCAGGGTTGGTTGAGGGCGCTCTGACTGAAACATGTCAAGGTGGGATATTAACAACAACCAGTCAGTGCTCTCCTGTTTACATTCACTGGCAGGGAAGTTTTTTTTACTGCCATGTGGGGGCTGTAGCCTTCAGCTGAGCAAACAAAAAAGCTTTCAGAGGCCTGCGACTTGTATAAGTTGACAATGGTTAAATGGAAGCGTGGAGGATGGGGAGGTTTGGCTTTGAAAATATGGGACTGACTGAGAGTCTGAAGGTATAAAAAAGTCTAAATGCAATATTCAGCAAGGTTAAATGTCACACAGATGATTTGTGTAAGTACATCTCAAAGCTCTAAGGCAAAACCGGTGTTATTCTGATCAGAGGTGCAAGTTTGCATCAATATCTAAATGTCATGAAACTTGAATGTAATTGCTTTACTAAAACAGTGGGGTACAAACAATGCAGTTCTGTTGGACAAAAGATAAATCCTTGACCTGCAAATAAAGCATCTGTCAGCAGCAGTTCAGATGTTTAAATGGCTGAATCTGGCCTGCAGCGTGAGCGTTCTTGCTGATCTTTCCGAGGAAAAGCTAACAGCAAAGTTCACAGAAGTGAATTTGCTTTAGTGCTTTTCATCTCCACCCGACCCCACTTACAAGCACTCACCAGGTGCTCAGTAGGTACATTTGGACTGAAGGAAAGGTTTAAGTGTGTATGTGTGTGGGTTTCAATGTGTCTGTTTAAATAGGTGCAGCAGTGTTTCAGTCTGAAGAAGGGGATGTGTGCACAAGCCTATGTTAGTTTGCTTATGAAAATGTGTTTTAATGCACACTGATAACTCAGTTATAACCAGACTGCCATACACTCCAAGAACCCTAACTATAACAATAACTAAAAATATATCATAAGGCTGAGCAATATAATAATATTATACCCACATCGTGATATTAGACTAGATGTCATCTCAGAATTTGTATATTGTTGTATGTGAAGTCTAAGTGTTGTCTTTTCCTGGTTTAAAACTGCATTACTAAGTATGTCGAACTTAGTGATGTTAGTGTCTGTTCTTTTGACTTTTATTATATCCATATTACTGATGATTATGTATCAAAAATCTCATTGTGTTAATATTTTGTTAATGTTCCAATAGTCATTCCTAAAATGCTGTTGCAATATTGATATCAAGCTATCTTACTTTTAGGTAATTTAATCTACAGCAGTGCATCATATTCTAAAAGGCCACCATATGTTTGCACTATTTAAGATTTTACAGTATGTTATTTTAGAGAAAATGCATATATCAAGATACATATCATATATCACAGAATAACCTAAAAATAATTTAGATAACATTTATAAGCCATATTGCCCAGTCCAAAATACTGCTTCAAAAATCATTACAACTCAAGTAGATGGTGGAGTCCAGACCATGTGGACTCCGCCATAGGGCTGTGACGATTACAGCAATAATGCATCATGTGATACCTGCCATTTGGTGCTGGATTTATCATTATGGCTTTATTTTACCACGTCTCAAAAAGCCACTGGCAGTTCAAGGCTGGATTATAAAGCCTCTGAAAGGGATACGATCGCACCAGTGCTGACAATGTAAAGGTAAAATGCTAGCATTAGCATTAGCTTAATGCTAGCCTTTCTTGCTCAGCTTACTCCAGGGCTAATCCCTGCAGGAGCAGTAGGGAAATGACAGATGAAACTTTTCTTGGTCTTGAGCATCTAAAACATTTATTAACTGACACGCTGAAACCTGTACTGGATATTTACTGCCAGACTGACAACTTACTGCAAAGTTTAAGTTTCTAGCAGCACTGTCAGTCATCTGCTGCTTGCTCAACTTCTCTTGCATGCTACACACAAGGAGCTATGCTACGTTTATGACTGTATGCTTCAATTAAGTCTAATAAAATGTAATTATTAAGGCAGTCTCATACTGGCAGTAAACCGTCATCCCACGCACATATGTTGCTTTGTCGCTGCGTAAGAAAAATTCCATACTGTCACAGCCCTACTCTGCCACGCTCTTGAGTTAGAACGATATTAAATCAATATATTTATAGTTATTTTTATAGTTATCGTTCTTGGTGTGGGTGGTACTTTAAGTGATATCTTAATTAATGCTACTATCATATAACATCTGACGCCTTATGCCTTTTTTCATTTTTATTCTATACAAGCATGAAAAACATCACACAGTGAACCTGACGCAAAGCCATGTTTCTATGAACAAACACCAGTTTTTGCTGTCATTTTGGAGGCGACAGTACAAAGGCTCTCATGTTACAACTAATGAATGAGAACATTTACATCAGTTTTCATCTATTTTCATCAACATGAAAACAAAGTTTCTTCCTTTTTCTTGTCTCATGTTGTTAAATTTCTGATGGCTTCAGATGACTGGCTTCAAACAAGCACATCAAGTGCAGACATTAATTAACTGTGAGACATGTGAAAGCCATAATATAACATTCACCTTGATTGGCTATTGACTGTAATCAGGTTAGAATGTGAATATAAACAAAGTAATTCATGCTAAATTAATGACATTTTGATAGGTTTTTCTTCTGTTGCTTAAACAAAAACAAAATAAGGTAATCAGAGGGCAAAAACAGAGGAAACAACACTATATTATTTTTAACTAGTGCGAGGTCCTATTATTTCAACAAACTTAAAATATAAGTGGGCGAAGGGCAAAACAGAAAATATCTTGCAGACAATAGAAACCCTGACAACCTCTATCATAAGAACCATTTCATGTCTGTGTTATATGCAACACCCACATAACCTTTATGAGTGCAATGGAAATTTATAGCTTTATTTGATTTTATTATCATCTGAAACGAATAAAAGTGAATCATTGTACAGGCACACCCGTATCATTATCAGGTATGGGTGTTGTCCATTTGCAACAATGAGTCTGAATCTGTAACACACTTACAGTTACTGGTGGCCCAGATAAGGCAAAACTATACACACATAAGGACACATTTCAAAGGTTCAGATAGTTTACGTAGACTATCTCTGCTGCTGCTGCCTTTGTTCACCCACTGTAAGTTGATGAACTGCTATGGAGTGTAACTGAGAGCAGCCAAACAACTTGCCTTGGGGTAGTGACAGATTTCTCAGAAAAGAGATAACACTCCAAATGAATTGTCACAAAATTCTCAAATTTAACACGGCAGGGGAGTTTGAAGGGGGGTACAGCTCATTTATTCTCTTGCCCTGCTTTACTTTAACGTCCCCTGCATTTTGGGCCTGGGATCCTCTCTTGTCATTAGTCATCATTATAGCTCTCTCAACTTAGCTCGAAGCATGTAATAAGAAGGGTAGTCAGGCGAGGGAAAATAGGTAGCTCCCTGATGTTTCCTAGAGCCAGGAGCCCCACGGCAAAAACAGCAACGACCAGGGCACCAAGAATGCAAAGTAGATGACTCTGTATAATCAAATTTGTGTCTTAAAGCTGACAATACACCAAGAAAAGAAGTCATCGAAAAAGGGTAACAGATAGGGTCGAACCATTTAAAAATACATATCTAACTGCGATTATTTTGACAGATACTGCAATTGCAATATGATTTGCAATATTAGAGGGAATGCTCATTTTTACACCATTATTCTCATCTTTGTTGAAAAACTAAAATGATTATTAAGTGATTTTTGCAGAGATCTGTCCCAAAGAAAGATGTTTTCTTAAGTCTGCTGAATAAGAAGAATATCTCTGAAACACAAAAAATATTACATTTAAAATGGTATTCTGACACACATTTTGCCTTTAAAAAAATATATTGTGCTTCCTGTGAAAATTGCAGCTGGCCTTATCGCAATTTTGATCAAATTTCAATGATCTGTTTAGCACTAGTACCAGATACAACATGATGATCAGTCACAACAATTAAAACAAATTCAACCAATGCTGTGAATTCTGCACAACCTTGTCCAATTTCTGCCATTTTTTCGCAAATGTGACCATTGCTTCCCGCAAGTTCCACCAATCATAGCAGTCCCCCACTTAAACATCATAAATGTACATCTCAATGAATCAACGCAATGTTTTATTATTCATTATGTCTTGTTTTTTGTTTTTGTTACTGAAAAGAACACATTTATCAATGTCCTGTGCGCTTCGACATTTTTCTAATTTTGTGTTTGCTGTTTTGAATGAAGTTGAGTTCCAAAAAGATTTTGCTTTTTTGTGGAATACCCCCTAGGTGCGCTTCTTCATTTATAAATAAAGCATATTTTGTGAGATTTTTTTATAATCCTGAGCATTTCTGGTAAGGTTACTTGGCACATCCAGAACAGAGTGTGGTTTTATTCTTCCTGGAACAAGCTGCCTTTGATTTTTAACGAAAATTAAAAACCTTTTTTGCAATTTTAACTCACTCTCGACATTTCAATTCGAAAAAAAAAAATTAAAAAAAATCACAACATGCATCACAATATTTCAGAAAAGCTGCCCAGAAATCAGCCATTTTAGGCTGTAACAATCCAAAAAAAAGCCTGTGAAATCCTGGAGGGACTGGATAATTTGCTCCAAAAAAAAATAGAGAAATAAAATAAGACTTTAATAATGACGAATTCATGATATTACTGAAGCAACTTGCTACGGATAACAAGGATCGCTACTGGGAGAAAACATGCCCAGAAAATTGCAAATGTCAGACATGAATAAGAAATGTAGATGCTTATGTGAGCAGAGACACAAAAGGACAAGAGGATAAATTTTTCACACACCTGCAGAAAGGGAATTAGTGGGAAAAGGGGACAATAAATGAAAAATGTTTCAGATGAGAGTGAATGGGAAGGTGGAAATGGTTAGCGGGGGTTTGCGCGAACAGACGAGGTACAGCGGAGCAGAGGTGGTCATGTGTGCACAGGCACACGTGTTAATAAGACAAAGTACAAGAGAAAAGAGGAGCCGAAAGGGAAAGTATGAGACATCTTTTGTGCCTCTGCCAAGGAGATGCCCATGCTTGAGTGCTCCTCTGTTTGACTGGCAGACACCAGCGTAGCAGAACAATTCCACTTTCACCGGGGTCATGCTTTTTGCTCACAGCTCTTTGTCTTGTATCTATCAGCATACAGGAGATAACTTCATATTTTGCAGTTAAAAAACTTGAATACAACTGCAGCTGCGAAAGGAATGTCACTGTCCACACTTCTGTCTTTTTAGGCCAAATGTCAATGCCAACTTGGACACTTTTGTTTGTATTTATCTCTGAAGAGACTCTAAAACAAAGTAACCATAAATGTGTATAACAGCACAGAACACGAAAAACTATCTGCCATGGCCTTTGGCTGAATAGACACAAACAAAGCACGTGAAAGATGAATCTGAAGAATTTAGTTGCCACACCCTTCCCATAAACCTAACCTATCCACTAAGGCAGAAGCAAAACCTGCCCTTAGGCCACAAGAAAAAAAAAAAAAACAGACCGTGCACCAGCCTCTGCCAGATTTGCTTTCCGCTTTTTTTTCCCTTGCTCTTTTCTTCTCCCTCTGGCTTTGTTCTTCAAAGTTGCTTGAGCGCAGTGGCAGTGCGGTGGAGTCTTCAGACAGTCGAAGGATTTGAAATTATCAAGGCCAGCAGGTATTTTACGTGTGAGTGTACTTGAAGCAACGTCCTGTGCAGATGCACAATGAGTTCATTCTCTGCAAACTTACAGTCACAGGGAGGGCACGGTTTGAAGAGGGTGAAATTTGCTTTCGAAAGGCTGCTTGAAACTGTTCACTGCATGTCACAAGTTGCCTGGTGAGACAAAGTAGAATGCTAAATATAGCACATACTGTCAATACAAGATAAAGACAAAATCCAGATTGTCTCTTGTTCTGATTTTACAATTTCTGCCCTGACTCTGGAAACTTTAACTGTTGACAATTCACCTAAAATGCTGTGATTATGTGCAGCCAGTTGAATGTACATCAGGACTTCCTCGTTCACTCTGTAGTTGAAAAGTTGGGGCTTGCTTTGAACTACCTCCGTTAATTCCGCTCACCCCTATCCCACATTCCTCAGCCTTCTCAGGCCTCTAGCTCACATGCTTACATAAACTTTCTCAGTGCTCCCCCCCGCCTCTCTTTCCACAGCCCTGGCAAAATGCTTCAAATTCCACCACCACGTTGTAGGGCCTAGTGTAATAGAAAGAGTCCTAAACTGAGCTTTCTTGTTACCCAGCAACTTAATATCGCATCATCCCAAAGTTCCCAGACATCTGTAGCCAAGATCTGTGCTTCAAAGATGTTAAGCCTGTTGGTATTAATGCCTGAAAGCATCGAAAAACTCAAAGATCTAAAGTATGGTCCAAGGCAAAAAACATGTTTTGTTGTTGTATACTAACAAAATCGCCTGAAGCATTGATTTCATGTTTTAGTGCAATGTGATGCAGTGCTTATGAGTCATAAGCAAAGAAGATTTAAAATCTTTAGTCAATATAAATATTCTTTTGTAGTTGAATTCAAAGACATTGGTTTTTTGTGTGAAAAATGCACTGGTTTGCACAGGCTAGTTTCAAACTAGTAAATCACTTAAATATCTCTGCATATCTGTAAAGATGGAGAAATAATTGTTTAGTTGGGAAATATTTAATGATGTTTAACGTACAATATGTAAATTCTGCGGCTAGGGGTGTATCTCACAAATAAAACAATAACAAAAGTCATAGTTTGATGACCTTGTGAAGTAGCGTGGGATCATGGGAGTTGTTGTCTCCACTTTTAAATGACCACCATAGATGATGAAAATCTATCTGACATAACTCAGAAATCATGTTCATGGATGAGATCATTTTGAAATATTATTCATGTTACATTCAGTCACGTTCACAAATTTCCTTCCCCACTCCTGACGTATTCTGTGTTTTTCTGGAAGTTGTAGTAAGTAGCTAGCAGTGGCTAGCAGGAAATGCACCATTACCTGAATAAATTATCAATTTTTCTGCATTTGATGATGTGCGGTAATGTACGTTCAAAACTAGGACATATGCCTGGTGTTTTTGGACAGTTTTTAATGCATAAATGTTATATATTACAGTTTTAATCAAGCTAATGTTAGTAGGTAATTTGGCAAAACGTTACTGTATCTCATGTATCTTATGTCATTTTTGTAGCCTGTAAATGAAAAACCTGTTCAATTTTTATGTAATTCTTCTCAACTTACATAATAGATAAATAATCAGAAATTAACAGAACTGTGTCGACCATATTCCATATTTTCTCTTTTACTCTTCACTCCAAATGGGCTACATATTAGCAAGCTTATGTTAGCTTTTATTTTTTCAGATTTTAAATAATCTGAAGCGATGATGGCCAGAGTTTCAATGGTAAGGTGATCTTGTATTACAATATGAACAGGATTACTACATGTCATATTCTACAGACTTGAGAAAACATCTTTATTTAACACAGATCCACCTCAGAAATCACACCATTTTGATGTTTTTCAGTGAAAATGAGAATAATAATGTGGGCCTACAAATTATTATCCCTCTAATATCATATCACAATTGCAGTCAAATAAATCGCAATTATAGCAGACTTTTTTTTTCAAAATCATTCAGCCTTACACTCACACCTCTGTTTTGTCTGAAGGGCACACGGGGGTCAGAGTAAATAAAAAAAAGGTCTCTGAGATAATCATAATGATGATATAGTATCACACAAAAAACATGTCTATCTTATCTCCTTCAGTATCCCGGCGCATTGAGCCAGTGAGCCATTTCCACTTCATGCATCACTGTGCACGCTGTATACTGTCAGTACAGGCAGAAAAATGGCTGTCAACAGCTGGCTTAAGGGGAAATGGTACTTATAAGACAAGCCCCATCATTTCACCAGCCTAACAATGGAGAACACTGATACTCTCTGTGTGTCAGTGTAATCTTATTGTTTGTTTGTCTGTTTTCAGTGGGATACAAAACTGTTTCCAGTACTGATTAAGTTAAGTCAATTTTATTTATACTGCCAAGTAATAACAGAAGTTGTCTCAGGGCACTTGTCATATAGAGAGAATCTAGGCCGTAGTCTTTATAATATTATTTACAGAGACCCAACAATTCCTGATAATGACTTCAGAATTTCCTTAGCCGTAATGTATGTAAAACTCACATCTGAAGAAAACCTAAAAATTGATTATTTGTGTGCTGACTGAGAGTGAGCACTAGAAAGAAAATGAAATAATCTTTTGATACAGTTGTTACACCTCTGCGATGTATGACTGAATGTTTTTTTTGTTCCTCATTTTCAAAAAAAAAAAAAAAAGTTGCCTATTAATTCCAGTTGAGATAGCTTTTGGGACTTAGCTGACGATACAAAGGTTCCATTGTTACCGGGAACTGCGTTATTTCAAAGGCCTTTGAACAGGCCTCAGAGCAATGCTCCTTGATTCAATATCACAGTATTATTTAGGAGCAGTTACTATACCTCCTCGCCCTGAAGAGCTCTCTGCCTCTGTGCCTCTGATAACAATGAGGGGGTCCATCTTCATTCATTTCTATGCTCCCACCCCTCTGAATATTCTTCTACCTTCCTACACTGTCGCGCTCTCTGTATTCCCATTGTATATGAGAATCCCGGCTGGCCAAAGGAGCATGTTGACTTTCAGCTGACAGCAAACAATTTCCCCAAGACAGCATAATAAGAGTGGAGATTCATGCTTTCTCCCCAGGTACCACTCTAGTGACCTGAGGGCTTCCTGTCCATGAAGCCAAGCCAAACACTGTAGTACATGACTTCAGATCAATACCTCTTTAACAGACACAACAAAAGTTTGAACAACAAAACAATATTAACTACAAAACCGCTGTATTTACTTTAAAGGAATCGTTTGATATTTTGGGAACTGCTTAATCCTGCTCAGTAAATATGAAGCTACAGCTAGCAGCCACCTAGGTTAGCTTAGCACAAAGAAGGAAAAGGAAACAAAGAAAAGAAAGAAAATGAAGACTGTCCAAAGGTACAAAATCCAGCCTCAACCTCACTGTGACGTCAGGAGGTTGAAGTCACTACACCCAGCAGGCGATTCCCCATAAACACACACCCTGGCATTTTCACACTTTTTTCCTGCACATTTAACTAACAAGATAGGCTATAACATGCTAATTACTGTGCTTTAGAGGTGCTGATGAGGGGGTTTCACCCATTTCATTCGTCATTCTAACCTAAGCTAACCGGCTGATGACTGTCCTTCATATGAGAGACAGCTTCCTGTCCAGACAAAAAGTGAATGAGCAAATTTACATAATTAATAAACAGCATTTTTATGTGTCAACTATATTCCATGTTATCTTTTTTTATTCTTTATTCTAAACAGGGTACATATTAGCAAGCTAATGTTAGCTTTGTCAGTTAATTCAGTTAGCTATGCGTCAGTTACATCTGGCAGTTAGTTGGTGTAAGTATTTAGTATTTACGAAGTCTAATTTAGAACTAGTTTGTGTAGTGCAAGTCACTTTAATGAGGCTACAGCCAGCAGCCAGGTAGGTTAATTCATCATAAATACTGAAAACAGGGGGAACAGCTAGCCTGACTCTGCCCGAAGGTACAAAATCTACCTCCCAGCACCTCTAAAACTCACTAATGAATGTCTAATACAGTGTCTCTGCTGGTTGCCTAGCAACCTCACTGTAACAACAGGAGGCTGAAGTCACTACACCCAGCAGGTGATTCCCCATAAAAATGCAGCTTGGCGTTATTGCACTTTTTTCCACATATTAAACAAACAAGATCACATGTTAATTACTGAATTTTCCCCCTCAGTTTCAGGCAGTTTATTCAAAGCAAAGCTAACCGGCTGATGGATTTACCTTCATATTACATTAAAAATGAGAGTGGTATTGATCTTCAATATTAACCATGGCCCTAAGGCCCATGGCAACAAAGAGTTACTCTGTGGCCACCAAATATTCCATGTAGGTGGCTCCCTGTGGCCACCATAATGAGTCCATATACTGCGAGTGTTCACCAATACAACAGTAGAATTCCACAGTCAACTACTACTCAAACTCAAAAAGTGAAACAGCAACAAAAATTTGGGAGTGAGTGAAAGCAGTACTTTAAGTGGCTAGAATATGACAGATGTAATGTACTGTGTTGTGTGTCCCCAATTTATTCAACTTGCAGAGAAGTCTAGCTTTTATTCCATCAAAAATAATGCCTTCAGGAAACATTTCACAAACATCACAATTCATGGGAAAAGTGGACAACACAGAGTTAAGGAAGGCTGTGTACATTTAATTGTCTTTTTTGTCTTGCTTTTACATAAATATACGTTTGGGCAACCAAAATGTCCTTTGGCCACCGAATGTAGGGGCCTGATGCCCAGTGGGGCTAATGCTTAAAAATAAGAGCAATAATAAAAATAATAATCTAACTCTAGACAATAGACAATTTTCCCAAAATTTCAAATTCTTGATCTTTCTGTAAAGGTGGCAATGTTGTTGTTGTATCCTTGTAAAATTAAGTGGTCTCATTGGAGTTTTCTGATGGCTTACAGGATAAGCCATGCACCATACTATACTCTGCAATGTCCCCAATTAGATTTTTGGCAAGGGACCTTTGTTGCATGTCATTCTCCCCTCTGTCTCTCTCCCATCACTTCTCTACTGTCTACCCTGAAATAAAAACCAAAATTCCAAAATAATACTGTTAAAAATAGTACCATGTTATAGCCAGTATTGTGTTTAAGTTAATCTATACAAATATATTTGATAACTTGAATGACGGAAAGAATTTTGGCAATAGCCAACACGGCCACAGCAATTACTGGTTGACAGACAGGCAAATGTATTGCACAACATCCACTTCACTGCACCTGAGAGTATTTGTGGTCAGAGCTGTCACTTGTCAAGTATCAGACAGCATGAAATTGGCTATAAATGCCTGAAATAGTCGCTGAAATTTGAATAAAAGGATAAAAGCATGTCAGTACCTCTTATATCTCTGCCATAATTCAGAGCCCCTGGTGAAGATGCTCAGACGTGGCCATGGGGAGGATGCTAATGTTTTCAAAATATCACTGCTGGTTGTATTTAATGCTATGCTGTTTCAGGCAGTGGTTCTGTTTAGCACCAGTGGTTTGAAGTTTGAAGCAATAAACTAAAACAGTTTAATGAAACCGGGATGTGAGTATTGTATTTTACTAAATTAAATAAGCAAATGTACGTAACATCATTATAGACTTCTGAATGTTCCCTGGAGCCCACTGCTTCAAAGATGTAAAATCTGCAACATTATCCACAGTGCATTAGCAGGAATAGAAAGTATAAATCTAATTCATGAGTCTTAGCATGACAACAATTAACACACAATGAAGCAAGTCCTCTGCACAAGGCAGCCTTAAGTTTCTTTAAAAAGATTTAATGGACTGAGAGAACAACATACTTTTAACTGGGGAAAGTGTGTTTTTCATTTAGCAACCTACAATCAAGTTCGTCCCGCTGCACATTCCTGGTCCCGTCTCCACAGTAACAGCACTCAAGCAAAGACTATTTGGAATCATGTGCCACTTTGCAGTCCCACTTTTATCTCAAACATATAGGCAGTGAATAGAAAATTAGGGACAGAGGGCCACAGTTTTCACTTTTAGCAAACTATACTTGTCAAAAATCCAGACCATAAACAAATACAAACAAACGTCCATTCATTATTGTCAAGAATCTCTTTACTTTGACAAAAGGACAGCAGAAAGATAAGTGCAGGAGTGGCGACGTTTTTGGTGGAAATTGAAAACACACTAACAGGACTTTGTCATTATGCATCAAACTGTTCCAGTTGCTTTCACAAAGGATGCATTTACAGCACAGGCTGCAAACAGCTTCAAGTGAAAGGGCAATGCATATATTATCCAACAAGAAAGGGCAATGCATACATTATACAATCAGCATCTGTGTCTCATCTAGACTGAACACACTCTGGTCACCTTGTATACTGAATGACTTCACGTCAAGCTGAGACACAACTTGCTTTGAACGTGTTTTCGAAGTAAATTGTGTCTAGCTCCATATACTTAATCACCTAATTGTAATATGGCCTTTATTTTCAAGCGCAGACGCACAAATTGATTGTCCTGTGCCCTTCATTATTTGATATTCACTCAAGAATTGGGTGATATGGCAGAAAATTGATATAACTGTATATTAAATGCACAATATGCTATTTCTGCTATTAGGGGTCGCTCTCATATTAAAATAATAATGAAAGATGTAGTTTGATAATATTGTGAGGTGCCATGGGATCAAGGGAGTTAAACAACCACCATAGCTGATGAAAATCTGACATGACTGACAGAAATCATTTTCATGAATATTTCATGAAATATGAAATATTACATGAATAAGTTTTATTCATATTACATTTAGGCAGGCACATCAACTTCCTTCCTCACTTTCTGACGTATCCAATGTACCCCTTTTTTTCCAGAATTTATAAGAATTAGTGGCTAGCTAGCAACAGCTAGCAGGAAACGGACTGTTACCTTGAAAACCTGTAATTTCCCCTTGGGGATTAATAAAGTATGACTTAAACTTAAACTTAAACTTAAAACATTACAGATTGCTCTGCATTTGAACACTTTTTGAAGCATTTGGGATAATGTTAGTACACAATTCAACAAAATATATAACAAATGTCTAGCATTTTTATACATTTTAATGCGGATATGTTACATATTGCAGCTTTGATCTAAGATAGACTACACCTCATGTACATGGACACACATGTATACATAATGAAATTCAATATCTACTTAAGTTATATAGTTAGGTATAATAATATAGATATAAAACTTGGTTTAACAGCAGTGTAACTTTACTCTTTATTTTCAATCAAGCACAGATAGGGCTGGGTCCCTATCTGTGCTTGAATAGGGCTACACAATTAATCGCAATTGTAATATGGCCAAGTGCAATCTCCAAATCGCAGAAGCAGAACCAAATCACAGATACTGTAGTGCTGCATAGATGATCTGGCCTAAAATCTTGTTCTCCAGATGAAATAAAACATGGTTTGCTTGGTACAGGCCTCAATAAATAAATTTCAGTCAAAATCGCACTATAACCTTTTCACCACATTGTGCATCCCTACTGGCAAACTCTGTGCTTATAAGGGTGTCAACCAAATTACACTGATACTACCGTGTACTGATTCACATTAAATCAATCTGTGCCAAATTTCTGTAGAGCTAATTTGGGTGAGAGAGTAAGTTAGAGTATAGAGAGCATTGAGAAAAAGCGAGAGCGACACTACATCACCCTTGCTGCAGCTTGTTCAAGTTACACTGAGTGTGGTTACACTTTTCAAAACCCAATGCAGACAACACTTGCTGCAGTATCCGTAATGCGAGATGCAAAGCTGGCAAGGCCAATGCCTTTAACCTGAGGAAACACTCCAAGACACACACGACAGCATTCTCACACTATGCCTTGGTAACAGACTGTGTCACCAGACTGTGACGGGCTGGAGGTTGTAGGTATGGGTTTGTGAGGGGAGAGGAAGCTAAAGAGGGGTTTTATTTTGTGTGGTGTAAAATGATCTAAATAAATAACAATTTTGAAATTGAGAAGCTTTGACTTAACTTTTTACAACTGAAATTACATTTTGGTTACTATAGAGAGCGTACTGAAGTACAAAAAGTACTGAGAAAGGAATCATCGGGTAAAGTTACCGAATTCAAGGTACTGGTGCCAGTATTGGTTACTCTGTGAGCAGTATCCAACCCTAAACACGGCCTATCGTTCTTTCTTACCTCCTGAACTATGTAACACATTGCCCATTACTGCTCTAGGGCTAATTTGGTAGCAGTGTTTGGCTACAGACATTCTTGACCGCAGATTCCTGGCTAGTGTGCAGAAGTAGAGCCACGAACATCGATGTCCTAGTTCCTTCAATTCAAACCCACGCTATATTTTTCACCCAACATTAGCCCACAACAAGTCATGCACCGGTTAATCTAAAAGGCAACCTGTGAGGGCTGCTTTGTTTCTTTTCTCTTCAACTTTTTCATGTTATTGCAATTGTCTACCTCAGCTTGTGATCAATTAGCTCTCAACTTCCTGTTTTGCACAATCTCCCTTAGTCATCCCAGACAACAGGAGATGAAAAGACAGTTACTCATTCACAATATCTGTTGGTTGTTGCCTGTAAGGTGTGTCAGAGTGAATGTGAGTCAGGTGAGGAGTGGAGACTTGATAAGCATTGTTTTACTGCTCGTCTGTTTAGACTAGCACTGGAGTCTGACCTCAGATGGGTTCAGTGTAGTTGACCCTGTAAAGGCACATACTTTTCTGGCTATATTTATTTGTGCGCCCTGCACGAGGAGTTATAATCCTCACAACTTTCCTCACTACTGACCCACATACAGTTCGCAGTGCTCTTTTGGATTACACTACAGTCACACTGTCAGCTGAGGCTGTGTGTCCAGCAGGGGAGGGCTCGCATCTTTAAAAATTGTTTTCCATGGTTTTAAGAGCTCCAGCTGCAAAGCCTCTCTAAAAAGGAAATGGGTTTTTAAAAAATGCCATTACATCGGCCCTTTGCCACACTTGGCGCACAGAACTGGCATGAGCCCTTGAAAATCCATATCGACTGACCTCTAAGGCCCCAACATATAAGGCTGGAGCCAGCCACTTATGGCATACAAGCCCTCAGAAGTTAAGTATATGCTTTCTCCTCAGCACAAAATGGGGGAGAAACTACAGTGGCTGGAACTCAAACTTCTCACAAACTGTAACTATGTTTACATGGACAATACTTCTTCAATCCAATTGAAATAATTCTGATTAGAAATTCCAACTTAACTGTTTGCATGGACGCTAAACAAAGTGATCCAATAAAACACGTGTTGACATGGCCAAAAGTATTAGGCCTAATCAGAATGTAACTTTTTGACACTGGTTCTGTTCGCTGTGCCAGAAGTACAGCAGAAAAAGTAGTTCTGGTTTGCCAACCACCAATAAACAAGCAACTTAAAAGATCCTGGGAACAATATTGGTAACTTTAAATCGTTTAAGGTTTGTAACCAGTTCTGTTTGCTACCACTATACTTCTGTCCCTCCTGGAAACTTGTTTGTGATATGTCACCTATACCCCCACATGGGGTAGACATGCTCAGAAAGGATAAGGGAGAAGAAAAATGTTTACATGGTTTTTATTTTCTTATGGATTTGGCCTATCAAAGGTTTACCCCCCTTACCCAAAAATCGAAAATTCCTTCCAATATCTTCAGGCCAATATCTTCCGATTTTATGAGGCACTTTTATTCTGATTGGGCTATTATTCTGATGATTTGTGGAATGTTAGGGTCCTATGTAAAAACGTCTCATGAAATTCTAAAACGTTAGATGAATAGACAAGGGTTAAAAGCTAATTCTCACCTTATATTCAACAGCAGAACGTCCAGCTTGCTTTGTTTCTGCTGAACCTCCAAGTTGTTAAACATGTACTTGGAAAGCTTTTAGTAAATCAAAGTTCAGTTTTGTTTATCCAGGTCTTTTAGGACCCTATCAGTCAAAAATCACTTGACTTTTAGCAAATTTTCCGAGGAATGGTAAATTTGGTCTACAGCATGGGAAGGGGCCCAGAAAAGAAAGAGTCTTGATAAGAGTAAGTTTAAATGAAGGTGGCACCGAGCCAGTGACCACAGAGTTTTTAATAACACAGAGAATGTCTGGGCAAACAGTTGCCATGGACTCCCTCAGCAGTCTGACAGAAAAGGAACCATATCTGGAGAAGAAGACGTGGCTTGCATACAAGAGTTTTACTCGATTTTCTTGAATCCGTGTAAATGAGAGCAGGGTGGTTGTCAATAAACAGCAATCAAAGACACCACTTTTTAATGTAATCTTTCTCTCACAAACAAATAACTTGTTTGTTCGTTTTGTGGTTTGGGAACGTCAGTCAAGTGGGAAGCAAGCACGGCCTGTTTGCCTGCTCTAAAACACAACCTTTGTTCACATTTGCTAGATACACCTACTCTGTGAGAATCACTCACTGTCTTCATGCGTCAACCACCAGAGAGTCTGATGCTTTCCACAGCAACACTTTGTTACCCACAAAGTAGTATTGTTGTTACTGTGTTGTTGTGGATGCCACTGTAAGAGGAATATCTGAAAGAATAGTGATTTATACTGTGGTGATAGTGCAAACAAAACACTACAACCCAGACAAAACCATGCAATATGCTGATGTGTTCCTAACAAACACAACTGCATGGGTTTAGAGTTACAAGCGTCGGGTAAAACAGGAAAAGACTTGAACGGTCCTCCCTCGCTCCTTCCCACAAATTCCATAACTGAAGGTGTGTGGCTCCTGGCATGTTTCCTTGCACCACTTTTTCATTTGTTTTCTAATTTTAAACCATTTTTAAAACATTCTGGTTAACATTCACAACATGCAGCTGCAGCAATGAGTATATAGCGGGGTGTGCACCCAGCCGTGCTTATATTTTCCTTTTAGAAGCAAAATATTCTAAATGCATATGGTAGCCTTAACGACCGCACCCTTCATCTAGTGAAATGATAGGAGGGGCATTACCACCTTGGCTGCATTTAGTTGTCTACTGACCTCAGATGTAATCCATAATAACAGGACCCAACCCAGGACAATCCTATCATTGCACCTCCTGATAATCACTTAATATAGGCCTCTGGGATTAAGTAGAAGATCAGACCAGGCTCCCGGAGTCTGTACCCCACACAGGATTTTAAGTTGGATACGCGCTAGCCGCTGGGCTGCATGTGGCCCCATCAGACTAACACTGTAGTCCTGCAATTCATCTTAAAACGTCTTCTATTACAGTCAAATTAATGCATAAATATGAAGAAATTGCGATAAAACAACACAGAGCAGCACTTGGAATTCTTGCACTAAAGCAGAGACAGTCAGTAGTTCAAGCTTTAAATATCACAGCATCTCTGTTCATAAAACAAAATCTTATTACAAATCAAATATCCAACCACTACCACAGAAACAATCACAAACACACCACAGCTGACACACGGCCCTGGAGGACAGATGCCTCATAAAGGCTCATCTCCTCATGCAAAAATTTTACCAGGCAGAAGACAGTATTTCCCAACAGGTTCACTGAGAAGACTTCCTGTCAACTTCCTGAATAATTCACACATACCTGATTCGTTAAACTAAAGATTTAAAGCACTTTTACAACAGTGAAAGTCAGCAGCAGACTATTAAACTGCATTTCTAACTTCCTTATGTAGATATGAACCTTTGAGGTTACATGTGCCAAGAAAAATCAATGTATTATGCATTACGTTTCACTGCCTCATTTAGACATTAAATATGTATAATGCTGAGAGAAATTTAATTTCAAATAGGGGAAAAAAAGTCACATTAAGCCGCCTGAGAATGTGGTTACCAAGTTTTAAAAAGGAGGGCAGCCAGCCAAGTCCAAAACATCCAAATCAGGTGATTGCTAGGTTTTGGGCAGGAACTCCTGGAATTCCAGACTGCTTATTTTGAGCTAATTTGAGTCAGCTGTTAAAATCATTCTGGGCAGCTGGGCAAGTATTAACATATTTTCTTCAAAATAATAAGCAAGCAAATCCTGCCTTCAGTGCAAAAAGGCAGAAAAATGTCAAAAAAAGCTTTTAACCTTGAATCCAACAGATATGACCATTTTTCACATTTCAAGTATTTCAAAAAGAGTATTTCTTCAGTGAGAGCATAACTGCAGAAATAGGAGGTGAAATTACACAGAATCTTCTTAATACCACAGCAACTACTCAGGAATGTTCACAAAGGTCTGAGAGACAGCTGGTCCATCTGTTCCTGCCGTCAGTTCCCCCAAAGAAGAAAAATGACTGGAATCAGGAACCTTAACCGTCTCCTGGAAGACTTCCTTTACCTCATTGTTCCACATAGTGACATGACTGAATAAACTCTAGCTGCATTAAAACTTTCCTTATGCAAATTATTTCAAGCTGATGCATGACTATTTCAGAAAGTAACAAAAGCATCACATTGCTCTATAGTGGCACTGAGAAAAGAGACTTACCAGTTTCCTCGTCGATGGTAAATATCCCCAGGCCAGATCCGTCTCTTATGGAGTATCGAATCTCTCCATCTCGTCCTCTGTCTTCATCTTCCGCTGTCACAGTCATCACAGAAGTCCCAATGAGTGCATCCTCTTTTATAAATCCCTTTTCAACAAACGATCGGAACAAAGGCCTGTACAGATTCTCGTTCACGTCCACCACATCCACCTCAATGAAACAGGTTGACGACAAGGACATGGGCTTCCCTTTGTCTTTAGCTTTTGCCGTCAGGTTGTACACCTGTTTGGTCTCGTAATCTAGATTTTGCACGATTCGCAGAGCACCGCTGAGTTTGTCGACTTCGAAATTCCCATCTCCATTGTCAATAAGGCTGTATCGTACCTGACTGGACGGTCCGATGTCGGGATCGTGGGCCTCCAGCCACATGATTACAGTACCGATAGGAAGATCTTCCCTCACCTTCACGCGATAATTAGGTGGGACAAATTTAGGTGGATTATCATTCACATCTTCCAAGGTGATTTTAAGGGGCACTGTGGACACCAACTGAGGCTCGTTCACGGCCTGATCACGTGCCGCGATCTTCAAGACGTAAACCGGATGAAGCTCGCGATCCAATGGCTTTGTCACAGTCACCACACCAGTCACCTCATGATTGTGAAATGATCTGTGCCTCCCAAAATTGAATACTTCACAACTCCATTATCCCCTTGGTCCTTGTCCGTCGAATCCACCTGAATAATTTCCGTCCCAACAGGTGTGCTCTCGCTTATTTCAACTGTATATGAATCTTGCAAAAACTGAGGGCTATTGTCATTGGCATCCAGGATCTTAACGCCCAAGAGGCGGGATGAGGACTTCTGCGGTATGCCAAGATCATAAACTGTGATATTGAGAGTGTAATAGTCTGTCGTTTCCCTGTCAAGAGGAGAATAAACCAAAAGCCAACCAGTCTCCATGTCTACTATAAAGCGGCTTTCAGTGTCTCCTCCTGAAATAACGTACACAAGCTTTCCATTGAAGCCGCTATCTGAGTCCGTGGCACTTAAATGAACAATCCGGGCGCCGACGGGAGGTCCTCTTTAACTTCAATAACACTGGGGAAGGACTCTGCAAACTGGGGAGAGTACCGGTTGACTGAGTGAATGTCCATTAAGTTGTCATCTGGCTCCGTTTGCGTGTGGATTTTGCTGCCTTGAAGCAGCTTTTCAGCCAACATGGTAGCGACGCCAGTCTCCACACACTTTAACTGGACAGGCTTACGTGCCGTGATGACAGTTATATTCATGATCATTGGCTGGGTCTCGTGCTCCCGTCCGTTGCGATGATTTGTAAACTATGAGGGACACTTTAGCTGCCTCTCCCTCACTCAGAGTGTGCTTCAGCGAGAGCACGCCAGAGTTTGGGTTCAGTTCAAAGAGGTCAAGATCATTCCCAGCTTTAATATTGTACCGTACTAGCTGCAGTTCATCAGCATCTATGGCAGACACTGTTGTTATTTGCTCTCCCACGCCATGATCTCTGGGCACAGTCACTTCACAGTCTACATTTTCAAACAAGGGCTTATTGTCATTCAGGTTATTTAATGTTATGGTGACTGATGCCTCAACCTCCCTCCGGAAAGGGGATCCCCAATCTGATGCCCTGACTTTGAGATTGTAAATCCTTGGCATGAGCTCATAATCTAGGACCTCTGAGGTGCTGATGACACCAGAAAGTAATCAATGACAAACGGCTGAGGGCTCAGATTGGTAATGCTGTAGGTCACGTAGCCGTTCTCGCCTCTGTCGAGATCAGTGGCTTTAACCGTAACCACACTGGTCCCTGTGGGTACATTCTCATCAACACTGGCCTTGTAAGACGTCTGCTGGAACTCAGGTGCATTGTTATTCACATCAATCACGTCAACTATCACTTTTGTTGCCGCCTTTTTGTCAGTGGTGATCACGTCTAGCTCAAATCGGGGAGCGAAATCAGCATTGATTGGCCCTGCAGTGCTGATTAATCCGGTATCTGGATTGATAGTAAATCTGTTCTTGTCAGATTTGTGTCTAAAAGCATATTTTAGCTGGGGATACTTTGGAACCGCTGTTACCATAGTGACAGGTGTATGAAGAGGGGCAAATTCACTGAGATTGACTTTGTAAACGGCCTTTTCAAAGATAGGAGGGCCCACTTTGAACTGTGCCGAAGTGACATGTACCAATTTAACAGATGAAAATTGAGGGGGGCTGCCTTTGTCCTTCGCCTGTAAAGTGAGGTTATATCCAAAAGGCTGGCTGTCCCAGTCTACATCTTTCACTGCTTTTATTTTATACTCCTTGCTCCCGGGGCTGGTTCTCACGGCTTTGAACTGCTGAAGAGGGTCACCGGCCACAATACTCAATGATGCTATCTCTCCATTTGGTCCGTGGTCGCCGTCTTCCACTGTCACATAGCATAAGTGGGGTCGTGGTCTGCATCCGAGGGGGCCAAAGTTACAGCAGTGATTACAGGTGCATGCTCATTGGCCTGCTCCACCCTCACTGTGAGTTTGGCCATGCTACTGAAGCCACTGCTGCCATACAGCTTCATCCCTCTATCCACCGCGAGGATCTCCAACTCGTACAGCTTCGTCTCAGAGAAGTCAAGTTTGCCGGTCAGTGTCACCACACCACTTGTTGGATGAACTGCAAACATGTCCGTCCACTCTCTAAAACTATAGTAGTATTCTCCATTCGTACCGATGTCTGCATCCGTTGCGGTGACCTTGGCCACGCTGGTGCGTATGGCCGTGTTCTCCGGCAGAGAGATGCTATAAGATGTTGGCGAGAAGAGAGGCCTCAGATCATTGGTGTCCAGTACCTGCACCTTAACTCTAGTGCGACACTCAACATTAGTGCCCCTCTCTGACGCTTTAACAGTCAGCATGTAGTGGTCTTTAACCTCCCGGTTCAGAATGGCAGTGCTGCCTCCTTTGGTCCTTATTCGCAAAAAACTGAAATCTCCCAGCAAGTAGTCCTCTGCTTTGAACAAGTTCTCATTGTCTCCAGAGATGATTTTGTACCGTATCTCCCAGGTTGGGTCTGTGATATAGATCCCCATCTTGGTGTGACTCTCTAAGTAAGTCTTAGCAGCAGAGTTCTCGTATATGGTGGCGTTGTAAACAGGGTGGGTGAACTGCATGGAGGCGGCTCTCACCATCCTTTGGTTCCCTGCGCAGCCACAGAGAAGCTGCAGGAGCAGCACAAGCAGTGAAACCAAGTGCTTCCCCATTATCGTACCGTGTTCTTCACAGAACCACCTGGAAAGGAAGAAAACATGGTTGTTAGTATTATAACAAATATATAAATTAGAGTAATTACAATTAACAAAAGAAAAATAGCAAATAACCACAAGAAGCCATTATTTTCTAATTGCATTCCCTATGGAAATTGCAGCCCTAAAACAATTAGGGCTGCAACTAATGATTATTTGTATTATCGATTAATCTGTTGATCATTTTCTCGATTACTCAATTAGTTTTTGGGTCGAAAAAATGGTGAAAATGTTGACCACTGTTTCCCAAAGCCCAAGTTGACATCCTAAAATGTCTTATTTTGTTGACCACCCAAAGATATTTAGTTTGCTGTCATAAACCATTTAATATCAACATTTGAGAAGCTGAAATCAGAAAATTTTGACTTTTTCTTCTTAAAAAAATTACTCACAATGATTAATCAATTATCAAAATAGTTGGCAATTAATTTAAAGGCATAACATTTTCCTAAAACAGAATGTAAACAAAATCCTTTTCAATCATCACTTATGACCCACTAATAGTGTCCGTGGTGTCTGTGTCTACAGAGGCCCTGCCTTCTGCCTGCATTAACTTATTCTGTCATTATTTTGCTGTGCTCTGGATCTTTTAACAACCCAAAACCTCGATATCTGACATCCTGGGAGTGAGACTCAACAATCAACTATCTTTCTGATCCGTTTAGAAACAGCTCAGACAAATCCTAATGATTCCACCTTTAACAGTTGATTAATAATCCATTAATTGTTGCAGCTCGAAAACACTACACCCCTTTCTTCGCTGTGCACTTTCCAGACCCCTTTAAATGTCATGTCAAGCGATGGCTGTGCTGATAAATGGCTAAATTGGATGCATGTGGAAATAAGATAAAGCAGAGCAGTGCGTCAGGTGACGAGATCTAAGCCTGCACTGCTCCCATGTCTGCACAATACCAGATGCCAACTCTGTGCACTCCATCACAGAGGAGCCTCATTTATCCACAACATCAGCTTAATGAGCTCTGAGAAAAGAACTGGCAAACATGAAAACATGTAAATCTTTCATTTCCTTGTTTTCCTTGTTGATGCAAAAAAATATTTCTAATGTAAGACCGCAGATTTAACACTGCTCTCTCTTATTTGTGTGCGGAAATGCAATGCAATTTAATTTCTGAGCTTTAAAAATCTAATCTACACAAGCAGCGACAAATAATACAACAACTTACAAATATTCTGGACTTTCTACCTGCAACACCAGCAGGTAAACCAAGCACAAGATTTCTCCTTTGTATCTCTTGAGCTACAATTCCTGCTCAAACCACAGAGGAGGTGAGTCTGAAACTGCCTTAAAATTGCAGATTCATTCGTTTACAGCGTGTCGGGCTGCGTGGGAGTCCGTACAAAGACAAATAAAAGCAAGACGTTGCTCTCCTAAACCTTACATTATTTACTTTTGGCGTACCAAAATGACCCGAGCAGGGTTTAGTTATTCACGCTTTATGTAGGGTTAATAAGTGACTGAGTGGAGCTAAAGTCACCTCAAATCTGAAACTATAGCCTGCAGGTACAAAAGAACCATCTGCTTCTGTGCGACCATTGAGAGAAAAAAACCCAAGTAAAACTAAAACTTGTAGTTTATTTTACACATACAACACAGGTTTATTTGCTGTACTGTTTTATCTCTGCAGCCTCTGCCAAATGACCTCTTTTCATTTAGAAAAAAAACACAAAATTGAAGAAAATAAGTTAGGAGCTCTTTCATTTCCAGCCCCCATCCCCCAACTGGAGCCATTCACTTCATGAGACGACGGCAGCCGAGCGCCGAGCAGGAATCTTCTCTTCTGGAAACACAGCACAAAACAACGCTCAAACTGCAGCCAGAAATAATAATAAACTTTAAACCTCTTGATGCTATCAAAACCGACGTGAAAACAATAGTTTGGTTGAGGTTAAACTTAACGGAGAAAGCGGCTGCGGCTGGCTTCTCTCACAGCTCACAATAGCCGACCTAACCTACCTCAACTTTTTAAACGTCACAAAGATGCCGAAGCTCAGCCGCCGCAGACTGAAAAACGACCGCCGAGTAGAAAAAGAGCGATTCACATACCTCTTCTTTTATTAGTCTCGTATATTCGGAGGTTTTTCATGTAGTTTATGTAGTCCAAATCTCGGCATGGTAGTACGTGGACTTGTCTCCTCTCCGTTATTCCATCTACCACCACCACCACTAGCAGCAGCAGCAGCAGGCAGCCTCGCTCTCTCTCCCCCCTCCACTCACTGCCTCCCTCTCTCTCCCACACTCGAGCTGCCCGGTATCTCTCCGCGCTGCGCACGTCCGGATCTACTTACTGGTAGCAGGATAAAACCTCTCCGCTCTGGACCCACGAGCACGGTCATTTACTGCGCCTACACCGGATATCGGTCGAAGATTTAATGAAAATGGGCAAAGTACTGCGCACAACTAAATCACATTAATCTCAAATCTCGTAATCATCACTTAATATAGCCCAAGGAAGTATTTTCTTTATTATGGTTATCTTTAACAAAATTATTTGTTGCTGAAACTTTTATGGGGTATGTTGAATGTCATTATTATTTTCTTCATTTATTTAATTGTGACCAGTTCAGCTAGTGTGCGTGTGAGGCGTAATTTCGAAACATGTGACTCCTTTGTAGGTCTGGGCTTATAGGCCTAATACCTCAATATTTTTGGGCTATTTCTGGATATGTTATATATATATATATATATTATATTAAATGATTGGGTTCGACTGATAGTGGATTTTTGGGAATGATGCCGATACCCGTATTAGGATGTTAAATTCTAATATCGCCATGATACATTGGATATAGAATACATAAAGAAATAGTGTATATATAAAAACAGACATTGTTTTAAGTCGTTACTATTTGTGACAAAGATATGAAATTGAGGGAGGATATTTTACAGTTTAACAACAAATGTTATTCAAAATGATAGTCAGGACATTGAAACAGTAAACTTTAACTTGTATTTTTAAACCTGAATTAAGAAAAATGCTAAATATAGCCTACATAAAATCCTGCCTGTAAAGCTAAAAATTAAAAGCATTATGTTCTTTAAAAAAAAAAAAAGTTGCCACATAGGCACATATCAGATAACACATATGCTGATATCAATACAGGCCAGTATGGTGACAAGCCAATATCGGGCTGAGTAACAGACTCTAAATTCTCTAACAGGGCTGAGCAATATGGACAAAATCATATTGAAATTGCAACAATATTGTTGGGAGGACTAATGATGCTTTCAGAAAATATTAATACAATGATATCTAAGATGACATCTACTCTCATATCTCAATATTTTGATGTAATATCGATATAAATTGCCCAGCCCTACTCTTGTGTGTGTGTGTGTGTTTTTTCCATGCATGTATTATAGTTCCATTGCATGTATTTTATCTATTTCCTTGTCATTCCGGTAAAATGAACAAAGTTCTCCTGAGGTTATTGGACGACACGTGGGATATATCCCTTAAGATTTCCTTACAAAGGGTAAAATCCTGTCCTGCCCAAATGGGACTAACCTTAATCCAATATCCACCTCTACAGCTGCAGTCCAAACCACTTATGTGCCGTGACGAGGTTGTTTTGTGAAAAACAAAAAAAAAAGGTGAGTTTAGTTTGACCTCAAGCTGGTGATAAGCAACAAACACTATAAAGACAGTTAAAATCAGACAATAATTTATGCTCGCTGTGCCGAAAAATGACCCGCGGACTCATCATCATCATCATAATTTTGCTGCCAGCACGAAAAAGGTGGAGAAAGTCTTATTTTGCGAAAGAAGGGAATCCCTGATGATGATTAATGATCTAATAATGCTTGCTAATGCAGTTTCTCGCTCCTGTTGGTGCATGTTGTGCGTTTTAGCATCAGTTCTGCAGATTATCTTCTTCTCATTTTTCTTACTAATGTAATTGTTTTTTAATAGCCTGGAAATATAGTGCCCAGCAGCAGCGCGCATGTCCCGGCCGGGGTTTGCATTTTGGCATTAGAGCAGGGTGACTGATGGTGGAGGTACACTCGCCATGAAGGCGCTGATCCCATCAACCCCCCTCCTCACACAGTCATGCTGACTGCTTCTCTCAGTCCAAAAGCTGCACCACCACCACCACCCACCACCACATTCCCTCCACAGTCAGGAGTTTAGGAGTGTGTGGCTGCTATGCGATTGATGGCGCTGTCTCACTGCTCTTGCCCGGACTGCAGCGCTACAGCTGGTGCGCCTGCAGAAAAGCCTGTGCTGCTGCATGCAGCTTGACAACTTGTCAACTTGTACTGCTGCTCCTTTCTGTGTGTCTGTGTGCGCGCGCGTGAGAGTGCGCTAAGCGTGCGTATTTGCGCATTTGGATGTTTGGCACAAGTCAGGATAGAAACACTCACTTTTCCTTATTGCCCTTTAAAAGATGCTTCGAGTTGAGAACAAAGTTCTAAGAGTCATTTTTAGAAACAAAACGCTTCTAATTTTACTCAGACCTACTCACCAGACCAGCTGGATGATCGCCGGCTGTCGCTCCAAACTTCACTTCAAATAAATCCTGTCAGTTTGTGGTAAATTAACATTTTTTTGCGGGCATCTCTCCTCTGTTTGTGAGAATCCGTCACCTTCCTCCTCCTCTTCAGTCCCTCTTCACAGCCTTCTTCTGTTCCGATCCGCTCAGAGTCATCTCATTTGGTGGCTTGATACAACAGTAGAGCTGTAGGCTATGGTTTGCCTCGCTCCTCTCTTCTCCAGCCGCTCAGGTGGAGTTGCATACTGTTGCTGCCTTCAGGTGATAATCGGAAATATCGCAACCCTGATAGGGACGCACAAGAAGACAAAAAGAAAAAGTAGAAAAAACAGCAAAGTCCTGATTTTCTTGCCTACTTGCCTCCGTGCGGAGAAGTGACAGAGCTGCTGAGGGGGGCGGAGCCAACAACTGAAGGAGAAAGTGATTATTAGCCTATATGTGCTTTTGTTTTGGCTTTCAGCTTATCTGATTATTTGTCACGCTGATAAATCCCACTTAGTCTGATTAATTAATTAAAACGTGAATTGTGTGTCTGATGCACATTTTTTCCATCAGCATTTCCTTGTTTGATTCATTTCTTAAATAAAAAAAATACCCATTTATACACATTTACAGTAGGGGAGACTGGGGACTATAGTAACCTGGGTTAGTTGTAACACTGCCAGTTTGACCAATTAGAAAACAACAGAGGTAATGTCATCAGTGGCAATTCTCTATGTGGATTTTATGACTAAAAGACTGATTTCCAGCTGAGAAAGTACATTTTTTTAAAAAATCAGGATTATTTTTGCCTTGCATCTCGTGTATTGCAGATACAATAGTTTGACTTACATCACCTAAAGCAGCAGTTTCTCTGGTTTAATTTGATGCATTGCATTCATGCTACCTTCAAGCCCACATGCTAAAATAGCTAGCTACATAATGGCTGCTTGGGGTGGAGATAGTTGCAACAGTTCATTAAAATGATGAGAATTTCTGCATTGTGTGCATGGAACACTTTAACCCTTATTATACTGGACATAAAACCCACTAACACCGACTAATATCTGGCTTTTGTCCTCAGAGGAAAAAGATACAATCGGGATTCTGTCCTAGGTCAAAAAACTCTGCAGCAGTCACAGATATTTATCGGCTCTAACTCCAATCAGCAGTGATATAATCATGATATCTGGGTGGACACGTTAATTTTCACCCCTTTTCGCCTCCAACAGTAACTTCTGTGAATCTTTTGCTCCTTTTTCATACACACATCCTTCTTGACTTGATTCAGTTTTACTCTATGCATTAGCAGAGCACAGCAGAGTTTGCACTGGTTTGAAGGTGTGTCTTTATGGTGACATGCTCATCTTTTGTCAAGTGGCTTAACGGCGAATAAACATTTTATTTCCTATAAATTCTTCACAATAAAAGCCCACACACGACTCCTATCCAGCTGAAAGTGAACATGAAACTGTAAAATAAAGCAGATACCTGAAAGTACAAACAGAGATGCAGGAGAGAAACCAAACTTCAAACCACAGAGATTCAGTTAGAAGCTACAAAAGTACTGAGAGCTGAACACACACAGACTTTTAACAATGTCTTTCTCTCTTCTCTCTTGCATAGACGTGAGTGAAGTAGAGGCTTTCCGGTGTGTATCAGACACAAATAAGACACATAACATCTTTTTTTTGTCCTTTTCACTTTATTCAAAACTTCAACAAAGTTTTTTCATAAATTGGTTCTTATTTCACCTAATTACCTCTCATTATTACATCTATCCCCAGCTAGTGTTAGGACTCACCCCTATAGTGGGGTAGGTTGCAACAATGGAACTCCCTGAGTTTGACATTAACGCACATAATCTGATTGTGTAGTAGATGTCCAGGTGTGTTTCACTTGAAAGTCATTTTCAAAAACATTTGAAAGTAGAAGCATATGAGATCTCCTTAAAGGCATCCAGGATCTGACACCTTCAGCTCTGACGTCATGTATTCCTCTCTCATTCCATGCATGCACAGCTCAGTGTGGTGCCTGTAGCTTAGCTGTTGTGTTTATTCTCTCCTGAAACTAAACAACCACCTCGCAGCATTTTCTTTTTCATGTTCTCAATTCATTCTGTTTATGAATGGCATTCTTGTGCCTCTTTCAAGAAACTACAATGTAGTTTTAATGGTGATCAGTGAATGCACTTGAGCATCAAGAGAAGCTAATGTCTTCATTCAGCTCCTTGAACATGTGGTTAACGGCTGAACCCGACACCGTGCTGTGAAGTGGCTGCCAAAAAATGCCAGTGCAGAGGAGGGGGCTGTTGGAGCCGGCGGTCCAGCGTGAGAATCTCTGCCTAATGTCCATTCAGCACTGGCTCATTAAAGTCACATTTGCCCACAGGCTGAGTAAACGAACTAGACCTATGGATTTAGTGTGTGTGCATGTGTGTGTGTGTGTGTGTGTGTGTGTGTGGAGGGAATGACTGAACTTGCGTGTCAGAGAGCAAGTGTTGTAATGTTTCATCTCTCTTCTCCTCTCTTGGTCTCCCCTCTATCTCGTTCCCAGTTTTGTTCAAGACAATGTTAGGTATCTGAAACAGCTTTTTTTTCTCTCGTAGCCTCCCCTCTGATCTGCCTGTAAAGCTTTAATTGAATTCAGGTCAGGTGATGCCCAGGGCTGCTTCCTCTGCTTTGATCTCACCAAGTGTTTGCAGTCCTGGCTGCTGGGGGTCAGGTCCCAGTGCTGTATAGACCTTATGGATGTGTAGTGTTTGCATTGGGGAACTTCTCCAGCCCCTTAATAACAAGTTAAATTAACTCCGACAGTGGTGGTGGAAGTACTCACATCCTTGACTTAAAGGTCCAGTGTGTAAGATTTAGAGGGATCTATTGGCAGAATATGGCAGACATGGAATATAATATTAAAAACTTATTTTCATTCATGTATCATCACCTGAAAATAAGAATTGTTGTGTTTTGATTAGCTTAGAATAAACTGTTCATATCTTCAGAGGGATCAGGTCATCTTCCATGAACGCTGCCATGTTGAACCGCCATGTTTCTGCAGTAGCCCAGAACGAACAAACCAAACACTGGCTTTAGATGGGGCATTTTGAGTGGGTTTCAAGGCCACCGTAGTTTCTCCTACATACTTAAAGGGGAGGATGAGCTGAGCATTACTCACTTTGTTACAATCGACAACCTCACTGCTAGATGCCACTAAATCCGACACACTGGTCCGTTCAGTTAATAATACTACAGTACAAGTTAAAGTCCTGCACTGACGATGTTAACTGAAAGTGTGTGATTATAATTAGGAAAATGTACACAATGCTTATGCCAAGAAAAATGTCCACAGTGACTGTTTATTATACATTATATAATCAGATTATTATTACTCATGCATTAATGTAAAAACATGACTTTACTGTGTGTTAAGGTGGTGATAATTTTGAACTATTTTGTATAGGACTTGCGTAGGACAAGTTTCAATTTGATTTTCATTGTGATTATGATTACATAATATTTTTCCCACTAATTGATTGATTGGTTTTTCAAAAATTCTGAAAATTGCCCAAAGTGACGTCTTTATAATGCTTGTTTAATGCATTGTGTAAGATTTACAGGGATTTATTGGCATAATATGGCAGGAACTGAATACAATATTCATAAGTGTATTTTCATTAGTGTATAATCACCTGAAAATGAGAATCTTTGTGGTATTGTTATCTCAGAATGAGCATTTATATCTACAGAGAGCACAGGTCCTCTCTACAGAGACCGCCATGTTGCACTGCCATGTTTCTACGGGAGCCCAGAACAGACAAACCAAACAATGCACTCATGGCTGCAGCCATGCCTCACCTAGAGATTCCAGTTCCAATCCATTTTTTTTTTCACATGATGCGAGCGGTACATGGCAAAAATACAAAGTGAAAATGTTATATCTTCTGATTGTATCAACATTATACCAGCAACATGACACTCTACAAAAAACGGGTGACGGGCTATGTTTTTCCAGTGCCCTCTCTCTTTTTCTTTTTCTCTTTTCTCTCCTCTCTCCATCCCTTCCACTCAATCTCTACACAATGGAGAAAAATCACTCCGCTTTCTGGTGACACCTCTTTTCTTCTTTTTAAAACTCCTCTGCAAACTCAGTGTAGAAAGTTGGCGCAGTAGCAGCACTGCAAGCAGCAACACTGTCTGTGTGGGCAACCCCAGGTGTGTGAGCTGCAGCAGTTCAATGAGGTTGCTGTCACACATAAGTATACACAGCCAGTGTTGCCCAAGTGTTAGAAGGGGAGGGTGAAGTGAGGTGTTCAATCTGCAAGCTCGACTAGAACTATATTCCACTAAATCCTACACACGGGTCCTTTAAATGATAGTGAAAATAGTTCGACTAATTGAATAATCGACTAATTATTTAATTTGTACATATATAAACTGACCTTCATAGTTCCTTCATATGTTTTGTATGCAAAAATATAAATTTTTAAAGATAAATGTAGCACTGTAAAAAGTGAAAAGAAAAGACTAAAGTGAAGTAGAGCTATCTAAAATTTGTACTTGGGTAAATGTAGATTCCATCGCTGCCGTTAGACAGCGTATATTGTGATAGCTGGATGACTGACACATCAGTTACGCCCCTGCTTCGTGTGCCGTACTGGTGTGAAAGTCAGTCTTCAGTCTAAATACCTCATTATGACAGAGTCTGCAGTATGCTGCATATTTTCTTTCATGTAACACACTGCAGGCTCAATTTCCTCTTAAAATCACACTAATCCGCTACAGATTGTCCTCATGTTGTTGAGAGATGTTAGGAGTGGGCACGGACCAGCGTGCTGAGTGAGTTACTTCTCCTTTTCCCCGTGACTAATGTCTTAAGCTGAAGGTTCTCCCTGCAACTTGAGACTGGATAGAGATCAGGAAGAGATACAGATGATTTGTAGTGTGCCTGCAGCAATAGAGCACCCAGGTATCTGTTTTCTCCCACCGCCCAATCTGTGTAGAATCTGAATCCTGAGGCAGAGCTTAACTGTAAGAGAGATTAGAATAATTCAATATCTACCCTGCTGTGGTGTCCTCAAGTAAAGACACTGACCCTCCAAGAGCAAGTGCCACTGCTCTTAAGATGACTCTTCATTGTGCAAGACGAGAATATGCCATCTCAAAATGAGCTAAAGAACCAATATTTTGGGCTTAGAAATTAACCTTTATTTGTCACACAATGTACCTGACTTTTTTGTTAGAAAATAACACAAGAAATGCATGAGAAATAATAATAAACAAGTGACATTTCCCCTGCAGCTGGAGACAAACTGCTGTGCTCTGAAAATAAAGTCTCCTGCTGCCTCAAGCAAAGCAGGAGATTATCTTAGCAAAGCCCCTTGGTTGTAGAGGCTTCCGTAATTACCTAAAAAAATTACACAAGAATACACTACGCTATATCTGGAACGACCTGTTTGGAGAGTTAACATTACTGCATTATTTATTTGGTGTTGTTAAAAGAGCATGCAAGTGAAAAATAAAATGTGTGAAATAGATTAGAGCGCTTCTCTCTGCATGCAAACGCCATCAGGAAAACCTGTACCGCGCCCTCGGGGACATAAATCACCCTCTTTTCTCCTGCTTATAAACTCGACATTTGGCTTGGACTGGGGTCGCTTTTCAAAGCTCTTTGTTATTCACTGGTTCATAATCCAAATAGAATGGCCATGCCTGGAGACGTCCTCAGGTGGATCACAGTAGTATATTCAAAATGTATTACAAACAGATTTTTCACTTTATTAGCCCTATGAGCAAAGTACATTTAGTCACCTAAGAAGAGAAAGGGCACTGATGTTGATTTTATCTTTTTAATACTTTTTTGTATTGTGTTGTTTTTTTCTTTTCTGTATTTTGACAATATGTCATCTCATCTGTTTGTTGAATATGAAGCTATAGCCAGATAGCTTAGCTTAGTGCAAAGACTAGGAACAACTAACCTGTCCAAAGATAACAAAATATGCCTACCAGCAGCATTGACTGTAAATAAAAATGGACAACGCACGTCTTCTTCCTTCCACTATACAAAAATTAAGCCAGAATATCCCAGATATGTGACCTGCCATCTTGCCCTGGTGATGTCATTTGGAGCCAGAGTCTGCGCAGTGTTGATTAGAGTTTGAGCCGCAGTATCAAGGTCCATCCCATACAACTGGCCAACTAAATTGCAAGCATGGAAACGAACACTTGACATGTTCAGGGTTGGCCAATGTCCGATCTGCTAACATGAAGGGGAGGGGGGTTTATGACCTGCACTATATTGCCAAAAGTATCAGGATACCCCTCCAAATCCTTGAATTAAAGTGTTCCAATCACTTCCATGGCCACAGGTGTATAAAATCAAGCACCTAGGCATGCAGACTGCTTCTACAGACATTTGTGAAAGAATGGGTCGCTCTCAGGAGCTCACAGAATTCAAGCGTGGTACCATGATAGGTTGCCACCTGTGCAGTAAGTCCATTCATGAAATTTCCTCACTACTAAATATTCCACGGTCAGCTGTTAGTGGTATTATAACAAAATGGAAGCGATTGGGAAACTACAGCCACAAAGTGGTAGGCCACGTAAAATCACAGAGCAGGGTCAGCGCATGCTGAGGCGCACAGTGCGCAGAAGTCGCCAACTTTCTGCAGAGTCAATAGCTACAGACCTCCAAACTTCATGTGGCCTTCAAATTAGCTCAAGAACAGTGCGTAGTGAGCTTCATGGATTGGGTTTCCATGGCCGAGCAGCTGCATCCAAGCCTTACATCACCAAGCAAAGCATCGGCTGCAGTGGTGTAAAGCACACCGCCACTGGACTCTGGAGCAGTGGAGACGTGTTCTCTGGAGTGACGAATCACGCTTCTCTGCTGGAAACGAGTCTGGGTTTGGCAGTTGCCAGGAGAACGGAACTTGCCTGACTGCATTGTGTCAAGTGTAAAGTTTGGTGGAGGGGGGATTATGGTGTGGGGTTGTTTTTCAGGGGTTGGGCTTGGCCCCTTAGTTCCAGTGAAAGGAACTCTTAATGCTTCAGCATACCAAGACATTTTGGACAATTTCATGCTCCCAACTTTGTAGGAACAGTTTGGGGATGGCTCCTTCCTGTTCCAACATGACTGCGCACCAGTGCACAAAGCAAGGTCCATAAAGACATGGATGAGCAAGTTTGGTGTGGAGGAACTTGACTGGCCTGCACAAAGTCCTGACCTCAACCCGATAGAACACCTTTGGGATGAATTAGAGTGAAGGCTGCGCGCCAGGCCTTCTGTCCTACATCATCATAGTCGTCATAGTTGCAAAGGGTGGGTCAGCTCCATATTAAACCCTACAAATTAAGAATGGGATGTCATTAAAGTTCATGTGCGTGTAAAGGCAGATGTCCAGATACTTTTGGCAATATAGTGTATATTGCAGCCAGCCACCAGGGAGCGATAAAGTACTTTCAGTACTTTAATTGCCAGATACTTTACGAAGGAAGGTTGCTTCCTGCAGCTCTTCAGAGAAGATAGACTTTCTGTTTGACATGACAGCTAACTGTTAGCATACTGACAGGTTCTGTCAGAAAGAGCCTCACAGGCTAGCAACAGCCTTGACAAACACAAATACGGACAAATTAATGTTGAATTCAGATGTGTGGTGCATTGTTTATCTTTTTTATACTAGGTTAGGTAATAATGAGTGTGACAGAACATGATAAACGTATATGTAAGTGCTGAAAACAAGTACAATATTATAATTATTATTTAAATTCTGGTGACATGACATCTTACTGTTTTACAGATGTTTGTTGACTTGAGACGTGAAACCAAGAAAATCCCAGACAAACTAGGACATCTGGTCACTGCAACCAAACTCTAAAAGTCTACGAGCACCTAAAGCTTACTAATTAACACATTATACCTTGTTTGTTTAATCCTTTCAATAATTTAACTGTAAAAGCAACTATTTGTGATAATTAGTGAGTTTTAGAGATGCTGCAATGCAGATTTTGTTAGCTTGGGGCGAGTCTCACAAGGGCTGGCACATGCACATTCTACCATAGGGGAAAAAATGTCCTGCCGTGTTTGCATTTATTTAAACCAAACACCATCGTTTTGGGCAAAGCTAAGTCCAGGATGCAGTGACAGTACTGCTGCAAAATAGTACTGAAAAGGAACTTGTTCTGGCGGGACTCTTACATGTTCTTGCTCTGGCATTAAAATGGAAAATCACCCCAAAAGAAAATGTAACAGCTGCTTGCCTGTTTATGTTCATACCGTTGTTCTTTTCCTGGGACTTTAAAAACATAGATAGGGGATGTAGCCATGCCGACTGAAACCAAACAACCAGTAGCTGGCTTATACCTGCAGTGTGCATCCAATGAGTCAGACTAGCTTTGGGCAGAGTCAAGCTAGTTGTTTCCCCCTTTTTCCAGTCTATATGCTAAGCTAATGACCTGCTGAGGGCAGTTTTATATACAGACAAAGAGTAGTATTGATCTAATTCTTATTCAAAATGTGAATCAGTGTAATTCCCAAAATGTCGCACTATTCCCTTACACTTATCAGAGAAGTATTGTAATTGGTCTTGTTTAATCATGTTGCTCAGATGCACTGAAACATCTTTTTTTTTTTTTTTTTTTTTGTCTATTGTCAAGTCACCTTCCCTCCTCTCCCCCAGAGACTCTGGACTCTTGTGTGCTGATTGATTGGCTGGTGGAGGTGGCTCGGGCAGATAATATCACTGAAGAGTGCGTGCTAAACATATCATGACTGCTTAACAGTGCAGCCTCTCTGTGCAGTGTCAATGTAGGCAAAAGCTAGACTGAAGCAGAATAAATTGTTATGATTTAGGATGAAGTAATTTAATCTGCTTTAACATGCAGAGTAACTCTCTGGTTGTGCAGTTTATTGTCACATGGAAGCAGCATGTCAACATACAGAATCTGGTTTGGAATTTCTGAAGCACACCTCCTTTGGCTTTAGCCAGCTCTTTGATGTGATGTAATACATAAAGGCGGTGGGGGGATAACAAAAAACAAATTGAACACAACACTGACTGATATTTTTGATGCACTGTATTCCACCAGTCATTTTTTTTTCCTTGCTAAATCCTAATCCCACAGAAATTGTGTCGGGATTATACACAAAAGGCGCATTTTGGACATGGATTTGCATGGATGGATTAGTAAAGCCTTGTAATGGAGGCTCGTGTTTGTAGAGAAACCTCCATCTTCTTGTTGTTGCACATTAAAATGATGCGGCGCTCCACTTCATGTTAACACACATTACTCATCTCCCACCCTGGGAGCACAGATAATTTCTCTTGCCATAAAAGTTGTGAATTTGTATATATCAGCGAGAAACAGATGCCCAAGTCAGAACCGTTCTGCTTTACAAGGACAGTTTCACATGTCAACAAGCCACTCAAAACAACAGACACCCAAATGCTGTATGTTCATTTGCAGCTCAGGGCTTTAAGACAGCGATACAGAGGATTGGGAGTGCTTTGAACCCCTGAGGATGATGCTGCCTTTCACTCTCACCCAGCCCACATTTTCCCTTCAACAAACTGCTGCTCAGAAAACAGAAAATTGCAAATAAAATGAAACCATTAAGCACTTCACAGTGTATTCATTCGGGTCTCCGCAAGACACCGCCTCGCTCTTCAGTCGCATTCTTTGTACAAAAACAAGCCAATCATAGTCCTCTGGCAGTCATGTATTATGTATTTACAGACACATTTGCTTATCTAATAGGAGCCATATCGCGTCTCAGATTTAGACAGCTTAGGGAATGCCCTGAGGCCTTCGCGCTGCTTCCTAATCCTCAGATCTAGGGGATGTCATATCACTCCTGGGAGCGAATAAAAGGACCTAAAAGGACCAAAGTTTCCCTCTTTTTTTTCTCTCTCCATCTTGTGTACAAAACAGAGAACATTTGTGTGACTAAGTGCTGGAATAATGTGTGTACGTCCTTGGCACAGTCACAGTCACAGCAGAGGATGGGAGCTCGGTCCTTGCCTGCAGACAATATTTTGTGTAATCACATCTGCTAGCAAACAGACAGGCCACCATGTTCAGACTGTATCCCTTCTTCACAGCAGGTACAAATTACACTTGTGTAATTGTAGGTGTTTTATTGCTGAAATCTGTGAATCACCAGTTGTTGGTTTTTTTTGCCACAGGTAACCCAAAACCATGAATCATGTTTATGCCTAATTAATCATTCACTAAACCCCTCCCCCAAACTGCAACCATCCAATCATAATTTTGTAAGCATAAGTTTGCTTGTAAAGCATGTCAGTTTGGGGTATTTTCAAAACCAAAACAAAAGAGCAAAAGTGTAAAAATGTATGAAACAGTCTTTTTCTGCAGTAACATTAGCTGCAAATGTTAGCATGTCTGGGTAACTAGCGCACTATCCACATCAAGATGAATGAGCATGTCATTAGCTTATTAGCCTACGTTATTTTTCAGGATTATGTTAGAATTTCAAGTGATAAATCTGTTCTTGTTATTTTCGTAACCTGCATGTGCATGAACAGAAAGTTTGACAGGCATAGCAACAGTAACTAAGGGGGGCGTGGCTTCGCAGACATATATTTGTCTGTCGATCTGGTTGTCGGCCTGAAATATTGTTTCATGCTTGCCTCTTGCTCCCCAGAGTTACTAATATTCATGGGACATGAATGGTGTATTTTCAGGTGTATCATGTGCAAGAAACTGACATTGTGTCTCAGCAAAGTGCATCGGTGGCAAATAATCTGCCCTCAGGACATGTTCAGAGAGGCCTGCGCTGGTGGCCCCAACAGCATTGTCATTGTAATAAGACAGTATGTTCCACTGTGTGTGTGCATGCGCCTGTGTTTTAGCTTGTGTGTTTTAAAATGTGTAACACTTTATATAAATGAGCCGGGTCTAAGATACTGACTAATTGACGTGCATCTGTGTGTTACAGTCCCCCCTGTAAGACAGAGAGCTGGAAATCAGTGCCAGGACAGGGATGCAAATCAGTGGAGCAGCAGGCGGAGGAGAGTGGCATTCATCAATGTTTGATGGGATTCATTCTCTCTTAGCGGCAGTCTGGCAAACTCAGGACAGCAGAGAGACAAGAGCACACACAGCCAAACCGCAGCGCAGAGGGTCATTATCACGTCATATTTTGTCTAAATCAATAGTCCATATGTAAACATTTCAAAAGAATTTTAAAAAGCCTGAAAGAATAATTCATTCCATTTTCATCAACTTCCTCATCACTGCGGGAGCTTGTCAGCTGCTATATGAGCGAAAGCCCTTTCTTCTTTGTCTGTCATTCAATTAAATATAATGGGGTAAAATGTGCCCGCTTGCAGCGCTCAGGGTTATTTTTAATACATCAGTTTCCACCCTCTGCCCCTCAAAGAATGACTTCACACAATACTTGCTGACATTTTGATACTTGTTGCAGAAAATACTTGTCGCCTTTGGAGCAGGTTTACTCAGTAACCTTTCATATTTCTTGGTATAATAAAATCTTGGAACTGGTAATGCTGCTGTAATATTGAGCTCATTTGCATTGTAAAATATACAGGAATTCAGTGGACTCAACTAATATTCTCTCATTAACTTAATGTAAATACAAGTTTTATTTATTCAATTTAATCCCACTTAAAAATTCTAGGATTTATTTTTAGAACACTATAGAACTTAGTTATCTTGAAATGCTCTGTTGAATGAATGTACTGTACAGAACTCAGTCAACTCATTAAATCAAGTTTCTAAAGAAATATAATCAGCATACTACCACAGAGTGTTAAAACACACTGAAAACATACAGAACAGAAAACAACCCCAATTCCATAAAAGTTGGGATTTATGTAAAACATAAATAAAAACAGAATGCAATGATTTGCAAATCCCCTTTGACTTGCATTCTATTGAATAATTGCAAAGACAAAATATTTAATGTTCAAACTGATAAAACTGATTGTTTTTGCAAATATACGCTCATTCTTAATTTGATGCAGGCAACGCATTTCAAAAAAGTTGGGACAAGGGCAACAAAAGACTGGGAAAGTTGAGAAAAGCTCAAAAAACACCAGTTTGGTTATTTCAGGCTGATTGGCATCAGGTGACAGTATCATGATTGGTTATTAAAGGGACATCCTTGAAAGGCTCAGTCATTCACAACCATGGCTGGAGGAGGTTCACCAATAGTCCAACAGTTTAAGAACAATGTTCCTCAACACAAAATTGCAAGGAATTTAGGGATTTCATCACCTACAAGCCACAATATCATTAAAAGGTTCAGAGAATCTGAAAAAAATGCAGGGGGCAAGGCCAAAACCAACATAAAATGCCAGTGACCTTCTGTGGCACCTGGACCACTTGTGAAAGCCGTTGTCGCTAAACACAGTTTGTCACTGCATCTACAAATGCAAGTTAAGACTCTACTGTGCAAAGCTAAAGCCATATATGAACAACATCCAGAAACACTGTGGACTGATGCAAAATGGAAAAGTGTTGTGTGGTCTAACGAGTCCACTTTTCATATTGTGTTTTTGAACGTCATGACTGCCGAGCTAAACAGAAAGACTAACCAGATTGTTACAAATGCAAAATTCTGTGAATGCCCAATTAATGCTGAAAGGTGCACACAGCTTTTGGAGCAACACATGCTGCCATTCAGACGATGTCTTTTAAAGACGTCCCTGCTTGTTTCAGCGAGACAATGCCGATAGACATTCTGCATGTGTTACCACTGCATGGCTTCAGAGTAAAAGAGTTTGGGTACTAGATTGGCCTACCTGCAGTCCAGACTTGTCTCCTATTGAAAACAGGATGACTTCAATTTGTCTTTTCAAACTTTAAATATGTAAGGTAGCCCGGACACTATTTTTTTTTAAGTTAATACATATAATTCATTTTTACAGTGTGGATGTAGAAGTTCAAGTAGTTGCACACATCAGGCACATCAGTCAACCGATTATAAATACTGAGTCGCAGTGTAAGTGTTGCTCTTGTCTTACATGCTGTATACGGCTTTTTAAACTGAATAATGCCTTGTGGCTATATAGATGTAATGCAAATCAAAGGTGCCTTTAAACAAGATGCAGGAGTCTTGGGATTACGATGAAGGTTTCCAATGCCCTCTGATTTCGTGTATACAGATTATGTTTACATGAAAATCCAGTTGAGAGGAACAGCTGTTCACATCTGGCATCAGAATACGTTTCATGTCGTACATGTTAGAAAAATAAGAATATTGCATCTGTCATGTCACATGTGACTTTCTGAACAGATGTTTTGAAGTCTGGAGTCGAGTTTGATTTGCACGCTGTCATCTTGGCAGTTGAAGCCTGAAAATTCAAATGTGGAAACGAGGACATGCAAGCAACAAGCACCAGTTGACAGTAATAGCATGACACCTGTCAGTCATAACACACCCACCTCAATACAAACATGTTAATGCACTCTTACTGAAACAATGTGTTGTCCATGTTTTGTTGCCATGGTCACACCAGCATCCTTTAATGTCATGTATATTCACTTGTGATTGGCTCACCCATAAATTTCAGCACAAAGATGGAGCAGTGCCTGAGGGGTGCCCCCTGCAGAGAAAATACTGGGGAACAGAAGGTATCTTTATGTGCCTGTTGAACAATTTGGAAGTCATGATTTATTCATGTTTTTGAGCCTCAGATCCAAAAGGAATAGACAAAAACAAAGAAACAAGCTGACAGTAGATGGATAGATGATAAATAGATAGTTTTCAATTTTCAATGAAACTAAAGCAACATTCAGGACCAGTGACTGGTTGCATAAACTACCAGCTAAGGGTTCAGTTAGGAGTGTAAAATAAAGCTTCTTAGACTGTCTCCTTTCTTAAGTGTATGAACTAAGGCTTTCATGGCACTTGTGCACTTCAGCTTTCATGGTTATATTTCACTCATTCACTCACATCATTCCTCAACATTACTAGACAACATCATTGTCTGCTGTTAGCTAGCTTAGCTATGTGGAAAGAACAAGCACACAATCCAACGTAAACCAGCCTTTACATATACACAGAAGCAGACGATGTGGCAAGAAGTACGCTAAAGGAGAAAGAAGACAGCCAAACATGATTTTCAATAAAACGATATAGCCTACATTGATATATGAGACACAGTTGGTTAGCACGTCTTGGTATCTCCTCCTCCTCTTCAGTGACCATAAATTCAGTTGTTATCTTATGTTCCACAAATTATTTCACCTTCCTTTAACAATGTTTGCTAAGGGCCTTCTAGCAATTCACAAGGGAATTCTTAAGTAGTTAAGGGCAAACACTGACAGGGGTTTCCCCCCACAACATCCTAAGGAAATCCTTTTGTGATACTTTTTTTGAATACTTTCACTTGAGTATATTTTTAACACCAGTAGTTTTACTTGTAGTTGAGTAATAATTCAGTAATGTAACAGTACTTGCACTTGAGTACAGATTTTCAGTATCTTTCCACCACTTAGGCACCCTTAGATGAAAACTTAAGGGAAACCTTAGCCGAAGTCATTTCATGCAACTGGGCACTGATCACCAAAAGGACTACAAAGCATTATAGACTTAAAATGCAGTAGTGTGAGACTGCTGAAAGCACATTCATCCTTTTTCTGGCTGCCTTCCCTCAGACTGCAGTTATTAGCTATTTAACAGACATTAGACTGGCCCTCGTTAGCTAATGACCTGCCACACAAAACTCTGCCGCTGATTCAGCACAGATGTCCGGCCAAAGCTGAGCTAAAGTCCCACACAACAGTGTGCATTTAATGAAAATAAACTTCCAGCGCTGAAATTACACCGAGCTAATACAATTAAATGTCATTGTCTGCCTTTGTGCTGGCAAAACTGAAAAGTTCACACTCTGTTTTTTTTTTTTGTCTTTTTTTTTTTGCTTATCTAATAACAATCACCTCTCAAGTGCATGACCTTTTCTGAGAACAGGGATCAATACAGCTTGCCATGATGCTGCAAACAAACCACTGTTTACTTTACCTTAGCGTATCTTTCACTCATTTAAAAAGGTCAACAGACTCTGTTATACTGATAGGGCGAGAACCCTGCCCTTTCCTTTCGGGATTGATCTGAAGGTTGCTGCAAAATGGACTGTACTCGCTCCTGCTATCCATCTTTTCCCTGTGTCATTTTGTATGTATGCCCGTGTGTGTGTGTGTGTGTGTGTGTGTGTTTGTGTGCTCAGGCTTTTGGTACAGTTCATGTATTGTAACATTCTTCAAAGAGATGGGTCAAAACAGTGTTTTATCATCAAGCAGGTTCGGCTCCCCTTTGAAGGTCTAACGAATGTTTCTTGCAGCCCGGGTCCTCTTTGGGTTTGTGTGCAAAACATTACAGAGGCAGTTGTTGTGGGGGGAAGTGGCAACAGCGGCGGCTATTGAAGTTTGGGAAGAATGAAGGCTGAGGATTAGGGTGTTCAAACATCGCTGTCCTGTGCAAGCCTTGATATGACTGCACCTGGGAACAGGCTGTTCCGTACAGTGGCAGTTTCCCAGAGTCCGTGAGCAGAGCTGTCAGTGCGACGAGACAATCTCAAAAGAGTCCGAGAAATGAGCACAAACCCAGAAATGTAAAAACGTGCCTTGTGGGTGAGTGTGTTAAGATGTCGCTCCTTTTAAATCATGAAAAAGCAACTTAGCATGTAAAAACGGAAGCTTTTTTAAAAAAATTAAAACTTCACTCACAAAGACATAGCAAGCTCATAAACCATCCGTCACCCTGACCCCTGCAGATTTACTTTCTGCCACTCCATTTCACCGCCTTTTTCTAGGTGCAATGCTGCCATGTAATCCTGCAGGGATTGGAAAATATAATTCTCTCATTTTTCTTGTACAGGGAAGGTTAGCGTTTGTCGAAATTGTGCTCATTTCGTGAAATTGCCGACGACCAGACTGGTTTTTGTGATGTCAAGAGGCTGATGAACGGACCGATGCCAGAAAGAAGTCAGCAAGTTGAAATTGGGGTTGTTATACTTTTTTTTTTTTTTTTTGGAACTGAGATGTGTACTAGCAAGAAGAGGTGTTAGTTGAGAATGTGAGAATAAATGTCAGCTTATTTGAAAAATATAATCAAGAATACATATTATTTATTCATTTACATTACTTTACTCATTACCCAGCAGCGTTCAGCATAGCTCCATCAAGGGTACCTTTAAAGGACCAGTGTGTAGGATTTTGTGGCAGATTGCAAAGTGCGTACACCTCGCCACACTCTCCACTTCCAAGTGTGTAAGAGAACCTACAGTGGCCACAAAAGTCACAGAAGATGCAAAACGCCGTATATAGAGCTGGTGTTTTGTTTGTCTCTTCTGCGCTACTGTATAGAAACATGTTGGTGCAATATGGCATGTGTGTCTTCTGTAGATACTATAAGGGGCTCATTCCAAGCCAGCCAAAACACACAGATTCTTGTTTTCAGGTGATTATACCCCAACGAAAACACAAGTATTATGTTCCATTTCTGCCATATTCTGCCAATAGATCTCTGTAAATCTTAGACACCTGATCTTTAAACAAATACAAACACTCCAAACGCTCACATCGTATTTATTTACTGGAGCACATGTAGAAAAAAATTATTAGATATTGTGATTCAAGCAGCATCAACAGCTAACATTAGCTTAGCCCTGGTGACTGAACCATAGACTGTATAAAACATGGACGTAGCACCCGTGACGTCACCCATTGGTTTCGGGGAGTTGGTTTTGTGACCAAACCATGGGCATTTGAGCCATCTTGGATTTTAGTGGGAGTGTACTTTCCATATTTGGCGGAGAGGCGGTTACTCTACGGGTCAGCCGGCCGAGAACCCGCCCACTTAGCTCGGAGCAACCGAGCTAGCCTAAGGGTAATCAGCTAATCAGCTAGGCTAACAAGCTAAGCGGCAGCTACACGCAGCTACATCCACCACACTAACTACTCTTAAAAACAGAGATCGTAATGTTGCTGCTGTGTTTTAAACATGACTGTTTCAGATAGAGAGGTTTTAGGTGGAGCTGCAGGGTTTGGTGGAGTTGTGGGGGGAAATTTATTTCTAGCCTATTATTTAACTGTGCAACAATCATTATTATTTCATATTAATAAAATATATTAAAACGTTAAAAACATTATTATTATTGTCATTATTATTAATGATAACAATAAAAATAATGATAATGATAATAATAATAATATATTAAAATGTTTAATATTTAATATTTACCGGCTTTCACCGCTGCCTCCATCCACTATCCACTTACAGTTACAGCAGCACACAAACAACAGCAGCCGTTTACTGACGGAGCTGCTCTGTTCATGCAATGTCAGACTTTTTAAACAGAAAAAACGAGACGAAATAAAATTGTAACCTAGTATTCAAGCAATAAACGGACTCTGTGAGCATGGAACACACTGCAACAGCGTTCCTAACATTAACTGCTCCAGTCCTCTTTCTGTATCAGCAGTGACCATAAATCGGCAATGAAGTCATAAGCCAGCGGCAAAATATGCTAATACATGCTAATTAGTGCAAACATCCAGGTAAAATAGTGAGAAATTTATTGTCACAAAAACCTATCCGAACATTGGCAAACAAACACGGACACTGCAGCCCCTTGCAACTGCAGGAGGTAGCCGGTGGCCTCTGGATGTAGCCGCCTAGCCCAGCCGATGCTTTAGCAAAGAGCTAACTGCCAGTGCCTGTCTATGGAGCTGTCACTCAACGTAACCACGCCCTAATTTATGTAAGAATTTTAAGCCTAAATAACACTAAAACGGTTGTGGTAGAAAAAAATTCCCCCCCACCACCACAGTGTTCACGGAGGTGGAAACAATCAGTAGAGACCAAAAAAAAAAAAATGTACCAGGCTGTAAATATGTTTTTTTAGGCTGTAAAGTTGGCTATTTTAACATGGGGGTCAATGGAGAATTGCTCACTTCTGGAGCCAGCCCCCAGCAGCAGCCGAGGAACTGCAGCTTTTTGAACGCGGAAGTGATCCTCACTGCTGAAACCTACAATTCCCTCCTTGGACTGAACACATGCAGCACTCCAGAAATGTCCCATCTTAAAACAAAGACGAAAAAACTAAGCAAATAAGACATGCACATGAGAGAACTTTTGAGCTACCAGGAGGTGCATTTCTCTTCTTTTGGAAAGAAGCTAACTGTATCCCACACCTTCTGCTCTTGTGCCTGCAGCCTGCAGATATCTGTCCTCTGAGACGGACATTTGAGTAATCAAGTGTAAATTTATTAACTGTAATGTAATTACTGAATTACAGGTCCAGTATGTGAGATTTACCGAGACCTGCTGGAATCACCTGAAAATAAGAATTGTGTTTTCATTATCTCAGAATAAAACATTTATATCTACAGATGATGCGGGTTCTCTTCCACAGTCTTGAGCCAGCATGTTTCTACAGTAGCCCAAAACAGACAAACCAAACACTGGCTCTGTTTCAGAAAGAAGACCTGCTCCTTCTGCAGAGTGGCTCATTCTAACATAATAAAAACACAACAATTCTTATTTTCAGGTCATTACAAAGTATTGAAAACATATATATGTTCAAATTTTGCCATATTCTGCCGACAGATAAACATATATCTTACAAACTGAACCTTTAAAAAGCCTTGTAACATATTATGTATTATTACATATGATAGTTATACTTATCCAACTGTGTTCTTGCAATGAAAATAAATGCAGTGCTGTAATATGGAATAAATTATATAACAGAAAGAGAGAAATAAGCATATTCATTCCCTCCTTTTTCACTAATTTTGCTCCCTTGTCCCTTCTCTTCTGCTGCAGGTATTGGTGGTAGGCAAGGTAAAAGACAGGATATACTTTTACAGAAAAAATATCCATGCACTGTCTTCATTAGCAGTAGCATTAGTTTTTATCATATTCTTTTGGCATAAGTAGCACAGCGGGTTTGGTTTTGAGGTTCATGGTCAAAACCATTTCCTCATAAAAATCCCATTGCATTTGTAGAAGAAGAAGAAGAAGGAAAAGTCCATCTGAGAGAAAAACAGATGAAAAAAGAAAAGAGAGAATACATCAGAGAATTTGGAGCTCCATAAAGTCGATATTTCATAACGGATCAGATATTCATATATTATGATCAGGGAGAATTCCAACTGAGAGGGAAAATGATAAGGTAACTCGACTACTGTGACTAATCTCCAGGAAACCTTTCATCTACTATTTTAAGCTTGCAGCATATTTCAGGTGAACAAATGCAGGAGGGGAAAAATTGGACTATTTTTATACCATCTATATTTTGTAGTCACAAAAAGGTAGTAGAGTCTGTCCATTTTCCACCCAAAAGAATTCCCTTATAGAGCGGGTTTGTCAAAATCTCCTTCAGAGAGTTCATGATTTATGTTCTTGTACAAACAAACACAACACATACAGTGTGCCATTACACTCTGATATGGATACACAAACACACAAGCTCAGCGAACTGACAGAGTGTTCCCAGGAGAGCCAATAAGCCTGCATGTTTAGTCTCTGAGAATAATTGATGAAGTGCTGTTGTACTTGTGGATCTAACAGTTTGATACGGCGCTCTGTAATGCTACCTACCTGTATCAAAATGCTGTTACAGTCTGCTCCCTGCAGAGAAAAAGGCAGGCCGCTTCGCATTTCTGTCAATGTAACAAAACAGCATTTTTTTTTTCTCCATTTCTTGCTGGCTGGAAATAACAAGGGGAATATTCCCTCGCTTGTCTCATTTTCTTGGTGTGCCCCCTGCTCTTCACCGACAGGAAAATGCCAATAGGAGAATATTGAACCAGATAACAGACTGTGACAGTGTTGCTTTAGTGAGGTGTCAGTGACATTACAGAGGATTGCTCCTGAAAGTGGAAAATCCAATCAGGCTGTGACTCTCCCTGGAGCTGAAGGCCCACAGACTACAGAATGATTCATTCAAATTCTTTGATCAGACCGAGTTATCTCCCAACTCCTCTGGGATTGAAGACAAACTGAGGAGATCCGGACCATAAGGAGGGAGACAAGGAGTCGTCTTTATACTGGAATAATGTAATGCGGATGTAATGTGGTGCAGCACTGACTCATTGCAGTTATACGTTTTGAAATTGTCAGAAATAACAAATGGGTTTTATCTCGCCCACGTGGTCATTAGCACACAACATGGTAATGTCTATGTGCTCAGCTTTAAAGAATAAAATGTGGCCACGCTTTATTTTTCAGTAAGATGTAACAAGCTGTACTTTACATTAAATTAGACAGAAACTTTAGAAAACATGTTCTTTATGAGACAGTAATTGATTTATTAGACCCTTGTTAGACTTTAGCAGTACGGACACATTACAACAGAATTGTATTGTAAACTAAAGTGTGTTGTTTCCCACTGTTAGACTGTTATTGGGCTTTATTTGACGGTGATTAAAGACACAGTATAACAGAACTGTACTGTAACTATAGTGAAATCATATATATATACCATATACACACTTTCTATGGTTGGTCCCATATAATTGGCAGAGTAGCCAAGACCGATGACTACTTATCTGATCAAATGACTTATCTGCGTACAGTATTTCAATAAGTCTGTGCAGTCACCTGTAGACAAAATATTTATCTAACTCTATAATTTTGACTCTTACTTGCTATGTTACTTGGTTTTTAAATAAGGGAAGTTCCAGATATGTGATTTCACCAGTGATGGAAAGAGTACTGAATATCTGTACTCAAGTAAGTGCTATTACACGGCTAAAACTACTCAGAGTATTAGTTACTCTTAACCTCTGATGTCACTGTCATCTCTCCAAACTAGGGTTGTACATTTTGTGTGTTTTCCTGAACCAGTAGTTGAAAATGTAACAATCGATTAATCATTAATAATTTCTAAAATAAATAGCACATTTTTTCCTCATTTTCAATTTTTTTTTCTCTTTTTAAGCCTAAGTTTAGCCATGCCAGACCAAACAAAGTCAAATGAGGTTACATATCCATGAATACTTTTTTAATTGGTTAAATTCATAACGGCAGTTAATCTTATATTGATGAATCATTAACATCCTTACCCCAAATGTGTGCTAATGAAGCATTTTGTTTTGTTTTTCGTTCACACGTGCTTGTTTTCATTGGCCCATTTGCAATCAGATCACCAGATGAAAGGTTTGGATATTAATTCAAACTCTACTTAGTACTAAAACTATGATTTTAAAAGTAACTATGTAGATTACATCTTGTAATGCATACTTCAGCACAAGTAAAAGTACAGACTTGAAAATCTACTCATAAAAGTACAAGTACCCCAAAAAACTACTTAATGACAGTAATTTGAGTATTTGTAATTAGTTACTTCCACCCCTGGTTTTCACTTTAGTTTACAGGACAGTTCTGTTGTAATATGTCCTCAGTTACCCTCTAAGAAAGTTGAATAAGGATCTGTGAAATGCGTCCTTTATTACCCTCTAATAGCCTTAAGTCCAATAAGGGTCTTATAAAGTTCAAATGCAGTCTGAAAAACAACATATTATTTCCAGTTTTTGTCTAATTTGATACAAAGTGCGGCTTGTTACATCTCATAAAGGTACTGACGAAAAAAGTGTGACCTAATATTCTTACAATCACGTGTGCTGCATGTGAATCTGTATCTCTCTGAGAAAACCACCAGGATGGAAGCTGAAATATTGATAAAGAATAATATAACTATTTTATCATAAGCAGTAAAGAAATCATGAAAATTTCAGTGCCTTTGCAAAGTTAGTGAAATTGAAGTGAATATTTCATTCTTTCATTTCATCACAGCCTGACATGCAGTATCAGACGTGCAGCAAACTGGGCACCAGTGACTGGAGAGCCCTCGGACATGGCTGATACTGGAGAATCAAAAATACATTAGGTGGGATATTTCACAGAACTGCAGGGGCGACCTGGGAAGTTATTATCATCATTCATTCAGTTCCACCCTGAAATTGCCCTTGGCTAGTGAGACATGCAGGCCAATCTTTAAAATCTCTGGCATGTTTATGCCTTTAGTCTTTTTTTTCCCGATGTGTGAATGGTCAGGGCTCAGGCATCATAGCATATCATTAAAGGATCATGACCAAGGCTTGTGGGTTCATGGTAAACACACAACAAATTGCATATACAGTACATTAATATATTCATTCTCTTCACAGATGCTGATGTTGTGACCCACAAGCCAAAGGGAGGGCAATGCTTCTGCAGTGGCATCTGTGCATTATGCTTGGCCATATGTTATTTATTCAGATTCCTCCTAAAAATAACATTTAAATGCTAAACATGGTGTGCTTTTGAGACTATTCTGATGCCTCCTTAATAAAATGTATTTATTAAAATGAGGAGCAGACAGTGGTCTGGTAAGCTCACTTCTTTCCAACTTTTCCAAAGGCAGATTTCTCGCAGCTCCCTCTGGAGCCTCAAAAGGCTTTATACAACTTTTTTCTCACATATGCAGTACTACTCCCCAAGACCCGTAAACAGACTTTGATGTTAAAATCTGTGAAGTTCCTCTTTAAGATTTGGCTGATTTGGTGACACCTGTGGTGACAGCGAGCGTGGTTTAATACTAAACTAAACACTCATTGTGCAGCTTCTTTGTCAGAAACACAACAGAGGAGCAGCTGCTGTGTCTGTTTATACTTTGGCCAAACAAACTCAAGTCGTTGAAGAAGTCAGAAAATAATTGGCCTTTTCCCATCATGCCATCATTTTAAATGAAGTGTCTATTTGCACCTGGGTATGAACGGGCACATGGAAGCTATTTGGCTATCTGACCACCTTATTTTAGCCATAAAGAGCAGCAGATTCACCATTGATAAAGGCTGAGGTGGATAAGAGGGTTTTCCTGTGGGAGAGCTGGGTTCAGGTTTCACAGTAGAGTGAAAATGTAGTGCTGCCTGTTATTACACTTTTAAAACTACTTGGTCCTTGGTTTCGTTTAGGGAAAAATTATGGTTTGTCTCCATGCGTGTGTAAATAGCCACATTGGCTACTTACACTCGTAGTGCAATAGTATTGTTGGCTACAGACAACTTAGTGCTTGTCTCTGCCATGCTAGGCTATACAGACCCGGGTGTAAAGAGCCACATTGGTTATCTACACTCCGGGTGTAAATCGTATTGCTGACTATAGACAGCTGGGTCCTTGTCTCTGCCATGCCAGGGTATATATGCCTGGGGCAAATCTTGTTTTGTAGATGCATTTTTGATTGACACTGACTGTTGGTGTTAATACAGTTCCGGCACCTATAGCCTTCCCCTACCCACTCTCATACCATTGGTGCGTTTGCATGGTGTTGCAGAACATTAAGCGTCATTACAAACCAATTAGCTTTAAGGGGGAATGAGTTATAAACCCCTCCAACACCGAGTCTACGTCAGTGCAGGCTTACAAACCACACTCCCCTCACGTGCACCACCTAATCAGACTGAAAACGGTAAATGAAATCATGTGCAAGAATAAAAGAAATGTGGCCAAAGAAGTGTGGGAGTGAGTCTGTTTATTCAATTAATAATTTTTTCCTCTCAGACGCTTACTATGCCATGAATGTGTGCCATGCTATCGACTATACACCTACATCTTTGTCAACGCTGTGCGTAAGATCATCTTTTAGAAAAGTATTTATTTAATTACAATATCCAATATCATGACGAATGTTTGTGGTGCGTCAGAGAGAGGCGAGGGCGCCTCAAAGCTTGATGGTGTATTTATACCTCCCCCCCTTAATTAAGAGACCCTCCACAGCCGTGAGTGTGACTTCACACAGAGTCGCATTCTGTCACGGAGTGGAAGTGTGTACGGGTTGGAGTGGAATTGGGCCACAGTGTGCTTCCTTCTTTCACAATAAAAGCCACGCCTTTCGTGATGAACACTTTTAATGTGAACCAGCAGCAGCAGGAAATGTCGAAGCGATACATTAACAGTACACTGTATCAAAAACAGAAAGTAAACAGTGAACCTGATATCGATGTGATGAAAATACAAACAGTTATGCTGGATTACAGGCATATATAGCTGCCTGTAAATCCCTTTGAGGGTAATTTGAGTCCATGAGAGGAATGGGGAACCCTGCCACTAACAATAAAAAATACTATAATATAAAAACTTTTAATGCTCCAGTGTGTAAGATTTATGGGGGATTTGTTGTTCAGAATATGGTAGAAATTGAGTATAATATTCTTAAGTATGTTTTTATTTGTGTATAATCACCTGAAAGAGTTTTTGTTACCCTTAGAATGAGCTTTTTATATCGACAGGGGCCACCATTTTGCACCCTCATTTCTACCGTAGCCCAGAACGGACAAACCAAACACTGGCTCAGATACACCCTTCCACATTTCACAGCCATCGTAACCTCTCCAACGCACTTGGAAGGGGAGGGTGAGGCACGCTGGTTCTCATCAAGCACACTACTGAAACATACTTGGCACCATTATATTCCAATTCTGCCATATTCTGCCAACTGATCCTCCTAAATCTTACACATCGGACCTTTAAAAGGTATTGCTGCAAAAACACAGGCATAAATAGTTTCAAAAATGAAAAATTGCAAGGATTGTAACTTTTATGTAACATTTTATCCAGAGCCCATCTGGACTGTATTCCTTTATTAGTATGCATATGCAACAAATGTGAAAATGTCCTGAAACCATTTTTCTATTTCTATTTTTATCTGTCAGCTAGTCTCTTTTGTGAGAAATAATAGTAACCTATAAAGGTGAGGGCATCTGCCGTTCTATCAGTAATATACTATAGTCGCCCACTGGCCACTCACTGAGTAGCAATGCTGAATCTTGATGTACTTTACACTAGTAATGTGCCTTTTACTCAAACTGTTTATCTCTTAAACTGGATTTTCTTGTCAAGGTTTACCAAGATTACATCAGCTAAATGGTGTCTGAGCTTTATCTACAGTTAAAAAAATCAAACAATTAGGGTCTCCATTCAACCATATCGAGGATAAGAATCTAAAATTACAACTTTCCATTTCCACCGAGACAAGAAAAAATGGTGCTGTTTGCGTGCAGTAGAAAATTGCCACAATACAATTATATTGTCACAGACAACTTATGTATTTCCTGTGTATTGAACACATTGTGTGAACACAAGGTGCACACTTCCCCCCTTTCCCTCGAACTCATTTATTCTTAAGATGGTGCTTCCACCATAAATCTTTGTCAGGCTTTTATTTTCTATTGATCACTGAAGTTGCTAAGTAGCATGTTGGTGCTGGGACCATTCGAGCAGTGGAAGGAGACAAATGAACTGAATTGATTTTGGGAATTCGAATTAGGCATTTATCTTCAGAGGCCATAGTGCAATAACTGCAATTTTCATTGTCTTCCTACGTGTCACCTTCATCAGCTATGGTGGTCTTAAACTGGCCAGCTTGTGTTTTCTTTAGTTTGATAGAATGCAGATGCTCTAATACATAAAAACCTATAATGCAGGACAGGGAAATATTGGTCACACTTTATTTTATAGTACTCTAATAAGTTGTACTTTTGATCAAATAAGACAAAAACTAAATATAATGTTATTAGACAGTAGTTAATTAGACAAAATGCACATAACAGTACACCAATAAGACAAAACAAGTCAGGCAAAAACTAGAAATGATATGCTCTTTATTAGACTTGTTATTACACCCTTATTAGACTTCATTAGAGAATAATTAGAGACACGTTACAGTTGTATTATTTCCCTCTGTTAGAGCCTTATTAGCCTTTCTTAGAGGTTAAATAGAAGACAGAAGAGCCTATCAGTGGGAAAAAAATGCACTTAAGTTTCCAGTACAGTTCTGTTGTAATGTGTCCTTAATTACCCTCTAATAAGGGTCTAACAAAGAACATATTATTTTTTTTGTTTTTATTTAATTTGATACAAAGTATTGTTTGCTGCATTTTATTAGTGTACTTTAAAATAAAGTGCTCAGATATTTTGCTTTAGTCACCAGCCAGTTAGCAATTTAATTTGCATTATGTTTGGTTTGTCTGGTCAGATAAGGTGGAGTCAGTTTATCAGAGCTTGTTTGTTGAAAAAAAAAAAAAAAAAGCTGCCTGCTTCTGCTGGAAATGGGTTTGATGAGAACATGGTGACCCAACTGTACAGTCAAAGCAAAACAATGAGCTTTAAGAGGCAAAAAAACAAAAAAAAAACATTGAGTGGAGTGATATTAATCTGTGGGTTCATCATTATGTGTGACCCCTTTTATATTACACATAGGTATTTCATTCAGTGTTAATATAAAATATAATGTTTCATTAAGCTTGAAATTATGACCAAAACAGGAACAAAGTGTTTATAATTTGTTCATTTAGGGACCCTGGTTGCCATTGTGCTCTAAACAGCAGCTCGGTTTTCCTAATGCCTCAGCAGGCGTGTTTATTGCTGAAAGATATGTTGAAATTGCTCCTTTTCCTGCCATTGCATTTAGCCCATTAAGCTTCCACTACATCTAAACGGAAATGCCCTTCAGTGGAGGCAGCGGACCACCCAATCTGGCCCCTGGTGAATTTATGACAGCTCCCTCCCCCCTAAACTTCCGAGCAGTTGTACCCTGAGGTGACAGGCACGTCGCCATTATTTACTCTCATGCCACCACCCGCAGGATCAGCAACTGGCTCAAAGGTCAGCAGGCCGTGTCTGTCTGCGCCTCAGCCACCAGACGCTCACTCTTTTCTCAGCCCGCCTGCGCCTCGCAGACACTCCGGGGAAATCTGATACCCCCACAGCTGCAGCTACCAGAATCAACAAGTACAGATTCAGTGCAGTCCCACGGCGCAGTCGTGGCAATGACAAATAGACCTAATTAATTAACAATTCATTCTAATGTGATCTCTGCTCTCTGGATCCCTTGATCAGCTGCTTTAATCTATCCCATGGAGAATACTGTGACATCAACTCACTTTGCTTGTTAGTTAACATCAACTGAACCATTAGCAAGCACATTAATAGTATATGCCATAAATTGGACACTGCTTGTTCTCCTCTGTATTTAAAATAACAGACTGTTTGTCTTTTAATCAGAAAGAATTAAGCCGCATACCTCCAGCACACCACCACTAATTCCAATAGTAATCATATTAATAGCATAGAATTAACTGTGATAAAAATATAATATGTCTATAGTATAATATTATATAAGCAAAAATGCAAAAATATGAGTGCATACAGTGTTTAATATAGATTTATCATCTGCCATTAATTGACAGCTTTCTAAGCCCCTCCCCTTTGGACAGCTATTGGCCAATCATAGCTTAGCAATCATAACTAGGCATGGCAGGCCTGTCAAGCTTTGGATTGCACCACATGTTAATGGGATAGTTCTCCAAAAAATGAAAATTCAGTCATTTTTTTTACTCACCCTCATGCTGACTGAAGATCAGATTCATTTTTTTTAGTCCACAAAACACTGCCGGAGTTTCACAGGCAAACAATGTAAGTGAATGGTTTTCAAATATAAAAAAAACAAAAGCCCCGACATGCTAAGTTGACTTGACAGACGTCATCTACACCACGTTTTTAGCCTAAATCTTCACTGTAGATCTTAAGCTTGGAGCCACGTTCACATGCACACCGTCTGAACTGGGCGTGAGTGGTGTGACGGCATGTTGGAGCTTTAGGATGCTGCGATGCTCTTTTCCTGTGAAACTCCTTCAATCGGCACGAGGGTGAATAGATAATGACCGAAGTTTAATTTTTGGGTGAACTATCCCTTTAACATAGAGGTGAGCAGTACCATAGAATTTGGTTTTGCTCTGGTGGCAAATAATATGAAATTGATATTGATATTTTTCATTATTAAAAGCAGCTAATGCAATATTTGAAAGAAATATGATTTATGAGGAGGATGTTGTATTATTAACAGGCTACCTCAGATCATATTTTAATTACAACCAAATAATTTGGCAAACATGAGGTACTTCTGTTTTTCATTCATCATTCAATCACAAAGATTTTTAAATACAAGACATGCACACAACAGCAACAGAAATGCAAATAGTGCAGCACTAAGAGTAGTGTTTATGTGCTCAGGATATAAGCCAACATTTTTATATGGATCCATTTTATCATTGTATAGATCATAGACTTCATATCAGTAGTACTGATACTCTGGGGAATGACTCCCCCCGTCTGTTGAAGTTGTGTGCATGGAGCTATAATGAGAAAGATACTATGAAAACTTCAGAGAGCAATGTCATCTTCTCAGCCGCTCCAAAATCAAAAACACCTGAGCAAAAGTCAGTAATGTATTAAATACTGCGTTTAACAGAAACTGAAAATGTTAGCATGTTAGTTATCTACCTAAAGTAGTTACCTTGCAATACTTTCAATGCTAAGCGTTAGCATTAGCTAACTATGTTCCTTTGGTTATGTTAGAAACGTCTCCATTCAGGACTGGCACATCCACTGTTTTTCCTGGTCCTATCTATCCTGCAAAACAAGAACAATTGCTGCGGCCCAGTGATTCCCAAACTGTGGACCATGAAGGCTCTGCAGGTGGGCCTTGAGACTTTGTGAAAAGTAAATAAATAAATCATTTTTAAGATTAAATTTAAAAAATGAATGAAACAAAGACATGGGATTTATATTACATGTTATTCTTCATTTATCTGTCGGGTGTTTCACTGTATTCGGTGACCTGTCACATTAACACCAGAACAAATCTTACATCTTGTCATTGGTACGATTAGTCTCAAGTGTTGGTCAGAGTTGTGATTAAAGGATTACGTGGGCCGCAGAAGATTTGGGCTGTGGCTTTCTTAAGTTTGGGAATGGATGCTGAGTCTGTCTTTATTTCTATGTCTTCTGGCTGCACGGACCATCGACCGGTGAGAATTCTGATATATGCCTGGAACATTTAGCTTAGCCTCAGTCTATTAGCATGACATTATGTAGCCATCAAGTGCACATCTAAGACCCATTTACAGTTTTGTGTTAAAACAAGTCAGTTAAAGAGAGTATTTGCAACCATCTCCATTACAATAAGTCGCTAGCTAGCTAACCACAGCTGGTAAAATGTGCTGATGACAGTTCATCCAGTATAATTGATATTTGCCAGCTAGAAATGAGAAACCTGCTTTTGTCTAACTCTTTCTGAATTAAGGACCCAGTGGTTCAAAAAAGGGAAAAAACAAGAATTCTGAGTTGTAAATCTGTTTTGTGCCGTGCTACAGTAGAATAAAAAGCTTCACAGGCATAACAATAGTAACTAAAGGGAGGCAATGCTTAGTGAACAATCAATTACCTGCAGTCTGCAGAAAAAAAATACATAAGTGCTGTAAAGCCGGATGAAAATTTACTCCTTAAATGTCAACAGAAGTGCGATTGAGAAAAGTGAAGAGTAAAAATCCACCATTATTCATATTTTAGAGAAACATTTGGGGGTCTCTTCAGTCAACCTCCTTGCACCCAAGCCATAAAATATTTCATGAAGACATTTCCCCTAAACAGAGTGTTTGCATCTCTGTGGCATGAGGTTTTAATTGTCTCCTCTTGTTTATGGAAATGAGAAGTCATAGTGAAATTGGGTTTGAGAGATGAAAGGATAGGAGGAGGGTCGATGGGAGATTACTCCTCAAACAGACAGATAACGTCGAGCTCCTCACAAAAAAATATGTAAAACCACACAGATTTTGTTTAGACAGTGTTTGTGATATGTGTCTTCAAAGCGGAGCTGACATCACATTCAAAAACATTAAAAGATTTGAGTTAAGATAGTGAAAATGTCAGCTTTTCCCCATCTAGAGGATGTTATGTGCTTTCTAAATAAGGTTACATTCTGCTCACATCCATCAGCTACAAGCCTGGAGGGAGTGTGAAACCGTGAGACAGCTGTTCAGTATGGATGTGTGATGTCTTCATTTATATGTGTGTGTGTGTGTGTGTGGACCAGTCACAGGCTGGTCAGTGATATGACACAGGCGCTGGAAGCGATATGAGAGAAAATGAAGCATTGGCCACTGGTAACTCCCACATAAAAACTGTATTACACTATGGTACTGTAAGGGCAGTGATGTTACACCCCATTGCACTTGATTACAGCTGTAACAGCGCTGCTCATGGCCACCTACATGTGTACGAGATGACTGTAATCTTGTATATCCCACAGTTATGCTATTATCAACACAGGCGTTCAAACTTCTTGGCTGAGTCCAGACCTGGACTTTGCCTCAGGCCATAATTTTACAATGTAGCCCGATAGGTTTGATCTCAAAGTGTCGTGCAGGCACAGAAAATTAGGGCCGGTGCTTTATGGCTGAAGGCAAGTAACTGGAGTAAAAGTTTGTGATGGTGGTGGCAGAGGATGATGGCCAAAATGGAAAGAAATACTGATTCCAAATAGGAGCAGTCAGAAACTTCCAAGTGCACAGCAAGGACAAAGTATTGATCGTAACTTCATGCTAAGTATGCCTGGGAAAAATGAATACTTGAAGCATTGTGACCATGAGCGCAGATCAAAACCCTGCATTCCTCTGGCAAGGGTGCACCATCCTCTGAATTCATTACTGTAATAAAAGAAAATGTTTATTTTAAATCTGCATCTGGTCGAGGTTTGCATAGTTCTCAACCATAATGGGATACTTGTCCAAGAGCCAAAACCAACACGGTTATAGTCAGAAATAGTGTCAACAATTTCCGGCTTCCATACATGTACCCCGTGTGTGGAAATCAGCCCTAAGACCACTGGTTGCCATGACATAATACTTAAAAAAGTCACAAATATATAGTTCCACAAAAGACCATGTAATTCCATAACACAGTCGGTCACTGTATTTAGGAGGAAGGAGGAAATAGTAAGTTTGCAGGGGACTATTTTCAGCTGCGGATGAAAACAAAGTGGTAATTATTTCTGGAATCAGGAGGTTGTATGTGGCACTGAGTCAAATAAACTGTAATACGTTATTTGAATTGGTGTGCATGAGACTGTCACACACTGGCACAACCATTTCATGACACCTGTCAGAAACATGGAGTTATCATGAATGTTTAAGGCTGTTGTCAATGAGTATCATTTGGTAATTTATGAGATGTCTTTGTAATGACAACTTGACATTAGCCTTGACACAAACCAATACAACATAACCTGTCAATGTCACGACAACTTGACGTGATCAAACTTTTTTTTGGTATCAAAATCCTCCCTATTTTTGAGGTCTCAACATTTTACTTTACAACATATTACATTTTTCAACTATTGTACTGGCAAATCCTTTTGTAATAGTGTCATGAATAATTTCTTGGACTTCAAGTAAACTGGACTTGTCATAAAGATGTCATTAAATGCTATAAGGCCAGTTTGATGACAGAGTACCAAGGTGATTTGGCTCACAGAGCTCGCTGATGGACAAACAGCGGTTAGCTAATTTATATGCTGCTTAGGTAGGCAACTGTTGTGTGCTATTATCTGTAGCTGGTGTGAACTAGTTAGCTCGGTTAGCTGTGGAGCTAGCTGCCTAAGTAGCTGACTCAGCTCTGTGGTGCCAGGAGCCAAACCCAGCAAGAAAATCACCTCGGTACTGTGTTTCCTGTCTGACTGTATTCAGCTGGGATCTCCAGTCCGACCTGCCGCTGTGCCGGGATTGTTTTCTCCTTAGTTACTTCCATCATAAGCTTCAGAAAAAATGATGTGTTTAATTCAATGTGTTATTGATTAAGACTTTTTAAAAACAGACTGGACCCAGAGGACGTTCAAACTTAAGTTTATATTCTTATGCATTCTTATGCACATACCTTCAAATAAAATCTGACCAAATAAACTTTAGTTCCCACTTTTATTGTAATTTAGGAACATGTAACCCAGGCAATGCTGTGGTTCACTGATGTGTTTTTAAGCTTTTGAGGTCTATGACACAGAGGGATAAGTTACTCAAACTACTGTATCAAGCTTTGGTTACACAGATGAAATTGTAGCATAAATTTATTGGCCCTGGTCTTTTTAATGGAATTTGTAGCCAGTAAGAAAAGTATGAAATATTGCCAGCCTTGTCCTTTAACTTCCTCAGTGGAGGAAACTGTCAGAGTTTGATTTAAAGATGAAGAAATGATTCTTGGCATTAAAAGCTGTAGAGGGCTGGCAGCAGTCAAATTATAGTAGGATTGCTTTATTATTAAAGATAGGGGACCCCACAAACTTGCTCTTTTATCTTGTCCAGAGTTGCTGTGTTTAATCTTGAAAGGGGGTACACATACTGAATAGTTAAACTTTTCACCCAAGATACATATTTTTTAAGTGCTTCAAACAGTGAAGTTCACAAGAATTAAGCATCGAGGTATCAAAAAGCTTGTGTATATTCCAGTGATAAATATATCACAGGGCTAGTTGACCCTTGCTCATACAGAGGCTGTAAGGCACAACATCAAAGAACAGTCCTACCGTGTAAGCTCACGTTGACAGTTTTGAGATACACAAATGCAGCTTGATGTCTAATTCAATCCCAGAACTGGCCAGCTGCCTTGTAACATTCAGAATTATTAATCGTTGTTATTAGTGTAATAACATATTGCATATTTGGAGCTGAAAATCTATAAAACAAATAATTTAAACAAGAAAAATGTTAGGCAAGAGTATATATGCTGTGTGACATCATATAAGCAGTGATTTTGTTGAAATACTTCTGCAAACAACTGACTGTTCACTAAGCCCCGCCCTCCCTAGTTACTGTTGCTATGCCTACACTGCACATGTGCAGTTTACAGTGATAACAGTGGCAGATTTAAAACTATATTATGTAAAATTTATGCATTAAATTGCCTAGACCTATTTATATCTTGTTGGGTTGTGTACTTAAAATATCTCAAATGTTTCCAATAATGTTCAAAAGCAGAGAAATTTGTAATTTTTTCTCATGTTGCCAGCTCTTTGCTAGTTGCTATAAATTCCGGACAAACATGGGATACATCAGATATGTCAAAGAGTGAGGAAGGAAGCTGGCAAACTTGAGTAAATATCATGTGAATAAAACCTTGTCCGTGAACATGATTTCTGCCTAAATCATGTCAGACAGATTTTCATCAGCTATGGTGGTTGTTTAAAAGTGAAGAAAACAACTCCCGTGATCCAATGCCACTTCATGATGTCATCAAATTAAGTCTTTGTCATTGTTTCAATGTGAGAGACCCCTAATGGCAGAATTACATAATAAAATACATATTGTGGGTTTGGCATTGAAACTGGGAGTGATTTTTGAAAAGTAAAATCTCCGCTAGCAGATGACTTTTTAATGTTTCCATCTGGCACATTTTAAAATGAGAACCCTGTGAAATGGCCTTAAAGTTATGTAACTGCTGTGCACTTGATAATGTTAATGCTATAACACCAAGGCTAAAGCTACATCCCAGCAAATATGACATATGTATACAACAGACGACAGAAATACACTCATGAATGTCAACAAAAGGAAGTGCATTGATGAGATTAAGTGCATTGGAATTTGAGATGGTCACCCAGACGCCAGTTGGACTGTAATCGCTCCAGGAGGAGAGCTGGGACAAGAGATAAGTTAACCCGATTTAGACCCTAAGAGAGCAACTAAAAGAGAAATGCATCATCTGCCTATTTTGATCTTGCACCGACTCATATTATCAACCCCCCAAATGATAAATCCCAAATTAACCCCTAAGAGTAAACCATGAGTTTGGTAAATGCAGTGATAGCTAACACAAGTTTGGCTGAAGCAGGTAATAAGCTAGTTACCAGGACATTCCGTGGTCATAACGTATGTTAAAGTGGACAAAGACTTGAGTTTGGCAAATGCAGTGGTATCTAACACAAGACTGGCTGGAACTAATGATAGTGCACATAGTAAGATAGTTAGCGGACATGCTAACATTTGCAGGTACATCAGAGCAGATAAAGACAATTACTCACACGTCTGCTCTTGTGTTTAATGTTTGAAAAACTACAAAAAAGAGCCCGCCTGCTATTTGAAGGAGGGGTTTAACAAACGGTCAGTCTCCTTTTGTGTTAAACGGCCAGTTAGGATCACAGCAAAGACCAACAGTGTTAAAACCACACTGTGCTCCCTCTGAAAACATGAGTAAATTTTATGACATTGAGCTAAAATTAGTAATATAGTTGTTTACCTTTAATATAATCTTTAAAGCACAGACACACACACATACACACACACACACTAAACCAATTCCAGGAGCAGTCGTGGCAGTGGCAGATAGCAGCTGGCATTGCTTGTCGGCATGTGTAAGCAAAAGAGGGCGAAAAACAATCGGAGGGCATTGCTGCTGACCTCTCTGCATCTGCACTTCCAATGGACCATTAAACACACAGCATCCACAGTGCACTAGTTAGTGTGAAGCATTAGACAAAAACACACAGACGTACACTTGCACTTACCAAAAGAAATTCAAAGCCTTGACTTCAAAACATTGGATAAATACATTCTGGAAATATTTGCATGAGATGTAGTAGGCCTATCAGTCATTTTTATGAATAGCTAAGCATGATGTGCTTAACTGAAACATAAAGACTCTTGGATGCAAATTTTTTGCCTGAGTGGTATCTGGTATAGACATGTTGGAGTGAAACCTCTCAATATTATAAAGAAATGTGTCTTTTCAAAAAGATAATGAGATCAGAGAAATGTGTGTGGCCGTTTTCTCACAGTTGGTAGGTTGTTTTATTATACGGAAAGCCCTCTCGCATTTATGTGGTGTGCGTTTGTGCTGAAACCACAAAGCTTTGCTCTGTGTGGTGAGACACACATCCTCAGAGACTCCTCTTCATCCTGCCTGTAAGCTTAGTTAGCTGCATAATCACTTGTTTGCCTCTGAAGAAGAGAAAGGAGGTTTGTTGAGATACAATGGTACTCATGGGGCAACAACCACACACACAACCACACACGCACACACACAGATCTTCATTCCTTCATCCCTATTGTTCTCAACGTGACTCAGTACAATAAGTCAGTGTAACTGATGCCCATCTCTCACTGAGATAAAGAGGATTACAGCATCAATCCATCCATCCACCCATCCATCTGTCATCCATCTATCATACATCCAATAAGTCATCCATCCTGTCATCCATCCATCCATCCATCCATCCATCCATCCATCCATCCAACCGTCTGACCATTCATCATCCACTCATCTGTTCATCCATCTAACAATCAACCTGTCTGTGCGTCTGTACATCCATAAATTCCCCCATCCATCAAGCATCCATGCATCCTCCATTCATATATCCATCCATCCATCCATCCACCCATCAATACTTTCATCCATCCACCTATCCGTCCTTGCATCTCTACATCCACACATTCCACCATCCATCCATCCATCCATCCATCCATCCATGCATCCATCCATCCATCCATCCATCCATCCAGTGTTCATCTAGATATCTTTCTGTCCGTAGGTCACTTCATAGGTCTGTAGGGCCATTAATTCATTCATCCATCCACCCATCCATCTTTCTAATAGTCCATCCACCATCCACCTGACTGTGCATCTCTACATTCACGCATTCCTCCATGCATCCATCTAGCTATCCATCCACGCCTCATCTATCCATTCATCTGTTCATCCATCTAACCATCCACCTATCTGTACATCACTACATCCATGCATTCCACCATCCATTCATCTAGCCATTCATCCACCCACAAATCTTTTCATCCATCTTTCCAACCATCCATCTGACTGTGCATCCATCCATCCATTATTTCATTTGTTCATTAATTCATTCATCTCTCTTCCCATCTATCTATTTGTGGGTCACTTCAGCTTCAACACAGCATCCATCCATATCTATCCTTTTATTGGTCCATCCACCCAATCATAACTCCATTCATTCATCAGCCCAGGAATCCATTTGTCTGTCTGTCCTTCTGTTTATTTAGCAATAACCTCCTTAAGGTCCCTAAAGGTTGGGGTCTGTCCTTGTGCACTGGGCAAAAGGCAGTGAAACCCAGGTTGATATTTTATCACAGGGCTCCAGAGAGGATTATTTCTGCATATCTTAATGACTTTGATCCACTGTTGTATTTCAAGATCATATCACCGGAGTTACTTTCAGTTGTGTGCAAAAGAGTGTTCTTCGTGGGCTGGCATACAGTCCATATAATGAGGCACCACTCTAATACACAAGGGAGAGATTGTCAAAAAGATGTTATCTGTAAATGTTACATCTGTATTGCTGCCTGTTTTACAGATATGTTTACATCCCCCTCTCCTGTGATTCACTGCTCATTTAAGAAAGGTTCTGGTCAAAGAAATGACCCAAAGACCTGCAGGTTCAGACATTTTCACACTCAGATAGACATAAGACAGTAAACAAACACCACATGCAAACACATTTACATGGGTTGTTTGTGAACACATACATACAGCATTACATAGAGAGCAGTTGCCTGTGCTTTGTTTCATGTAGAACTATGTATCTGATCAAACCAACAATATGACATGCGGAGCTCCCCAAGGCTCATTCCTCGGGCCTCTTTTATTTGACACTGACATGCTTTCATTGTTCCATATTATGAAAATACAATTACATCCCCAGAGCTTCTTCCCACAAGGGAATTGAACAAATTAATGTAATTGAGTCAAATAAAGACAAAACTGTAATAACTGTAGGTGCATAAGGAGAAAAGCTGTCAAGAAATTTTCATCTTGACTCTGTCTTTGGAAATTCTGCAATTATGGACTCAGAAATCATTAGTATTGATTTGATGTAGACAACATTTACTTTCATCATCCTTAAAACACAGAAAGAATACATGGATTCATATCCAGGCCTGACAGAAAGTTTTTTTTTATTTCCAATAACTACTGTGGTCTTTTCTCAGGTTCTCCCTAAAGAAACTGGCAGGCAACTTTCGCTCAATCAGAAAGCTGCTGCCAGGATCCTAACAGAGACGAAGCAAAAAACTGAACACATCACACCTACTCTTACAACTCTGCATTGGCTTCCCGTGTCTAAATCTCTCAATGGTTTGGGACAAAATACGTCTCTGACTGTCTAGTACGTCTCAGGTCTGCGATACTAACAGTTCCTGGGGTCTAAAGTAAACATGAAGAAGTTTGTTCCACAGAGCTGGAACAAACTTCTAAAAGGTGTAAAAATGAGTCACAACTTTTACTACCTTTAAAATTTGATTAACATTTATGTTCATCACTGTCTTTGACTGAACCTTAAATATTCATCATTATTCACCTTGAGCTTACATCCTCAACTACTTTTGATTTATGTTTTTATCTTTTAATGTGTTTTAAAATGGTCTCAGGCCTTTTATGATTAATTTCATATTAATCATTTTCAATGCGGTTTGAATGGCCAGTATGAAATGTTCTTCATAAATAAACTTGCCTCACCTTGCCTTGCCATGCCTGAGTGTATTTGAGTGATTTTATGTACGCTAAGATGGACAGAACATTACTCATAACATTACTTTGTTTATTTTTTTCACCCGCTGTTTCCTTTGCAGGGTCATGGAGGGGGCTGGAATGTATCTGAACAAGCAACAGGCGGAAAGTGGGAACATGAGCAGAACACGCAAACAATACTGATGTACTTTATGCATGACTAACATGAAGACTTTGGAGCTAGTGTTCTCTTAATCTCACCAGCGCCTTCTGTTATTTTCATATTCTGTTATTACTTGTGAAACTTTATCTTAATTACCTTAATTAAATCTTACACATATTTATATTTATTCACAGATTTTATCACACCGACACTTAGTTGTTGTATCACATAGTGTGATACAAACTTCTCAGATAATATCTGGTGGTTAATTTATTCCTGACAATGTACACAAGTCTACGAGATCTTTAATTCATTACATCTGTTTTACACTGAAAACACTGCATTCTTAACACTCTATTGCATGGTGTTACCATATGGCAACAATTACTATATCTCAATTTTACTGAAATGCTGTAATTTAAAATCCAGGTTTTAATACTTCGTTGTGAAAAGGGAGTGTTTTACTTTGAAAGGACAAATAATTGATCACATCATATAACCAGGAAATCCTGTTTGCACTACATTTTTACCATGGATACATGATACTGAGTTGGTCATGATCTGAGGGCTCCCAAAGTTGACAAATTGTTCAATATTTGTGCAAAATCCCTTCAAGACAAAAAATTAAATACTATCTTGGATGAGTCAACTTTTAATTTTCATCATCAAAACCAGTTTAGACATGACACATTTTTTGTAATATGCTAAATGAATTTGTTGCCATGCAAATATGGAAGTGGTGTGAGTGCATTTAATCTAACTGTAATTGACTTACATAGCACAAGGCTACTGCGAGACTGTGTTCACAGCTTTAATCACATTTAAAAGGGAAAAACGTTATTTTTATTCATATTTTTTCTTCAGACAAGTTGCGAGTGTAACATTTTGTCTGGATTATAAATGACACCGCTGGAAATAATGATTTTAACAGAAGGAATAACGATATCCCACCCAAATTATATGTTTGCCCACTTTTTTTCCTTTTTTTTTGGCATTTCTGCCTTTATTGGACAGGACAGCCAGAGAGTAGACAGGAAACGGGGCAGAGAGAGGGGACGACACGCAGCAAAGGGCCGAAGGCGGGAGTCGAAGCAGCGGCCGCTGCAGAGGACTAACAGCCTCCATACATGGGTCGGACGCTCTACCAACTGAGCTAGATGTCCACCCGTTTGCCCACTTTTTAACAAAAGTATTTTCTTAGAATATGACTGTGACCATGATATAACCGTACAAGCCAGGGAAAGAGTTACCTCCTCCACGAGAGGAGAGTGAAGAGGAGCTGGTGGGCAGTGATGAGGAGAAAATGTTGACATGAACCTGGATGAGAGCAGAGTGACAGCGCAAAGTCAGAGTCAGTCACAGAGGTAGAGCTATTATTCTCAAACATGTGTGTGTGTCAAGTTCATGTTCCATAATATGGATAAAGATAAGAATTACTAATGAAATTAGGTAGACAAGAATTTTGTCTTGGCTCAAGAAAATGTCACCATGTCTTTTTACAGGTGCATGTAATTATATTATCTCATATTTTTATTACTATATTATTACTGTGCATGCCAAATAAAAGTTGAAATTATATAATTTAACTGTAGACATATTGGGTTGTACATTTCACTAAATATAAGTTGGATTTGTCTAGTTCAGTTTTCAATAAAAGGATGTTTTTGGACAAACATTTTGTCTGAGCTGTTCATAAATGCACCAGAAATATACCAAGACATTAAATGCTGATGTTTTGGGTTGGCAAAGTGTCCTGAGCACAGCAAAATAATGAGAAAAAGGAAATACAGCCAGAGGGCAGAGTCTCTGCATATACAGGCACCATCACACACTTCTAGTTGACTGTAAGTGATAACTGAAATGGACTCATTAAGTTTATATGAGACAATGTATTGTGTTTGATTAAAAAAAAGTGCATATTATACCTTAAGGTACTTTCCACGGTTGCCATATGGCAACAATTTACCAACTACCCCTTTACCCCCTTTTGAAACTTTTCTACATTTCAAATATTTCCATTATTTAAACAATTTTAAGCAATAAAAACACAGTAAAACATTTTTAAATATCACATTCGCATAATAACTGATGCAATAGAGGGCTAAGATATCATGACTCTTTAAAAATTCCTGCAGAGTACTGTAGCCTATGTCCTCTGTGCATAAGGACAACATCTTATATTTGGCTCCACTGAGTCACTGCAGCAGAATCTGCATGGTTGTAATAAAATATGGTCTCTTGCAGCCCTCAGTATACCAGTATATACTCTATATTATGCAGGATGAGTGAAGAATCTATTTTCTCGCCATTTTCCTGCTTGTGGGGACAGATTTGTGGTTAGCAACATCTGAGAAGAGTCCCCGAGCAGCATGCTGTTCCACCTGCTAAGGGACTGTCAGCCATAGCTGCAGATAGACAGGGACACAGGAAAACACACACATTAACTCATATTTAAACAGAATTGAGACATTTTTAAATAAACAAGTAAAACACAGTATAATTTGTAATGTTTCTAAAAAAAGTGCCCATATATTGATTTTCTTTCAAAAGAAAAACAACACTGAAATGATAATTCTAGCATCCTTCTGATCACATCTATGAGCCACAATAGACTGTCACAAAAGGGCAGATCACATGGCGCACATTCAGTTCATTTACTGCTGGAAATAGACTGCCAGTCCTCCACTATGGTCTGAATTGGCTCTGCTTGTGCTCTAAACAAAGGCTTGTTTCTCCTCGAATAATGAAGTCTCCATCTGCTAGGAAGGTGTGTGTGTATTTGTGTGCCTGTGTGTGTGTGTGTATTGTGCGGACTACCCAGCTGCTGACTTATGTAAGGAGGGGGTTTAGTGTAAACACATTTCCATGGCCAGAAAGGTGTCAATCCCTCTCTTTTCTCACCTCACCTTCACAGCTCATTTACTCCTTCCAGTGGAATCGAATAATGGCACAAGTCACCCAGAAGAAAAGCTTCAGAGTTTCCTCTCTTCTCTGATAAGGATCAGGCCTCACCTATTGGGCAGGAACGTTTGGGGAAGGTGAGGCAATTACTCACTGAAGCGATACTTCTTTATCAGCCGTACAATGGAATTTTTTGCTGTTTGATATGTTACTCACAGGGCATCTAAACTGCCATAAATCGCACATGTCGGTTAAATGTTCAGGCATGACAAATTTTATGAATTGTGCCTTTTAATTTGCATGTAAAGTGATGTACCCTGTGGCCTGTGAGGGTTACTCAGTAACAAACCAGGAAGTGTGTTTATGGTGAATGATATATGATACTGCTACTGCAGGTTTCACTTGATTAATGACTGTGAATGAAGGTGTTTTGTTTGTACAGCAGTGACCACAGCTGTTTCCACACCGAGGGAAGGGTTAAAGATTTACCAGGCAATGTTTCTCATGTGCAAATACACAAATTACATGAGACTAAACTACAAAGTGGAACTTGAAGCAGCAAATGCTGGCTGATGGTTTTCGAGTTTCAGCATTGTCTGGTGTTCTTAAAATATGTGTCATTTTTCATGTTTATTCATCTCATAGGTATATTCCTAAGGCTGGGTTGTCATTTTTACATTATTAAGGCTGAAGCTCATAACCTACTTTTGAGGGTGAAATTCCAGCAGGAGGTCTAAATTGGCAAGAGAAGCTTAGTACGCATCTTACAAATGAAGCTAAATGTCATGTTGTGTGCTTTTTTTTTAGCACCAGACTGATAAGGCTGTTGTTTTACACTGTTTAAATGCACAACATGTAAAATCTGCTACAAGAGGCCTCTCTGACACTCAAACTGTAACAAAATATGCAGTTTGATGACACTGTGAAGTTGCGTGGGATCATGCTAAGCTATTATCTTCACTTTCAAACAACAAACTGTTTGTCATGACTCAGGCAGATATCACATTCATGGACGACAAAAGGTATTAAAGTTTAATTTATGTTATGAATGGCTTCCTTCCTCGCTTTCTGATGTATCCCATGTTTTCTCTGAACTTGAAGCAACTTGGAGCAGCGTTTTTAGTAGGGTTGGGAATCTCTGGCATGAAGCCGATTCGATATGTATCTAGATACACAGGTTACGATTCGATTCAAAAATGATATCTTTTTAAGGCAGAGCGATTCGATTCAATTCGATAGAGTTTAAGAACGATACAGTTCGATACAGTGTGAAAAGAATATGATAGTTAACATTTGTTGATGTAGACTTTAAACTATAAATTTGTCATGTCTATAAAATGACATTCTTACATTATTTTAAACAGATAAAAGACCACATTTCCACAAGCATGTTATAGAATGTTACATTTTGTAGCTTTAATATTGACTGTTTTTTTGTCCTTTCACAGATTTACTTGCTTTGAAAATGAGTGTGTGTAAGGTAGCAATACAAGTTGGCTTTGCTACTCTAAAGTAGTGCTGTACTATATAAGTGTAACTTGTAAGTAATACTTTACTACAGTATTGTTTATGATAATACTTTTATTTTGTGGTTGAATTTCACTGGAAGAAAATACAGCGACAATGTTACATACACTTGAAAATTAAAAATTCAAATGTTTTCATTGTTAAACAACCACCAGTGCTGATTATAGTCAATCTGATATGACTCAAGCCTACATCATGTTCAAAGCTGAGGTAATGTATTATGGTTCAATAGATGCTGCATTTAGTCACATTTGCCGGATTCCCTCCTCATTCTCTGACATAACAAACATTTTCATGTTTTATGGGAAGTTATAACATCTAGTGGCTAGTTGGAACTGTACCATTACCTTGAATAAATTATGAATTTCTCTAAGTCCATTAGCTTGATGCTAATACATTATGGGAATTCCCATTGGCAAGCTAACGGAAATTAGCATCTTATCTTTACAAACGGATCCATTTCATTTCACAAGTTTAATATAAAAGGACGCATGCTCAGACGTTAAGGCATCATTTTCCTCTGCTGTGTGTAAACTAACAGTTGCTGACTTCACATTGCTAACTCTGTTACCCTGGCTTCAACACTCAACACTGACCAGCTACAGCAACCTCAAAGGGTCAAAACTCAAACTACACACACAGCTATTACTTCAAAGAGACGTTGTGTGCAGGGACAGGGCAGCACATATATTACATATGTTTTATATTTTATTTAACGTTCACTACTGGATGAGCAGTAACAGCTAGATGTAGCACACTACTTCAAAAAGTTTATAGTTTATATTCTATTGTATTGTTATTTACCACTTTCATATACAGCCAAGTCCAGGGTTTTGAAAGATTCAGTTTTCAGGTTCAATTTAATATGTAAATAATGTTAATTTGATGCTCACATTGTGCTGTGTGCAGCTCATTTTGGCCTTACGTCTTATTTTATTTATTATGTTCTTATGACACTAGCGTGATGAGCAGGAGCAGCTAAAGTTTACCTCACAAAGTATTTAATATACTACTTTTATATGCAGTATCGCAATGATGGTGCTGAAATAAAACTGACTGACGTGATGTACATTATTTTTAGAAATTGGACTGTAATATACAGTCTCTCAAAAATATTTGATTCAGTTTGTGTCCAAGGTCTAGTCTAGTCTATCGTATTATTGAATTGCAATAGTTGTAGAATTGCAGTAACACCATATGCGTAGCGTTTTTAAACGTTTTAATGCAGAAATGTTACATATTGCTGTTTTAAAATTAAAAAAAGCTTCCCAAAGTGGAATCCAGTATCAGCTTTGCAATACCACCAGTAAAGCTGCTGTTATTGTGTTCATTCCCTGCATGTATAGCAAGTGTGCAGCTCATATTGCTGCACTGCATGATTACTTCACTGACTATTAAGTACATCACAAATTAGATGAAATTTTAAGTGCAAGCATTCAGTGAATAAATTCAAAAGTGCTTGAAAAAGGGACACCCGTGAAACTGGAATGTGAAGAGCACCCTCCATTCACACACTCTGTCTGAGGCGGGTCAGTTTATGAAAAACATTTAGAGCCTCTCTGTTAATAAAGGCTTTATCTGGGACATCAGCCCTGAAGTGCCTCCATTAATCCCTTAACTGCAAAATACTTAGTGTTATTCAGCCGCTGCAATAGCATACACTTATTGTATTACATGACATAAAAAGGTGTTCCAACACTAAAAGAGGTCTGTGTTTGTTCTGAACTCTGTGAAATGACTGCATTATGTGTGTCTTAAAGCACTTTGCCCGGAGTGAGAGAATTGTTTTTTATGCATCACACGCCGTTAAAGATGATTAGCATTATAATTTAGCCCGATCAGACCATTGAACTAGACTCCTGTGTGGATGTTAGAGAGTCAGTACACCCCGTCTCCATCCATCCTGAGTGCTGCACACAGCTCACTCCGTCTGTCACACTGAGCACACAGATTTATCTCTGACAAATAAATCGGGAACTGGAATGATGGACTCTGACTTAGTCATGACTTGTAGCCTGCCTTTCCCACTCGTCGGCCACCAATTGGCCTATCTGTCAATCAAGCGGAGCGATGATTTTCATGTGCCTCAGATTATGTATCGTTTATCATCTCAGCTCATCCAACCCCTGCAGCTGTCTATCATTTACCATAATCATTGCACACACTCCCCCTAGGAAGTTTGCCTGCCTCCTTCTCTATTCCGACTCCCTCTTGGATCATTTTTCCCTGTCAACTATAAAGCCTACCCCTCCACTTTCTCCTTCTCTTTTCCTCATCTTCCCTCCCCTGCTCCCTGCCCTGGATTTAAACCTAATGAGTCCTTTACATTTCCCCTCTCTGCCTCCAATAACATTCAGGACCGTTCCACGGCTCCTAACTGGCACATCAAATGGGCAACTTAAGAAGTGCCTTCACAGGAAGCCATCGGCCCCACAGTACAGTTTCATATGTCCTGATGGAGGACAAATTCAAACAGGCAAAACATTCATCAAAATGCCATTATTCACCATGTGTTGTGTGCTGTTGATGAATCTCAAATCTCCAAGGGACGGCAGACCGTCGTTTGAAATCGCACACCTGCATAACAAAGGAAATTCTTAAGCTTTATTGATTCTTTCTTATGAAGATGGCAGTCAAACCATACAAATGCAAGGCTGAGTTTATCCTGATGTCACAAGCGTGAAATTCAGCCTGAATTTCTGTATCATAAAAAGTGGAAATAGTCAACTTTCGTGGTCCTTTCGTCCAGACAGATCAATATGAGCCACTTTATCCTCCTGCACTCCACAGAACTAGAACCTTTTACTATTTAAGGGTTTTGTCTAGAACCCACTCAGAGGATTCTACCAAATACCTGTTTATAGTCCAAGGGTTTTATCTAGAACCCACACAGGAAACTCTACTAAGAACCCTTTTATATTTTAAGAGTTTTGTCCAGAACCCACTCAGAGGGTTCTACTGAGAACCTACATTCTAAGGGTTTTACCTAGAACACACACACGAGGTTCTACTGAGATTCCTTTTATATTCCAAGGGTCTTATCTAAAGTCCAACCATGGGTTCTACGGAGAACCAACTCAACCTATTATGGTACTATTGAGGCCCCTGCACGAAAGGGTTCTTCAAGGATTTCAACAATCCTCCTTTCAAAGGGAATCCTTTTTAATGAAAAGAGCTCTTAATGGAACCTTTAGTCTCATAAAGAACCCTCGATAAACCCTTAACCCTTACCCCAAAAAAGGGTTCTTCGGTAGCAAATGGTTCTGGGTAGAACCTCAGCCCTTCAGGAAGCACCCTTTTGGAGCTCTCATTTCTAAGAGTGTGGTATTGTACATCCTCCCATGGGCTCTACTCTCTGGTGACAGATCCTTTTCAACCATTTAGTAATGAGGGATAGCGTTGTCCGTGTCCAGCAACCCGTGAGGACGATCCACCTTGAGATCAAGGTCCTGACACCGTGTGTGAGACGAGTTACTCGATGAAAAAAGTCAGTGATGTGAAACCAGCTATTAACTGGCTGGTTTACGCACTAATAAATAAGGTGAGCCTTAGGAAATAGACCAAAGTAATTTTGGGTGAAAACACAACTTATCATTAAGCTGACTACTCCATAATCTCTAATGTTGAACATTTATCACGGTCGACCTGTGAGCCTCTGCACAGCGCTGCTGACAGGGGAAATAAACCTGTGGGAATCACTCCATATCAAAGAAAAGCGCTTTAATCTCCCCTGCAACCCGTGTTACAGTGTTGGATCTGTGATGTGGTTTAGTATGTAACCACTTTCACTTCAGTATGTGGGAGAAATTAATCTAAGGTGCACAAGAAATGTGCTATAAAATTATAATTCTGCCCACCACTCTTGTTAAAGCCAACTCATTACTTGGGTTGCACTGTCGAACCCGTAGAGTTGGCTACAAAACTCAGCCTGAATTACTATATAATAAAAAGTGGACTCTCTTTCATGGTCCTTTGCAGTCCGATCAATATGAACTATTATGCAGTAAAAGGTGAGTACCAGATCTGTTACATCAGAGGGTCTGGACTGTGACTCAGGAAGTGTTCATGGCATGCTACTGGTGGCTCAAACTGTTGTTGACACAGACATTGGTAAAGGACAGTTGTGTTGGACAAAAAAGGCAAGCCTAATTAAAAATTATGAGTTGTGTGGGTTGCCTCCATTGCTGCCTTATAAGCTACTAATAAACTACATCAAAATGAAAGCTCAACAATACCTTAAAGCTGCTCTAATTAGTGTTTTTTATATTAGCAATGAATCAAATAACTGCATGTAATGTGAAAGGGATCGCTGATGAAAAACCCACAGAAAATTATTTCTAAAGCTGCACTTCACCTCAGTTCTATGAAAGATGTTAGCCTTTTTTAAAGCTTTTCTTTAGGCCCAGCAACTTTTCTGTTTTGGTTTACTCTCATTTCTCGCTTCAGCATTGTTTTCAACATTAGCAGAGAGCTCTGGAAACCCACTGCAAGCTAACTGTCCAGCAAGCCTGTTTTCATTCCCAGATAGTCAAATGATGATATTTTGTCACACCCCCTCAACGTTTCCTACAGACACACAAGATACCTTTTAGTGTCTGAACAAGACGCAGCGGGCTTTCAACTGATTTCAGTGTGAACCCCGCTGCGTCAAGTGACGTGGTATAAAGAGTGAGAAAGTCCACGTACGGTGGAGGCTGGGGTGAATGGATCGGTTGGATTCACCAAGGAGACCATGATATTTATTTAAAGTTTTAAGTTACATAATGTCCCGTGACTCATGTCACATGACTTACTTCACTTGACTTATGTTAACATACCAAGTAGTTTTGGTGCCTAAACCTAAATGAACAGCATCCGTTACACGTTAACTGTGTGTTAAAGGCTTTCTGACACTTTCAGTTTCTCTTGGGTGTCACAATGTGTTAAAAGTCACACAGACATTGTTAATAAACATACTTGAGCAGAAGTTAATTTATACTCAACGTTAGATATGCATACAGATATGGATAGAGCCTTCTTTTTGTACTGTGCGCCCATTTTGTCTGCATTTCTGCATATTTTCTGAAAGCTTACAGATATGGATGAAACGCAGTAGTACCACCAGTAGTCATGGAGGCAGTGAGGCAGTGTAGCCAATAGTTCAGGTAAGACATGCCCAAAGAACATGATGAAGAAGTTTTAAACCCCAAAAGCGTTGGAAATGTTGGTCATCATCAGTTAGTGAAAATAATTCAGTGCCCACATGTAATAATTTATCTAATGGCTGCACAGACGACCTCCGTCTACATCGCTGCATCCTCTGCTTTCTTATTCTTTTTTTCTTCTTATTTAGGGTAACCTTTGACTCTGACCAGCAGCCTTTAGTGGACGTATTGCTTAACATCCATGCCAACGTAAATGACACATAGAAGCGTGCAGTGACAATTACATAATTTAAAATGGACGTATCTATTTTTGTGAGTAAAGGGGCCATAAATAAACCTTTAGCAGCTAGGAGGGAAACATGAAAAATGTATCAGGCAGGGGAAGCATGCTCTGTGTTTTCCCTTCTTTACTATATTCTGTCTATTTTACCCTCAGAAGAAATTCAAACTTTTGGCTATCTCATCTCTTTTTATCTCTCCTCTCCTCTCTGGCCTGTCATGAGTAATAAATGTATGACCTAATGGGCTGCTGTGGTAAAACTTGAAAACTGAACCACCGCAGAGCGTCTCTGGCATCAGCCCAGTCTCAGAGAAAATTTCCTCACTGCCAGCCACCGACTACTTGAATCAAGTGGAGACAGAGCAGCCTGATATTAGGGATGAGGGGGCGCGGAGAGCCTCTTATGAGTGATCTTCGTATCTCATCGCTGATGGAAAAAAAAAAGTGAGTGTGGGTGTGAGCACATGCAAATGGATTGAGGAGGGGCAGACAGGCAGATGAACAGACAGATTGAATTGATTTGTGCAACATTTGATGACAGCGAAGCAAAGATGTAGTGAGGCATGAAGACGTGGTTACATTTTAATATTCACTTTAACAGAAATAAGAATTAATTTCTAATCTTAGAAAGTCTCACATTGAGTCAGTTCTGAGTTACAGTGTCCACATACGAAGCACACACACGTTTGATTAGGTGGTCGTCATCTCAGTGGAAAACGTGGTTCCTGCGGATCTTCTGTGACATTCAGCTCTCTAGTCTCAGAGCTGAAGGCAGTTTAATTAGAGACCTCAAGCTTAGTTGTTCTTCAAGCAGTGTTTTTTCTTCAGTTTTCCTTAACAATGTAGAGGACAGAATATGGGCTGCAGATTCATTTCAACTGAAACTAAAGCACAGAAGTAGATAAAGAATGAGTCTTCAGTAAAGTGGGACTGTCATTACTCCTGATTCATTTAAGACTCATTACAGATGGATAAATCATTTGGAAATATTGCAACCCTGATCCCCTAACTTCGCTTTTTTGACCTGTAAAGTGTATACATTTTCTGCAGGTGTTCATCCTTAAAACTAGGGCAAGAGTAAAATAGATTTTGAAAGTATCCAACCAAAAAAAATCCCACTACCTCCATTCAGGCCTCCCTCCAAAGTCATTTCATCAAAACACACAAAGGACTAACTAACTACCTCATGTCTCATTCACATTAAGGGAAACAGCTAACATTATCATAATGAACAGAAACAACAAGCATGGCTATTGTTAGTGCTCACAGCTGTCAAGCTAGTATGTTCGGACATTTTGGCAGCAGTTTTTTTGGCCATTCTTGTGCAACCAGCTCACTATAACTTTAGCTTTATCTGCCACACTTCGAGGAAGACTCCGGTTTACGCACAGGAGGAGTATGTGCGGGTAGGCAGGTCCGTAGGTGGACAAGCAGGTAGGTCATCCAATCATTCCACTTAGCCCAAATGAAGTGACTGGATGGGGGGGCACTGGCCACGCCTGAAATCCGATTGGCCATCCCAAGTTCCATGCCATTATCCTCAAGTATGATTGGCTATTTGTTTTTCTACTGCTGTAATTCTACTGCTAACAATTTGTTTGTTACCCACGTAGACCTTTTGTCATAGCCAAAGGTGCTGGAATTAGGTGGTCCAGAGACCAATGGCCCCCCACTTTATGTTCCTGTTCCACTTTTAATGTTGAGAATCAATGTCTTTCTACAAATTCCCCAATATTCCAACGACATTTCCAACCATTCCCATCCATGCTCTGCGTGTCCCTCTCAATCATCACCCAAGAGCCACCAGCAATGTGAGGCCGAGCCTGCATCCGCGTAGGCCGCCTCCCCTTCCGTATCTTCTTCTTTTCTGATTTTTTTGCTGCGCTCAGGATGCTTTACCAACCCAAGAGTCTGTATTTGACATCCTGGAAATGACACTCATCAATCAGCTATCTTTCTGGTAGGTTTACAAACAGCAACTAGCAAATTATTATACCTTTAGAACAAAAGTCAAGCTGAAAAGTCTGCACAATTTGTCCAATGTTAAAGTTGCACATAACATCTGACCGACATTAGTCACAGCACAACCCACATGTCACTAAGCTACCAGCATCACCTTTTGCAGGAATGTAAGAATAAATGTTGCTCTACCAATGTCTGATGTGACTACAGCACTGCCTATTAGGCTGGTGCAGTGGTAATGATGGACTCCTCAATTATTGGAAGCCTCATGCTCATCAGTAGATCTATATTATGATCATTACCCACAAAAACTTCTGCAGTTTAAATCAGAAGCTGCAGCTCAGTCCACAGTAACTGCAGTGGAGTGCAACTCAGATGCATATAGACCTCCGATCAATAAAATCAATTCCAATTTCATCGCACAGCGTGCAGCAAAAAACTGCAAGGTCAGTCTTAAGAATGTCTATTTGAATAAAAGAAAATAGATTGAGGGGGAATAATAAAGTTTCATGGATAAGAACTGAAACTTTAAAGAGTTACCAGCTGGGATTATTTGCAGTGTCAGACTTCGTGGTGCAAGTACCCTTGACCACGGTGAGATAAGGCATTATCTAGCTCTCTTGTTCACTGTACTTCCTCTCTTTGCTCTTCTTTCTCATTTATTTCCTTCACTCTGTCCAAGTATTGGTATTTTCTGCCTCCCCCTCTATTTTTCACTCCAGCATCCAGCTCATAAAAAAACACTGCCTACCTGGTTAGAAAGCAGACAATGTCCTGACTCCCTCACAGAGAGCTGGTTGTTTTCTGCCCAGAATTTTATTTGTGAAGTTTTACTGTTGGTTAAATGTCAACTTCACAAGCAATTGTTTTTCACCTTTTATGACAACTATTGTCCACATCTGGAACACATGTCAGAAGTTTATTTGGAAGTAATAAAAATGTTACCTAAAGCTGAACAACCCCATCAAGTCAAGGTCCCTTTCTTTGCTGCTTTGATGATACTAGACTGGGTTATGTCAACAACAATCAATTTAATATAAGATGAGTTCTGATCAGAGTTCAGCAAAACTCTGTTTAAAACAAGTAAATCCAGATTTAAAATCAAATAGAGCTCTGTTGCACAATTATAATCTCTGTTTAGCAGATCCAAGTTGATGTAAACAGACTTTAAATGGTGCTTAATCAATATTAAGATGCTTGAATACCCAAATTAAAATAAATAAACAAAAATTAAACTGACTAAAAATAAAAATCTCACAAAATGGTACATTGTTTTCTTGCTATAAAATTAACAAAATCTTACAGTGTTTGCTAGCTATAAACTTAAGAAAACATACATTGTTTGTTGGCTCCCAAATTAACAAAATGTGTTACTGATTGTCAGCTAAAAAGTTAACAAAACATTACATTGGTTCCTCGCTAGCTAAAAAGTTGTCAAAAAGTTACATTGTTTGCTTGCCACAAAGCTAACAAAACATTGCAATGCTTACTAGCTAAAAGTTTACGAAATGTTACATTGCTTGTTAGCTAAAAAGTTAACAAAACATTACATTATTTGCTGGCTAAATGTTTAAAAAAAACATTACATTGTTTAGGTAGCTAAAAAATTAACAAATTCTTATATTGTTTACTAGTTGGCTAACTTTGTCACACTTTTCACTTGTTGATATATGATCTCAAAGTGCCGTTTGATAGTGACCGTATAAAATGATTGTCCCAATGTCACACTGCAAAAACAAGTCATCCTCTAACATCGTCCTTTCCAGTGTCCATGGATTATAGTTTAGATGCTGCACTTTCACACTGATTATGTAATGTACTCGTGTCTGAATGACAAAATGGAGTCTGCTGTCTTTATGGCATTATAAAAACATTGCGCTGATTACAATGTAGATCAAATATGACTGGTGGATACACTGTGGCCATATTTAGTTGAATAATGAGCCTTAAAAGGCCAAGCTTAAAGCACATCAATACTGAGGAACAGTCGCTTCGTCATGTTATAAATCTTGTTTTGAGAGCAAGAAAAACAAAGCAACAAACACTGCAGAAACACTGGAGATAACTACCAGCGAACGTGTCTTAAAGGTGCCCTGTGGAGTTTTTCCTCTTCTTTCTTATGTTAACATTCAGTCTTACTCGCCAAGATGGATTGTGTGTACCCTTGAGGTCTAACAAACATGTTGAAAGCATTTCCTGACTCATAAAACATTTGAAGGGTTCATTTGCAAAAGCAGATATCTCCATTTGTATTTATCTTCCTGAATCACGTTTTTTGTGTGCACTCCAAGGAATATCAATCAAACTGGTGTTGGGGTGTTTGGATAAGACGTCTCAATTCTTTCCTTTTTAGAGATCATGTTTTTTTAATGTGCACTCAAGGGATTATCAATCAAACTGGTGTTGTTTTATTCATTTTAAGAATGATGTTTGGCAAATGATGTCTGCGTTTGCAAAGGTAATTTTTTCAGTATTTATAACAGAGCATTGTTTACATCAGTCAATGAATTTTTATGAGTTACAATAGGTTTTCTTTTGTCAATATCACTGAAACAAGAAACCTGGCTTCCTTAAATCAAAACACTGATTTCTCTCCCATGTTTACCAGGTTTTTAATCAGCTTTTTGCATGTACTCTTTAACCTTAAAGCATAATGTCATTCAAGTTGTCTGAGAGCAAAGTAGACCTCTGCTCCTCCTCCTGGCTGTTTTTCAGGCTTTAGAAAATCTAGTCCTTATGGGAGACTTTAGTCGATCACAGATAGTTTACTGTTGGTTCTCATTCCCAAAATAACAGTAATTGACGACATGGGAATGAGACTCAGCTATCAACTATCTTTCTCCAGAGTTGCTTCCTGCTCCTTTCACAACAGACTGAAGGAAATGGAATTAAAAGTGGAGCAGCTGGATGAAAGGAGAAATAACCGACCCTTCCTAAGTCCTGCCCCTTTTTGCTCTGTGCTCCAATAACAGCTGAGCAAACTTTGTCACCTTTCTCCTTTTCCTATAGAAATGGCATTTAAGGTCACATCTTTAGTTAGCTATTGTGTAACTGCTAGCTAGTGTGTTGCTAACGTTAGCTTACGTTAAGATGTGACTATTGCTTTTGCAGGTCCCCTGACATGAGCCTAGCACATAACATATACAAGTTCAAAAAACATGAAAGGAGGAAGTTGGCTATAGAACCAAGCTCAACTTATCATAGAGCGAAAAAGGGCGAGACTTAGGAAGAGGCACTTAAACTGTGCTGTCCTGGATGCAAGCAAGTGTATTCTAGTGTGCAAGCGCAATACAAACAGTATGGTGCCCCACTCGTTAAAAAAAAAAGTACTCCATAGTGCCACTCGTGGTAAAAAAAAAACTCCAGATGGAACCTTTAATAGATGTAGGTCACCAGAACCTGAAACTGACTTGTCAGACAGCAGTGTTACACCCAGGTCAGTTGTGTTTTCCCTTTTATTTCAAGAAAAGTCTAAATTACATTATGGTACACTATGTGATGCTTGTTATTTAATTGTGTTTTAGTGTATTATAAAGAAAATGTGACATCCTCAGTCTATGTAGCCAACTTCAAACTGCACATTATGTGTTCTTGTCTCATGCTGAGTTCAAAGCCAATGGAATTTCCCATTTCCAACTTCCAGCCTCCAAGTATTCCAGGTGCACGACGGCAAATGTGAACAACAAACATGGTTGACCAAGACAAACTGATGTTTCTTCAGGCTTGTGCCACAGGAACTCATGCCCTTGGTGTTAATGAAAAGTATGAAACATGAAAACTTTTGGATTTGCTTTTGGTCTATAAGTAGGAACTCTGACTTTGAGAGGCATTGGACTTTGTTGGATTCCAGCAATAGCCCTGAGTAAGGGTAATGAGTGACATATAATGTGTGTTTAATTATTTGCACTTCTCCATAAAACACACGGTGGTTGCTCTATGCTGTACAGAGGCAATGACCCCCATGTCCTGCACCCAAAGAGAACAATCCGTTCACTTGTGTCAAAGTATTTGGTGTCAAATCCAAACTTAAGGTGACATCTTTGAACTCCAAAACACTGCAGGACATGAACTGTAGTATGAGGAACACCATATGGGAATTGTTTCAGTTACTTCAGTATCAACACTGTCTAGAAGTTTTTCTCTGTGGGAACTTAGTCCACTGATCATTAGCCGCCACAGCAGATGGCTACCGCAACTGCAATGGGAAGAGCGTGAGTAAAAAAAACTACAACATCAGAAATATGATAACATGAGCTTAATTAAATTCACAATTGTTTGGCTTGAAAGCATTTCAAGCTCTGTAAAAAGGAAAGAAAAGCGTGATTGATAGAAATGTGTTATTGCAAATACAAAAGTGAGTGACAGACGGATTGAAGCATCAGCCATTTCAAAAAATAGTTCAGTAATTCATTGAGATGTGCGCATAAATTAGATGCGGCGGGTAACAAACACAAATCTGAATGTTTTGAAATGTTCTTTATATCTTTTAGAAATGGCATATCGTACATTCCATTGTGATTCAAATAAATTTAAATTCAAATACAAAGGGGAGAGATAATATTATTCCACCACTATCTGTTATCACTGGAGAACAGCCCACATCTTTGAATATGGATACAATAAGTACCGAATAACTGGCTTATTTTCTTTATAACAATTGATTGGTTCTGGTGGATTTACCATTGTGTGTAGGCTCTGCGTGTTTTAAAGAAATGGGGAATTTAATTACATATCTGACAATACAGTGTACCTGTGACTGTATAGTTCATCATAACTATTGACAATGGCAGAGGCAATAAGGCAATATAAAAATGTTTCCACGGGAAATTTAGGAAATTAATCTACAGACAACTTAAGAAAATAGACTTTGCCATTAAAAGGGTTTGGTCAGTCCACTCATGACTGTGGGAACTTGTGAACAGCTGCCTAAATATTACTCTGTGAGGAGGTCACTCTTCCTGGACAGGAGGCTTCAGCGTCGGCTGTTTTCACAGATTTTCTCTCACTTTAGCGGCGGTGAGGACCTGCAGCAGAGCGCCTGAGAGGCATTCTGACTGTGTGCTGTGTATTAAGTGATTAATAATAAATTTAATAACAATACATTTTATTTCTAAAGCGCTTTTCTAGACCCAAAGTGCCAACAAGAAAATGATGCAAAATGTCACAATTAGGCATTAAAAGCACCGAAGCTACATAATAAGGCAAAGATAGAGACAGTGTCAGAAAAACAGAGAGAAAAACAGAGCGGGGCTGAGGGAGAAAGGGTACCAGAGCGTAGTGGGCGGGAGGATGTGTACGTCTAAATGAGATCACACAGGTAATGGGGTGCAAGACCATAAAATGCTTCGTAGGTTAACATGAGGGTTTTCTAGTCAGTGCAAGAGTGAACAGGAAGCTGTGTGATCTAAATAAAACTGGACTTATATATGTTGATGTAGAGAGATATGTCAGAACAGCATAGTTTTGGACATATCAAAGTTTACTGGTGATAAATGATGGGAGACCATAAAGGAGGTTACAGTAATCATCTAACCTAGAGGTAACAAACTTGTACCTGTTTTTCAGCAGCATGTGGTAACAAGAACGGTCTTGTTTTTGCAATATTACAGAGGTGAAACAATTAAGTTTTGGTAATATCATGCTTATTGTTATTGATATGTGACTCGGTAAACAGTATGTTCTGTTTTGGGTAAAAAGTGCATGCTGGTGTGCAACACACGACAGGACTTGACAGCGCGTTTCCTCGCAACGCCAGGTCTCAAATGTCAGTCAACGTAAATACCGGGTCCAGTAGTTTTATCCACACAATAGCTGCTTATCTTAACATTAGAAACAGTGTACAGCCGTGTTCAGAGAAGCTTTTCTATCTCTCTCTGAGTGCTTTAGTTGTCGGTTGTTGGTCAGGACTGGAAGGTTTCTCTTACTCAGTATTAGCTCAGTCCTTATCAGGCTCCCGCTCGGCGCTGAGAGTTGACCTTCAGACATTATCTCCCCCCACTCTCCTCTCATCAAAGGGAGAAGCGATAAGAACTGCCCGTGTAGTGATAGAAACCTTCCACAGCGAGTCCTCTTCATGAGCTCCTCCTCCTCCTCCTCCTCCTCCTCCTCCTCCTCCTCTTCCCTCGGTGCCCGCAGACTGGCTGGCTCTGTTATGGGGACTCCCCCCGGCATGAGATTTACTGCATCGGTGGTCATCGTCATGGGAGCGCGGGGAGAGGAGCCATCGTTCTTAACACCACATCAAAAATGAGACATGACCTTGAGGTCAAACACACAGGAGACAGACAAGGTTCAGTAGATTGCTGGATAGGCTAATACCACTGCAAAACATTTGAAGATAAACCTATTTGGCTCTTTTTTTTTTTTTGAGAAAAAATCATGAAGTGCAAATGCATACGACACTGAATCGACTCTAACTTGTCGGCTTTTGTCTGAGCAGTCTCACCTCGGAGGTTTTCTTTGGCACCCTGTCAAGCTAAAATTTCTCTTGATACAAAGAGAGTGACAAACAATAATAACTGAGGATGCCTGTGAGTTTTTGTGCGATGCCACGGCACTCACCCACCCTTCTGGTTGCAGCACCTGGCGTTGGTATGTTCTGTTCGAGTGGGATGCAATTAATGTGACCTACAAAGGCAGGATTTGTTTGTGCTCATTGGTTGGCCCACCTGCAGCTGCTTTTGGCAGGAGACTGTTCTGAGGGTGGCTGTCAGGGGAGATGGCTCCTTCTCCATGTGTTAATTAACCTGGAGGTGACTGTACAAAGAGGGCGGTTTTGGCTGCGCTCTGCTGTGGAGGGGTTACCAGACTCCAACGAGCTCTACCCTAGAAATATGTTCCTACATCAACTTCTGCTAGGAAAACTGTTGGAAAAACGGTAATTTTTCAGCTTGTCGGTCAAGGGCTGCTATAAATAAGAGACACAAACAAGTATAACTAATAAGAGAAACTTGAGTTATGAAGTTTTATTAGTGCAACAATGTCCTAAAAGCAAAAATTACAAAATGCATGTTATCTGCGTTCGTTTACAACAAGGCTGTATAATGAGGTTTTGACGTAGTTCCCACTTGATTGATTAATTGGAATTCATTGAAAAAATAATAAAAAGCACAAACTAATTTATATGCAAAGGATAAATTAAGCTGTCTCACAGCCTGAGGGAAGAAGCTGCTTTTCAGTCTGGTGGTGCAGCAGTGGAAACTTCTGTATCTTCTTCCTGATGGCAGCAGGGTGAACAGGCTGAGGCTGAGTATTGTCCCCAAGTACCTCACCTCCCCTGTACCACTGATGCTCGGTAGATAGGTAGTAGAGATGCGCGGGCTGCAGTTATACCTGCGGGCAAACGGGTAAACCGTGGATCAAAATTAACATATCAGATTGATGTCGGGTGAAAAAATATATAATTAAAGAGGAAAATATTAATTACATTCTGTAAAACATGAACGCTGGCACTAATTCACAGAATAGACTTGTGCTTGATGTGGGGTCCTTTCTTGCCTACACCTGTCAACATTTATATGTTTTTACCTAAAGAGTTGTGTTTTAATGTCTGATTTTCACACGGTCAGAGAAAGTAAAAGTGTGCACCTTCCTACTGTTCAGTTATAAAATCAGTGGAGCTGCGGAGCTTCTCTCCCCACACTGCTGCAGCCGCTGCCAAATGTCACCTTCCCTGCATGCTCCGCGGTCCTTCACGCCGTGAATTAGGGATTTATTTCGACCAAGCCAGATTTGGTAATTGCTGGAACAGTGAAAATACGATCCAATACATTTTAAGTGAGTTTCATTTTGTTTCTGTCAAGTTTGAATCAAGTTGTCCATGATGATGTTTTTCAAAGGGAAGCAACAATAAGTAAAGAAGCGAGTGTCACCTGTCCTGTGCGCTCTAAAAGTGCGCCTGGATAAGGTGGCTGACAGCATGTCACTTGCGGTTGTCTTCTCTGCTTTCATCACAGTTAGTGTTGTCGTTTGTGGTGGTTCTGAGATTTGGTTTGTAAAGTTTACAGCCTGCTGTGCAGTCACATTGCTCAAAATTGCTCAAAAAAAAAAAAAAAAAAAAAACAAAAGCTGAAACTTATTCACTGACCACTCGTTTCACCCTCTCAGCAGTTAACCACCAGTGCATGTTGTCATGAGGATTTTTTTAAAGCATGCCAGCTAATATATATTTATGATTCCCCTATTTATAATTCCTCATTATTTTTGTCTCACTGTGCTGTTTTGTAAGCTTCTATCTGGTTATTTATTTTTATTTATTTTACCTTTATTTAACCGGGATGTCCCATTGAGATTGAAAATCTCTTTTTACAAGAGAGACCTGGTCAAGGTAGCAGCCAATCTCAACATATCAAAATGCAACAAATACAACATATTTAACAAAAATCCACAATAAAACAACAGCAGCTATTCAAATATAGTGGCATCACACGTCTCCATCACCACATTCTTTAAGATGCCCTTAAATTCATCAGTGGATATGAGTGTGATTTTTCAATGCTCACAGTACATAGTAGGAAAATGCAGTTTTCCCTAGATCAGTTAAAACCTGGGGTGCATTGAATTATCTTGTGTTTCTAATGTACATTGACTGACTGCTCGACTGGAAGAATCTCAGGGGCAGCTCTACAGTGCAGGTGTGAGTCTCTAAGTCAAAGAAAATAATTGGTTGGGTGGGCGGTGGGTGGATGATTTATGTGTGCATGTGGTTTTGGGTGATGTCAGAGCCACTCTGCACATCTCTAATGGGTACCAACGATGTTCTGGGCAGCTTTAATGATCCGATGTAGAGTTTTCCTGTCCTTCTTGCCTTTTTAAGTTTCCTTAAGAAATTCAGCTGTTTCTGAGCTTTCTTTACCAGGGTGGATATGTTTGATGTCCATGACAGGTTCTCTGTGATTTTGATTCCCAGGAACTTAAAATTGTTCACCTGCTCCACCTCAGCTCAACAGCATCAACAATCAGCTCCTTGGTTTTGCTGACGTTGAGCAGTAGGTTGTTTTCTGTGCACCACTCTACAAGAATGTTGATTTCTCCCGATATGAAGGCTCATTGTTGTTTAAAATCCGTCCCACGGTGGTGATGTCATCTGAAAACGTCACAGTGGCTCTCCATGTCGGGGGCTGCAGTTCTGAGTGTACAGCCTGACAAGGAGGGGGCTGAGCACACAGCCCTGGGGAGCTCAATTTAGTACTCATGCCTCTATATGAACCGACATATGCAAACAAGTCCATCAGCGAGAAAAATTGGCTATTTCTGTATAGTTATTCTTAATGCCTGCCTCCAGGTTGGCATGCAGACTGGAAGAGCCCATGTTTACATTTTCTCTGGTAAAGTTATATTTTATTTTGCGGTTATGGAGGTGGAAACACTACTGCTTTCGTCCACAGGGACCTCAAAAATCCACAAACTATGAAAGTTCCTCGTAGTAGCTTTAATTAAACAAGAAGATAATAGTTATGACAAGAAGTCTCACATAATCTGCGCCAAATTTCTCTGTGTCAATTAAAAACTTATTTTAGATTTGCTTGTCAGTAATTGACGCCAGTAACGATCTAAATTCAGTAACAGTTTGGCATCTTTATCAGGACTCATTATTTCCTTTATGCATTTGAAAAGATAATGAACACAGAGATAACTGGAGCTGTTTTTTTTGTGGTGAAAGGGTAAATAGTGTAATACTGTACTCTTACAGGCATTGGAAGCAGTGGACAAACTTTACAAAGCAAAAATAATCTTTCATCAAGATTCATTTTTGTCTGCTTTTGTCTGTGCTTCTGTGCTTTTGTTTGTTATCTTTTAATGTTTTTTATATGCCATCAAACTGCAGATGAAAATTAGTCTGTATGGCTAAAGCTGGCATTTACATGACAGACTGATCATGTTAATTAATGTGTATCATCCCTTCTTAAAAAAACAAAACAAAACAAATATTGTTGAATAGCTCACCACAATCTTCTTTATATTATAATTTGTCCAATAAACCTTAATAAAGTTTATTTCTCAATGAAAGCATATGTATTTGACCCCTTAATTGTTCATGATCTGATCACATAAGACAGAAAAGCTTGTCCAGGTCCCTATTTAACATCAGTGTTGAATGTCACATAGATCCCACATTGGATCCCAATGATGCATTACATCCCCCCAACATGTTAATATACTATATTTTGTAAAAACATACAAGTTATGGATAGAGGTACAATCTTACTCACAGGTTTAGCCCAATGTTTTGTTCCCCATCAGCAATGATAATGTCAAGTAAATTCTTTTTTATTTGAAGATAAGTGTTATTCATGAAGCCCAAATCACAATTTCACTCAAGAGGCTATTTGTACACCAAAAAAAAAAAAAAGTAGACTTACTCCATATATTCGCAAAATGAAATAATTTATAATGTAACTTCCTCAAGCAAACTCATTTGTGAGTATGGTGTCATAACTAAAGTGCAATTTTCCATGTTTGTTACATTTCCAAGAATATTATTGTGTCCTAATTATTATACAGGTAAAAAAAATGCTTCTAAGTTCCTCTTTTTTTTGATAGAAATGATAGAAATGCAATACATTGCATGCAAATAATGTATAGCAGAGAGTTTATAGCTATTGTTGATTTTCATCTCTTGTCCTAAGTTTAGCTGTCACATGTAGGCCTAATTAAAATATGTAAAATACTCAGTTTCAACCGCAGTACCTCACAGATATGGGAAATATAACAAAATATAATATTCCCTAACTTTTTGTTGTCTACCCCTGCATCTACATATTTATCCTGTTAGAGGTAACCAGTGAGTTTTTTGATATCTTGAATGTACAAAATAATTACACTGTAATTAATGTCTGAGCAGATATGTGCTTTTAAATCCATCCAGAATTTTTAAAACATACTGGAGAGTACACACTGTTCACCATCTTGAAGTAAACATCATTGTTGTGCGTTCCCTTCAGTGTAGTGGACGATTAATTTCCCACCAGGACCGGTCTGTTACGACCCCCGCGGTGTTGTGATGGTGAGTGGGAGCTCCGTAGGGGAGGCAGGAGTGGGCCGTTGCAGAGCGACAGTCGCACTGATTTATACCCATGTGGGTCATTTTCGGAGATATTTGCACTGTACTTAACACAGATGACTCACATCCACTCCAGTTTGTTTTTATGCTCGACACCAAGAGAGCCCTTCACACAGAAACTGTACATCTTTGGAACAACGCTGCAGAACTGTCAGCTTTATTACATTATCAACAAATCTAATGCTCCTTCTGGGTAGAAAAATGTCGCAGTAAAACTTCAGCATTATCTGCTGAATTTGCTGAACAGACTTACACTTTTAACCAAGTTCAAAAACTACAAAACTAGTTTTATTTTGTTGTTTGTGCAAATTTTCTATTTCATTCTGCCACTTTGGAGTGATAACGTTCTAACTGTGTTCTGAGCAGTTCTGAGATATTGAGTTTCAAAGTTTTGAATTCCAAATAGCAAAAACAAACAAAAAAATATTAAAAGAAGCAGTGATTTCCAAGGAACACAAACAGTTTATTCATAATTTCAAACTACACAATTAGTGTTGTAACCCATGTATGAGAATTTTGAGGTTTTGTTTCAAATCAGAAATTGATTCTGATGCACCAAAATGTCTTATTTTGGGGGGAAAGGAAAGAAAAAGTAGATGGAAGTTCTAGTTAAGACCCCAGTAATTCAAATAGAGACTAAAGGTAGGGAATTCAATTCTGGAGAATGATTTTTTAAATTTGAACTCCAAACAAGCCAAACAAATCGTCCTTCAGTGCTCCTTAAGAAGATTTACTGTCCTTTTTGCTCCCACTTCCCTTCCTCCTTGTCCAGTGCACAGCCACAAACAAGACCTGTCGCTGTTCGGCTGGAATAGTATTAGTCCGAGCCGCTTTATTTTGTTTCCCATTTACAGAGCTTATAAGAGTTTAGAAACATCAGATTTTTTTTTCAGCGCGCACACAAAATGGGGAGCAAGAGGCCTGTGAGGAGGCATTTGTTGAATTTAATCGTAAGTGAACTGGATTAGAATAAAATTGTGCACCCCACCATTAATATTCAGAAAATTTAAGACATTTTAAGACTTATTAAAGACCTGCAAGCAACCAGGCAAAGCATCAGTAACATGTTTTCGAGTTTCACATTACATTTCACGTAACAGTTGAGTTGTAAACATTATTTATTGTCAAGGGAAGCAGTGTAAGATCAGTCTTTTAAAAATGTTTTAGATCCTGTTGAGGAGTTTATTGTCATTGTTTGGTACCACACTAGCCAGCTAATCCTAGCTTCTGAATGTTAGTCTGGCAGGCAGCTAATGCTAACATTAAGAGCCAAACACTTAAGGATAGGTCTTTAACCTCTACTCCAAACACAGGCAAAAGTAAAATGCAAAATAAAACTTCAAAATAAAATGACAAAAATCCCCCCCCAGTCGCTATTATAGTTGTCCAATTGGTCAGTGTTTTTCAAGTAACAAGCCAACAATACTAGCTGGCTAGTGTTAGCTAACATGTTAAAGGAATTGTTTTGCCTTTACCCTAAAAAACAGAAAAGGGGTGTATTCTTTAGGGCTTGTCTCTTAATGTTAGCATTAGCTGCCTGCTAGACCAACATCAGCCTGTCATTTGTACTGCTGTCCTTCACAAGACCATCGATATCATCTTCAGTCTTAAGGTTTCTTATTCACATCGTGTTATGTGACATTCTCGCATCTCCATCGGATTCTTCATCTTCTCTCCTCATTTCCCAACCACTGTCACTTAACAGTGTAGCGACAAAGAAGCAAAACCTGATTGGTTCTCTTGTGTGCCTTCAAGGTGCTGATTGGCCCACAGTAAGAAAGTTAGAGGTTTACTTTGCAGAGAGAACCTGTTTGTTAATGATGACTTAATGTTGTTTTTGTGAGCGGAGCTTAGGTGGAGGCAAACATTTCCCTAAACATGTTAGCGAACACTAGCTAGTAAGTTTTGTTGGCTTGTTTCTTAACAGCGGCTGAAGAAGATACAAACTCTTCTGAATATGTACGGTCACTCACTCTCCCGGATCACGACTGTTACTTAAATTAGTTCATATTAACCAGTGGGAGCAGTCTGGCCGATTCGTACGCACTCCCTGAGTGAGGGCTGGGCAATTGGATGAATATATCGGCGACTGGTCCATCACCAGTTGTTTTTGAGTGAGAGGATTATTTTGTTTCTGTCTGTCATCTTAATTTGGTAAATAATTGGTTGTATTTTTTTTTTTTTTGTTTTTTGTATAAGGAAAATTGATTTTGTGACATTTTATGAGCTCAATTTGTTTATTTTGCTTGCACACTTAATTTTTTTGGTGTTTAATCATAGTTTTTGTTTTTTTGACAGCAGTGGCAGTTGATATGCAATAAACTTCAGTTCTGAGCCGTTACTACTTTGATTCTGGCACCCAACAACACAGCAAGATGACATTTTTGCTTTGTTATGTGGACTTTTAGTCTGAGGTGATTTGTGTTTGCCTCCAATTTTTCGCCAGCTGACGCAGTGATGTAATAATGATGTCAGCACTAAAAGGGTCCATAATTCCAAGGTGTCGAGTCGGTTGTTGGTTTCTTGTTGTTGAGTTGCTCTGAACCAGGCTCACATTGGTCGTGACTCCATAATAATAATGAATAATTGCTGGGGTTGGAGACACAATGATTTTCAATGAGAAAAAAGTTACCACAGTTTTACACGTTCAAGTGCCATTTTCTCCGACAGTTACTTCAAAAAGGACAATAATTTATTAATGCTTTCTTATCAGCTGCAGCATACATATCCACAGCGTAAATGAGAAAAATACAAATTAATGTTTGCTTTCCTGAAGAGATAGTGAGGCTGGAAATTCTGCAGTGTTGCACAGCAAATTGAGACAGTAGCACTGTGTGAAGTGAGATAATTATTAATGCATTAGTGATGGGCTTTTGCATGCTCTGAATACCTTAAAAGGATGTCTCAGATTTAAGCAGATGTATTAGTTGTTTTGCTGGAACAATTACCTCCTAAAAGGCCTCTCCAAACAAGCCATGCAATATTCATCATATTCTTCAGGCCGGCAGCCCTTTGAGATTACTAGTTCTGTGTCCGTGCACAGGGATACAACAAATTACGAAACAAGGACATCATTATTGGAACAGGGGCATGTCCAGGCTTATTTGGGCCTAAAAGAATCCATGGAGTGGAACTGGCCTCAGTGGTTTCAACATGCTCCAACTCATTTGCTCTGGCTTCTTTGAAAACAGATGGATAAACAGCGAGGGAAACTCAGTGTGTGATAAATGGAAGTTACTGGCTTGATGTTGACTCACCCTCCGCTTCTCACAGCAGGTTTCCACAGGATTCCTGTGGCTTTCAGGTGTATGAGTTAAGCAGCTCTGCATTTTCACATAAAGTCTTACTTTCCACAATCGCACACCGGAGTATACTTTAGAGTGAAGCCGTATAGACCCAGTAATCAGCACCCAAGAGATCAACACAAAACATCTTAGATTTCTCTCTCTTTTCTTTTTGTGTACTTATTATCTGTACATGTACAGTTTGTATACAATGAAAGCACCACTAGAAATCTCTCCTGAAGCTGAGAAAGAGACACACATGACAGAAAGCTCTGGAGGGACAATGCCAGTAAAGGTAAATATACTGTATAAATATACACTTTGTAACTTCAACGTGAATTCAGATCAGTCAGTGAAAACACCAGTGTGGGTGAGGAAAGAACTAGAAGCAACAACAACGTAAAAATACTTACAAAATAAAACAAAGTATTATTGAAAAAAACACATATTTGTATTGGTTGAGGAAGTATTAAGATGTTTAAAAGGACCAGTGAGTAGGATTTAGTAGTATCTAGCAGTGAGGTTTGAGATTGCAACCAACTGGCCTCACACTCTTCTTCTAAGCATGTGGTAGGTAGCTGTGAAACTCATGCAAAACTAGAAAAGCCCCACGTAGAGTCAGTGTTTGGTTTGTCCATGCGAAGACCTGCATCCCCCGGAGATATAAATGAGTCATTCTGAGGTAATGAAAACAACATTCCTATTTTCAGGTGATTATGCACTAATGATAAGATACTTATGAATATTATACTCCATTTCTGCCATGCTCTGCCAAGAAATCCCCCTAAATTGTACACAGTGGAAGTAGCGAAAAGATACTGTAAGAGTACACCATTACAAGTATAAATCCTGTATTGAATTGGGTTTAATTCTACAATAGCTGATTTTTTTTTTTTTTTAGCTAGTTAGGGGTAGCTCAACAAGCTGTAAACTCACCACTGGCATATTATCACCTTTTATATATATGCGAGTGCCAGGTGCCCTATATTTCCTTTTTAATCTGATGTGGCTAACAGGTTAGCATTTGCACATCCAGCAGATGCAGAGCAACGTTTCACATTAATTTGGAGTCAGTCTGTGGTGACCTGATGAATATAAATCCAATAATAACTCTCCTTTTTCTGTGTTTCAGTCTCAACTTTGGTTTCCACCACAAACTTTGTCTGCTATTTTGCTGGTGCTGTCGGGTGGTGTACAGAGGGTTTATCCCAGCTTGTTCAATGGAAACAGCTGCCTCCTGCAAGCAAAAGCAACAGTAATGATTGAGTTGAGAGAATCAGAACAGTAATGTTGCCATAAATCCAAAACAATGAGCTAAAAGACACTAAAATTCTCTGTAGAGCTGAGTGGAACTGCAGAGTCAGGTGTTCATTCTGTGTGGGTTTGTTTAACCATGCAAGTAGTACGGCAGTTAAAATCGGAATTTGTAAAGTAACTAGTAATTATAGGTGTCCATTTAAACCCCCTGAACTGTAGTGGAGTAACAGCATAAAGTGTATTTCAAATATAGCAATGTGTTATGTTTTGTGGTCTCATGTTTTGAGACCTCCAATTTTCTTCTAAGTGCAGAAATAAATTCTTAAATTGTTTATTTATGTGAAAATATCAAAAACGACTGCTCATCTCTATGTAGATGCTTTAATAGGAATGTGTTTGAAACACATTAAGTTATGTGGGTTGAGCAGGATTATATTGCCTTCCTGTGTATTCCACATAAGAGTCACATTTGACAGTAGGTTACATTATGTTAACATTAAGTGTAAAGTGATTTTCTCCACTTTCCGTTCACTCAAATGCCAACTTTCGTGTTTGAAAGCAGGTTCTTTTTCTACATCACTTGATGTACTTTGGTCGTGGAAAATGGCTATAATTGTGAGCAATATGCTCCTAAAGGTCAGCGTGATTCTTGAAATAACGTGGTGATGGAGAAAATTAGATGAGAACAGGCAATCGAACTGCTATTAGGGATGTATTTTCTGTGCAGAAGACGAATGCGTTTAATGGAAATATTCAGGGGGAAGAAAAGAAGCTTGTTGTTGCTTTGATAACAAACTGCCACGAGTCCTGTTTGTGTCTCTATTTTCTGGGTCGGCTATATTTAAGCAGTGGCCAATACATGATTTTCATCATCCAAAATTAAAGCACAGCGTCTACAGAACAGATTAAAATATGATTTCATCCACAGAGAATAAATGCATCGCTGACAAATAAATATGGATCGCAGACCAGCTCGTTGGTGATGAATGATGATGGCGAGGCCATCGCGCCAGCATCACTTAGCTCTGCTGAATGTAGATAGTTCAGCAGAACCCCTTGACAGTTTATCAGGAAGACATGTTCAGGTCACAAAGCACCCAGAAGGTCCCCCCCTCCCTCCCAACCCGCAGACCATTAGATCACTATCATGAATAAATGCTTAAAGAACTGTCACCCCACACACACACATCCTGCTCTGTAGTTTTCAGCTACGCTGAATACAATCAAGCGTCTTTTCATGATTGTACAGAGCAATTATTGTTATTCTTGATGGAAGTCGCAGCAAAAATAGTTCCCGATGTTTAAGTGTTCTTATCACATATGTATTGATCTATATGTCACTTATACACCAGTATTTGGCCCAATGATCACAAAAAAATTTCTCAGGTATTTTTAATAGTATTTCAGACTTTGTCTTTTCATGTAAAATGATTAAGAACTGTTGATGACTCAGTCTGCACTTAAAGGGCATACACTAAATTTGTGTCCAATAAAATGCTTTATTACTTTTGACACAGCGAGCATGAAAGGAGAATACGTCCGTCCACCGGAGGAGACTGCAGTGTTTCTGGGGACCAGGCCTCACTGTGCAGAGGCACAACTTAATAAATTTGTTCACTGATTTGGGTGAAACTGGATCATATTTTATGGAGACAATATTTTCCGGCTGGTCAGCTTTAACTCTCAGTTATTTCATTACAGAGCTTTCCTAAAGGACAGATAGCTTTGGCCAACTTGTTGCTTAAGTAGCTAACCGTGACTGTTAGCTGCTGAAATAGAGCTGGGCTCAGTAGCCTCCAAGTAAATGACAGCCTCAGAGACCAACAGGGAAAGGAAGGACCAAGTTTGTTTACAGAGTTTCCTCATGGAAAGATAGCTTTACTTGCTGCTAAAGCATGTTAGCTAATTGCCACTGGCTTTAAGCGTGGCTAGCTAGCTGGCCACGCTAGCAAACCCAGCAAGAAAACAACATTGGTACTGTTGCCTATTCCCTGTCATCAAACTGGCCTTCGTTGGTGTTGGAAGCTGATTCAATCCTGGTGTGGCTGGGAAACACGTTAGCTAGAAGCACTCTGTTAGCCATTTAACAGGAACTTTGCTGTTGTGCTATTTTGATCCAGTGTCTAGATAATTTAAATCACGCTTGCGGCATGGCTGTAGGGATGCCATGCCGGTCTGCGTGTGAGGTTATGTGATCCCTGACTTTTCCTGTAGCTCTACCAAGATGCTGATATATTGGTTTTGAGTGAAAATGTCTTGACAGCTAATAGATGGATTGCAATTAAATTTTGCACACACATTTATCTTCCAGCTTGGATGACTTGGAGCTAATAACTTTGGTGACCCCAACTATTTATCCAGTACCATCATCAGAATACGTTTTTAAATAGTCCAAAACTTCGGTTTATCACCAAGTACAAACATTATGACATTCCAGTCATCCTTAGCTGTACTTTGTTTTTTTGTGCTGATTAGCTGCTTGCTAACATTCTAAACTAAAATGAACATAGTAAACATCATACCTGCTAAATATCAGCATGTTAGCATTCTGACTAAAGCCTGTCTTTATTTTCTCTATGTGCTTTCTGTCCAAGGTCAAAGAGGCTAAAATCCCCCTCAGAGGTGGTGGCCCATGGGACAGATGTGGTCAGCAAATAAGATCTGGCCAGATGACTTGATCAATTATTTACCACTATGTTCTAATCAATTCATCAGATTAAATTAAAAAAAAATGAAAAATGATTAATCACATTTCATCAGTCTATGTCCAGGCAGATTTTATTCCAAGTGGATGTCCAATATTGTTGAGAATGAGTAAAAATGATTTCACCAACAGGAGTATGCGTGCACATCCAAACCAGAAAAGGGCAGATGCTGAACCTAAAGCGAGCAAATAGTACAATAAACAACCCCCCAGTCAATGTAGCATTCTTACTTTTATCTGGGAAAACCAGGTTAAACAAAATATTAATCACAGCACAGAGTATGTGTAGCCTATTTAAAAACATGGAGGGGAACTTTAAAAAAGCTGATGTTCTCAGTTTATTCTTGACCTTGTAAAGGGCAGTTAAAACAAACTGTTTTGCCACAAGGTTCATTATTTGTCCTATTAGTCTTTTCTTCCCTTCAGTCTAAAGGAGCAGTTACCATCTCCTTACAGACCAATCAGCTGCAGCTGCACTGTTTCTGAAGTCAAGGGAATGATTCATCTGCCGCTTGTGGGCTGTTAGTTAGCAAACAATCTTGACCTCATCATTATTTAGATGGACCTTTTCCCCCTAGAAGCACTTTGAACACATTATTGTGATGGTGGCTGACAACCCTCCGCTTTAATTATGCGTATACTATATATGACACACAAAGTTCTCCCACATCCCGCTGTTTGAATGCATTTCTTCTCCTTACATATAGGACTTTGAATAGACCTTTTTCATAGGAGCCATTTTGACATGAAATAGAAGGATAAACACAGGTGTTATCAATGATATTAATTAAGGTTCTGTTTCATTCAGGTCACATAGAGTCAGGGTGCTGCTATTGTGCAATGTTGGCTCACTGAAAAGACTATTTTACAGAGGTGGGGGACTCGAGTCACATGACTTGACTCGGTCGGACTCGAGTCACAAATTTGAGGACTTCAGACTTGCTTGACTAACACTGATGAAAGACTCGACTTGACTTTGACTTGGCATTCATAACTTGAGACTTGACTTAGACTTGACATAGATGACTCGAAACACTTGGCTTTTCTTTCTTTCTTTCTCTCTTTTTCTTTTTTTTTCTTTTTTTTACGCTTATTGAGACGTTAGTTTTGTTTTTGATACGTTGCCCAGCAACGGTATGACGCGGTGCGTACTGTGCTGCCTGGCAGGTGGGCACTGGGTGCCAGAGCGGCAGACATGAACAGAGGACAGGCAGCATTGCCCGCCGTCTTGGTTAAACCGTGTGTGTGTGTGTTTTCAGATGTAGCATCCTGAGTGAGCACAAAGCCATTATTTTCAATGTGGACGTGCATTTTTCGCGCTCACAACCCAACACGACATCGTATCAGCACACATTTGGTGCGACACACTTTTTTTCGTGCGCGCTCCGCGATGCACAGCTCCACAACCTGCTTCTTCCTCAGGTGTTGTGTCTGTGTCTCCTACTGTTTCTCACGGAGCTAAGTTTAAAATTGTTCTGTGGTATATGATGCTTAAATGATGGTCAAAAGGACGTAACTCGCAACCACAGAATAATTTCAAACTTAGTCCGGAGCCCATTAATGAACATTGAAAAAACGACAGATTCTTGAACAAAACTGAATATAAAACGTCCACAGCTGCATTTGGGAGTATGGATGGTTTGAAATTAACTGATCATAGGTGACCTGATATCTGAGGTAAACCTTGATTATGACTGGAAATGCCCTTTAATGTCAGACTATACAAATAGTAGGCTATAAAAGACATTTTCAATGTGTTCATATAGATTGTCATGACATAGTTGCTTGTAATAACCCAGTTAGATGTTGAAAACTGTATTTTTTCAGTGTAACACATGAGTGCACTTTCTGACTGCTGTTTTTCTTGTTTATCAGATTTGATTCTCAAAGAGGCATGCAAGATCCCCCAAACCACTGATGAGCAGGATCAAATCCCAGTGGCAGAGCCAGAGAGTCAGTCTGGGCTGTTCTCAGCATACCGCAAAAAAAAAACAGAAGAGAGATTCAAATTCCACTCCCCATATTCAGCTGACTAACTATTTGGACATTTGTGATGGACAGAGCTGCCTTCAGTTTTGGGCCCTGAACCGGCGCACCCTCCCCTCTTTGTTCAAGGTGGCAGTAAGAGCTTTGGCAGTCCCTGCATCAAGTGCACGGCAGGGCAGGGTAATAATGCGACCCCATCGCTCACAATTAAATGACAAAGTACTGTCATATTTAATTTTTTGCAAATGCAATGCATTGTAAGTTGCCTGTTTCTAGGCAGCAGGATTGCTACCAGTATTTTTTCTCCATGATTGTTAAAGAGAATGATCTAATTAAGCAGTCTTGTCCATATAGATGTATGATGTGTTTGGTGTTACAGAAAAGGTAAAGGGATATTTCCATAGAGATTAAAAGAGTGAGCACTTGTGAAAAATTCTGAAATTGTTCCTATGCCATGTGTGGTAAATTACCTTCTACAGCTTGTGTAGATTGACTGTTTATGGCCACCTGAGCCTTTATTTTGTTAATAGGTTGCAGATTCCAGTCACTCTTTCCACTAAGTGAGAGTAATGCAGAAAATTCAGTGTTCAAAATAAGACAGATACTATGGTTTGTGTTTTTTTTTTTCCAAAGTAAGCCATGTTTGAGGAATGCCTTTTAGTAGTATACAAAAACCATTTTACTTGAAAAGATGAAATTTTTTCAGGAATTTGTGTGACTCAGGTTTACAATTCAGATTATATATTTTTTTATTTAACTTTTTTACTTCATACACTGTTGTATTAAACTTTGATGCAATACTTCTTGTGCACAAAAACAGTTAGGAAAATAACAGGTGTAGTGGAGTTAATGTTTTGATGTTGAAAATAAAATTCAACCTTTTCATGACCACTATGTCTACTTACTGGTTTAAATTAGGAAACCGGTAGATCAGAATTTTGTGACACGACTTGCTTGACCTTAGCCATGACTCGACTTGACTTGCTTGAGTAATAGCAATGACTTGACTTAACTTGCTTGATTCTCATCACAGTAACTTGGGACTTGCTTGAGACTTGAAGGTTAAGACTTGAGACCTGCTTATGACTTGCATGTGTGTGACTTACTCCCACCTCTGCTATTTTACACTACATGGAACAGGACCTCACACAACAATATGTAAGTTCTGCCACTAAAGGTCTCTCTCTCAGATTTCAGTAACAAAAGACACAGTTTGATGATGTTGTGAGGTAGCGTGGGATCATGGGCGTTGTTAGCTTCACTTTCAAACAACCAGCATAGCTGAAGAAAATCTGACTGAGCCTTGCTGAGTTTAACTGCTCAGGAGCTGCCAGGGGACAGTTAATGGAAGCTACACCTGGTTGGCCCACAGAGGCTACTGGGTACTGGCTAGCTTCAGCAGCTAATGACTTTGTTTCCATGGTGCAGAGCTGCATCTCCAATTCACTATGCCTTGCCTCCAAAGCAGCAAATAAATTACATTTATTACATGTACTGTTATCTCTACATGAGACAGGGTTTTTAGACATTTTAATGTGGAAATGTTTTGTATTAGAGCTTTAATTAGCATCATCAGGAGCAACTGTGTTTACCCTACAGTTTCATATCAACATGGCTGCCGTGAAAAAGGTCCATTGCCTCTGTTTTGGAGGCATATTCAAGTAAACTTGCCTTGCCTCGATAGGGAGATGTTAGTGTAATTTTTGAATGCCAAAAATTACACTGTACTGTCCAGTTTGGATCAACATTTCCCTCCAGTTTACTCCATGCCAATTTTGGTGCAAGACGTATCATTTCAGTTTCTGAATGGACACAGATTGCTAAGCATAGGGTTACAGTGTCATTAAGTTTACAAAACTGTAGCGGCAATTTAGTATGGTATAATCGAATGAAAGAAATTGCAGTTTACATTAATGCTCATGTAGCAGTTGATGTAATCAAGCTACGTCGCAGCACTTTCAAAAACTGCTTTCTTTGCTGCACAATAAGATCGGAAGCTCATTCATGTTTCTCGAATGACTGAACAGGTGAATGGCTATAGAAATCCATTTGAATGATTTAATTTGAGTGCACATGTAGATAGAAAAAAAAAGATTTTTTTTCCCCTTGCAAAACCTCCTGCGTGTATTTCTTTATTTAAGCTCTCAGTCATGGCAGAGTGTGAAGAGAAAAGCACAGCATCCATCCGTGGAACAGACCCAGAGCCTCACACTGGAGGAGGCGAGATGAACAACAATGCCGCCTTTCTCTCTCCAAAGGCACCAGAGACAATTTGGCTCTATGTCCATTTGGCTTCTGCTCTGGCCATCCATCCATTCCTGAGTACAGAGCCCTCATCTAAGGAGTGTATTATGGTCAAATATAGAGCCACTTGAGAATGAATTCTGCATTCTGCCAAGACGTGCAGTAAAATCAAATTCCGTTAAATGACAAGTTAAGATGGATTCAACTGAATTTTCAATTTTGCCACATAATGAACTGCAGGCATGGTTAAATCCTGATAAGTGGCAGGATATTTTAATCATTTTCAAACATAGCTGGCCATTCTCCACTCATTTCTCCATATGCACCCACACATACAAACAAATCCACCCAGGCACAACAGTTCACTCCAAAAACGTTTAAGCCTTCATGAAACTGGCTATAATAGAGGAAAGACTGGATAAATACATGATAAAACTTTCATCTAAGATAAAACAAAATCCACAAGCATGTGTTTCATTGAAAACAAGACATTATTTCAACTCTTTAACACATCATAAAAATACCTCATTAGAGTATTTATTTGCCTGCGTAACCACATTCTTTGTTCAGGGCTGCAGTAATTTTGCAATAATTCCAAAAATACATGCTAATTCATGTTTTCATAAGGTTTGCATGACAGTTTGTTGGACACAGCAATACCACTTAAAATAAGACTACCCTTATCCCTCTATGACACGCAATTAGGAGGCCAGGTGGTAAAAAATATTTGATAATTTAAAGACATTTTAAAAAAGTTTTTTTTTTTTTTTTTTAGGGTGAACTTTAGGGTGTGTTACCTCAAAGCAACATCAAACCATAATGGTAAGGAATGAAAAAAGAGAGTTTATTACAGTATCAATGGAAAATATTAAATTGCTTCACCAATTTAAAATCTATGCCATTCGAAATAAAAAAAGAGTTAGTTTGTCTGGACGTTATCCTCAGGCAACATTGTACCATTGTGTAACAGCCTATAGGAATGAATGTGTTTAAGACCTTTACATCAACAGTCTATCAAACCAAATGTTCATAAGCCTCCACGAAACATGATAATGTATCACATTTCAGTGTTTGATCATTTGTGTTACATTTACATTTGTGTTGCTGCCATCTTTGGCTCACTGCTTATGAGTTAAAATCAAATAAAATATCTATCAGTACATTTTACACCCTGTCTAAATTATCGGCTGGACAGTTTAAACCTAAATACACAAAACCAAAAATGTCACGGTGGGAATCCATGATGGTACGGTGTGACTTCAGGGCAACATTTATATTTTAACAGTTTTCCATTACTTAATTATCAAAGGAAGTGCATTCATGAAAAATAAACTTAACTTTAATATTGTGAATCTGTTTTTTTAGATGTTGAAATGACAGAAAAAGATGTTTTCAGGCCATTTTTGTGGCGAGAGATGATAGAGCTGCAATAAAGGGATTCAACATGACCTCCAGAGAGTCATGTGACAAACTCAAACACTGCTTTTAGTTTTCCCAGGGTCCTACCTCTTTTTTAAAGTATTGCACCAGAATTGAGGGTGTATTGTGTGAAAGGGCCAAAAATGAATATATTACCTTGAGACAAAACTATATCATAAAGGGTTAGAAATGAGGAGGTTAATTAGGTTGAAAACAATCTTTATAACAATTTATAACACAGCTTTTACATCAATTTCGGCTCACTATTTGGCAAGATCCACTTACTGATTACTACTAATTAATCTTACTAATAACTTACCACCATCTATAAATGACAAAAAGGAGCCTTAAGTGTAAAATGGTGCATGCTGAAGGTAAACAATATTGTCAAGGCTTCAGTGTATGAATCTGGTAATTTGATGTGTTGATTTGATGCCAAATGAAACTTTTTGATGATTAATATATGCTGACGGTGGTTAAATGATAGTATCTTATTAAAAAATATCTGATTAAGCTGACGGGTATAAATGCTGTCTGATGGAGAAAAGAGAGTAAGTAAGCTAAAGTACAGATAAATGTGGGTTCATTATTTGGCAAGCAATGGGTGGCTGTTGCCCTTTTTATGTAGTGTGTTGCAATAGCCTATTAATGATTTATAAAGTGTTTACAACCTAATTTTTTATTTTTTTGGGGGGGGCATTTTTGCCTTTATTGGACAGAACAGCCAGAGAGTAGACAGGAAACGGGGCAGAAGAGAGGGGATGACACGCAGCAAAGGGCCGAAGGTGGGAGTCGAAGCAGCGGCCGCTGCAGAGGACTAACAGCCTCCATACATGGGTCGGATGCTCTACCAACTGAGCTAAACATCCGCCGTGTTTACAACCTAATTAATAGCCTGAAATATTCTTAGGGTAGTCTTATTGTGAAAGGGTACAGAAAACAGCCAGTGAGGTTTGTGACCCACTAACACACGTCTCCAGTGACATCAGTTCAGCTGAGACTTCAATAAAATGGAGAATTATCCCACGGGAACTGAACCAACCACTTTCCCCCCTCCTGTCTGATGAAATGACCTTAAACAACCTGAAGCTTGGGTCGTTCACTTGCATGTTTTCCTGTTGTTAGAGTCCATCTGTGTGCATCATAGATGATAATGAATACAGCTGAAGTGAACAGGTCTAATGGTTGAATACAGAATTTTTTAGCCTTGTAATACTACAGTCCTTAGTTTTAGTTTAGTTCTAGCTGGTTATCATGATAAAATTCAGATGAGTTAAAGGATCAGCATGTAATCTGTAAGATTTATGGTGATCTATTGGTAGAATATGACCCAACTGGAATATTCATAAGTATCTTTTCATTTGTGTATAATCACCTGAAAATGAAAAATTGATGTTTTTTTTACCTTAGAATGAGCCCTTTATATATAAAGAGCCACAGGATGCCATGTTTCTACAAACACAAGCCAAACTCTCACTCTTGATACCGCCTTTCACATTTTTTCTTTTATGTGAGCTTCACAGCCAAAATAGGTTCTGCTACACACTCGGAAGGGGACAGTGAGGCAATGGGCATTCAGCTGGTCGCAATCTGCAACCTCACCATTAGATGTCACTAAATCCTGCACACTGGTCCTTCAAGGCCTGGTCGCCCCGCAAAAAAGGGCACATGGAAATTCCTCCATGTCTTTGTGAGACGTGGCTCTGCAGAAGCTTGGTGATGCAGTGACTGCTTGCAGAGCTACGTGATGAAATACTGAGCTGACCGCTAACACACTAGACAGGTGGGGACATTTTAGGATGAGTCAGCCAAATTATAACTCAATGCTTGCTTGGAAACTGTGATTTAGAAAGCTAGTTACCTCGCTCACTCTGGACAATAAATTTGCAGTTTATTCAAGAGATGCTTTTATGCTGTACACTCCTGACTCCAAACCATGCTTCTTTTCGGAGCAGTTTATAATTTGACAAAGGAAAATAACCAACACGGTTAATAAAGCATGATAGCTTCCTCGATTTTGGACTCTCTGGCTCTGTTCTGCTCGAACTGTTGTGAACTGTAATAAATTTGCAGGTCAAAGTTAAACTCAAATTACCCTTGTAAACAAATCAACTGTCTGCACTAAAATGAACTGATTTAGTCTCAAAATGTTGTAATTTTATCTGCTGGTGTGAAAGACTTAATGGCATGCTGGTGTCACCGTGGTCAAACTATTTATCATTTCATTCATAATAAAACATTTATAACATTTATCATAACAAATACGCTGTTTTCCCCTCAGTAGAATCTAACATTCAATTAATAAACTCTTTAAATCACTCAAATGATGATTAATAAGACATCTTCTGTCAGAGTTGGCACACTTTTATGATTGTCGCTTGTGTTTCCTGAATGTCACCGCGTTCTACAGTTTGTGACGTCTTGCAGACTAAATTAGAAGCCACTTTATGTTCTCTGATTAACACCTTATCATCCTTTGTGGAGAAAATGTAAGAAGTGGAAGTTGTTTATGGTGCAATAAAGCCTGTGAATGTCATCATCGCCTGCCCACACCAAGGTAAAACGCCTGGCATTACTGGAGGCTGTAAAGCCCAAAGGAATTCAAGTGAGACTGCTCGGTGATGTCAAGGTCAGACAGACAGACAGGTTTCTTTCTAATTGAAGCGCTGGCTGTCATACAGCAAATGCTGCCATTTCTGCAGGGCTCAAACATGTACGTCAAGTCAATTTCATCTATATAGCCACAATTAATCACAGCAGGAGTTATCTTAGGGAACATTTCATCTACAGCAGGTCGAGGCTGTACTCTTTATAACGTTATTTACAGAGACTCAATTGTTCTCACCAAGAGCAGCACTGAGGCGACAGTGGAGAAGAAAAAGCTCCTTTTAACAGGCAGAAATGATCTGCAGTTTTAAGGAAAATACAATAATAATTTTGAATAGTTTACTTTTATATCTTGTTTTCCTATCTCAAATTTTTTATTGCATTTTCTGCACATGATGTGCACTTAAATTGCATTTTTTTTTTCTCTGTTTTAACTTGTGAAGCACCTTGTAACTCTGACTTTGAAAGGCTCTATATAAATAAAGTTTATTATTCTATTTTTATTATTATTGTTATTATTATATAAACAATACTGCAATTAGTGACACATTAAGGTACACTGTCTTGATTCTGGTAAATTATGCCAAATAATATGAAAGTTATAATGAGGTACTACAGATCTGAACAGATAAATAGAAAAAGTAGATACAAATCAAATCAAAATGAGTTACATGGAGATATTTTATTGCTGTACTGCAATGTTTTAATCACATTCCTACCTTGCCAACAAGGCGGTGCAGAACTGAACCATAATTTCCCTGAAAACTGTCTGCAGGACAATGTAAATGTACGGTAACAGAAACTTTGCCTTCAGCAATGAAAACACCTCTCACCAGCAGTCCGTCAAATGTCCTCAACAGCCTGACAACCAGGGCCCTCATGGGTGGTGGTTACATTGTTAAAGAAAAAGAGATTGTCACCGAAGATCCCGCTCCACCATCCTCCGCTGTATTAGCAGCAGTGATTCATTTTGTCTTCCTCCTCCTCTTCTGTTTGACCTGGATTATGTTCTGTCTGCAGGCACATACCGGAGCTCGTCAGCAGTCGGAGATCTGAGAAGGTAACAGGACTCAGGAACAAACAGCTTTTGTACATAAATGAATCTGAGGCAGCCACATCCCCGTCTCCCATGAGCAGTGGTGGTCTGAAGGGAGGGGAAGAAAAAGTTGGAAAGGGCACCAGGTCTCTGGTTTAGATTAAAATTGCTATATTTTTTTACTTAAAGTACTGTACTTCTGAGATAGAAACACACAGGGAACTATTAACTATTTAACCATTTACAAGCATGTGGAGGCCAATGAGATTTTTTTATTAACTGTAAGGGAACCGGAAAGTGCACTTTACCATATTTGATCCACTCAAGAGAACTCTAAGTGCTTTATCATGTTTTATCTCTGGAAGGGAACTGTAGAAGGCAGTTTACGACATTTTGTCGACTAAAGGGCATTCTAGAGGAAACTTATCCACTGGAAGTACACTCCAGCAGGTACTTTATCGTGTTTTATCTACTGGAAGGGCACCGTAGAAGGCACTTTACCACATTTTGACCCATGAAGGGCACTCTGGAGGGCACCTTGTCACATTTTATCCACTGGAAAGCCAACCTAGAGGGTATTTTAACATGCTTTATCTACCTTAGAATCAACCAAGATTGCACTTTTGCAGTGCTTTTACAAACACAGGGCCACTGGTGCCCTCGCTATGACCAGTGCCCACAAAGACACAAAAACCTCAGAGAAAAATTCATCTGTCTAAATGCATCTCTTTGAATTAAAAATGGTTGGAAATCTTTAATGTAGTACTACTGAAGAATGGCAATACAGACTGCTTATATCCTCTGTTAAACTATAATCTCTCAGAATTCATCAAAATTAACAGACGACAGATGATTTTTTTTTTTAAGCTACAAATACATCTCTGATTTATTTGTACATTATGAAACACACAGAACCTTCAAATCATCTGGAACAGGTTTACTCAGTGTTCCCAGGATCAAAACCAACAAGGTGAAGCAGCCTTTAGTTTCTTTGCTCCCCGACTGTGGAACAAACTTCCTGAACACCTGAGATCGACTGAAACTGTCAGCTCATTTAAATCAGGGCTTAAAACATTACTACTTTAGTGCACCTTTCCAGTGAAGAAGCTAACTTCTTGTTAAGATAATCTGTAGCTATTGTTTTTATATTTGTTGCTTTCGCTTTTTATTATGTTTTTTAAATGCAATTTGTATTATGTTTTAACCATTTATTGCCTTGCTTTTAGCTTTTGTTTTTATGATCTCAAATGCAATTTTAATGTTCTTTTAATGTTTTATTTTAATGTATTTCTGTGCTCTTGTAAAGCACCTTGAATTGCCTTGTGTCTGAGTGGTGCTATATAAATAAACTCGCCTTGCCTTACAACACTACCACAATGTAGCAGAACAGTAACCGTTTGTACTGACAGTGCAGTTTACCTGAATTAACCCTAACCTAACCCAGAATTATTTACAAAACAAATCTTGAAAGAAAGAAATTTGCCTCTCCACATGTGCCCTCAGTTTCACTTTGAGCGGCTGCCAGTGAAGCAAATATTTTCAAAGTCAAACACATTCAAATTTTGTCTCTTCAAAATGTAGCTACAGATTGCGTTTTATGTCTAAATTACAAGTCTGTTGGGGAGTGGGAAGACGTTGGCAGCTATTCTCACAAGAGCTACAAACATTAGTTCAGAAGAAGGACGGCTCATAACTTCAGGGAGTCCCTGTCCTTGGGTGTGTTGACATCTGAAGGATTTATTCAGTGAGGATGAATATGCTGCTGCAAACATCCATCTCTAAATGTGACACGTCGGTATAAAGAGGTGAGTAACTCACAGGGGAAGTCTGTGGCACTGAAAACGAGCGGCATTATTAAAGGTCAGCGTTTGGCTCAAGCTACAGAAGTAATAGCTTACTAAAGCCACCTGTCCAGAGAAAAGGGTTGTCTACAGTAGACTGGAAAGACGAAGACAGAAAGAAAAAACTGACCATCAGTTTAAGCACCTACTTATTTATTTTATTTTCAAGACTTATTCTGCCTTCAACACGGGATGTCCAGCTGCACGTCCTGCATGTCTCAGGCCTGTAGTCGAGTCAGAGCTCTTAATATTTAATCGCCACGATCTTCCCTGAACCTCAACAAAGTGTCATAGTTGCCTAACCTCAACCAGACCTCGTCCATACTGTACCATGCATGAATACTGAAGAAATAAAAAACTGTATTCAGTGGATGAAGTGCAGCAGAAACCCTTAAGAGCACCAGCAATCAGCTAGACACGAGCATGACTGAACTGAGAATATGTGTATCTAAAAACCTATCATTTATCCCCATTGTTTGTCGGGGCGAACTCCCTCTGCTTTGTTTTTGTTCTAAATAATTGAAGTGATAAGACTTTGCAAGATTCAGTTTATTTGTGTGTCTGAATCATCTCACTTCAGTCACTATGGTTTGTACTACATTCTTTATGAAAAGATTTTGAAATCGTAAATTAAATATGTTATTTATATAATAAATTTTTAATCAGTTTCTAATTATAAATTATACAAATCCTCAGGCAACTAGGATCCTAAATGGGGTCAATGCCGAAGACTGTGCCTCCCCAGCCCTCCTGCCATTATTACTATTTGTAACTATATTTTGATTGATTGATTGATGTAGATGCATATTCATGAGAGGATGGCAACCTGAAAAATAATTATTGCTAATGACAGAATTAGAGTCAGTTTCCTTTAGCTTTAGCTAAATTTAGCTTGTATATTATGTAAACAGATGATGTTACAATATGAAAATTTATGGCTGACGTAATCTCGTGGCATATAATGACTTTTCAGGCAGGCTTTAGGTAGTTTTAGTAGGTGGGACATTTCACTTTAAAACCAAAATGTTAACCTGCTGTGGCATTGGGTGAAAAAAAGTCAAGAGTGCCATGGAAATTAGAATACATTGGCAGGGAACCTAAAATGTCCCTGCAACATTTCATGCAAATCTCTCCAATTTTGGTTGGGACACCAAAGAGTGGACTGACTGCTGACCGAGTGACGAGTGACCGAGTGACCGACCAACGTGCTTAAAAAAAAGAATAACTCATAACAACTTGAGAGTAATAAATGTAAAGTTGATTACAACCAAACTGAGAACTCAGTGCTACATGTATCATGTATGCACACAGATTGGAAGGGCTGAACACTGAAGAGTTTCTGGAGTGATTTTTATTCATTTTCACAAAAAAAAAAAAAAGACAAAAGCAAAAAGACACGTTGACTGCAGTTAAGACTATAAAAGATCCAGTTGTACTGTGGGTCAGAACACTTCTGCTATGAGACTTGCTGCTGAGAATACTATTTAATAATGCTGCTGAGAAATGGTCACATTTTGTACTACAAATGCTATTCTAGCACAATTTCTGGATACAATTTTCAGAAAATAAATGTTCCTTTTACAAATTAAACCTACCAACTAGGCATCAGGGAAGCAATTTTGTGCCTGAAGCTGTTAAGTTTTGTCACTTATCAAACATAGACACACACACACACACACACGCACGCACAGAACACACCCACATACATATGGTCCATTTGCATATGCTTTCTTTCCTTGTGTGGGGGAAATGAAGTTGAAGGGGAGTTTGCCAGCTGAGAGCTGGCTAACTATGCAGAGGAGGAGGAAGAGGAGGAGGCTGGGTAGCACGGCCATATACCACACCACAGCCCGCAGCACTAAAGCACAGAAAGAGGGAGCAGCCATCTACATACTCCATCTGCGGAGGAGAAAAATGAACTGCAGTTTTATAGCTTACCCTGCTGGGCCGGAACATAAGAATGTGCTGGAGGTTTTTAGAGAACCAATTGGTAGGAAAAATGGTGAGGGAAATGCTGACTTGTTGGGAACTAAAAAAAATACCAAACCAATTTTGCTGAACAAAATAGAGCTGGCTGGTTGTTTTAAAGGATATGATTCTTTTGATGAGAAATAAGTTCTTTGATTGAGATATTGTTCAAAGCATCTTTTCACATAATTAACTTGTGGTCAACATTTTCTTTAACAGAATATGTGAAGCAAGAGGCATAAATGAGCTGTTTTAAGCCGATGATTATCTATTGAAAATCATCCCTGTGTGTCTCTCACCATATTCTGCCATCAACCTCGTTTCTCTATCACGTTGCCAAATGCACCGGCTAGGAGCGTTAAATGCTACAGAGATGAAATACTGGCATCTTTTCACTGGTTACCTGTTCAGCATTGATTTTAAGATGATAGTGCCCGCTTTAAAAACATGATTACATGGCCCCAGGCTGTATTTTTAATTCTCTTTGAGCCAGCGTGCAGCCTCAGATCCACAGGGTGCTTTATACTAAAGGTGTTGAAAGGCTTTGAAACAAGTTTCCCAAGTACCATAGGTTCGCAGAATAAGTATCATATGTTTTACCACAAAAGGCCTACTTGAATGTAATGTCTTTAATCTTATCCTTTTTATTCTTTTCCATTATTAATATAAAATAAGTGATGTAAGAGCACGGAAAAGTTCGATCAGATAGCCTCAGAAGGTGAAAGCGAACAGCATAGTTAGAGGTTCAAAATTAAAAATCCATGGTCTGTTAACGCAGGTGTGTTCACTTTCACACCTGATTAGATCAGAGCCTCCTCAGGTCTGTGTGGGTGTGACTGTGGCTGACTGACATCTTAATGCACCTGTTAAAACTAAGACAGATAACTTGCACCTTTTCTATTTTTATTATTAACTATGTCCCAATTCCATATTCTTATTAAGGCTCTAAGTATGTTGTGTTTTATTCTATTTTGAGGCCTTTGTTGATCAATTAGTGTCAATGAAACTAATAAAATCAAAAAACAAAAAACTGCAAACACCTAAAATAAACTGAGGGATGGTGGTGGTGAAGAAGCCACAGGAAGAAAAACAGAAAAATAACAATAAAATATTTATGTAATATGATACTTTGTCTCTGGAAAAGTTTAATTAGTGCCATACCAAAATCACATTATGATCGACTGTTTATTTCATTTTTTGTGTACTACTGCTCTGTGCTCCAACAACAGTTGTTTTGTTAACTTTCTCCTTTCCTGCAAACACAAAATTCATGTCACGACATTCAAGCTAGCTACAAAAATGCTAGCTAACAATATATGATGTAGATTAACTAGCTAGTTAGCTAAAGACTGATGTAGCTTATCTAGCTAGTTAACCAGTGTTTTGCTGACATTAGAAAACCTAGAAAGAAGCAGGAGATTTTTTATTCAGATAATATATTTCTGACTTTCAACTGGGACAGAAACACAGACTTAGTAATTGTTCGTCTGTAATCTTTTTTTTTTTTTTTTTTGTCCTGAATCAGGTCCTAACCCTCATTACCATGGTTACCAAACCGTTAAGACAGAATCTGCAAGTTAGGAAGTTTCTGTGATGTGGCCCCTGTAGCCTGTGCAGTCAGTGTGTAGCATGAAGCTGAGACACAGCTCTGCTGACTTCATGTCATTTCCAGTGTGGACCTGAGCAGAGGTCTAATCAGCCTAAATGAAAAGCACCTGTGTGGGTGCGGGCAGGTCTTTTAAAGAGACACTGCAGCAGCCAGAGGTAATCGCTCCCTGTTGGTTTGAAAGTCAGCTGTGAAAATGTTGTCTTCACAGAAAACTGAGGCTGTGATCAGTTTGGACGATGATTCCACCAGTGAAGAGTTTGATGCATTTAAAACGATCAAAACATCTATAAAAACTTATTAAACCATGAACAGTTTAACCCACTTCCCATCAGTATGCTTACAATATCAGAAACAGCCATATTTTCTCCAAAATATGTCTAAATAAACTACTATCTCATGCACTGGAGAATCCTGATACCAGAGAAATCTATTGACCCAGTATTCATTTACATGCAACTCAAAGAGTCAAATAAATCCTAATTGAATAAATATTACATTTGAAATAAGTTCTCTAAATGGCTCAGCTCTTTTTAGCAGTTGGACAAAATATAAAATAATAATATTTTTTGAGAAAAAAGTTAGTTAAGCCTTGCAATAAAACTTTTAGACCTGCAATAATTGCCTTTCACAAAAGGTTATTTCACATTAGAATGTGCTTTCTCTTAACAAATGCTTCTAATCAGTAGAGTGTAATTTTAAAATGGTCTGAATGCACATTAAAGCTCATTAGCCATGTTTTTCATTTTCCGTTTGGTTCATTTTAATCAAGAATACAATGCACTATCATGCAAATATGATTTAATTAGCATTTCCTCTCTTGTAATATGTGTGTTTTTATAAACGGTGTGGAACTGGGTACAGACGGTAAGATGTCCCTACCAATATCAAGGGATTAGTGAATTGCAATAGCAACAGTTTTAATCAAAACATTAAAATTTAACCATTAGTGTCTGTCACTGTCTAGATTCAGTTCAGCTTTGTGACAAAACACCACATTGGTTTGGTCCATTGCCTATACAGCCTCGCCCAAAGGAAAAAAATTGTTTATCACATTTGTCTCTTCTTTGTTTTATGAGAAATAAATTAGATTCTTACTGAAGTTTCACCCCCTCCAAAAGAAAAGCAGGAGATCTGAGCTCATAGGTGTCTCAGAGGTTTCTCCTTAACATCCAACAAGACTTTCATTTAAGAACACCAGGTTTATTTTAGATTTTGCTGTTATCTCAAGAGCTGATTATTGAAGACAAATTTAAGATCAGTGCAGTGAGAGAAAAAAAAGAACATTTTAAGATCTTCAACCGGGCTCAAATTAATCTCGGACAAAGGCGGTTTCTCCGGAGCTGAGTTTAAGAAGTATGAAAAACTTGGTCTCTTCTTACTACCAGAATATTTAATATATGAACTGAGCAGCTAGTAACAAATCTAGCAAAGTGAGACATATGCACAAATCTATTATTTTGTCATTTACTTGCTCATGTTGTAATCTTAGTCAGCACTTCTCTGGCAGCAGCACAACGTTTCTCCATCTCCCTTGCACCGTGCACTGGAAACTGACTGACTATTTTCCCCCATCGACTGTGGCATGAAATATCCACCCTTGTATTTTATGCATTTTAAGAGTTTCACTCAAAGTTACATTTCTAGACAGCTACATGATTCACACTTTCTGTCTGAATCATAAATTCCGAAGACATCAGGCTTGTTTAAAAACCAGAGCTCTTAATTCTGTGATGGAACTTAATCATGACAAACCCCTGAAATCATCCGTGTAATGTTGTGTGTTTGTGTGTGCCAGTGTGTGTCCGCGCTTCCTCTTGGCACGATAACAGGTGGTGAGTGCTGAGAGTAAATCTTTGTAGAGGTGCTTGGCTCACCTTCTTGGTGCTAACTGCACACCTGCAGAGCATAGATTAGACCTGAATTATCTGAGGAGCGAGCTTCTGCTGCTGCCTCTCCTTCCTTAATCTCAGCTTTCATCTGAGGCTTGTTATTGCTGTTTTCCTCCTACTGAAGGAACTGCTTTTAGGACTCGGTGTCTCTCAGAACACCTTGGATGTGGATAGCATGTTAACTGCCATACAAACTTTTGTATTGCAACAACAGCAAGTGCATTTCAGGTAGATGAAAAATGAGCACCACAATACGTGGCCGTGCACCTCAGTTTTTCAATTATAAGTTCTGACACAGACTCCTCCTGAGAGAACAGGAAGCACACAGCTGGCGTAAATTCTGGGTTATAGGGCGGATTCATGGGTGTGGAGAGATCAGCCACATACGAGTGCGTTCACCTTGTCTGACCCCAGTCACACAGAGGCAAACCCATATTTGAAAACTGAATACAGATGCTTTGATGCTAAACTGTTAAAGAAAAACATGGACAAGTTTGTGAAAGGACTGCCTAGTAAAAGTACATTTATGCTAAACATTAGAAGTCTGACAAAACAGAGCTTCCAACCTCTCCTGTAAAATAAAACCTTTTTATTATTGTTATTTTATTTTTCTCCTTGGATGGTCTCAAATCTGACTTCGAGGTGAGTTTTTTAACCCATAAAGTGGAAACCACATGCCACAGTGTAGGACAGGGTTTTTGCTGTTGTACTTGTTGTAGCATCTGGGTGATGGCTGGCTGAGACTAGCATCTCCAAGTGAAGATTCATGTTGCTATTCAAGTATGCTGAATCAGTTTAAAGCAAATTTAATACAATCTGATTTTGTCCCAGACTAAATAACAGAGTTGATTCTGATAAATAACTTTTTTTTTTTACTTATCTAAGGTCACTCTATGTGGACAACAACTAACAGTTACAACCTAAACATTACAAATTACATGCGAGCAAAAAAATTATATTTAGCATGTGAATTAATTGAAAAGTTACCAAACATTTACTTTCATTCACCGTGTTTCTGTGAATATGACAACAGGCAACAACTCAGCAAGTCGTGAACAAAAACATGTTGTTTAGTTGTTGTTCTGGCTTAAGGGGGTCGTTCAGCATTAATTTTCCCAAGCTGGAACTCATTTTTCCAATTATTGTGACAGCACATGAATGCAGCATTGAAGCTTACTTTTTCCCAACGTTGTGGTGTACCGCTTTGATTAATTATAGCAAAGCAAACGCACAACGTCATTGATCAGTCACTGACTATGTTTACATGCACAAAATATTCTGTTTTTTGCTCTTGTTCTAGAAAAGACAATATTCCTACTTAGGTGTTTACGTGCTAAAGAAAAGGAATATTCCATGAATATTCCCATTTACATGCTGCTGTTCATACTCTGATTTATGGAGAAGTGGAACGGCTGGAGCAGGTTGAGCCATTCTGCTTCTTTGCATCAGAATATTTTTTTCAGTTTTCCGCTAATGCTTCGACCATGTAAACGCAGCCTCCTTCTTCTATTCATTCCACCACCTTTGTGAAAAATTTGGCGTTGCGATATTTGTGCATATCCAAAAACTGTTAATATCCAAGTCTTTCATAATGTTATAAACAGGTGTGTTTCTCCTTCTGACTAGAAACGGGGGCTTTACTGTTCCACCAGTCTTGCACACTGTTGACTTGTTGGTTTATTTACAGCACACAAAGCTGGCTGCAATCAGGCACGAGGCCATGTGTCGCAAACTGTGTTCAAAACCCCAACTGAGACGTATATTCTGCCTGTGCTTTTATACAGGTCGAAAGAATGCTCCTAAAACCTGAATAACACCAGAATATCCCATGTCTGAATTGGAAAATGCTAAGAAATTAACTAATTAAGAATATCTGAATGAAATATGCTATTTACATGACCTGCATCAAATTTGTAATAGTGTCATATTCTGAGCACAAAGTCACTGTCATCCACATTGTGACGCATCTCGTCTTGTGATAAAATTAAGAAGACAGCTTTGACAATTGGTTCTTTAAATATGCAGCTGTTTTAATATAGTGCCTCTGCTCTTTTCCCCCTAAAGATGTATGTTTCTGAACCGTTTTTTTTTTCATGACATTAACGAAGCAAGTCTTTATTTCAAGTGAGGCATCTACTATAATATGATCTGCAAAGCCTCGACTGTAAAATTATTTAATGGTCTTTGTAGACGTGAATTACTATTGAGACATACCAAGTGATTCCAAAGCAAACTGAGGACAAAACCTGCTGTTGCATTACTATTGATGCCATCACTGTAAAAGCTGATAAGTTCTGTAAAAGTTTCAGCTTTGTATTGATTTCAGACAACATTACAAATCCATTCTGTTCTACTTGAATCAGCAGGAGGGAGAACTGAAAGAAAACCACTGGGAACACAGAAAAAAAACCCAGCACCATCAAAGACACGTTTTGCCAACAGTATTTGGTGTCCATTTCACCGTTTAGTGTGTACCCTTGCTTGAAGTGACTGTTATTGGATTGTGTGGACTAAGTCAGTAGGGTTGATATACAGTAAGGTTAAACTGGCTTTAAGCTGCTTTTGACCATGTAGATCTATTGGTATCTACAGTAGCTAATTAGCTGGTGGAGATAAGGATACAAAATGGACAGTAGAATTACAGCTTGTTTTGGAACCCCGCCACAGTTTAGGTCAACTGACAACAGGTAATTGGACCCAAAGGAAGACTCAGGACTCGAGGCAGGTGTTGTTAAAAGCAGTTCTACCCGTTCAAAGTTCAGGCCTCCAGTTGACAACTGGCAGGCAGGTTTGAAATCAAGCAAATACACACAAGAACCCGGCAGTCAGGTGGGACAGTGAGACTCGGTGAAGGGACTTCAGGCAGAAAGAGCTGACAAACAGGACGCAGAAACTGTCCAGGCTGCCAGGGTACACAATAGCAGCTTGATTATCAGGCAGAGATAAAGTGTGAGCAGTTCACTGTATACAGCACGCTGACGACTAATTGGGATCAGCTGTGCAGGCAGGGGGTCAGCTCAGGTGGCGAGGACGACACTTTGCTAGTGGACAGGTGAGGAACAGCAGATGAGACTTTTTCACAGCACTTTGACTTGTCAAGAGAAAAGCACAGGTGTTACTAATAAGATAAATGATGGCACTGTTCTACTGAATAGACCTTTTCCTCAGCAGCTATTTTGACATGAAATAGTAAACCAACGATACCAAGTTAAGGTTTCATTTAACTCCGGCGAAACAGAGTCAGGGTGCTGCTCACTGGAAAGACTCTGCTACACTAAATGGACCTTAAAGGGACAAAAAAAAAAAATAAATATTTTTTCCCCTGACCTGTAGTGCTCTTATCCATTTAGATTTTTCTGGTGTGAGTTGCAGAGTTTTGGAGATACTGGCTCTCCAATACAAAGGAACTAAATGGCACTTGTGAAAAATTCAAAACCAGTGTCTCTTTCTAAAAATCATGACTCAGTTACTCAAGATACTTCACAGACCTTGCTGTGAGCAGTTTCACGCAGGAACCACTATCTTTCTATGAGACACTTTGCTTTTATTTCTGTAAAGAGACATTGCTGTTGAGTTTTTTAAATGTCTTATTTTTTTGGAGCTTTGAGCACCACAGGACTAGTGCCATCTAATTCCATTATACGGAGAGAAGGCAGAAATCTCCACAGCAGATATTGGCAAAACTCTGCAACTCACACCAAAAAAAAAAAAAAAAAAAAAAAAAGAAAAATCTAGATGGATAAACAGCACTACAGGTCAGGAGAAAAATATGTATTTTTGATTTTGTGGTGAACTGTCCCTTTAATTATTATTAGTTTACCCTACCTGTCTTATAGAACGATCTCTCTCAAATCTTTATTTAGATAAATTCAGAAGCCATTATCATAGGTCCAGACCCTTTTCTTTGATAATAAGCTGAATTTTGACTGATGGTAAAGTCAGTCAACTTTAAAGTCAACTTTTTGATCTGATCTTTTTTTATCCACAACTATCTGTCTGTCGCTTTCATTACATCTCATTCAGACTATTCCTGTCCTTCTGTATGCTGCAATAAGACTACATACAAAATCAAATAGACATCTACATAATGCATATTTTAGCATCTGTACGTGTTTTTAAATTTTTAGTGATTACTTTTAAAGTATGTATTGGATTGGCCCCTGATTATATCATCAATTTACTGACCCCTTATGAACCTGAATGCAGCCTGAGATCCTCCAGCAGAGGTCTGCTAGTAATTCCTGGGTCAAGGCTAAAAACCAGAGGAGACTGAGCTTTCAGGACCCCTCGACTCTGGAACGACCTGCTGGTGGAGATCAGGCAGGCTAGCACTGTTTCCTTGATTCCTCTCAAGTTGGTTATTCTTCTGCTTTACTTTTTTTTGTCTGTTTTGTTTTTATTGTGTTTTAGTAATTCATCCCTTGCTTGTCATTTTTTGTGTAGCCTATCAATTCTGCTTTCTTATGTATTTCTTTTGTTTTTATTGCTTTGTAAAGCACTTTGTACCTTATTATTACTGTCTCATATCAATATGACTGCTGCGAAAAAGGTCTATTGAGTCAGTAATCCATAACAGTGTGACAGTGAGCCAGCATGCAAAATACCAGGACCCTGAAAACAAAGCAGCTAAAAGGAATTCACCCGTCATTAATTTGATTTACACCTGTGCAGAGGTGTTTTTTTTTTTTTTACATGTCAAAATGTCTCCTGTGAAAAAGGCCTGAAGCAGATCTGGATAAGCTTGATGTATGTAATGTCAATGTAAATCAACTGTAAGTCGTGACAGTGCGCCAGTGTGCACACCAGCAGCACCCTGACATTAGCTCACCAAAAGAAAATGCAGATGTTTTAAAGTTAGAAACAATTTTCTGCTATGACAAGCCAACATGTCTGCTGTTAAAACTGTCTGTTGGTCACCTTCTATTTTCTCCTACAATTTCCTGAAGCTGTGAAAACATTAAAGTAGTTTTAAAAAAGACTCGGTAATCATTTCGGAAGCACACGTCTCACAAAGCCATCTCTGCACAGCTTGTGCTCACTGTGATCACAGCTCTCTATTACATTAAATGAAAGAACATAAACAAAGCCATTGCACCTCGGTAGTCACTTATTCGCTAATGAGACAGTGAAATAAAATTTACCTGGATGCAACTCAGTTATATAAGATTGCACACAGCCAACCGTCACTCTTTACTGCAAAGTAAATTATAGAGTATAAAGCACTCTGTGGAGAATTAAATAAAGCATGACACAGCACATAGATAACATATGATTTTGCGGTGGTCATATCAGCGGGTGAAATACAATGCTGAATAAAAACCTACATCCTAGGTGTCGTGGTAAATACACACAGTTTCACCTCATCGACTGATACAGTTGATCCTAAAATAGGTGAGTCAACTCACAGCCTCATCTCAAAGAGGTAGATGAACTGAGTTTACTTGAGTTTATCCCCAACCTGCCCCTGGTCCCAGGTATCTATAAATATAACTTAAGACTTAATTAAAGAGGAGGAAACAGATGAGTGAAAATGAAGACATAAAACCATGACAGGGCCCAGAAAATTCAAAATTCCAGATCATATAGCGGGACTAAGATTGGAAAACAGGTTTGACACTGTGAAAGAGGTCCAAAACTTCAAGATAAACTTTGATCCCATTATTATCCCGAAAGAAATTAGTTTGCAGCCAGCAATTCAATAAATAAATCTTAGAAATGTTCTGTGGTCAAAAACAATAACTATATATATTAGAAAATAAAGTATACAAATATAAGAAATTCTGAGAAAATTGGATGCATGAATAGAAATATTTTGATAGATTAAATGTTTTATTGAAACTGCATGCACATAATTCAGCAAAACAAAACCAATTTCAAGACTCATGACTTCTTTACAAAAAAATAAGCCTATATTTGTCTTAATTAGCCACTTTTCTGTGTAGTGAGTGTGTAGCCGTCCGCCTCCATCTGCCTGATAATCAGACTGAATTGCTATGCTGTTTCATTATTCAGTCTGATATTGTGTCTTTTAAGCTGTCATTTGCAGGGGCTTAATTTTTACCAATCAGTAGTAGGGTCGCCCCGATATCTGAAGATTCAAATCATTAGTTGGAGCAACACAGTCAACTGAAATCCTTCCAGTCGAGCATTCGTTTGTTTTCCTTTGTCAGTCAGTGGCTATTACAATTGCAACATAAAACAGATAGAATCTTACAAAATGGAATCTTGATACGGATTTATAACTAAGGGGAATAAATAAATTTTACTTTTACATTAGCAGCGAACTTAAAAAATCTTTATCACAGCATGCGCTGGTGAGAAAAGGTGAAATGAGTGGTTGGTAAACAGGTTTCAGCTCTGTTTTTTTTTTAGCTGCATCTTTGTAAACAGAGCAATGCAACAGTGTGACAGACTGTAAACTTTATGAACAGAGTCTCAAAATCACCACAAACCACAAAACTAACTGTGATGGAAGAGGAGAAGAGTGATAGAAACGGAGCCCAGGTGACACTCTGAGCGCACCGCAGAGTAGGTGACGCCTGCTTTTGCCACTGTTTTTGTCACTGACAGGCTCAGATTGTTGTTCTTTGGTTTCCGAACTATCTGGGAAGTCGTCCTTAGAAACTATTTGGAAAAGGGCAGGCACTTTAAAAAAAACCCAAAAAACTGGAAGGTGATTGGATGATCCATCTGTTGCATCTAACATGACGTGATTCACTTCCATGGATACTTCTCACTTACACACACCTACACCACACCGAAGCTGCCAGCCTAGGATGGTGACTGACTGCACCACTTTTGGTGCAGACACACATGGATAACTTGAAGCCTGGCAACAAGGATTCTCGTGTGATTTCGTGATCTTGTGAGTCCAGCTGCCAAAGTAGCTGTTTTATTGCTCCTCACCACACAGAAACAAAATCAAACTCTTCGTTAATCAGAGCATCTTGGTTCATCTTGCCACTGCCCAAACAATCACCAGCTCTGGTTCGGTTGGAATAAATCCTTAATTCACAGTGTGAAGGAGAGCAGAGCATCCAGAGCTGGTGACGCCGGCCAACAGCTGCAGCCTGGGGAGAGAACCTCAGGTCTGCTGATTTTATAACTGAACCACAGGAGGACACAAACTTTTACTTCCTCTGTCTCACATGCATTTGACAAAGAGAGGTAATAAAACCTAAGTCTTACTGGTAAAATACTCATGTCGGCTAATATAAGAATTTAGTGCGGCACACTGGAGTGAAAAAAACAAAAAACTGAAAAAAAAAAAAATCCCTAGTCAGGGACAGCCCTAATCAGTAGTGAGCAATGTAACTGTTCCACTGAAATAATTTTCAGTTTGCTTGTACACTTCTTCCAAATGCTTGTCGCCATTTTTGTAGCTTTGGCAAAGAAAGATGATTTCCATTCTTAATCCCTGAAAAAAAAAAAAAAAAAAAGTCTGATTGGCTCAGTTGTTTTTCCAAATGGGGGAATAGCTGTCAGTGAGCACAAAAGCAGACCTAATTGCTGAAAGAAATCAGAAATATCGGCATCGATTCAGAGGTCTGGAAGCCGACTATATACCTCCACACATGTTGTGTGTCGTGTGGCATGAAATGTAGCACTGAAACGTGGCACAGGTTCTACTGCATGTGTAGATTTATAACACTGCAGCCCATAATAGATGGCACATTTTATGTCACACCATCTGTTTGTTTAAGAAGCAGTGTATTACCTAAACATGTTGCTCTACATCTCAATGAGTTTCAGGAGGCAGAAAACATCTCCTTGTGAGAGGGTCAGGCATGAGACAGAAAGCCATGGGTCAAAGGTTTTGGGTTCAGACAACACAACAACAATTGTTCCCTGCAGGGTTCATCCTAAAGCAGCACAGTTTTCTCTTGTTTAGACATCCCTCAGTGGCGTTCTGTTATTCCAACCATCAATCCATTAAAATCTCTGCGTGAGGTTGCGTGAAGAGGCAGAGGTTGGTTAGAATAAGACCGGACCGCTCTAAACACCCCCTGATGCTCAATGGAGCATTTCAAGACACCGCGGGGAGCCGCTGGCCATAATATGGGGATTTCAGTTGGCAGTCAGGTGTGAAGTGTCTGACAGACAGAGAGGTCATCTGAAACTGCAGGGAACCAATATCACTGCCCACTATTTCGCTAAACACAGAGGGGGGACAGCTGCAACAAACACAGCGAAAAGCAAGGGTGAGTAGAGAGAGGAGGAAGTCACAGTTCAACACAGTGTCAGATAAACAAATGTATAGGAAGTGTTTTTTTGTTTTCTATCAAAGCATTTTTCTACCAGCATAAATGCTAGAGAAAAATGTACTATTTTACAACAAATACAGGACATACACAACAAAGAGGGGTGTCATGATTCAAGAGGCAGAAATTACATGTTGTGTGTTCAAGTGAAAGTACTCTGTTAGAAGTAAGTCTTGCATTAAAAACTCTACTTAAAAAAAAGTATTAAAGAAACATAAGTAAAAGTACTCACTATAAAATGTCTTCTTCAGAGTGTTAAATCATGAAACCTTCAAGGTCCCGAAAGATGATATATTTTTTATCTCATGCATACAACATACTCATTTGCACACACAAGTTATTATCATGTGAAACAAGATGCAAAGCAATTTTTCCAGAACCTCAGTGGCTCCTGCAGCTTTATCTTATAAATACATGATGACCTTCAACCTGAGCAGTTCTAATCAGCAACATAACTGAAAACACCTGCGAGGGTACGCGGGGGCTTTAATCTGTAACAAAGCATCAGATTTAATGAGTCGATCACAGTTTTATTTGTGATAAAAAGAATGGAAATATGTTGTAGTAGCAGTTAAATAAACGTACCAAAGTAAAACGTACACGCAAAATCAGCAGTGTTAATTCAACACTTTGAAAGTTCTATATTGGTCCACGCTACATAGAGTCAAAACTACACTTTTGAAAGTGTGAAATATTTTACACTACGATAGAGTTGCACCAGCTCTCTAAGTAGTTAAAATTTAACACTAGGCAACACAGGCCAGACTAAATAGAGCTGCCACCATGTTAACACTATAGGATGGGAAATTTAACTCAGATATTAACTCAGATATTAACTCTTGTGGAGTTGATTTGTATTGTACAATTTAGGGAGTCAATTTATAATTTCTATTTCCACTCACACTGTATTACATTATTACAAACTAAAAAAACAAAAAAAAAGAGGACAATAACTCAAAGAAGCTTATAGTAGAAGTGAAATTGTATAATGAACCTTTATGCCACATAACAAAGCATTTGCTTTACAATAGCAATGGACAATCAGTCCTGAAATAGCACAGGTCACACAATGTGGCACTATGTATGTTTTTTCATCCATCTCATTAGAAAACTGTTTGTCAAATGGTCTGTAATAAATCAGCTCCTCAATAGAAATAACAGAAAATGAATCTTCATCAAAATGAAGTGTGTCAACTCCACAAGTCAAAATAAAAGCCTGATCTTCATTTATAATGATGTTACTGATCCTTCCCAAACAGGAATTTCCATATTTGTTCTGTTACAAACAAACATACCAATTTGATACTCGGTTTCATAATTCTTCGCACAATTATTTCCCTCTGAAATGAAGAGGAGTAGAAGTATAATGTAGAATAAATTGCATTTAATTGAGTAAAGTACAGATACCTCAAAATTACTTCAGTCAGACTTGCTGAAATGTACTTTCCACCACTGGTATATTCAGTATTTTTGATATCTGCACAGATCATATTCATCTGTGTGAATCTGAATCCAGATTTATGACTTTATGGTTCAGTGCATGGAGCAGAGTATTTTCTGTATACTATAGAAACCAATACATTTTAAAATGGAGCTCTTTATATGTGTTGGGTACTTCTGATAATGGACAGTTATTCTGCCATGTCTGTGACCAACCTGTTCAGCAGCCATTTAGCGGGAGAATATTGTAATAGCGAGAGTCATTTATCAGCCCTGATGGCTCCTCAGACAATGACTGTGATTTCAGGACCCCACTGACACAAACAGCTCTCACAGCCTTTTCTCTACAGGAAACACATCCAAAGAGGATGCTCAGCCTCTGTTCTCTGCTCTTCTTTCTCTCTCTCTCTCCTCACCACCACACACACGCACACACACACCGCAGCCCTGTATTCTCCTCCTAATTAGAAGGCAGAAAGGATCAGATGGATGATGACAAATGAATCTCCAAACGGCTGTCGCAGGAGATAGAGCACCCTTAGTGGCGCTTCTCCACTGTAACCATGCAACTGTTAACAAGCTTCAAAAGATTCTTTTTTTTTTTCATCCACCTTGTTCATCCAAAGCTGTATGCACATGATAAGAAAGGAAGAGGAACATGATAATGTTTTTTTTTTTTGCTTTGAAGGAGTGCAAAAGTTACTGAGTTTTTTGACGTTTAAGTTCATGGAAAAGAATTTAGAGATTGTAAATACGATTGTGAATTTGTGATTTTTATTTCTTTAATCCAAACACAGCGGAACAAAATACCTTGTGGAAAAAAATACCTACCAAACTGAAATGTTTGGTTTGAAGAGGTGCTATTTAACTCTGATGTGATGTGCCGACGTATGACAATTGCTTAACTGACAGTTCTCTAAGCCCCACCCTTCTTAGTTATGACACATAATGCATTTTACCATGACGGTGTGACGGTGGTGACTGTATGTTTTACAGCTGACTCATTTAAAAACCCTGTAAAAAGGGTTTAAAATAGGCACACGGATGCTACATTGTGTAATGCAAATAGACTGAGGCTAATTCTGTGCAGGTCCAAGGCAAAAAGTCAGCATCCTTTTCACATCCATACAGAAGCTATAAGGAAATAAATGAACAGATTGTTAACTCATATCACAGTGCACAACAATTTGTGCTTGCATCAAAACACTATAAGGAAATGTTGTTTCACATCACTTCACATCACTCTGTTCAGCTTTTATAGCTTCCTGGACAAAAGGATCTATTCTACATTGTTAGCATTTTTGACAGTATGTTTCACTTTTCAAGTCAAGTCAGTTTTATTTAGCACAAAATCAGAAGAACAGAAGTTATCTCAGGGCACTTTTCAACCATTATAACATTATTTACAGAGACTCAACAATTCCCAATACGAGCTAGCACTTGGTGACAGCGGCGAGGAAAAACTCCCATTTGGCAGGTAGAAGCCTTTATCAATACAGAGGAGAATGAGGACAAACCATGTGTTTGTGGATAATGGATGTGGCTGGTTTTGTTTAAACTCAGCCAAATCTTATAACGAACAGGACAGAGCTGCTAACATCACACTAAACTCTGGTGTAGTTAACATAAAGGACCCACACATTGGAGAAGAAACAAGATGTCCTATAATGAATCAGGGGCCTACATTCTTTTTTCCGTAACCCATAACCTTATAACTCAAAGTTACAGGGCAAAAAACATGATCCTGTCACTCCCAGTAAATTATTTTGAAATAAATTATGTAAATAAAAATATATATTTCATAGAAGCTTACTCCACTTTTGAAATAATTCACACATAAACACAATACTTTTGGAAAGTTTTGTTTATGCCCCCGCTATCTATCTACCTAAGTGGTATAAACTGCATATATCACTTTTGTCTGGTGAAAACAAGCGCTGTCGATACATGTAGTATACACCTGAGGCAAACATGTTACTGATGTTACTGAGTGAGTAAAAGATGAGCGCCATGTGCTGTTTTGGTGGAATATTTGCACAAGGGGAGGCAAAAAATGGCCAAATCCCAGAAAAAGAAAAGGTAACAGCCACTAGCTGGTTTATGTTTATAACGTTAGCTACCCAGGTGCTAACTTGCTATTTTCAGCGTGTAGGTTGCTAGCTCAGAGGACGTTGTTGTCTCCCGCAGGGACGGGGATTTTAAAGGGAGGATTTTAGAGGCCATCTGAAATAGGCAGCCAATGGCAGACTTATACCCACAGTGTACATCCGGTGAGTCAGACAAAGGTTAGAGCAGATAAACACATTTTTCCAATCCATTCCTTACACTTTTGTTCTTGTTCTAGGTTTTGGAAAGACACACACACAAAAAAAAATCCCCCTCCAACCCCATGCACTTTGGAATGTGCAGAAATCCAATCCTGCTTTGTCTGCTTATGGAAAGCGATCAACATCAACAATTGCTGTTCTGGGAAGGGGTTTAGCAAACAGTATTATACAGACATTTCTTTTCACTGCACAGTTATTCCCCTCAAAAACTCATCTTACCCACAAAAGACAAAAGATTTTTTTTTTTTTTTTAATTCCAGTACGCTGAGAATTGAGATTTCAAAACTGGTAAGAAATAAAAACAAAAACAGATGCCTTGTAAAAGAAATAGCTGCACAAGTCTGGAGTCCTTTCATGTTGTTCGATTATGAATTCCTTTCTTTACAATGATGCATGTGAACAGTGGCAGACATCCAACTCACCCATCTGCTGCATTAGATAAGAATGCAAATCATACATTTTTGACTACCTCCTATACATAACCAGATAGCCTTTATTTATCTACTAATTTGATCTACTGATAATATAAAATACTTTGATTGAGAAGAGAGCAAAATGTGGCCAAAACACTCAGGGCTGCTACCATACTGTTTTAGCTTTAATCCGATTTTATATTTCTCCCTGTGACCATGTTGAGGATCAAACTCCTAAAGCTCAACCTCCACGCTGACAGGCCTGTGGTGGATACCAGGATCTCTGCAGGATTGAACACTGTCCCACTTCTCTAAAGAGCAGCTCTGGCAAAATATGACCTTTTCTGACATCTTCAGCTGGGCAATGGCCAGGAAATAGCTTTTATTCTGCCAGAATGATTTTTTATCAGTAATTGATAGCACTGACAATATGCAACGCACAGCTCATGCCACGGTCATGTGAGGCCAACTGCAGGCTTATTACTGTCATCAACACAGATTTTGTTTTGAAGGATTAATCACATGTTGACATAAGCACATGGATCTTTGGATGCATCTATGGATCTGCTGAGTCACACACAAATCACTGAAGTATCACAGAAGACACTGGGTGTTGAATTTATCATCATGGATTTATTTTACCATGTCTCCAAGAGGACAGTGCCGTTCAACCCCACTCTACATTTACTGCCAGACTGACAGCTACTGCTAAGTTTAAATTTCTGCTTCGTTTGCAGCCCTGTTACTTGCCTGCTTGAACTCACTTGCACGCCACGCACACTTACGTGCTAACCTGACACGCCATATGGTTTGTTACACACAGTCATCTGGGAAGCTGTTCAAGGAAACTGTTTGGAAAAGGGCCATCACTTTAAGGAAAAAAACAACACTCGGCAGGTGATTGGATGATCCATCTGTCACGTCTAACAGGGGCTAACTTCAACCAATCAGATCAACTCACTGAATCGAAGCCAAAGCTGGCCTGAAGCAGAGTGAAAACCTCTTTTCCATCAATAAAAGCCTTCAGTGCTGTTCTTTGCCCTTCTTTCAGTGAAGAAATACCCTCCAGGAGCCGCCATTGTTTGTTCGAGACAACTCATTTCCATGGACGCCGCACCTAAAACCACGCCCATAGCTGCCAGTAGTTCCTCTGAGGATGGTGATTGACTTGCACCGCCTCTGGGGCAGACACAAGCAGATAGCTTGGAGGCGGGCAAGATGGATTCTCGCGTGATCTTGTGATCTCGCGAATCCAGCTGCCTTGCAAGTTAACTTGAGTACTGCCCTGTTCCATAAAGGAGCTACACTATTTAATTAATTTCTAATTATTAAGACAGACACGGTAAACCACCTTCCCATGGGAGTATGTTGCTTTGTCACCATGGTAAGAAAAAATTCATACATAGCCCTTCATAAAAATGTGGCTGAAATAAAAAAAACTCCGTTTTGCAATGTTACAAAATGCTAAAAGTAATTAACTACAGCAGAAAAGTCTTTGCGACGATCAGATACACCATGGTTTGTTTCATAAAAATAACGGTGCTTGTGTGCGCAGATACTCAGACACTGTGGAGGAAACACATCTGTGACTGAAGAATCTGTCAGCAGGTGAGTCATGTAACCCTTTCTCCATCATCTGACAGACAATAATTGAATGCAACCTCAGTGAGCACATTACTCATCACATTGTGACAGTTCCTAAAGGTACTGTGATTAATTACTCAGGCTGACCCTGAACATTGACTGTATCAACAAACTACTGGAAACCTCTTTTGTTCAGTCAGTTCCTGCAGGGATAGTTTGGATTATTTGAAGTGGGGTTGTATGAGGTACTTATCGATAGTCGGTGTATTAGCTACAGTAGATGATGCTCAACAGGCCTCCAATTTGGAGAAACAGAGAGTGGCAACAGCACAGAAGCTAAGCAATGCACTGCTGTGGACAGGGTCAGCAGAATTTTACCCACTTAAAAAAGTTCCAACTAAAGTGTATGCTATATTTAGAATAGTTTCACTGCTTTGCCGCCAGACAACCTTTTCTGGTAGGAAGCCACTGTTATATAAGCCAAATATCAGTGTCTCCAGAACAACCAAACTCCACAGGCGAAATCAGTAGTTTTAACTTGCAGGGTGTAGAACTGAGTAGTGGCAGTAGGGACATGTCCGTACCAATATCCAGGGATTACGCGGGATTACAGGAAAAAATTGCATCAGTTGCGGCAGTTGTCCATCAGTGCCTAGTCAACGTTAGTTGGTGTGATTCAGTATTGTGACAAAGCACCTGTGCAAACTATAGACGTTAACACAATTTTAAGTTTTGGAGGATTGCATGCTCCCTCTCATTATACCTCACGTTGGTTTGGTCTGCTCCCTACCTACAGCCAAGGGTCTCATTTGACTGGTAAAATATTTAATATATGAATTAAGCAACTAGTGACAAACCTAGTGACTTATTCAGACCATCAGGGGGAAAGTGAGAATATGCACAAATCAATTATTTTGTAATTTATTCCCATGCATGCTTTAATCCCAGTCTGCAGTGTCAGGCAGGAGACTTACCACTTTTACTATGTTTTATGGGCAGAACAGATTGATCAATAGATCTGTGTGTGGTGAAATTACTGTTTTCTTTCTTTCTTTCTTGGTTGGTTTGGTGACAGCAGTATTTGGCGTATTTAACAGTGGTTACCCAGCAGAAAAGGCTGTTTGACAGCAAAATAAGGTGATGAAAATATTCTAAATATAGCGTACACTTAAACTGATATTGATGTTTTCAGGTGGACCTTTTATGAGTGGCTAAACCCTTTGCTGCCTACCCTGTCCACGGGAGTTCATTGCTCAGTGTCCTCTCTGCTCCTCGTAACTGGTGGGCGTGTGGCTAATACACTGACGATCACTAAGTACTTCATACAACCACACATCAAATAATCCAAACTATCCCTTTAATGTAGGAGATGCTGTCTGTTGCAACCAATAAACTACAAGAGAGTACATCTACTAATCTAATATTTAATTCTTTCTTCACTCATAACGTCTGTGGGGCACACAGATAAGCTGACAACATGTGCAGCCGTTTGGCCAAGCAGACGTCCACCTGACCGCCGCACACGAGGAAACTCGCTCTGTGGCTCAGAGGACTTTCCTGATGATGATTAGCTATTATCTTTACCTGTGAATAGATTAACCCAAACCAGAGCCTAATAAATCCTCTTTGGATCCCCCACTTTGTGGATTTGCTCATGAAGAACAGCAGACACATGCCTCAGAGGCATCAGCTGATAGGGCTTATGGGAGGTAATCAGGGCTGAGCCCAGCACTGAGCTCCCAATCCATTTGTTTAGCAAGATTTGCACCTGTCGCTCTCTCGGTTCTGACAAACTGAATATAAACAATGCTCCAACAGCAAAGCCACTAGGAAGAAAACTAGTCCAACTTTCTGTAAAAATAGATCACCCAACAGACTGAATTAAACATGTTCACATGTGCTTCTTTTATCAGAAACATGTGACATTTGTAGGTTTCACCTCCAACATAAAAAAGCTGCTAAAACTGGTTTGTTATAGTCATAGTCCCAGTGTAAGCCACAACTGTTGTCCAGAAGTTTCTGATTCCTGGGGTGGAAAACATTAAGAGTAAAATCAGTTTAAGGAATACAATTTCAAGGGAAAACAAATAACCTAAGAGGTTTGACTCAGTAGACACGAAGCTGGAAATGATGATAAATTCACACATAAGATAATAGTGAGAATTGATTTCTTATTTGGTGAAGTTGGCATTAAAGGATGAAGTGATGATGGTGTTTAATATAAAATCCAGACATAGTGAGGAAGTGTTGGGGGGGAGGGGGGTCAGGTGTCACAGAGGCATTATGTTAACTTAGACTTGAAAACAAGGCACTCACTCTGCCGTGTTTACTTTATTTTGAATAAAACACACCAGACAGATGGTTGAAAAATGTCATTCTGGCCCTCATAAAAGCATTATCGACTTTTCATTTTTCCAGCCTCATTGGAAAGCCACTCTATCATGCTGCCACTTCGGGTGATGTTAGCTTGTTGACAGTGACTGCCTTTCCCTGCAGGGCTGCTTAAATCACTTTGTCCTCCTTTTGTCCCGGCTGTGGAGGAAACTGAACCTCAAGCATTTTGCCAAACATTTATTGTCGGCCCGTTGGGGATAATAAATGACTTGAGACGCAGAAGTAATGCTCCGAGTTAATCCGCATGCCTGCATGAAGAAACGGTGGATAAATTCTGCAGATACTGTCCTTCCAAGAAAAATGGCAGCATCAGTCTTTTGAGCAAATGTGCCAAAAAAACATATTTTTATGTTAAGTCGTCTAATGGCCGTAGGTCTGTCTGTTGGGATCATTTACTGTCAAGATGGACGACATGTCTCCACTTCCTCCCACTGTAAAAAAAAATTAAGCCAAAATATACCTGATACCGGTGCTGATATATTGTGCTGGTGATGTCATTTTGATCCAGAGTTGGTGCAGTAGTGATTAGAGTTGGAGCAGCGGTATCAAGTTCCCGCCCATACAGCCAGCCGACTCAATCGCAAACAGAGCTCGGCTCTCAATTATGACACGAAACCCCATTTTCATAGCACCAAATAACTAATTAAAACCAAACCTATTGGAAAAATGAACAACTGAACAAACATCAGTGTGATAAGAACTACATTAAATGACAGAAACCATCTTTGCAAAAAATGTATTTGATGTGTACCCATGTCCCATTTGTTAACATGGAGGGGGTGGGGTTTGTCGCATATACTGCAGCCAGCCACTAGGGGGCAATCTAGATGTTTCTGCTTCACTGCTGGGGAGCTGTCATGCTGTACATTTATATGTGCCAATGGTCAGGAGCTACGGGTGTCATCAAGTTGTTATAGAGACACAAAATCTTCATAGAGTGGGTCAAATCTTTCTTTCAACCATGACGACAATTGTTCCATAACCTTAACCATGACAACAAGAGTCCCACAACTGAGTTCTTATTCTAAAGAACGACTCCATCTGCGTACTTTTCCAGGGCTTTCAAATGGAAATGCCCACTCAGCAAACACAGTGATGTACAGTACGTTCTCAGTGTCTGACTCAGTCACAAAGAGGCGGATTAGGTGGCTTACAGGGTTTATATGTAGCAACATCATCATGCAGAAACCTACGTCAGGTCACATGGGAAAATGTTTTTAGAAGGGCCTAGCATTTTTTCCTCTAAAACAAATCTGCACGTCAACCAAAATTGATTTGAATGTTCAGGTTTGAATACATAAGGAACACTACTGGGAAGCTACAGACAGTAAAAGAAAACTCAAAAAACAAAACAGACCCGCCCTGTAACGTAAACCCCAATATTTCCCTAAATCTAACAAAGTTGTTTTTGTGGCTAAACCTAATCAAACCTAAGATCAAGGTTGGAAAACATTTTTTTCGAAGGCGCAGATAAATGACGTCCTGCTAATGGTGTGTCACATCAGAAAATGTTTATGTTTAATTGTACAGGGGCAACTGCAAACAATGTATTCTGTTGTTAATTCGGAGAACCTATTGATTTTGCCCAATTATTTTGTTATTGAGATTTTTTTTGAGATTCATTAGCAATGAAATATTATATAAATACGACTCAGTTATATATATAACATATTCATAGTGAGCAGAGATATTTAAGGAATTTAAGAAAACTGATCTTTGAATAATAAATTGGATGTTAATACCTGAATCACCTCCTTAAATTTGTTTTACGTCCACTTCTTATTCCTAAATTAAAAATCCAACATCTGTAAATATGCTTTTACTTTCTCTGTGTGTCAGATGTTAACACACTAGGCACAGGATGTCTTCCACTTATACCTTCATTCTGTAGTTTAGTCTCTAGTGTCACAAAGTCATACGTGTGCATACATTTCTTAAACTCAGATTTAAACTGAGCACAGTGAAACTTTCCCCTTTCAGAAGATGAATGTGAAAACACAAACTCTGCATGGTTATCATTTTGCACACCAAAGCGCAAACATCCAAGTGATGCAAAACACATTTTTGAGCATAGAAGGGCTGTGTTTATTTTGACTTTTTTTGTGTACCCATTTTCTTAACTCCCTGAAGTGAGTATAGAGGACTTTAATAGTTGGTTACTGTAATATCACACTGAGCTCTTTCAAATGGCAAGCCAATTTAAATGTCCAAAACAATTACAGCATCACTTAAGAACCATTAGCACTGTTTTGACTATTGTGACTCTATTAAAAAATACAAAGGCCTTTTATATTTTACCCAGTATGTATATTTAAGTGATTGTTTCTAATTAGCCGTTTAATTTTAGTCCTTTTTTTCCAATTTTTCTGTTGAAGTTTTGACTCGGTTTGACAAGGCCCATTGAAGAGAAATGTTTGATTTAGGCGTAGCGGAAAAGAGTACAAGGAAACAGAGCAAATTACCTGTAAAATTTGATCCAATATAAGATGACAAGTCATGCACTGAGGATCAAAACTAATTGGCACTGTTGTCCCCCTTATGAAGTGACAATAAAGACCTTATTGAAGCCTACATGTCTTTAAACCGTGATTAACAGCTGACTGTGGCGTTTTTCCGTCCTAATTTTAGACCTCAGTGGATGTGAGGACGCTTCAATGAATTTTCAAAAACAAAAGAATGAATAAAAATGACTGATTGGCTCAGACTGATGACAAAGAAGAAACAAAACAAAAACTTTTCTGCGGACTTTCTTTGATCTCCTTGCTGATAACAAGAATACTAATACAAAACTGCTGGAGGGAAAAAGACAAATTAACTGCTCGGTGAAACCCTGCTGCTTTCTGAGGCTCTCTCTCTGATTGGATGGGGTCCAGACAGGGCGGTGGTCTCTGATCGGTACTAATAGGCCTTCTAAAGCCTGATTAATGTATCGACAGGGTCGGGGTGTAATTGATTGCGTTCAATAGGAATGTAGTCATCAGCAATTTACAAAAACATCGACAACTGTGATTCATTAACACACAACGGCAAAAAAACACAGCCGTCAGAATACAGATCATTTGAAGAAAACTAGTCAATTTAATGACACGCCTGCAGCATTTTAATTGGGTCTATAGACATACATCTTGACATATGTGTTAATTATGAATCCCTGTGACTGCAGTATATGAAACGAGAGACATTTTTCAGACACCAGGCTGTACGTTCTGCTTAGACTATCTGTGATGGATTAGTGGAAGCTATAGCCTGCCTTCATCTTGTACTTATGCCTCTGGTCTAATTAACAAAATGACTGACAAAAAGAAATAAGATAAATGCTCAGCTATATGAATACATCCTAAGATATATGAATGACTGCTATAAAATCATAATCTGTTAGATTTTCATGAAATGAAACCATGTTTGTGCTGTTTATGGTTTGTTTGTTTTTTTAAGAAATGACTGGTGAATATACATTTTGTATTTGCATCTCTATATTGAAGCTTTTTATTGTTAGTGGCAAAGTCCATCATTCCTGAACTGCCAATAAATAAACTGTCTTCTCAAGAATGAGGGATTTACAGGAAACAATGCATGCGTGCAAATCCAGCATAATTTTATCTCTAAGCTTTGCAGCTTAAAGGGGACATTATGCTCATTTACAGGTCTATATGTTTATTCTGGGACTCCACTAGATTAGCTTTGCATGATTCACATTTCAAAAGTCCCTTTATGAAGCCTCTCAGTTCATCCTCTATCTGAAACCAGCCATTTTAGCTCCTGTCTCTCATGTTGAGTCATATTTCAAGCTAAAATACCCCATTAGCTACTGTTAGGCAAGAGCTAATGTTAGCATTCAACCTTCTTAGGTAACATTACCATTTGATAGTATTAGACGATGATAGAGCAAAGGCATAAATTAAATCTGATATATTAACAGAGGAATTATTGTCTTTCCTATTGTGTCATGCAACACTATCAAAAGGTAATGTTAGCTTAGGTAGGTTAAGTAATGTTAACTCATAGCTAATGAGTCATCAAACATGTTGTTTTAGCTTGAAATGTGGCCCCAGGTCTCTCTGGAATTTCACTATCCATAGTTTTTTCAGTTGCTGGTCAAACAGGATTGGGGAAATGAAAAGGACTTGTCAGATTCTCTACATTTGTACGACAACCTGGAACACAACAGTGCGACATTAGGTGCCCGTCCTGAGTGTGACCTCAGAGGAAAATGGCCGCTGTGTGAACATGGTAAATCGTCTGACTTTGCTTGGACTGTGAGCTCGGAGCACTGGGGGAGTTTTGGTGTTTTTACCTCTGGCACAGGAGCTTCAGACCACTAGGAAGAGGTTTTCAGGCCCTGGCAGGAGGACCCTGCAAGAATGTCAGCTAATAGGACTGCTAACTACATGGCTAACTCAGCTAACAAGCTAAAGGCAGCTAAATTACAGTTAACGGCAATGAGCCGTTACTTTTGCAAGAAGTAAAACTATCTGCCCATCAAGGAACTCTGCCAATCACCAAGAGTAGAAGCAGAGCAGTTAGAGGACATCAGAGGGAAAACCAGAAAATATTTTCCAACTTTTGACGACGAGCTGATGGCAACAGGACGAAACACATGGAGGCTTTTATTGTGAAGAAGTCAGAGGAAATGTATCACACATGCTTTATCACTGAGATTAGAACTGACCTTATCTGTTCTGCTCAGTGACTGTTTGTTATATTAAACCACACATGCTGTTCTACCTAGTAATCACAGGTTCAAATAACCTGGACTGAAATCTTGTACCTCAAGAAATCCATGATTTACCCAAACATCCTGCTGCCTATATTCAAACCTTTTATGCAAGAGAAAAAAAAGAGCACACTGATTGCAGTCCAAGTAAATTTTCCATGAAAATGCTCTGACTTGAATGTGCCTTGACTTGATATTTTCTCCACCGTGACAGTATTATTCAGGAGAGAAAACTGTGATGACACAGTTTGACGGTGCTTGAAGATCTTGGCTCGCGAGCGTGCCATATGTCACTGGATCAGTAGAATACTGGACAGAGACAGAAATAACCCTTGGAAACCACTAAACCACTTGGCCTGCTCGCTCAGGCCAAGATTAGTTGCATAATCACAGGCTAATAATGCCACAATCTGCAAGATTATTATTAAATCATGTTAATCGTGCACCAGCAATGCTTCTTTGGTTGTTTTGGCTGCAAATGATTATGTTTCATCAGTGTGAGGGCATCAATTGAAGTGTCATGTTTACACACACACTCAACAACTTAATGACCTTAGAAGTACTTGCCAAGAAGAAGTAATATAGTTGCTTTAATCTAATTTGTAAAACACGTCTGCCAGAGTGACAGCATGCTGTGATAAAACCCTGATAAACATCAGCAGTCAGTACAAATTATCAAGCAATATTAAAGATTGACATTCCATTACCACATAAAAGTAAAAAAAAATGTTTTGAATCTATGGAAAAAAAAAACTTTAATATTTGTGCAATAATTTCCTCTCTCTTAGCTAAAAATTTAACTCAGAGGAAACTTCTTCTGTCATCAACAGGGGAAATAGGAGTGTTCATTACTTTGCAGAGAGAATAAACACGTATGGTGCAGTAAGCGCATTTGTAGCACGATTAATATAATTAGCAAGTGTTAATTAATGTTTTTCTGGCAACATTCGTTCTGTTTTGACAAGTTTGATGTAAAGGATGCTCAATTTAAGCACTGATATAGCTCCGAGCGAGTTTTCGAAACTATCTGAGGGTGTTAAAGGAAAACAGAGTTGATTTCCCTCTTTTCCTCAATCACCACTTTACTGACAAATATGCAAACACATCACAAATTTCCAACAGTAAGCCCGTGAATGTCTTGGGTTACAATGACAGCAGCACTTGTGCTGTTCTTCGCAGTTGTGAAGTTGTTATCTTAACTTGGTAATGTCATAATTGTGCAAAAATTCTGTAATGCATCAGTCACCACAAAGCAGGTTGCACTTTGTTTTACAGCGCACTAGTAAGATGTAATAAGTATCAGATCAGATGAAAAACTAAAAACAGTATGTTCTTTATTTGACAGTATTACAATTTTTAATATAAAAGTTTTTAATGGGTAATTTGGGACACATTATAACAGAACTGGACTGTGAACTTAAGTGTATTATTTTCTACAGTTAGACCCTTATAAGACTTTATTAAATGGTAATTACCCTCCAGTTTTGTTGTAATGTGTCCCTAAGTACCCCTTAGAAAGTCTAGTTTATGCAGTGTCACAACATTTATTTCTGTCCAGAGCTGCATTAATTTTTCGCGAAGATCTTGTACTGATGATGGGAGAGTCAGACCGCTGCGCAAAGTCTTCTCCAGCACATCCCAAAGATTCTCAATTGGGTTCAGGTCTGGACTCTGTGATGGCCGATCCATGTGTGAAAATGATGTCTCATGCTCCCTGAACCAGTCTTTCACAGTTTGAGCCCAGTGAATCCTGGCATTGTCATCTTGGAATATGCCCGTGCCATCAGGGAAGAAAAAGTCCATTGATGGAAAAACCTGCTCATTCAGTATATTCAGATAGTGAGCTGACCTCATTTTTTGGGCTCATAATGTTGCTGAATCTCGACCTGAGCAACTGAAACAACCCCAGATCATAACCCTGCCCCCACAGGCACTAGGCATGATGGGTGCATCACTACATCCACCTCTCCTCTTACCCTGATGCCCCCATCACTCTGTAACAGGGTAAATCTGGACTCATCAGACCACATGACCTTTTTCCATTGCTCCACAGTCCAATCTTTATGCTCCCTGGCAAATGAAGCCTTTTTTTCCGATTAGCCCCACTGATAAGTGGTCTTCTTAAGGCTACACACATGAACCTGAGTTCTCTTCACATAGTGTGTGTTGAAATGTTCTTACTTTCACTATTAAATACAGCTGTGAGTTCTATTGTTGATTTTTTATGATTTGATTTCACCAAATGTTTAAGTGATCTCTGATCACATCATTCAAGATTTTTTTCCGACCACATTTCTTCCTCAAAGATGATGGTTCACCACTCTCCTTCCGGGTTTTTAATGTGTTGGACAGTTCTTAACCCAATTTTAATAGTTTCATCAATTCTCTTTAGTTGTTTTCTTTGCTTGATGCAGGCCAATAATTTGAAACAGAGTAACATCTTTTCCTCGACCACAGTATATGTCCTCTTAAGAAATAAGAAGCTACTCATTGCATCAGTTAGGGTTAAACAACCTGTTGCCAGCTGAAACATATTAATCACTGCAGTAATTATCCAATGGAAGGCTCTTACCTATTTGCTCAGTTAAATCCAGGTGGTGACTGTTGTTTTGGCCGGGCTGTGTATTTCTGCTCTCAGAAACAAATCTGTTGTTTGTCTTAGTTATCATGGTCTTGGCTGCTGCATGGTTAGAAGTACAGAGGCTAATGTGTTTTCTAAGAAATGTCATAGCGGCATGAACATAAAAGAGTTGAGGAGGTGAGAGACGGTGTGTGTGTGTGTGTGTGAATGTGTGTGTGTGCGCATTGGCCAGGGGATAATCGTGTGAGAGAGAAAAGAGGTGAGAGAGAAAGGTGATGCTTAGCTCCCTCTGGCAAGCGTATCTTTTATCTCAACAGTATTTTCTAATCCTAGGGGGTGGGGATTTTATCTGCTTAAGCGAAGATAATCTGTAGAATCTTTCGGTTATATGTGATGAAACCTGATTTAAAAATTAGTTACTTTAAAACTCTAAACTTGTAATATGAGATAATATGACAGTGTTTTTAATCCATAACATTACACAAATTTGTCACATTGCTGGTGGAGGAAGTTGTTCATTCACAGTGATGTGTGCCTGTGTTAAACCCTGCTGTGTATATTTTGATCGATAATTAAAGGTGCGACATCACCATCTGACACTTTTATCCTCTCTGGGCTTCCAGACTGTGAAAGGCGACGGGGTGAAAACGTTCAAGTAAGTCATTTATGTTTGCAGTTGTTCCCAGTAGGCAGCCAGATAAGAGGCAGTGCGTTCACCTGAATCCGGAGGACGAGCGCTAAATTTTGTCCACAGTAGAGCATGATTGACCAGCACTATAAAGCCGCCAGAATACAAGAAAACCTCAAACTGCAGACAAGGTCAGTCCTCAGTCACAAAAAACATGTAAATTTAATATTTGTAAAACTTAAAGTAAAGCCTTTGGGATGGGTTAGTGGGCTCGGGGAAAGAGACACTAATGGGTGCCATCTTGAAGTTGGTTTGGTAGGGGATTCTGGAGAAAGATAGTTGATTGTTGGGTCTCAGGCTGTCAAATAGTGGCACATGAGACTCAGCAACCGTGGCCAATGTCTCCTGTCATGGGCTAGATTTTCTAAAGCCCGAAAACAGAGCAAAGAGGAGGAGCAGGAATCTAGTTTTATCTCAGACCACTTGAATTATTTGCTATTATGCTTTAAGGGCATAATGGAACTTTTGTCCAAAGACACTAAAAATAAACTCTCTACCCTACCCTAGCTTTAATGGGCAGAACACATTCGAAGGAACACGCTAGCTTTCCCAAATCCCAACCCCTGTTACAAGGGCCACCTAACCAGTACACCAGTCTCTAGTGTAGCAAAAAGAACATAATGGGCCCTATTTTAACAATTTATTGCTTGTGGTCTGAAGTGCATGGCACAGCTACATTTAGGATGTGTTGAACTCCATTTTGGTTGGTTAAGCAGTGCATAATCTGGACTCAAAGTAAGGTGCAAGGCGCAAAGGAGTTATATTTAGTCGCTTAATTAAGCATGGCTGTGTTTTGGGTGTAACATGAATTGACCAATCTCACCACTATTTCCCCATAAAGGCCAAGTGTGCCTGAACGTGGTGCATCGCTATTTAAAGATCCAGAGATTTACTGGCAGAATATGGCACAATGCAATGTTCATAAATATGTTTTCATTATTGTATGAAAACAGAATGTGTTTTTGTTACCTTAGAATAAGCCATTTATATCTACAGAGGGCGCAGATCCTCCTCCAAGGAAGTTACCATGTTTCTCTAGACTTTTTTCAGGGACACCATATGTTTTCTACATGCTTGGAAGTGGACAGTGAAAACAAGGTCTTTGCAGCCTGCAAGCTCACAGCTCGATGCCACTAAATCCTACACACTAGTCCTTTAAACGGTGGATTCTGCAAGTTGGAGGGGACAAAGAAAAACATTTTTCTGCTGAGGAAATGGATCTACTTGTGTGCAGAGTGAAAGCAGACCATATGGGACCATCTAGAGGAGCAGCAGGAACCCACCAAAGGCCCCCGAGGTGAAGCAGGCTTTGGAGGAGGTAGCAGAAAATGTGTCCTCATCCTCTGGCATCACCAGACAGTTGCACAACGCAGAAAGTGATATAATAATGTCAGGAGACGGGGAAAACAAAAGCTTGATGCTTGACTAAAAATTCAAGTGGGAATGGGAGGAGGACCACCACTACTGAGGATCAGACTTCAACTGAGGACATCACTGCCTCTACTCCCTGCATCGAGAGCACTGAGGGATTTGAGGGGGCAGTCAAGGTAATGCAACTGACAACAATAAATCGTGTGTATTGTCGTATAGAATGTAATTCATATTTTGAGACTTAAGCACAGCAGACCTTTTATTCAGTGAAACAAACAACAATATGTCTGATCAATGTGAATTTCTCCCGCAGAACAAAGAGTAGCTGCTGCCAGACCCAGCCAGCAGGAGCAGGGAGTAGTTGTGGATGGAGAAAAGAGGGTGGAGAAATATTATTGAAGTTGAGGAGAGAAAAGTCGACCCAGATCACGACGGAACATCATCCGACTAGAGGACCACCCATTGCTGGAAACCCAGCGGGCCTCATTCCACATGCTGTGAACATGTGAACACCCGCCCGAGCTGCTTTGAAATGTTGCTGCGGCCCGTCCGACGGCTCAGTGAAGCAGCTGAGCACCTCTTTCCTTCCTCTGATAACCACCCGATCTCCTCCATCACGCTCAGATAACCCCCTGCTGCTCCTGGACACCTCTTGTGGCCTGCCCCGTTGTGGTGCTCTCCCGCCTGCAAGCCGTGGAAGGAAGAAAACCACACCAGTACAACTGTGTTCAACAGCATCATGCAAACTAGAGTTTTGTATTTTTTATCAGTTTTTTCATACCTAATGAGTTAAAATGTTTACATTAAATGCAGTAATCCTGGCACAAAGCCATTCAGTTTGCTCACCAGGCTGCAGATGACACAGCATTTCTGCCAGCTGATCCCTAAGTGCCCTCCTGCTGCTGCCATATTTAGGTTTATTGGCATCAGCACATGCAGTTCAGCATCACACCTTCCTAAGCCTTGTTATGTTTTCTCTTTTGTGTCAAAGAGACATCCATTACGCACTGCAATGTTATACAACACACAACAACAAATCCAAACACTTTCAGCAGTCCAAACGTTCTGTTGCAGAACGTGGTTTTGTGTGTTTTCAATTGAAAGAAATATCACACGTTCAGACTCAGCCTCTCTGAGGGGCACGGGTGAAAGATGTAAAAAGGGCAGCAGCTTTATGTAGTGGGGCACCAGCACACCGAAAATCGTGATGCACCTCATTGTGTTTTGTCCACTGGAAAGGTACCCCAAAGGGCATTTTATGACATTTTGTCCACTCGTGTGTGTGTGATTCTGATTCTTTAGAGGACATTTGATCACCTTTTGTCTACTCATAGGGCACTAGAGGGCACTTTATTATGTTTTGTCCACTGAAAGGTCACTGAAAGGTCATTCTATGAGAGCACTTTAATATGTTTTTCCACTGGAAAGGCACTCAGGAGGGCATTTTAGTATGTCGTCTTGGACAGTGGGCCACTCTAAAGGGTATTTATCATGTTTTATTTACCATAGCGGCATCATAGAGAGCACTTTTGCTGTTTTTTTTTCAAACATGGGGGTGCACACAATGTTGTTGGCATGATATACATTGTAATTAACCATGTTTTTAATGGATAGCCATTGTCCCTGAAAATCTACCCACTACAAGACTGCATGAATGACAGAGTTGGCCAGTATGAAGGAGTCAGGATAATTTGCAAATACATATGTAACCCTACTCAAACTACACCTATGCCCCGTTTACACATACACGGCTATTTTTAGAAACGGACATTTCACCCTCTCCGTTTTTTCAAAAATAATTCCGTGCACACGTATCCGTTTACAGAAAACTTTGCGTTTACACCAACCCGGCTCTTCGTGTTGGAGGGAGGAGAAGTTGTTGCTGCAAAATTGCTGACCTCCGAGCTCTCATCCGTCTCTGCTCCTCCATATAATAGAGCAGCTGTATTTGCAAATGTAAACATGCGAAGAGGGCTTGCACCAACATAAATGCGGCTGCTACTCTGAAGGAATCCATGATCACCATAGCAACGTGTAAACATAGGTCGCACTTTTGACGCGAGTGCAAGTTCTGTCGCATACTGTGACGTCTACTGCATGCGTTTTCTCCGTTTTGCTCCGTTTACATGCAAATGTGCAACCGGAGTTTTCCAAGATCTCCACTCTGGCCGGAGTTTTTAAAAAGCATCGTTTTCAGAGATGAATTCTCCGTTTGCGTGTAAACGAAGGGTGCAAACGAAGGGATATTTCTCCGTTTCTAAAAATAACCGTGTACGTGTAAACGGGGCACTAGGTTCCCATACCGTTCACATCTATCAGAGTAATCTGTCGCACCCAGGACTCCAGTGGACCCAAATTTCTCAAACTCCAGCTTAACCCTTTCTTGGCTGGTGGAATTTATTGAAATCATTGGCATGTAAGACTTGATATAACTGCATGTATAGAAACAGAAGATGTCAGAATGACCCACTTGCAAAGAAAAGCAGCACAGCAGTGACTCTGACAGCTGGCATTAGTCTCCAAATCATCCGACAGCAGATTACAGATGTCTGTTGCAGTCTGGTGGGATAAGTGAAGTTTAAAGCGGCATTCGCCTTAGCTGAGGGACAGGTATGTGGCCCTTGGCCAGTGTGCCCTCTGCCAATCCTCCATCCCACCAACAACTTAATTTCACTGCATTTTAGATTTTAACTTCTTTGTGTCCCTGTGTGTTTAACAAAGCAGAGTGTACTCATTCTCCTACAAGCTTTCAACTGCCAACAGACTTGTGCTATAGCAAGAAAAGCAGAGGTGTATGTGATAAAATGAATGATGGCTGCAGTCCACTGAGATGTGCCAGTGAGCCAACATGCACAATGGCGGAGCCCTGGCATTAGCACACTTGAATGAGATGCAGCCATTATCAGCGTAATTAGTAACACCTGTGATTGACAAGGCAAAATGTCCACTGTGAGACAGTCTATAAGTACCTAATTAGCCCCTAACCAACCCAGAGGCACTGATGCTGGGGACCTGAAGCAAGATTTGGGTGAGTACGTTTTTTTGCTGCCACTCGTGCAGCCCTGTGGATTGGTCCTAAATTTTACATTTACACTATTTAGACACACGACCAGCGTTCTGTTGAAACTGTCCTTTCAAAATGAACAACAGTATAAGTCAATTCAGCAAATGCTCACAAATCACATACTTTACGATCGAGTGACAAAGCCCTCTGGGAGCTGTAGTAATTATGATGAGAGAAAAGGTGAAAGTCAGACAGTGTTGTTATGCAGCGACAGGGAGGAGGTCAGGCTGGACGGACGAATCAACAAATCCATCCATCACTGTTTACTTCCCATTTCAAAGCAATAGACATGAGATTTAGAAAAAAAAAATCATGACCATGATCATCTCCTTACCTTAACCAAATGTTTATTATTGTAACCATGACGATGAAAGTCCCGTATCATTCTACTCACGGGAACTCAGACAACTGGTCTTGAGGCTGGCTGACCTTTCACCTTCTGCAATCACAAACCTCAGCCAGCTTCAGAGCTGCAACATTAGACCGAACCAAAAAGAAAAAAGAAAAATACATCACTTATTTGAACAATATTACACACTCAACACAAATTGGAACCATATATGCTCCTGAACAGACAGTATATACTGTGGCAGATTACGTGACCGCAATAGCTGATACAAACCTGAGAAGAACACTGACAATGTACAGACTCAGTGATCACAGTCTGGCTATAGAGAAGGGCAGATACAAGTAAACCTGTCTGCCCAGAGAGGACAGACTGTGTGTTCGCTGTAATGAAGGAGCTGCAGAAAGAGAACTACACTTTTTAATACAATGGTATAAAAGATATATATCGATATTAGAGCAGAATTCTTTCAAACATTTGAGAAAAATTGCCCCAAATTCAGAAATTTAAAAGAGGAAGATTATTGTAACTGTGCTATCACAACACATGTAAATGTCATGCCAATAAAGCCGACTGAAATTGAAATTGAAAAGTGACTTTGAAAATCCTCCTATGTGTCACAGGAGGCACGGACCAACAAAAAACATTTTTTTCATTTTGATTACTTGTTGGTTCTGTCTTTTCTGTTGCAAATTACATGAATGCATGAGGGCATTATGTTTATCCCCAAAACATTTTTTCTGATCCAAAATAACATGTTTGCATTTAAAAGTGCCTCAGCATCAGGGTTCACATCCCGTCGTTAAGTCCTTCATCTCATTAATTAAAAACACTGATAAATTACCACCAGGTTTAGATTAACCCTAACAGAGGTCTGACTAAGTCAATCTTGTTTTCAGTTACTAATAAACAAATAAATAGTAACACTTTCCCTCAGAAAAAAAGATGAAACATTTTTTACTCAACCTGGTAACACTCATTTCAGAATAAACTGTGTGAAGTGATAGAGATATCAGTAAAATAAAAGCAAGAAAGGTGTTTTTCCAGTGGATTTGTGAGATGCTTTAAAAGCTTAATTTGCACTTGAATGACCATCAAAGAAATCTTGCCCTTAGTGCAGAGCTCATTTAACAAGTGTCCCAAGGTGAAAAATGAAAAGTTATATGACTTCAAAATGTTGAAATCTGTAGTAGCCTCTGAAAGGTGCCTGAATGAATTAAAGAGAAAATTAAATTGACAGCTCAGGTCACTGTATTTGAATGATGACACATTAACTGAGTAAAAGGCCTTTGGCTGCACGAATATTAAAGGCAGAGATTTCCCTTTTTCTTAATTACTGTAAAACTCCCATGAATAAGTAGGTGACTACTAATTTTGACACATGGTCACCTACACTATCAAGGCATAAAACATATGATTGCCATTATGAAGAGAGAATATTTGATTGAAATGACAAATTAGCATTATTAAGAGCCTAATTGCCATTGCAAATTCTGCACATATGTGAGAGAATACTTGGGAGCATTAAAAAAAAAAAGACGGCCGCTTTAATCTCATTTTCTCAAAAAGCAAAAGGCACAGGGCCGCATTTATGATTAATTAAACACTGGAGACTTTGAGTTACAGGCACCATATGGCTTCTGCCAGCGAACTGTAATTTCACTGTGGATTACCACAGCTACACCAGTGGCATCCGGCCTTTTAATGAATGAATGAAAACCTTAATTATGACACTCCTGTCTCCATAATTAACAAGGTCCCAGCTAATTTTTTTTCTGGATGTTTCATAAATTACAGGCTGTAACTAACTCTAACCTTTAAATGAAATCACCAAAGTGTTGTTTCAGTACTTTTGCCCATGCTCCCATTTTTGGTGAATTGAAATAAGATATGTAAGACCTGTCTTATGCACAGAAAAGGTTTATTTTTCTCAAATTTGTTCGAGAGCCTTTCTTCTTTGCTGAGATAATCCATCCACCTGCTAGGCGTGACATATCAAGATGCTGCTTGAACAGCATGATTATTGTACAGGTTTGCCTCGCACTGGTCACAATAAAAGGCCACTCTAAAATATGCAGTTTTATTACACAGCACAATGTGACAATGTGACAGATATCATAAGTTTTTGCTGACTGCAGGTATATACACCAAAGCTGAATGAATGTTAATTTCACTACCATAAACTCCAATGTTGTTTCAGAGAAACCTGCAGTACAACCAACCAGCCACACAACCACAGACCACGTGTAACCACACCAACCCAGGGCCTGAACATCTGGCTTTTTCACCTGCAAGATCATCTGAGACCAGCCACTTGGACAGCTGATTCAACAGTCGGTTTGCAAAACCAAAGAATTTCTGCACGCGCTGTCAGAAACTGTCTCAGGGAAGTGCTCATCATCCTCACTGAGATCTTGATCTGACTGCAGTTCATTGTTGGGCAAACGCTCACCTTTGATGGTGTCTGCCAATTTTTGAGAGGTGTTCTGTTCATAGATAAATCCTAGGTTTTGATGTGCCGGGAAGATGTCAGAAAGCGCGTTTGCTGTTGGTGGTGTTGGTGAACGGTTTACTAATATCAAAGTTGTGAACAGAACTGGCATCAGCCATGGACAACTACATTTTAGATACCCTGATGAGAGCCAGAGGTCAACTGTGGTACTATTTGTCTGCCACCATCACCACATCATCATCAGACACATGTTGCTTCCACTGGTTTCTGTTGCTCATTGCCACGCCAAGTTCATTCACAGTCAGTCCAGTGTCCATAGCCAGCAGATCTGGAAATGTGAGCGGTCTGCTTCCCCGTGTTGGACAAGGAAGTCTCCAGAGCAGAATGTCGAAGATTATCTGGTCTTTTGCTCTGTAGCAATGTCCAGCAAAGCGGGCTTTTCTCTGTGCCACAACAGCTGAGATGGGAGGAATCAGAGCTTTGTCCCCTGTGTTGGAAGGATCTGTGGGCCTACACAATTCCTGAAAACTGAAAACATCCCAGTTCTTGCATGGCCTGCATTCTCAGAGATGTCACCCACTGAGAATTTTTGGGATTTTCTGGATTGGCTTGTATGTCAGAATGTTCCAACTGGTCCTTTGCTAAGCCCGTCCTCCTTAGTTACTGTTGCTATGTCTGTCAAGCTTTCCATTCTCACACTGCACATATGCAGTTCACAGTGATGACAGTGACAGATTTAATATCTAAACTGGCAGTAATTTTTGAAACAGTAGGGCTTTGATTTGACAGAGAAATAAACCAAAGCAGCTTCTCCATAGACCTGAGTGAAACATCCATAGTTCAGTGCCTAGTAAATGTCTTTTTTCAAGATAAAACTGCACATTTTAAACTCTGTTTGTGACCAGTCCAAGGCACACCTGTGCAATAATCAGGCTGTTTAATCAGCATGATTATGCAATGAGCGGAAGAATTATCTTGGCAAAGGAGAAGCGCTCACTAAAGCCTCCTCCAGACTGTGAGATTTCAGCAGTCTTATAAGTTTATTGCAAGCCACACTGTGTGACATGGATCAAATAAATTTGGGTTGACATCATGTTTGATGTGTGTAGACAGCACAGTGATCACACCTGCTGAATCGTAGGCTATGATGCAAGTCAATATACAAGCAGATGTCATCAGCTTGCATCGTCAGGGTGCATCATCCATCCACCTCACTATAACAGTAAACAATGAAGCAAAGCAAGAATCAAGCTCTTGCAATAGTGGTATTTGTGCATGGAAAATATCTAAAGAAGAGGAGGAGGACCCGGTTTTGGCGAGGAAAAAGGCTAACGTGGAATGCCAATTTTACAAACTGAGCTTACAGTAGTATTTGAAGTATGCTAAAATAGCATATAGTACATGAATGTACATTTGTGCATTCCAATTGTTGGTTCATAGACTTATCGCAGATTTCTGACACTGTCTCAGCTTTTGTCCCAGGACATCTTTGGTCGCAAGACCGTGAGAAGCGCCACCTTTGAGCCTCTGTCACAGTGCAAGGTAGGACCACTGTTTTTGAGTCAAGACCAAAGATTTCTTTAAAGTTGGTCATCAGGTCAGGTGCAAATGTTACATTTTGTTAATGTTTCATTAGTGTTATTGGTAATGTGTCTTTTCAGAACATGGTGATTTAGCCTCACTGTCATTTACAATTTTAACCATGTTTCACACATTGTCTGGCACCCCCACGTCTGAATTAAATCTGGTGTCCATGATCCTAAAGGGGGACATAAATGCAACAACAATTGGATGGATTCCTGTGACCTTGGTAGAGACACTTCACCCAAAGCCAAGTGTAAGCCTAATGGCAGCGCTATAGGAAAAGTCAAAGGATTACCAAAATCAGTAGGATTCATCATCTGGAAAAATGAATTCACTGGGTAAAAGAAAACTTTTCCTGAGTGTACCTGCACCAATGTCATGATAGGATTCATCCTCTTGGCACCGTGGCAGTTTCGACATAGGACCACCATTTTGGAGCAACAATTGAAGATGTTGCCACAATTCTTTGAAGTGGATCATCTTTTTTCTGGGATAGTCCAAAATTTGACAGAAATAAACTTGTTCTGCGCATAGAAGTCTTAGATCTTTTACAGCAAAAACAAAAGTATATGTGCATTTAGTCTATTTGTATTTTGTTGAGTGCATATACTGAGAAAAAGTTGGGTTTCAAGGAGGGTTGTGTGATTAAGGCAGTTCATGAGCATGCAAGTGTGTTGATTAACGTTAACTACTCACTTACACTGTGGTCTAAATGATTAGTGGTGAGGACTGTAGAGTGTAATGGTGATGAAGTAGGGATGTTTACTCTGTTTCTATTTCCAGTTGGTTCAATTAAATTAACTCAACAGCTTCTATTACTGTTTTCTGTCTGACTTTTTCGTCTGTGGTTTTATCCAGCTGGATCTCCTGTGATTGCGAGTTGTTCAGGCATCCTCCTGGATCTGTTCCTCACTTGACAAATACTATTTCATACTGGCTCTGATGATCAACAGACTAACAAGAAAAGAAAGAAAGAAAATGATCGCATTTGCTTTGTTTGAGTCATTATTGTGGTGTTTTGTAGGCAAAATGCTGTCCTCGCATTTGTTTTGTTTTTCTATTTATACAGCTTTAGTTTCTGGTTCTAGCTGCAGTGAGCCATAACAAGCTTGATCTGCCATATGGTGTGAGTTATAAAAACAATTAGAAGTTCTCCAGCTTTCTTCATTACAGGGCTACTCTCTAACTCTTTTGTCTGTCGCACAAAAACAGGCTCGCACACATAATGACACGACGTCTTTCTATCCACATTGGAGTATGAGTCATTCTTTTTTTTTTCATCTGCCCTGCACTAATTAAATTTCTCGCCATGAGTCAGAGAGGTGAGTCTTTGATGGTTTGTGTTTTTTAGATACAAAAATGGTCTCCTTCAAGCAGCTTTCACCCAGGGAAGCTTCAAGGATCATCATATTTTTTCTCAGAAATATATTTAGAAAGTATTTGGACTGGAAAAACTTGAGCATCTGTGTTTCTCTGCCTGCAGAGACACTCCACCGTGGATCATCCATCACTCCTTAGTGGACATGTCACTGTGAAGAGCTGCCAGAAGGCTCTCCAACACACACGGCCTTTGTGTTCCGAGTGTCTTGCGGGTGGGTTTACAGTCTACTGTGGGTGTTTTGTTCTGGTTTTGGTTGGCGCATGTAGGATCCAGACACACTGGGGAAAAGATGCTCACAAGTCCCTGTCCTCATCAGCAGAGCTCGGAGGTCCAGCTTCTGCAGCATCTCTGATTAGAGTTACATGCCTCATCTCTCTGCTAAAGTTGTTATTACTGTGGCTAATTTATGGTCCAGTCCCCTGATAGGAAGAGTTTGTGGATGAAACATGGACATCTGGCATAGTTCATTGTTAATTGTGTGTCCACACCATAAATCATAATAAGACAAAGAGTATTTAGGTGCCATTGTGTAACAGAATGAATATTTGGGTACTTTCTGGAGCCTGGACTAAAATGTTAAGTCAGTCACAATATGGTTGATGAAATCAGTGTATTAAATCAATGTCAAGCTGGTTTTCTGCTGAAATCAATCAGTTACAAAGATCTGTTTGGTAAAGATATTCTTTCTTTCTGCCTTCTCTTTAATATAAATGAGCATTCAAGTATACTCAAATGCAATCAAATGATATCTCTTTCCTTTATCGCAGCCATTCTAGCAGCTCAGTGAGGGTTTTACTGAGGAACAGTGGTGGATTCAGCTAAATGCTGACACTAGCATGCTAACATGCTACAATAATAATACCGACATACTTAAGTTTAACAGCTAGGGCCCTATCTTGCTGGTGACGCAGGTGGCATTGCGATCCCACAGTTGTCCTTTTTGCCACATTTTCAAGAGTCTGTGCGCTCATGGACAGGAGGTCTAAAAATGAAGGTGTGGCCAGGCACATTTGGTATCTTGTATACGGCTCATTGTGGTTTAAACCACTTGCGCCACAGACCTGCTAAAACCTGGTCAAAGTGTTCAAAGTCTGTAGTGCAGTGGGACCATCTGCACAAGATAGCAAATGGCTCGTTTGGAGAGGCAGACACACACGTGTCCACAGTCACAAAACGCCTTTCATTTATGTTAATTTTTTTTTCCCAAACAGGATTGTGGATTAGTAAAGTGTCCTTTGAATATATTCTCTATGTGCAATATTATGTAAATATTGAAATAAACAGTATGTGACTGTCTGTGTGTGTCTTTAAAATCTTTCTCACCGAGGAAGTATTATTATAATTGTTAAAATTACGATTTGTCACATAAAAAATGAACAAGACATATCTGATCACGAGACCGGCCATGTGAACCATGTGCTTTAGATCAGCGTAAGATAGGGTCCCTTGTGTGGATCACTATTTAGCATCACAAGATGTTAATATTAGGTATTTAGCACAAAACACAAAGTACAGCTGAGGCTGATGGGAATTTCATTAATTTCGCAGGTAACCAAAATATTGACCTGCTGGTGGGACTAGATGAGATCATCGAAGTTATTACAATTCATCTCAAGGGGGACATGAATGTCTGAACAGCTATTGGATAGATTGGCATGAAATTTGGAGACATTTCACCCAAAACCACAAGTGTGAAACTCACTGTGGTGCTATGAAGTCAGAAGATTACCAAAGTCAGAAGGATTCACCATCTGTGACCCCTGAACCATCACTGGATAAAAAACTTTTCGTCAGGCACCACCAGCAGGTCACCAACACCATGACAGAACTCATCCTTTTAGCACCATGGCACCGAATTGAAAATTACATATTTAGGGTAAGCCTAACCCTTATTGACATATTCAGGTGCATATTTAAGTCTGGACCAGACCTACCATCCACCCACCCTCCAACCCTCCGACCAGCGTTTTTATAGCACGTCATACATCAAATCTAACTCCAAGTGCTCAAAGGGAAATTTCAGCACCTTTCATGTGGATGTCCAATCAATTTTGGTGACAAATACAGTCAGTTGAAGCAATAAAGTCCTTAGTTTGTGCTATATTTACAGAAAAAGCTGAGCTCTGGTGCAAAATAATTCAGCTTGGATTTCTGGTCTCTGCCTCTTGTAAGCCAGGGGCCATGCTAGATGACTATTTTTGTCACTTAATGCCATGTTCTGGCCACAAAGTAAAGATATAGGCCAGGCTGGTGATAACAGTAGCATAGGTGTGGGTGTTAGAAGCTCACAAGCCATGCATCCTGGTACATGGAGGCACTGATGCACAGCTCAGCAAGCAAACAAACAAACAAACTCAGTTTTCTTGGTCAGTATAGCACTCACTGAGGAATTTATTGATTAAATTGACTATAGCAATGACTGGACATCCACATAAAAAGTGCCAAAGTTTCACTTAAACATAGAAAGAGCTGAAAGGATCATAAGTTTAAATAAAACATTTAAATTAATAAAATCAAGCAGATAAAACTACTAATAAAAAGAGATTAAAAACAGCTGCTAGTTCAAATAGACACACACTAGACAAAAGCAAGGATAAAAAGGTGTGTTTCAAGCTTTCCTTTTAGACAACAAGCAAAGGACCTGAGGGATATAGCGGGTGCAGTAACTTAAAACCAAGTCAAACGAGTAGGCGACAGTGAGACCATTTCATGACTTGTAATCCAATAAAAGAATCTTAAAATCAATTCAAAAACCAGCAGGGGGCCGGTGCAGCGACAGGTGTAATGTGTCCTCTCTTCTGGTCCTGGTCAGCACAGGAGCAGCTAAATTTCATACAAGTTGAAGTGGATCAAAGTGGTGCATGACTGACACTGCCATCCATACAGCTTCCCCCTCTGGCGTGGCTCAAATTATGTTGTGGTATACAGTATAAGTCATAGCTTTTTGACAGCTCACTCTCTTTTATGCCTAAAAAAATGTCATTTTTACTGCAGTATAATTAAAAATGTATTTGCATAAAATTATGTTCGGCACACAGTGTCCATTTCTCAGTTTAGGGGGTTACAGAACATTCCTTGAAGCTGTGCCTTTAGACAGAGAAGTCATTCATTTTTTTATACCACCTGGCACCATGACAGACATGCAAAAGATGCAGGACATGGACATCTCATGATGGAAAGAAATATCTCAAGGGCTCTTCATGAGGCTCAAGACTGAACGTTCACAGCTGAACACTGAACACTGTGTGCAGGCCTGGGAATACTGTGATAGGATTCTTCTACAATCCATTACCGCACAAAGGACAATCCCATGAACTGACTGCGCTAATTGAGACCACAATGCGCCCTAATATAGTGAGAAATAAGAGAATCGTGTGGGACACACAGTAGAATATGGATCAGTCTTGTAAGTCTCCATTTTCATTATGGAGAATCAAGACAATGGAGGCAAACTAAATAGTAGCGCGTGTCAATAGGAGGGCCGATTCTTCCATCTTCATTTGGACTATTACAGAGTTCCATTAGGAAGTAAATGCCACATTGATCCCTGACAAAGTCCTCGAATAACAGAATGCAAATTAGTGTGGAGAGGGAGGAAATTCTGTGATTACAGAAAGAGCTGCATTAGTCTGCTTCCCCCTGGAAATAGAAAGTTGTTTCCTCCTCCACTCAACTGCGTTAAAGTGCTTCACACAAAATGATGGAGACGCTGATTGTTGTGGTTAACAACTTCACGAGTCTTTATGATGCGACTTTAAAAGCGGGGGTGTGCTTAAAACAAACTAGCTTGTACAACCACGTCTTAAGGCAAAAAGCGTTTTTAGCTGTTCTAAAAAGCCTCGCACGGACGTGGGTGAAAACCTGCCATCACAGAATGAGATGAGACATGATAATTGTTCAAATGGGGATATTATCATTCATAATGTTGCATGTAGTTGAACATGAAAAGTGATTGAAGTAGTGATGTGAAGGCTGAAAAAAGAAAGCTTTTAAGACAGGTGCAAACCCTAATTTCCACAACCTGGAACATCATTATGTAAAATGGCTGTGATTGTTAGATTATAAAGTTGGGGAAAGTACAAACTGTTGAAAACAATTTTGTGCATTCTGATGCTGGGGAGGGGGGTATAAGACGCATTTTGACCATCCAACAAGCACTTTTCGATGAAGCAAGAAGTTTAACTTCTTAGGGCTTGCATCCACAGGCTATAGCCTTTTCTTCTGAGAGTTAATGTCTTTATTCTGTTGTTCTCAATGAAGACAGACCACCTGTGGCAGCATGTGACCACTCAGAGAAAAAGAGCTGTCCCTCGTGTCATTATCCAGAACGCACTGACTTTTTTTTTTTTTTTTTTTTTTTTTGCGACTGCTCCGGGCACTTCTAGTTGAAAATCTCTGAACTTCAGAAAGGTACTGGTGTCATCACTGTCACTATTTTTAATGAACCAGTCATATATTAGATGGGGACTCGTCACCCTGGTAGCCAAGAAAATGGACGAGAACCTTGTTCTGTCTGTGTCTGTCTATATGTGAGACAGAAAGCTCATTAGTGGGAGCAGATCGGCTGGATGCTGAATCTGGCAGGTGACACCTCTGGTGCCCATGAAACTAGTACAAAACACAAAAAGCCCTATCTAGAAGTGTGTGTTTAATTTTTGTCCGTTCTGCTACTGTAGAAACCTGGCGTCCAACTTGGTGGACTCTGTAGAGGAGGATCCACACCCTTTGTATCTACAAACAGCTCATTCGAAGGTAAGAAAAGTACCTTTTATGAAATAATTCTTATTTTCAGGTGATAATACACTAATGAAAACATGAATATTACATCCCATCCCTGCCTTATTCTGCCAATGGATTCTTGTAAATCTTACACACTGGACCTTTAAACCTCACTAAGATGCCTGTGTCCTCAGCTGACATTACTGTCTTTCAGATGCTGTAGCACGCTCTGTTGTAAAGATTCAGTGAGGACGCAGGTATCATGAACGGCATCGATCGGTACCAACCATGTCATGCTTGTTGTGAAGGAATCCAAATAATCCTCCAAATTCAGGCTAACCCTAACTTTCTCAGTCTTTTGTTGGCCCATGCTGCAGGTATCAAATTCAGAATTGGTGTATATTTACAACAAAAACAACAAAGTTTATCTGTTTGAACTCTAATTATTGTGTCTTTGTACTGTATCCAATTGAATATAGATCTAATATGATTTGCAAATAATTAAATTCAGTTTTTGTTCAGGTGTTACACAGCCTCCATGCTTTTTTTTTAATCAGGCTCATAATGTAGTATATAGTATAATTACCTCATATATGTGTATAGAACAGAATAATCGTAAAGTTCATCTTTACTGTCACATAAAATTGTACGGTAAGATTCAGGTGAAGCTCAGCGTAAGATCAATCAGGAATCATCACCTTTACACTTCATTCATTCACAATTTTCCATCTCTCTCTCACTCCTCCTGCTCCAGCTGATTATGGGTGTTCACTTTTCTTCCTGTTAAACTGATCAGATTTTGCCACAGTCTCCATCAGCCAATCGTTCAGCTGCTGTCAGACTTTAAATTTGTTCTCCTCTCTGCTGCCGCCAGCTGACATTTTAGACAATCTCTGCAGCCCTCCTCCACCCCGTTCACCTCCGGTTCATCAGATTCGGTGTCGAGCCAAGTCCACTCCTCTTCATGTCCAGTTCTTCAGCATTGTCTTCATCTTCTCACCACCACCACCCACCAGTGTCTAGATCCCAGGGGGGGTTCCTTACTCTACTGTGTCTTCATCACCCCCTACATCATGATGGGATCTGATCATCAAAGTCTATTCACATTCTTCAACCTGTTGTGTCTCTCCTGATTGAAATATAATCACCTAATAAGTAAACTGGCTGGTCAGTATGATTACAGTTGGTGGTCTCCACTGCTGCTGTACAGTCTGCTGGCAATGGGCACAAATGAGTACCTGAAGCGCTCCTGTTTCGCACCTCTGTGGCTGAATGAGCTGCCCGTCCACCACAGCAGGGTGAGAGGGTTTATCCTGGATGGCTTTGATCTTGTCCTTCATCCTCTGCCACTGGCTTTCCAGTTCCAGCCTGACCGCAGAGCTGGCCTCCTCTACCAGCTTGTTAAGTCTGCTGGCCTCGCCAGCTGTGATGCCACCACCCCGACACACCACCGCACAGAACACACTGGTGGATCCGCAGCAGCCTGTTGTGTACACTGAAAGATGTGATGTGAGTCAGAGCATCCTGATTTGGACTCCGAGTCACCCCGAGGTAAATGATGCATGGAAACAAATCGCTTGTGAAAGTAAAGGCACAAATATAGTGTCATCGGGAGAAAATAACCCAAATGGAGCTGAGCATGAATATTACACACTCATTGGTAAACATTCCCACAAGCAACAGACTCATGCATGTCAAGTTATACAGAAAGGAGCAATATAGAGGTTTTGCTGTGTCAGTGATGCGGTTTGACAAATTTGAACTGGGCTTTGGTCATTTTGGGGGAAATTAGAGAGAATATAACACTATGATGGAGCAAAATGTCAGACTACAAGTCTGTATGTGAGAAAAATACATCTTGAGGTGTGACTCAAACCTATCTGTAGTTTAGTTTATAGATCACTCTACTCGCTCATCAAACAAAATATTAAGATCAGGATTCAGAAGACAAATAGACATCATTGTTATAATGTAACCTCCTTCCTACACCAAACTACCGGATTACTATTTTCAGGTACAACATATGAGGACAGCAAATGAGAAGCAGTTTGGAGAGAGAAATAAGGTGAGAGGGTTTAAAAGAAAAGACAATTACCCCGGACGCTGGGGAAGTGTGTCTTGTTCTGTGGTGTAAATGAGGCTGAACTTTGAGCTGTGATCACAAAGAAAATCTTACGACACTGTTTAGCCATTGTTTTAGATTTTACAGATATCAGTTGAAACATCGGTGTGAGACGGTGGCAGCTTTTCATGTTCTGAATGTAACACCATCTCCAACTTTATTGAGCTGAAAATAGACTTGTGGAAACTCCATAAGTTATCTCAATACTTTTTAATTAGAAAAGAAGAAAAAACTTGATTTATCGTGATGTATGGAGCCCCTAAAGTCCTATAAGGTGTTTTTTTTTTAAATGAGATAGATACAGTTAAGATATGGCACAGAAGTTAATTGTCGCGTGAAAGTTTTGACCCATATTAAAGCATTTTCAAAATCACTCTTGTGACTCTACTTGATACAGTTAATACAAATGACTGTGAGTTTGTCTTTTATGCAATACAATAATGTTAACAATAGTAATAGTTTTTTTTATTCAAGCAGGGGCTGTTTACAGCACTTTGAATTTCCTGCATTTCTAAATAGATCAAACAAGATAATTAACTTAAGATAAGTTATTTTCTGCACTCAGGATCTGTATCTTGGGTGCACAAGATAATAACTTATGTGCATAAGACAAAAATATTAACACCTTTAGGGCTACATTGTACAGGTATTAATTATATAGTTTTATTTTGAAAAACATTGTGTAAGTCTGTTCTGTGTGCCGATTGTAATCAGCCAACTATACATAGCTGAGGTCAAAGTTACTCTTCAGTAAATGAAAATATCTGTTACTTGTACATATTGCACTGTGCTAAAATCCATCAACATGCTGTCTCTTATCAACACACATATCTCTGGCTTTAAGATGCGACAAACTCTTAATCCGCTGGTTTATCACCATAAATAAGTGCACCACTAGTTTGCAGTGGTCTGCGCGCTATGAAAAAAAACAAAAAAAAAACACCAACTGTGTGCTGACATTTAAAACACATCATTATGCTGAAAGCGAATTAAGTAGAGTAATTGCAATCACATGCCTATCATACACCCTGAGGATACCGCTGTGTCAGACAAATTTCTTATAGTGAAAAGATTATAGTTCCAACATTAATATTCATGCTGTGAAGAAACTAGTAAACACACAGAGACACATATACATATATTACAACACTGTCAGAAGGGTGCCATACCGCTGTCTAACATCTCCTGTCAAATTTAGAAAAAGTTCTCGGTGTGTTTACAGTGAATGATTTAATGAATGTGTCAATTAGTCAATCAACTGGTAAATTATTGAAATAACTGACAATTATGTAATTACCCTTGATTAAACAATTACTCTTATTGTAATTAGCAGTTAGATTTTTCAGCTTCAAAGGTCATATGTGATTGCCAATATATCTGACAATACCAAATTAGGCTTAAAGTTAGGACGGGACCTCGGGGGGTGCCAGGCAGGCCTCAGCAAAGTGCTAAAAATAAATACATAAATAAATAAAAACTGAATTGAATTATCATATGTGAATTATTAAAGATATAATTTATAATAACACATATAAAAGTCTTATTTGCCCATCTTCCTAATTGTGTGCAAGTCAGCACATCAGATTAGAAGCTGTCAGTTTTGACCTGGACCGCCACCTGCGGCCTGCCGCGAAGCTGCTCTGCTCCTGAAATTTAGTACTACGTCATTAAAACAGACACATTTTCAAAAAGGAAAAGACCTGAAGAGCAGACCGACAGACCAACTGATAGAAGCTCACCTGCAAAAAAGCTGAAGAACTCCTGGCCGAGAAAAACTCTCCTGTTTGATGCAGCGTACATGAGGGATTAATTTATTGCCATTTACTGTCATAATGTTTAAAACCACCAAAATTTCAGCGTCACTTGAAGCAAAGGTCTTACAAAGGCCAAAAAAATAGTCAAAATTTTTTTTTAAAGATATCTTGTAGAAGTGAGACCCCAACCATGAGCTAATGTTATTTGGGGGGGGCCTTTGCGTGAAAAAGTCTGGGAACCTCTGAGTTAGGTTTAACCTCTTGAGTTCTGGACATATCCTACAAAGCTTTTGAACTTGTTTATTTATTTATTTATTTTTTTCCATATTTTTTTCTTGTTTCTCTTGATCATTAACAGCTTCCTGAAAAGTGAAAGTTTCTTGATATTTCTCTACAGTTTTACAAACACCTCCTTTTTTTTAAACTCCACTCTGTTTCTTTTGATTCTGTAGTATGGACTGTTCCAGACTGAACTGGAATTTCTCATCTCCTTTTTGAAGCCGAGGCAGAAGACTGCACCATCCTCTTGCTTTTATTCCCCTGTGCAGCTTCCGATAGTAACTCATATCTGGGCTGAATCGACTGAATCACTCTGTTGGCATCTCAATTTCACCTTTGGGCTGGTTTTTAACATATTTATCAAATAGAGCTGATATGGTCTGCATTGGAAAGTTATTCATATCCTCAGCTCCCATTTTCATAGCATCCTGCCTGGTTTGGTTTCAGGTCCAATTGTCTTTTTTATTTATGGGCTCCCACAAGGCCACATTAAAAAAAATACATATCTCAATGCAATATTTCTTTCACCGGCTTCACTGTTATGCTGATGACACTCTGCTTTACGCCCTTCAGACTGAAACAAATCATGTATAACTGCCTAGAAGATAAAAAAGACAGTAAGACTTGAAAATAACCTGAGCCTGTAATCGGTGTCATGTCAAACTTTCTTAAAAATATTGTGGTAAAATATTCATTACGGCACTTGTGTTGGCTAAAGAGAAAATTCGTTTGTGCAAATGCAGCTTTTATCAGTCTGATAAATTTGATGCCATTTACAAAGAAAAATTGGATTCACAGTGCAATCAATCTCAAGAATTGCACTTAAAAATGTTCAAATTATGTTTTTATTAACCTGTGAAATCTTACAAAGAAATAATAAAAACATTTTTACAATGTAGACATTTCAATGGTTCAATATAACCCTTATTGTGATGGAAGTCTGAAAATACAAAATGGGAATTAACAGTACAATTCCGTACCTTTGTATACCTTGGATGTTATACAGTTTACATACATACAAATGGCCCATACGCATTAACATACTGCGATATCATACTTTATATATGATGAAATTATTATATCAGCTACTGTTTACAACAATCTAATTACAGATTCTTTGCAGATCTTGTAGAGCAGCTGCTAAGATGTTCAAACAAATCTATTCAGAACGTCTGTTGACTTTTTCTTTGAGGTGGAGAGGTTTGGAGCTGAGTAACTGACGTTACTGCACATGATGTGAATCCCAGTTGCGCAGCTAATGTGATAATGATGAACGCACATCATAAATCATTGCATGGTCTGTGAGGTGATGGCATATTTTTTGCAGCACAGGTTTAATGTTCCACACATTGTATTTGCTGGTGTTATCGGTCAGGATAAAGGCCTCCAGATTCTCATTGCACACACACACACCACACACACACACACAGAAACGCACAATCCCATTCAGACAAAAATGTTTTTATCGGCTCATCACACAGCAGACATCCTGATTAAAATAGAACAGTCCTCATTTCCAGCACAGTTTTGATTGTCATAAAATACAACTTTTAAAGTGATTGCTGTGAAATTTGTTAAGTAGGGGTACACCATTACTGCTACTTTCTGTCTCTGTCCCTCTCAACTGTCTCTTTGCAGGTCTCTCCAGAGTTGTAGGAGAGAGGGGGACTGTTTTTAAGTTTGGGCTATTGCAGAGATGTTTTATAGGGCCGAATAATTTATCGTTTCATTCACTGATTTATTGTGAGAGTAGTTTCTGAACCAGTGCTGCAATCAGTTGTCAGATCGAGATGTATCGCGAGACTTCGTACATCTCTTTATGGATGCATGTGTGAAAATAGTCTCGCAATACATCGACGCCATGTTTACATGCTACCTAGGAGGCTACAGTTGACATTTCAGCTAAAAACGTGTAAATGCCGTCTTTTGTGGTTAAATTTTAATGTCGCGGCTCACGGACACTTGGATTACACCACACGAGCAGGATGGACACATTTTGTGTTTGTTTTGTGTTCTTTTTTTTTTTACATTTTATCCGTGGTCACCATTCACTGCCATTGTACTGGATTTGGCTGCAACCCTGTTTTCTGCTGAAACTCCAGGATTGTTTTGTGAACTGAAGATCTTCACCCATCATCACATCGGCATAGAGGTGAATACATATTGAGTGGATTATGATTCTGGGGTGGAATATCGCTTTAAGTTATAAACTGCATTGACTAATGTTACTCATCGATTGAATTTAAGCATCCTTCATTTATAGTTTGTGCACACACGCATTGCATTGTGCTCCTCAGTGCCGCTGCATGTAAACATGTCTCTCCAGTAGCATCTTTCAAAAAACGTATCTGTACAGACCTGTCCACATACAGTAATAACAAAGTGTTCAGGCTTTTGGATGCTTTATTTGCTTTGTGTATTGCAATGTAGGCACATATAAATGTCAGGGAGGCTGATTCCAGGCCAAATGTCAATATCCATGGACCACTGTGTCTTTGGTAAGTTGTGAGGATCACTGTTGAGTCCAACTGCCTTCAATTTAAGCAGAAAATTGATTTTTTACTCACAGTTTTGCAGTTTCTATTACTAAAGGCAGCCATGTTGCAGGCCATGTTTTGACACTCAGACTGTCTGAGGGGGCGTTTTGCGGTCGGAAAGTGACATCAGTGCATACCTCCTCTGTATATAACAAAACTTTAATGGTATAACTTTCACCATTAAAAAAGTGATTGTTAAGGAAGTTTTTTTTTCAAAGCACATAATGACTTCAAGTGGTTATTTTTCTTATTTATTTCTGTCTTGAAGCCACATTTCTGCCTATATGAGTTGTACCTCACTGAAATTAATTAATACTGTATGTGCATAACTAAAGAAAAGATTTTGTGTGTACGTGTGAAAACATCTGTGATTACTGATCATTTGGGAAGTTCTTGCAGTTTGTAGTTTTACTGCTTCTTTTCAAAAGGCATATGTGGAGTGAGGCTCACACTACAGAGGGATATGATATTATACTGTACATTAAATCAGATCATATTCCACTCAGTATAATAATCGTTGGCCGGTCCATTACTCCTAATTATATCAATCATCACCCGTAGATCTGAAATGGCATGTTACACCCTGCTGGGAGCATTTATAGGCCTGTATTCATCAGAGACAAATTGAAATTCAAAGCACATGAAGCGCAAACTCAAATCACACCTCCTGCTTCTCTTTTGAAAATGCCTTTTATGTTGGAGTGTCTGTCCTTCTAACTCAGTGTTGACTGTGTGAGTCTGTACTAGAGGAACTAATCAGAGAACCTCGCAGTCTGCTGAAATATATCTGAGTTTGACATGGTTGTTATCATGTTGGCATGTCTGCCGTGTGGCTGGACTGTTCCTTTTTTTATCCCCTACTTTCCTCATGGGTAATTTTCTTCCTCCTTGACAATTTAATTCATAGCTCTCACATGATGTCTCAGAATAATACAATTTTACAGCAGTAATTTCATGAGACTGTCAAAAGACCTCAGCACACATTTCTATAAGCCACACTGCCTCCCCTTCTGCACACTGCTAGAGAACATACAGTATGTAGACAGAGGAGGTGATGGAAAAATGTCACAATGTAAATGACTAACGTGTGAAAAGTGACAAATGATTTTTCATAACGAATCAACATCATGTTTGTCTTAATCATCATAAATATTATTTCTCGGAGTGTTGTCTTTATATCTGCAATACGCTGTAAACCCAAATAACTTCGCAGTACTCAAAAGAAAAAAAAAAACACTCACACACTCAAAAGTTGGGGGTTATCAGAGCTTAACTTTTTGGAGTTATTGTTACATCTACTCTTTGTGAAAGTGAAATGAAAACTATTGATTGAGCCATCTAAAATATTTTCAGTAAATGCGACTTTCATTCACACCTCACACAAGTTTGAAAACCCATTATTTCATGTTCAATAAAGTAAATTATGAGTTTAATAAGCACAGAAGAAAGAAAATCCCACTGGCACTCAACATTTTTAAGTTAGTAGAAGCTCTAAACAAATTTTAAGTTTCACTACTTATTAAGATTTATGAATTTAAGCATTCAGTTTTACAATATACTGTAGGCCAACAATTTAGTAGAGGTGTCCCCTAATGGTCGACTAAACCGCTGGTGAGAAGAGTCTTAGTCGACCAAGTGATGTGCTGTCGACTCCAGGATGATAAAGACATGACGGGTTTAGGTGGATATTGGAGGCGAAAAGCAGTTGAGGAGCAAATTTATAGTGAGTTAATTTGTAATACATCATCCATCATGTTTTTGAGTTTAAAGTCATTTTTTTCATGTGTTTTAAGACTTGTGTGAAGTCCGACTGTGTTGAAATAAATTAACAAAATGTTCAGTTTCCTGGTTGGGCGTTCCGACACATTCAGAATCGTTACTGCTTTTGCTGTTAACTTTTAACAGGCGGCTCGTTTCATGTGATTTGCATTTGCATTACCACTGTTATCGCGCCAAGCCGTGCCTGGACCTACTCTGGACCAGGACCAAAGTGAGCCTGACCTGCATCCAAGAGGGCTGCAGTGACATCTCGCTGACAGTGGGCCACCTGTGATGACCTCCTTTTCTCCCCCTGAACGAGCAAGTGTTGTGACAGTACTCTCAGTACCACTGTAGCTTCCAACTGAATCTCTGCTTTGAAATGTAGTTTCTTTCTTGTGTTGCTGTTTGTACTTTCAGGTACAGGTCAGGTCATGAATGGTTTACACCTGCTATACAGCCGCTTGACTCGAGCCTCCTTGATTTCGTCATGCTGTAAGCCATGTTGTTGTGGAAATGCAAATCTCTGCGTGCTGGGCTGACGAGCCGAGTCAAACTGAATCAAGACAGGCCAGTTCAGTGTATGGAAAAGGGCCAAAGTGTCACAGTGAAATTTATCTGTATGTCTTTATTGTAGAAAGTGCTACTCATAATCGTAGCCTAGTTGGTAAACTACTAGCTGAGAGTTAGCCTGCCAGGTAAAATGCTAGCACTTGTCAGTCACAAACACTAATGGTTGTTTCTATTTTCTCTGCATTCAGCTGTTTACTTCCTACATTTTGTTTTTTAGGATTGTGCAGCATGTCTTCCAGAGTTACTGAAGGCAAGCAAGCTTCTGTCGGTTAGCTAATTGTCAGTCAGCAAAAATTCATGGTACTTGCTACTTGTCAGTTAGCAAGTTTTCTTGGCTTGATTGATTAATGTACAACAAGTTCAAGGGACGTATGTTTGGACTGTCATCAGGAAGGCATGCCGGTGGCCAGTGAATTGCATGTTAAAGTTTATCAAACTCAAACCAAAAATTTTGTGTGTGTTTCCATGGAAATAAATGATTTCAACTCAAGATGAGAAGGTTTGAAATGCTGGTGTCACCAAACCATTAAGGCACTCCAAGGAACTTTGTCGGTTTTTGAGGCCCCTGTTGACAAAAGTGGCAGTGTTTTCAAAAATGAAATTCTGAAGAAAAATCTCCTCCTGTCTCTTTTTAACTTATTAATATAACTTTAATAATCATTAAATCCGATGGCAGTCATTAAGAATAACTATACAGAATGAGCCAATCTTCTCACTGATGTTCTTGCTTATGTAGGACATATAGACATATCAGTATTATATTGCAGCTGTTACATAAACAGTTAAAAACTCTTTGCAGTACATTTAATTTGACGTGGAAATTCACTTGGTTTACTCTAATTTACATTACAGTTGATGCTTCACCTGCATAGTGTTGCAGTACATACCATGGTCTGCGGATGATGCATGTTTTCAGTACAGTGGCAAAAACAAAATAATTTTTCATTTATTTTGAAAAGTGTGAAAACAAACAATGGCTTATGAGGCCATAATTCTTTCTTAGGGTGCTGTATTTATTTTAGGCTATATAAGATTAATGTCCTGTACCATTACACCCTAACTTTCTATACAAGGTACCTTTACAGCGCTGGAATTTGCCACCGTGTTCGTTTCCATACAAACAAACTCAACAATTCAAAGACTGTTTTCTCTTTTGGTTGACATGCTCAAGGCTCTAACTGTGTGCTGTAACACAGTCCTTTACATTTCAGTTCATACCGCAGAATAAACAAAACAAACATACTGACAGCAACATGCTAAAATGTGTGTGGTAAAGTGATACAGGTGCTCAAGAATAGTTTCTCTCCTTGAGTGTCATCCAACTGAACTCTGCCATCTGCTGAACTCTGCCTCTGCCTACACACACTGACGCTTAGTAATCACACATGCACCTATACCTGTTCTAACTCACTCTTAACCTTTATTATTCATATTACTGTGTAGTCTTTGCTTGCTAGTCTGCATTTCAGTGTTGTTCTGCTGCTATGTTTATATTATCTACTCATTTACAGCTGCTGTGCACTGGCTCAAGTTATTATATTGCCTTTCTCAGAAACATGTACTATCATTATACTGTATACAGTCAGTTTAACATCATTACAGTCTTACAGTAGGCCATTTCCACATGTCACCACATAATAACTTTGAGAATTATGGAAAGTAAGCTTATAGTAATTCAGAAAATATAAATAGCAACATTGTACAGCTGATACCATTATTACAAAGACATCAAATGCCTGTAATCATATTACAAAGTCCCCATAACCTCCTTAGTTTTATCTACTAAGGAAACTCTTATCATAGTCAAATCCTGAAGGCTAAATCCACGTTTAAAAAAAACAGTCCTTTGAAGCCTTTTTTAGGGCATCAGCTCTGCTGTCTATGTGCTCAATGTTTGTGATCATGAAAATTAAACTAAAATGATGATTAATAATGGGGAATTTGTTATGTTATTAACCCTAACCCCAGCCTTTTTAACCAGCTAAAGCTGCATTTCTGCATTAAAATGCAGAAATGCTAAAAACACTAGACATTTGTAATATATTTTCTTGAGCTGTGTACATTCATGATCCCAACTAGGGATGTTAATTATTAATTGATTAATCGCAGAATGTAACCAATTGAAAAATGTATTACTCAATAATTAATCGATAGTCTAGAAATTAGTAATTGTAACTGCTCTCATTTGACACTGTTTTGTCTGGCTTAGGCAGTTTTGGAATAAGGGAGATGAAAAGGAGGAGGAAGAAAGGAAGAAAAAATAGAAAACAAATAAGAAAATGAGTGAAAATGAGAAAAATGTAATTAATGATTAATGCTAGTATTGTTTGTATTAGCATTTTCAAAATTAGCAACCCTAATCCCAACAGTTTGCAACAATGTTCAAAATCCATAATTTATTTTAGGTAACAGTGCGTTTCCTGCTTGCATTTGCTAGCTCATTGCTAGTTGTTACAAATTCCAGGCAAATATGCCGAGATACGTTAAAGAGTGAGGAAGAAAGTCGGTGCACGTGACGTAACCTGAATAAAACTTTCATAATACGTCATCCATGGTTTCTGCGTGAGTTATTTTAGATAGATCTTCATCAGCTATGATTGTTGCGTAAAAGTGAAGACAACAACTCCCATGATCCCATGCTACCTCACAAAGTCATCAAACTATGTTTTTTGTTATTGTTGTAATGTGAGAAAGACCCCTAGTGGTAGAGTGTAGACAGTACATTACATTGTTTTACATTGTGTATTTACACGGTTATTAAATACCTGAAATTGCATCTTTTTCTATGATGCAGATTAACCAGCATTTAACATGACAAAGTAAGACATTTCTTAAACATTTAATAGATTTGGCTAGTTTTGCTTTTTTGCTTTTTGTTTGTCTGCTGAGTTTCTGAATGTCCCAAATTTTTAAATTCTTATTATTTTCCGTTTTAAACTAATGCCATTTTGCAGCAGTCTCCCTGTAAAAGCAATAACCTTTTTTTCTAGTTCCTGTTTGCTTTTCAGGTTCAGTCTGAGATGCTCATAAAACTAGCGTCATCGTGCTGCCTTCTGTTCAGTAGCTAGAAATACACATCTCTTCCACATTCCTGTCACAGATGGATTTGGAAAATTCTAATTTAGAAAGTGGGTTGTTACACACACACACACACACACACACACACACGTCCATGTGGGCTTAAATGCATGCATGCCTGTGTGTGTAGTGACTTCCACTATTGCTTGGTTTCAGGTTACCAGGCCTCCCTCTCTCGTCTCTCCTGTATTTCAGTCTGTCTTTTTCCTTGCCGGCTCCAGGAGTCTGGCTGTCTGCTCTCTAAATAGAGTTGACCTCAGTGCAAACTCGATGCTGCTACTGTCTTTAACTCTGCATGAGAGGACGATGCATATGTCAGACGTGTGTGTGTTTATGTGAGAGCCTGTGTTTGTCTACTTGTGAGTGAGCGTCCAGTCTTATCTGTTTAATTTTATCTATTGTAGTCTATTCTAGCCTAAAAGAGTCATACATACATAACTCACTGCCTCACTTTGTGAAATGGATCTGGTTTTGGCAAAAACATACAATTGTACTAAAACTGAACCAAACTATTCTTCCCTGCTGAGGTTTTCCAATGATGCAACAAAATGTAAACTTAGTCATCCTCACCACAACACGATTGTGCATCCTGACATGCATAATACTCACATCAAGTGACTCTGGATAAGCATCCAAACCACGGAAACCAACAGACAACATGCATATAAATCATATTTCGCATGTTTTACTGTTGTGATACACACACGCCGAAAAAATTGAGCAGAGAAAAACCAGAAGACCAGAGATAATTCAGAGTTACTGACATAATAATGTGAACAACCTGTAATTGTCCTGGAGAATTCTGTCTCTTAAGAGTGAGACATTGCACTTTTCTTGCCAAGGAAAATAGCAGATGGAGACAGACGACTTTAACATTCAGTAAACTGTATGGATACATATTTTTCATGAGTCACTAAGTCATTATGACAACTTGACACATGTAAGAACTACTCCCAAAAGAGAATCAAGTGATAATTTAACATTAATACACATTATTACATACACTTTGAGGTCATAACTCATTGCTGCTGTCAGCACCTCAACAGTTACAGGAGATTTCATCCGAATTACAGGTCTGGAATAAAAAGATTTAAGGGGACAGTTCACCAAATGCACCAAAAATGCATATTTTCCCCCTGGCCTGTGGTGCTTTTATCCATCTTGATGTTTTTGGTGTGAGTTGAGGGGTTTTGGCAATATCACCGTCCAATATGATGGAAATAAATGGAATAAATGGCGCCGTCACCTCACAGCAAGAAAGCTCTGAGTTCAAATCTCCCAGCTTGCTGGGGGACTGGGTAGTTTGTGGCTGGGGCAGGGCCTTGAGTTTGCATGTTCTCCTTGTGTCCACATGGTTTCTCTTTTTTTTTTTAAAGTTATTTTTTTGGCCATTTTGCCTTTATTTGATAGTACAGCTGAAGTGGAGACAGGAAAGGGGGCAGAGAGAGAGGGATGACACGCAGTCAAAGGCTCCGAAGGCGGGGTGAACCAGCGGAGTCGTGCTGAGGACAACAGCCTCCATACTGGGTCGATGATCTACCCACTGAGCTAACTCCCCCACGTGGTTTCTCTCACGTTTTCCTGCTTCCTCCACAGTCCAGAGACACGCAGCATAATAGGTAAATTGTATTTAAATAACTTTAAATTGCAGTAGGTGTAAATGTGAGCGTGAATGGTTGTCTGTCTCTATGTGATGTACTGTTGACTTATCCAGAGTGTACCCTGCCTCTCGCCCAATGTCAGCTGGGATAGCCTCCAGCCCCACCACGACCCATCAGGATAAGTGGTTACAGACAATAGATGGATGGAACTTGGCTTGTGGTGCTCAAAGCACCAAAAAACATGCATGTGAAAAATTCAAAACCAGTGCCACTTTCCAAAAATCATGACCCAGTTACTCAAGATAATCCTCAGACCTTGTAGTATCAGTAGAATCTACCGGAACTACTTTATTCTCTAAAAGTAAAGCTATCTTTTCATCAGGAAACTCCTCAGTTTTGGAGGCTGTGATTGGTCCTGGTCCAGCCGTGTTCACTGGAAAGCTGCTGAGCCCGGTTCCACTGCCCACTAACGACAGCTAAGGTAGGAGAAACTCAGAGCTGACTCAGAGTTGAAGCTGATCAGCCACAGGATGTCAGAGGAAAAACCAGAAAGCATTTCCTCCATAAAATGTGATCCAGTTTCACCCAAATCAGTGAATATTATCCTAAACTTGTGCTTTTTTTTACAGTACAGTACGGTGAGACCCTTGCAGCCCCCTGCCCATTGTATGCTCCATAATCTGCTGTGATAGATCACTATCACTTTCCCCAGAGTCAATAAATTCCGAACCATAATGACAGGAAAACAGAACAAGATTTGAGGTTGTGAACACCCAAAGACACACCAATGTACCATGGTGTTGCTAGCTAGCTAACCCATAAATCTAGTTCGGCACCGTTAAAAGGTGAAGATTGATGCAATGATATTATTGGTTGAACATGGTTTCTTCTAGCTTACATAAGCATGTGTCATATTTTGTTTTACAGGATAAAAACATGATTGGATTTTCCATAACTTTTGTGTCATACAATGAAATTGCCTTTTGTATTTTTGTTTACTGTTTAACAGCCACAATATGGCTGGGGATGGAATCTAAAATGGTTAAAAAGGCATTTTTCATTTCATCTCAACTTTAACTGTGGATCAAAAGATCAAGGCAGGTGAGTGAAGAACACATCCCTGAAAAAGTCACAGCGTACCCACGGTTCTTGATTGACAGACTGTCAGGAGGATAAGATTGTTTTGTGAAAATTAGATTAGTATTGATGATATAGGACGACCTTTACTGAGTTCACTGCTTCGTATTTTGATCAACTGCCCTTTAAACCAGGCTTTGTGTCCCTGAAAATTTGATCATGCTTGAAAAATTTCAAATCATGCAAGCTGGACTCCAGCCTTTACTGTTTTCACTATGGAAGGTAGCCTGACCTGCCAAGGCTGCCCACGCTCCATCGCAAGTAAAGTCTAATCTATACGGCTGACGTTTGTAGGGCAAATGAAACAGAAAGCCAGCACACCATCCTCAGCCCGTGTGAGTTCAGGGAAAAGGGGTTAATTAGGTTTAATTCAGAGGTGTTATTCTCTCCCTACCTCGGGAGGCGCTTATTCAGCACAACAAAGAAGAGAGGTGACTTTAAAACAGCTCTTGGAGGTGGTGGCTTTTAACTGCTGAGGACAGACAATAGATCACCCTCTTTTAGTTCATATTACATGACTTTCAGAAGACAGACACATACATTTAGAGCAGACGTGGATGAAATGTCAGCCATAGAAGGATATTATCCTCAGATACATTTTCAGGTGTAAAGACCTACTTAGCAGTGTGCTACATTTAGAAGTGTCATGGTTGCCATTAAGTTATACAAGCCTGTCATCATGTCATGGACTGGAAAAACTGATGGGACTGGATTTAGACGGAAAAAAGACACTGAAATACCCTATGTAACACATCTTACTGCTATTTTATATTAGCATTTTCTATTTGACAGGCTGTCTGATTGTTACATCCAAAACAAAATTGCCAAAACAAAAATCTGTATTACCTGTCACACCCCTCACTATATTCTGAAGCAGCACACGGACAATTCTGGCATCTTGACCCTCGAAAAGGTGTTGCAAAGGGCCAACAGCTGGTGCGACGGAGGGGTCACGGAGAGAGATCAGCCTCCCGTGGCTTCAGGAGTTCATAATTAACACATTTCCACCTGGTACATTCTCCATCCTTTATACCGTCAGACCACGAGGCTTTGAAAGCTCCGCAGAGCTTTGGCAGATCAAAGCTGTGGAAACAGGCTCCCTCAGAGTGAAAGACATTAACCCAATTACCTTTTAAATATTCACTCTACACATGTTACCAATTAGCACAGGCTGGAGTTGCTCCAGGTGTATTAAAATAAAGAAGGAATAAGCTTAAAACGCTCTATTTAAGTAGATGAAGTGATAACTGTATTTCATAATTCATGACTTTTTTTGAATTAATGCTCCTACAGTACGTTCATACACTAAATTTTAATGAGTAGTTGAGAAATAAGCTTAATCACTGTCTTGCTGACAGTTAGATGAGAAGCGTGATACAACTTTCGTACCTGTCTGTTAAATACTGGAGCTAGCGCCAGCAGCTTGTTAGCTTAGTTTTGCATAAACAAAATCACAGCAGGTTGTTTTTACAGTACCGCTTCTGTAAGGATTAAAAAAGAGGTGTTAAGTGTTAATTAGTGAGTTTGGTCAGTGTTTGCAGATGGAAACACCTCTGGGCATTGGCAAGCTGTTTCCTCCTCCTTCAGTCTTTATGCTAAGCTAAGCTAATTGGCCAGATATGTGAGCAAATAAGTGTATCTCCCAAAATTTCAAACTAGGTGTAACATGTTAATTGGTGAGTTTTAGAAGCATTGGTAGGTGGTTTGATTACCTTTGGGCAGAGCTATGCAACCCGCTGCTTCAGTCTTTATGTTCAGCTAAACCAATCAGCTGCTGGCTGTTGCTTCGTGTTTAATGGACCAGTAACCTTGCAGATTTCAAACACGCTGATTAGGAAGAGTGTAGGAGAACCTACGTACAGTGGCTGCAAGACTTGTGAAAAACCGCAAAATGCCATATCTGGAACCACTGTTTAGTTTGTCTGTTCTGGGCTACTGTAGAAACATGGCAGATCAACATGGTGACCTCTGTGGAAGAGGACCCATGGAAAGACAACGAATCTTATCTTGAGGTGATTATATGCCATTGAAAACGTACTGAATAGTATATTCATTTCTGCCATATTTTACCAATAAATCCCTGTAAATCTTACGCACTGTACCTATAATTGTGCTCTCACTGCCAGTTAGATGATTAAGACTGATATCACTTTCATACCTGTCTGTAGATTTACAGTCAGCAGCCTTTTGGCTTAGCTGTGCATAAATAAAACCACACTTTGTCATTTTTACACTACTGTTTGTGTAAGGATTAAACAAGAAAGGTGTAACTTGCTAATTAGTGAGTTTCAGAAGTGTTAGTAGGTGGATTTGATTACTCTTGGGCATAGTTGTTCTCCCCTGCTTCTTTATGCTAAGTTAAGGTTTGTGTAGAGCAATGTGTACAAGCAAATAAGCATATTTCCCCAAATGTCCAAGTAGTCCTTTAAATTGTACATTTCAAATGTGTATAGTGCCAGGGATGACACATTAGGCTATGCATACTGTCAAAAAGCAACAGCAGATTGTTTATTTTTCACAAAAACTGAAAGAATATTCAGCTTTTTTAGTCAACTTGTCATCTGAGAACAAATTGTTTTCCATTTCAATTTCTGTCCAAAAAATAAGAACCACAAACGACAATGTGTGTGCGGGTGTAAAAATGTTAACAATAACAGTGCAGTGAACTGAAAACAAAACGAGATGCAGCAAACGGGAGGAAACAAACGACAGAGGGAGGCATTTTTGGGGGGAAATATAAGTTGTGCCGCTGAGGCATGTTGACATTCTGTCTGTGATCATGGATGATTAGCAGGACTCTGTCCCTGAGGAGCGAAGCCCACATAAAGCCCTTCACTCTCACTCCTCCTCCCTCCTGCACCGAGCCTCTCTGGGGCAGGAGAAATCACTCAGTGTGCGAGAGATGTGCCAGCGTGCGATCTGTGTGTGAGAAATGGATTTTGAATATTTGGATCAGAAGAGGCTTCTGGGTGGAGTAATGCCTGATAACACTGTCACTAAGGTAATCACCCGTGACAAATTCTTCCTCGGCAGAGAAGGGGGCAGCCACAGATGCTGAGGAAAAGAAAAGTTTTTTTGGCTGATTCTGGGAAACCTGTCAAACCAGCAGTTACCAGTGGTGAGCTTGGCTCCAGTGAGATGCAGACCATACAGACAGACTGTCTCTGGAACCTTCTGGTGCCAATTGGTCACTGTCAAAGCAAAAAACCCAGCAAGATTTTATTGGCTTCCTTTTGTTCTCTTTCAGTTATTAGCTGCCTTAGCCTGTCATTTACTGTTCTAATTTTTTTTAATGTATTTCTCTCAAAATACACATGCATATTGAATATAACTGAAAGTGAGTTATTAAATTAGCTTAATTAAATAAGGCTAAAAAGGTTAAAATAATGATGGCGCAGAGTCTGCTGCCATGATTTGTAAGGCTGTAGTTACACTGATTGTAAAGCCCCTTCAGGCAAATTTGTAATTTTTGATACTAGACTGTATAAATAAACTTGATCTGAAGGCACAGGGAAGCTTTAAAAGATGGCATAGGCGTGGATTTTCACTTCCGTCTCATCCAGCGTCCACAAAAATATTCCAATCCCATCCCAATCCCAGAAGAATGACTCCTGTCCCATCCCACTCCTGTTAATCCACTGTCCACATGTCATTACACACGTTTTTATATGTAAAAAATTGACTTATTGTCATTATAATTCCCACTCCCGTTGACTTTTATTCCTGTGAAATCCCACAGAAATCACATTCCTGCAGAAATGAGTTAAATGTCAGCATGCAAACATTCGCATCATGATGCTAATATGCTGATCACCATTTTAGTTTAGCATCTTAGCATGCTTACATTTGCTTATTAGCACTAAACACAAAGTATATCTGAGGCTGACAGTACAGTCATCAACCAAGTGATTGGACAAATTAAAATGTTGACTTGATGATGAGTCTCTAAATCACGGTTCATGGCCCAGTGGCCCGTGTGTGGCCGCTAAATATTCCATGTAGTTGGCTTCCTTTAGCTACCAATTTCATCCTCATACTGTGAGCCTTCACCAGCACTTCACAAGCTACTGAAGTGTGTGTTTACTAAGCCTACTCAAACTGCAAACATGATCTTTGCAGAAGAACCAGGAACACAAAAGGCAGATTATTCAAAAATACTGAAATGATGAATATGACACATCTCAGGATGTAATGCACTGCGGTGTGTGCTGCCAGTTTCATGAACTAACTGAGAAGTCTAGCTTGTTTTTCATTGAAAGCATTGACTTCAGAAAACACCACATCACAGCTCATGGGAAAAGGGAACAACATACACACGCAGCATCGCTGTTAAGGAAGGCTGTGTAAAGTGGTGTTAAATTGTCGGTAAAACTTCGCTGGGTTGGCCTCCTGGCACCTGGGACTGAGTCAGCTAATTCCGCAGCTATCTCAATGGCTAAATGAGCTAACTAGCTTTTGCCAGCTACAGCTAACAGGAGGCACAGGTAGTTAGCCTATATTAGCAATAAGTAAACTGGCTAAACGCTGTCTGTCCATCAGGTAACTCTAAATGACAATGACAAGTTCAAATGGTACCATTAATCATAACACCATTACAAAACCATTTGACGATGTAATAAACCTTCATGAAATTTTTCTGGCAAAATGTACCACTTTACTTGTGGTCAAGGAAAAAAATCATGATACATTACATATCACTGTATAATGTGACGTTAAAACATAAAGCTAAACAGTTTGATAATGTCAAGTTGTCATAACAAAGACATTTCATACAATGTCAATTTGCATTAAAGATGACGTAATTGACTGACATTTAATGATAAAAGTCATAAACACGCTCACTGGATGTTAATGACAGGAGTTATGACATGGTTATGACAGTTTGGTGACAGTCTTGTGCACAAATAAAGTGCTACCAAACTGTCTTTCCTGTATTGTTTTTACATAAGTTTACATTTGGGCCAACAAAAGGTACTTGACCACCAAATTGAGGGGCTTGGTGGCCGATGGAGCCAGTGTTTAAAAATATTAGCGTCTATCCCCAAATATTATGGCAATCCATCTAATAGTTCACACTTCAAAACCACAATGGGGCTCACCAATGTCATTAGGACTCGGGGAAAATTGAATGGCAGCATCCCTATTTCTGGCATCTACCCCTGCTGTTTTCCTATTAATTTCTCAAAATATGCGTGCCTCTTGACTTAATTCCCCTGTAAGGCAGAGGGAGTATTATAGCAATTAATTAAATTAGCTTATATTTCAATAAAAATCACTAGAAGCAGCGCTGCATGGAGCACAGAGTTATTCAGTCTCTGTGAATTTGTGCTGTGCTTCATGCATCAGACATGTTAAACTCACTGAAATTCACTACAATGTCATAAACTTTAATTTGAACATGGGAATAAGATTTAGATTTAAGTGTGAGTGAAAAAGCAAAGATCATTTTCAGAGAAAGATTTTTAATTAGGTTCAATTAACAAAGCAAATGTCATCAGCAGTTTGACATTTACTTATGTTTACAACTCTGTGGTTTCTAATCACAGCTGTCAGCAAAATAAATAAATAAATAAATAAAAATAAAAAAACTTTCTTGAATGAAAACAGAAATCTGGTCTAATTTACCAGAAATGAGAGTCTACAGCACACTCTTAGAAAAAAAACAAGTTTTTCCTGAAGGGCTGAGGTTCTACCCAGAACCATTTGCTTCTAAAGAACTCTTTTCTGAAGGAAGGGTTCCTCAAGGGGTTAAAGACTAAGTACTCCACTAAGAACACTTTTTGGAATAAAGAACTCCTCAAGGACTGTTGAAAGAGTTCTTACCTCCTTCTCAGTAGAGTCCCCTGGATGGATTCTTGATAAAACCCAGGGAATATGAAGGGGTTCTTGGTGGATACCACAGATGTGTTCCAGATAAACACCTTGGAATATAAAGCAGTTCTCAGTAGAACTTTCTGTTTGCACTCTATATAAAACCCTTGGAATATACTCTGAAAGGGTTCTCGATAGAACCCCAGGTGTGTTCTAGATAAAACCCTTGGAATATAAAAGAGCTCTCATTAGAACTCCCTGTTTGTGTTCTATATAAAATCCTTGCAATATAAAAGGAGTCCTGACACAACCCCCAGTGGGTTCTAGATAAAATCTGAATATAAAAGGTTTCTTGGTAGAACCCTTGGGTAGGTTCTTGATAAAACTCTTGGAATATAAAAGTATTCTTGGTGGAACCCTCAGGTGGGTTGTGTTCTAGATGAAACTCTTGGAATATAAAAGCTTCTTGGTAGAAACCCCAGGCGGGTTCTAGATAAAACCTGTGGAATATAAAAGGGTTTTGGGTCCGTACAACTGAAGTGTTGTATTTTATGATTATAGCTGTTTTATTATAGTATGTTTTGTCTTTTTCCTTCCCTTTACTCATTTGTGTAAATGAAATTAATAGCTTCCTTACTAAAGAGTGTAATTGTGAGAAGTGGATGTTTGAGGGTTGTGCTTGTAAAACAATCACAGATCTTAATGTGAAAAAAGTACTTAATGTGATTATAACTACATATTTTAATAGAAAGAAAAAGAAAGGCAAAGCTTCACCAGAAAGACTTGAGTTAAGTGTCTAGATTGTATTTGTGCTTCCACCGGGGAGACCTTTCGCCAACTCTGTATTATATACTTCTAAACCCTCAATAAGGAAGGGATTTCTTTCTTGTCTCGACACAGATTCGTCATTTTGTTGGAAAATAACTTGGGGTATTAAGTCAGACAACAACATCTATAACTATAAAACATCTTTCTTTGTTGTGGCATGTTATTTACTTCTCAGTAGGTTTCTCTCCATATTTGCACATTCTATATTTAATTACACCTTGTCTCACACATCTGCTTTTACTTGTGCCACACTCTACACTGAGCCTCCAAGGCAGAACACAAACAACTCATGCATTAATTGAGATGTTACAGAGGAGATGCTGCAAGTGACATAATTTATCAAGTTAGGGTTTGATGGAGATTGTAGCTGCCTGTTTCAGTTTGCTTTAAATGTTGCGGCAGGAGAATAGAAGTGCCGCTTTGATTATATTGGTTATTTTAGATAACAACTTTCTCGTGTATCATTTCAGCTCCAAAACTTTTGGCTTCTTTTAAACTTGCTGTCTGTCAAAACATAGACAAATCTGGCACAGACAGATGCATGATCAGCCTTGTGAAACAAACGAACACTCCTCAATAAAAAAGAATCAATTTAACAAACATTGCAAACATGTTTGGTGTTTCAGAGTTTAAACTTGGAGGCAAGCTGCGACCTACGTGTATTGATAGCAAGTTTGGTTTACTTTTGAACAGTGTTTACTGTTTATGGATGATCCAAAATTGAAGCAGATGCTCACTTACTTTTTGTAAACTGGTGAGGTACAATTGGCCGCTAAAATCCTCACTTGAACAGCCATTGTACGATCATAGCTTACCAACTTTGAATAGGCCTCAGGCACGTCTAAGTTTGAATTTCTCCACATGCTGAAGTGATGTGTATTGAGCTGTGGTAAGAGCAGTACCTGGTATCCAAAGAGTTTTATGGTAATTTAGGTGCCTTTCCAAAACCAAAATCACAAGAGCAAAACTGGAAAAAAAAAGATCACAGTATTTTTCTTTACTGCCTTGATGTGATCTGCTAATGGTAGCATGCCCATCTGTCTTAATACCAGTCAAGAAGCATATAGGTAGGTAATCATTTCATTGCAGATTACATCAGAAAAGGTTCTGTTTAGATATCAAAGTAGGTAATCATAGGGAACATAAGCAGTTCTTTTTTGCAGAAGAGAGAGGATAGGAATGAGGGAGACAGAGATGCAACAAAGGTCCACAGCCAAAGACCTTGTAGTTCCTTTCTGGCATTTAAAGACAGGGTACAGCATTAGCATTTCTGTCTTGCTCTTTAGTTGACTTTATCAATTTTTGCAGTCCAGGAATCCAATGACAAACTTGCTACTCAACATAGCATTACATTTGCCAAACTCATCAGTTAGTCATCATCTTCAGCCTTTTCTCGTAAATGACATCAGTTTTAAGCCAGTCATCTCACAGCTGGCTTTAGTTAGCTAGCTAGTTACAGCTGATAAAATCTGCTCGCGATAGGTTAGACATCATTTCAGTCGACAAAATCTACAGTCGCTGACTACTAATGATTCTGCTGCCATTATCATTGTAAAGCCTCTTTTACACTGGGAAAAAAAAAACACTGACCCACTCACATCTGGCTTTTGTCTTCAATGGTACATTCACTCCGTGTCAAATGTCTCTGCAGTAGTCATGTGTATTTATCGACTCTAGGTGGACAAACTAATTTTCTTCTCTTTTTGGCAGAGGCTTGTCCCCTCCATCAGTAACCTCTGCTACCACTTTTTTGCTCCTTTTTAATACAAATATGCTGCTTGGCTTGATTCAGTTTGACCTGGCATGTCAGCCCAGCACAGTGGAGTTTGCACCCTCTCGAAGGTATTGACTGATCACACACTTGTCTTAAGTCAAGCGTCTGTAAAACGATGGACGTTTCATTCCTTAAAAATTCAATTGAAGTCCCCTGTTATTTAGTTTCGTTTTTATCAGCAGTAACTTAACATGACTCCTGTCAGCCGAAAGCAGTAAAATAAAGCAGATACCTGAAAGAACAAACAGCGACGCCACATAGATTCAGTTAGAAGCTACAAAAGTTCTGCAAGCTGAAAACACAGAGACTGTTATAAAAGCTTTTTTCTCTGTCCTCCTGCACGGACATGAGTTGAGTCTCAGCTTTCTAGCGCTCATCATAAAAGAAAAATAATATAGCAAGCTTGTCAACTGGCAATGGAAAAAAGGTCAATTTTTAATTTTAGCAGGTTTAGCCACATTTTAAAAACCTGCATACATGTTAATTTTGGTGTAAAATATTGTAAGCAACATTATGTGGCCAGGGTGGACTGCTTAATAGGGAAGGTCAGCTAGACTCTCTGTTCCCATCTGTATGTGGGTGCCATATCATCACAGGTGCCAGATGAAAGTGGTGATTTTTTTTTTTTTTTCCCCGAATACAAAAACTTCAGTCATGTTACATAAACAGAACTTTTATCAAGGTTAGGGCAAGGTTTTTGCCATGGTTAAATATAAAACTTCACTCACAGTGGAAAATGTCAGGTCATTCAGTGCATCACAGATGAGAGAAACTGTTGGTGCCCATCCATCACTTCAACTCCAATAACCTCACTCTTTTTTACTGCTGTTTCAATATGGAAACACTGCCCTTCCTTTCTATAATTCTTCAGCGGTCTGAAAGCATATCTCCCCTAATCTATCCTGCACTTCTTGACACAATTTGAACTTTCAACGCATTAATCATACAGGGGTACTATGATGGAAACAGACCCACTCAAAATACAAAGTCTATTGAGTGCATGATCATAGAAATGAGAGCATATAATAAATTATCAAAACATCTGTCTATGGGGAAGTTTAATGAATAGGTTTTTCTAACTACCTCATACATACACAGTCATAAGGTTAATATCTAAAATACACTGCAATGGATAAAACCTTATGTGGGCAATAATACAGTACTGAATATTGCAGGATGTATAGCATAAAGACATCTGAACTTGAAAAAACAGATTGAAAAAATGAAGTGATAAAAGTAAGCACATCAACAGTGCGATATCTGATTTTACTGACAAGTAAAAAAGACAGAAGAACAGAAAGGAAGAGAATTCTTATACTGAGAATAAAGAATTGGCAAAGTAAAGTTATGTACAGTCATACTGTCTTATACCATTAGCCAAATTAGAGCAGCTATAGTTTGCACAGTATGTGGGTGGATGATAGCCTATTTTGTTGGTGGGGTGCCCCGGCATGCCAATTATTGCCCCAGTTCTGAGGTCTCTGCCATAGAAAAGTTTTGCCATTTGAAATTATAGCTAAGTGGCTGAAAACAAGGCAGCAGAAGACACAAAGTGCCACCTGGTATGTGACGACCTGCCATTTCTCAGTGAGGTAACATGGTCAGTAGGAAGTTTCAACAATGACATAAAATTTTACTGTTTGCATAAATGATCAGGACTGTCAAAAAGACATGCAAACTTTATGTTCAGTTGACACTTATCCCTTGTGAGATTGGCATAACTTTTGTGTTAATGTTGTTTTTATGTTTTTGAGTTCATTTTACTAAATTGTATAAAGCTAATTTAGCCTAATTAGTTAAAGACCAATTAAAGCTACTAAGGAACTTATACAGTCAGGTTATAATGGTAGTGTATCTACTGCCTTAACATAACTAAAATCTAACATCAAAAATAAAACTATGTTCATTTAAACTGCCTAACATACTACTCATACAACATTACCTTGTTGTACCTGTGTATTTTAAGGAGAATCCAACCTTGTGGCAGCCATTCAGAATACACAATATAGAATATGGAAATAGTCTTCTTACAAATTGACTTGTGGCGCAGCATGTTATCAGACATCCCAGGATGCATTGTGTGACAGTCAAAACTCTCCTGAGACCATTTTTTTTTTTTTTTTTAGTTTAAACAAAACATATGGGAACTTGCTGTGTGTCTATACTTTAAGATAAATCATGGTTGTTTGATTTCACAATAATAAAAACCATGATCAAGATTAGTATTAAATTCAGTCCATATACCATTACATTTAAAATTCAATAAATTCTTTCAATAAAGCCAATAAAGTCTCTGGGTCAGTGTTAGAAGAAGCTCTAAGTACTTTGTGTGAAATGAAGTAGTGACTCCTCAAACTGAGAAAATGTAAAAGGAAGTCAAATTTGTTTGTTTGTGTCTGAACAGTTGTTGGTTCAAATTAAGCTTATTGAATATGTTTTCTCAAGTTCAGTTATCTTAGCTCAGTTGATTTTTACAAAACTCAGATAAGACTTTAAACTCATTATTCAAACTACATTTTTAAGTCAAACCAGCTCAAAATGATTTACAGTGCGCATCAAAGTTTAGTGTGCAAGCTGTTTCCAATAAACTTTGAAGCTGAGTGAGAAAATTTGTGTTGCAGTATTCGTGGCAGCATGAACAACAACAAATTACAACAAACAACAAACAAGCCCAACAAATGATTTGCTTATTTATTGCAGCAGAACCAGGAGACAGATTAAACATGCTTCAATTTTTTCTCAAAGTTATGATTCGACCTGATTTTACATGGTTTGCTTTGCTTCTTTTGAACTTGCTTCTTTTGACAGCTGACTTGACACCTGACACGACTTGTGACTCGCATGAGTTCAGATGAGTGATTCATCTGAATAGTTCCATTCATCATGTCTGGACACTGTATACAAGCGTGTATTTTTCACTTATACTGTACTCATTAAAAATCATTTTTGCACTGCAGGGCATTCCATCTATCCAGTGAAGAAAATGAGCATTGATTGGCTGGAGGAGCATCCATTTGCATTCAGAGTGCCCATGATTTCCAGTTCTTACCCATTAATCACTCACTTTATCCCTGAAACCCAAATCTTTTTCTCAACTTTGGCAGAAATTCACAAGCTGATATGTGATTAAATAAATGATGTTGACTTTTTTCCCGCTATCATCGCACACAGTCAGATTGTATTTATTTTCGTCTATTTCATATCATCTATATGAGAAATAATTGCTCTCTCCCTCTATTTGCCTTGCTTTCATTATCTTGTGTGTACTGCTGACATACCATTAAACTTAGGTAATATTACATATTACATATATTTTAAGCTCTAAAGCAAGCCCTTTTATGCAGGACTGTGAATCACTGAGATGATGCCCCTAGTTTAAACTATGAAATGGGATATGATCCTCTATGTCTATCTTAAAGGCATCATAAAGGCAACCTTTCTTAAACATACAGACACACACACATACAATACTTTGACCTTCATTTCATCCCCTTCTTTGCTGTAATTGATTCTTTAAGAAAGTTTTGCTCTGCAGTATGAGGTAATAATTACATATTTGGCTCAGAGGTTTTCCCTGAAAAAAGTCACTATAATAATGATGAAATAAATCCTGGGTGAACGTGGATACGGTAATTTAGCAATTTGCTGTAATGTTGAAATAGAGTAGGACACAGCATATAAATGAGACGAGAACATGCAAACACATTGTACATTTGCAAGACGAAGCAATCATGGCCCATCTGTGTCAAATATGCAAGTGAATTCAAGAATTGAGTAATTTTCCAAAATTTCTGTATGCATATCGTAGAATTTCTAGAAAAGAACAAATAGTAAAATACACTGCTAGTGGGGCAAAAATGAGCTGCTAATCCCTGTTCATGCTACTCTGTCTGCACACAGTTTTGCTACAATAGAAAGCTGCCTGGGCCCAGGTTTGCTGTGTGGTAATTTGATTTAATACAATTATTTAGGAAGATACAACATAATTGAAATAATTAAGGTCTTAACGGTCCAGATTTGGCAGAAATGGAATATAATTCATTCACTGGTGTATATTTCCTGAAAATCGCAATTGTTGTGTTTTTGTTACCTTAGAACGAGCTGTTTGTATCTACAGAGGGTTCAGCAACATGGCTGCCACCTTCCCAGGTGGCAGCCATGTTGCACTGCTGTGCTTCTACAGTAGCCCTGTATGGACAAACCAAATATTATAGGTCCTCCTTCATGTTTGGAAAGGGAGGGTGAGGCCAAGTGTCTGCAATTTGCAAGCTCACTGTTAGATGCCATGAACTCCTACACCCTAAAATTACATTAACACCCCATGTACACCTGGTATTAAAATGTTCATTATATCTGGATAAATTATCCAGATTGTTGTCCGGATTGTGTTTACACCTACCTAAGACCTGAACATGACGCAAGTCAGACTACCTCCAGATGTGGTCAGCTAAATCTGATGACATTCTAATCATGAAATATTTAAAACTTGCATCACTGTATTTTTCCTTACCTGGATAACTTAGCTGGATACAGAATACATTTTAACACCAGGTGTAAATGGGGTGTAACATACATAGTAAAACAGGATGGATACGTGCAGGTACCTGCTGGGTAACCCAGAAAAAAAGTTGTGTAATGTGTAAAATATATATATCATAATTATATATGCATTTGTATAGCACCTTTCTGGTCTTCCATCACTACATGTTACTTTCACCCATTCATATACTAACTGTAGATGCTGCCATGGAAGGTGCTTCTGCTCTGTTCATTCACACAATCACACATCAAGGTCTATGGCTTCCAGCAGTATCTTTTCCAAGGATATTTCGACATGAAGACTCAAGGGATCCTGGGATTGAACTACCGATCTTCCAGTTAGCGGATGACATGCTTTACCTGCTGAGCTACAGCCGTCCAGGTACGAGTAAAAATGAACTACTTGAGCCTGGGCAGCAGCCAAGAACAATAATATAATATCTACAATACAACAATATGTTTTTTCCCTGATAAATCAGAAATGAAAATGTTGCCATATTTTTAATATTTAAATCTACTAATAATAGTATCAGGTTTAATCAGCAGCCAGGACTTTATTGTGAAAGCCTTCAACATAACCTTTGGCCCCACATCCTGTTAAATAATGGGATGCATGATCTGACAGTGATCTGATTGCTATCTGATAGCTAAAATGGGTGACATAAAGGCAAAAAACATGACGAAGGCCATGACGAAGGCCATGTCCGACGTTTAGGAGAAATTTGATGATGAGAGACTGAGAATAATGTTGTCAGTGGCTTTGCTCCTTGAAAAAAGTGCCAAAAAGTGTAAGCTTTTGATAGCTGCAAGCTCGGCACGTTGTTGCTGAGAAAAAACATCATCAGCTGAAAGCGCACAGCTGCTAACACGAGTGTGTGACTGTGTGATTAATCACAGGGCGGGTCACAGAACTTACATTAACAGTTCCTGCAAATTTGACTTGCAGGCATCGGGTCGGTTCTGGTACTGAGATTTGCAGGTGCAGTTTACAAAAACTGGTCCGGTGCAGGACTCTGTCCCACCTGAGGCCCCCATAATGTCACTTATTGTGCTTTAGTGGTGCATAATCCTGAACAAATTAAACAAATTTGTATAAATCAGTTGACACACAGGAAGCCCTGAGGTTTTGGGCCCCTGGATACTGATATAACACCCAGGGAGAGCCTTGCAGAGATGAGAACTGTGAATTTAAATGAATCATATTCACTTCCTGATATCCACAGACTGAGCTGCCAGGGCGCCCAAGGATGTTAAGTATTTGTCACTCTGAGCACAATTTGCCCCATTGCACTGGTTTTAAGGTCAAACAGGCACTTTTGATTTGACTTTTCAGTCAGATAAATGTAATGAAACACAATAAGAAGACCACTTATCCTTAGTTTTTGTCATATACCAACAGAGTCCTAACAAGCAGCTCTGTCAAACATATAACTAGGGGATTTTAAATCCGAGAAATAATCCGCAAAATAGATTTTCATATCGCTGCCATCTCTGATTTATATGTACCATACATCAGTGACTAAATCTATTAAGGTTTTACATTCGCTATTCTAAACACCTGCAATATGAGCATCTCCCATCAGTCCCTTGTCATTTTGATAACATGGAGATGTAGATGATTTAATCTGCAGTCAAGCAGAGCACAGGAGCTGTCAAAACTGTCACTTACGGCGCGTCATATAGAATATTAGAAATATTGGTAATGACATGGGTTCACTTTGTTTGTTTAATCACAGCCTTTACAATCTGTTGTTCATGGGGTAAAGGTAAAGAAATAAGGAGCTGTTTTGCTTATGATGAGAGAAAACAACAGTAAATTATCAGTGACCTGTTCTCTTCCTCAGTACTTCTCCTCTCAGTCAAGTCTGCCTCTCGCTGCTGCAGGTGTATTAACTCAAGGTCACTTACTTCAACCCCTCCGTGTCAACTCGTTTATCCATTTCAAGCCTGCTGTTACACCTCTATTGGTGTACAGAATCCCATCAAGCAAACTGGCGCCTACCACCCTTTCTAATTTTGTTCAATTTGAACTGGTATTTGCTGGGATGCCCTGTAAAATGTGTTCAATTTAAGGATATTATACTTTTATTAGAGATGGTAGGAGCGTACAGAATTGAGGAATGGAGGGATGCAACTGGCCTAGAGGGACCTTTAGCCTGGTGATTTTATTTCTGAGAACACTTTCATTTATCATGATCTTTTTGCTCTTGGAAAGCTGCGTGATATAACACAGCCGACAACCTTGAGCATCTTAGCATTCCATAGTAACACTAACTTGCAGGAATTCCTAAAGTAGTAGTAACAATCCTTCAAATTGAAATTGTATGCAACTCAGACACTCATGCTGGTCTCATCCAATCTCACAATGTTAATGTAAAAGACAGTCTTGTTCACTTTTTAGATCAATGAGTTAAGTCTGTTAAGTATGAAGCTACAGCCAGGAGAGGTTAGCTTAGCATGCCATAAAGACCAGAGGGGGAAACCACAGACCGGATAATAAACAGTGGACAGAGCATCTGGGTCTGAAAGGTGAAGCCAGCGCTGAAGTGCCTTAAACCTGCCTTCTTCCTAATGACCAGCAGGGGGCGACTCCACTGGCTGCAAAAAGAGGTCTGACTGTATGTAAGCTTATGGCAAAATGAATCTGCTTCTCACTTGATTTATGACCTCAGTAAACAATTTCTTGGTGAGTTTATGGCCACTAGTTAATTGCTAGTTTCAAGTGTTCTTCAATACAGCAGGTTGTTCATTTTGTAAATGAAGGTTTCATTTAGAATACAATAGATGATAAACCAGTGTAAGCTTTAGGTCGGGGCTGTAATCAACAGGTCAGACGAGGCAGTTTTGATCAGTTTGATCAGCTTTGAACTTTATTTCAGCAGCATCAATGCTTTATTGCATATAGTGCAATTATTTTCCACCAAGTGGTGGCTGTATTGTTATATCCACTGGGAATTTTGAGTTTGAGTTTTGACCCTTTGAGGTTGCTGTAGCTAGTCAGCGTGGCATGTTGAAGACAGAGTAGCACACAGTAGTAGAGCACACATGTTGATTAATGTTCAGCATGTGAAGTAAAATATAACCATGATTGGGATGTTCATTTCTGTTAGCACATTAACAGGAATCCCCATTATGTGTTAGCAATGAGCTAACAGACAAAGCCCTAGTTATGTGCATATATTAAAAGTAGATTCAGCAATTTAAAATTGATTATGAAATTGTAAAAAAAGGAATTCATAGACAGTCCTGCACATAATTTCATGCAAAACCACAATCTGTTGCAGCTTTAGAAGTGCTGGTAGGTGGATGTTGTTACCATGGACAGATCCAGCCTAGCTGAGCATATGGACAGCAGTGAAGAGGGTTATGCAGCAGTTTGAGAAGTTCAGTACTTTTCTCCATCATGACAGCCACCTTTCAAGTCTGTGGGGGGTGAGGGTTTTATTCTTGAAGAATAGATTCTGGATGGAGTACCACTTTAAAGTTGTTTGCGCACACCATGGGTATGATTCACTGGGTTTGTGCAACTACCAAGGCAATTAAAAAAGGGTGATAAAAAAGGCTTTGCTGGCTAGTGGAGATAAGCTTGCACACCACTGTTATCATACAGCCATTTATCACTTTTTTCCACTTTGACTTCTCTGCTTGTTACCAGTCTGCCTTTTCAGATTCGAGTCTTGAAAGACCCAAAAGTGACTGTTTGAAGATCTGAATTTTATTGCCTCTCTCGGTTTGGAGAAGGCTGCATCATTAAAATCTAACTTAATTTACATTCTCTTCATATCAACACTTAAGCCCCTTAATGATGTGAGTGATTCTGTTAACAGACACATGGCTAGACAACAAGGAGGCAGATATAAAGCCTACACATCAAGAAAATAAACTATATAAAATCTAAAAATATAAATATGTAATATCTAAAAACAGTCTTCTTTATGATTTTTCCAAAGCCACGTTTTTCTTTCTCATCGTTCTCCTCCTATATAGTCTCCATCTGGTTTCCTGTTAGTCCCTATAGCCTTGGTCAGAACTTGTGTTAATTACAGCACACAATTAACTGAAGTAGACAGGCAAAAGTTTCATCACTTGTCCCAAAGCAAACAGAAATATGATACGACATGCTTGCTTTACAAGTTAGAACTAATTAACACAGACCAACATGGTCCATTTTCTGTCTTGTGATGGATCCAAGAATATTTTTTTAGTCATGAAAACCTTTTGTGTAAGAATTAACATATTTTAGAAGATTGAATATGCTTCAGTTTGGCCTTTTGCCACCTTTTCCTGTTAACAATCAACCAAAGCCATCAAGGTTATTCAACACATTTGAGCAAATCCACAGAACAGAATCAAGTGAGATAAACAGATAAAAATTTGAAAATTAACACCACTAAATGTTTGATTACTTCAAACCATATTCACACACCAAGTGGCAACAAAACTGTGCAGAGCAAAATTTGTGGCAGCGTCATATAATAAAATTACCCGTTAGCACAGCTGAACGACAAAATCACACTGTCAGCCACTTTCTGGGTGAAAGCCACTGTTGATGTCAACATGATAATGAGGCGTTACAGGAGCAGCATGTGTACACGCACAATGGATTGCAAACTGAGTCATGTTATAGTGATTTGGTAAGTCAGCCAACAAACTAACCATAATAGACTGACTGGTTACTCCACTGCCAGTTTGTATTCAGTCACAGTTTCAGTAATAACAAAATCTGTGAGAAAATAAAGTTTTAAGTTAATTTACTTAACAATTACACATGACATTTTTAATGTACGAATTAACAGTTTTTTGCAGATGATGCCACCCTCTATGTATTAAGCGTACTGTACATAAATTGCAGACCTTCATGTCTACTACTTCATGCCTCAATGTTAACGGACAACATTAATGCAACATTATGAGCAGGCACACATATTGGAAGCATATGTACAAAGATGCACACATCATACACTCTTCTTTCATGCCATTTTACATAAACAAATGCAGCACATTCACATGAGAAACGTAACACGTTAAATGTAAACATAACTTTGTTTACAAAAAATTAAATCAAAATTTCCAGGGTCACCTTCAAATAGCTGTAATTTAACAAGGATATCTTTTCATTGCTTTTAAAAGCCTGTTAACTTGATCACCACAGCGAGATGTTTGTCAAACACAGCTAGTAACAGCCGGTTGTTCATGCCTTTGTGGATGTAGCATGGAGCAGCACTCCATTGTGCAGCTGTGACAATTAGCAACCACCCAACCGCAAGCTGTGGGAGAAAAAAGAAAGGCAAGACCACAGACCATGTATTAATTAATGGATGAAGTTTCTGTGTTTGAATCTGTCTATTTCCTGCTTAAAATGTTTTTAAAAAAATATTTTGGTGTGCTGTAATAAGAGAAAAATCACGGCCTGATCAAGACCAGGCGGCAACCATTGTGTTGTAATAAGAGACATGAGATCTGACTGGCTGAAATGATTTCCTGCAAAATGAAACCAAAACCAAGTCACAGTACATCATCCACCAGTTTTGCGGTCTTGTTGGTACTGTGGATGTTCTGGTTGCAAAAAACCAAGATGACAACCATGTGATTGCAAAATTCAAGGTTTCAGAATGGTTGTCCACAAACCAATGTGTGATGTCACGGTTGGTTCACATTTGAGTAAGACTAAGGTGACACCAACACTATGGATAGCTGTAGGACTCAGGTATCGTTTCAGTGAAGGATATGTTTTGTTCGACTTTTTTAATTAAAAAATAAATAATTAAATAAATAACAAGGATTCTTGGACACATTCTTCAGTGTCATCCCTCAGGATTAATTTGCTTTTGTACTGATTTCTAGTTAGTGTCACGATTACAGTTCTGAAGTTTTAATCAGAATTTGACCGTAGTAGAAAATGTTTTAAAATTCAGAATTGGCTTTAAGCAATACGGAGGATGAGAAAAAAAAAAAAGTTGCATGCATAAAGGTTAAAGCATCTGATTTTTTATGTGTTTCTCAAACTTTAACTGAGTGTTCAAGACCCCTGAACTGTCTCTGGGTCAGTATCTTCCCTCACTTAAAAAGTGTCTGTAATTGGGAGGTTTCTGATTGAGAGACACATAGAGAGAGTTTATTTAACATTCGGTGTTAGGTAGAAAGTGTCAAGTCAGTCTGCCATCTTGCTGAAGCAGTGTGTTAGTTTGGCAGCAGCATTAGTAGGTGTTTTTGATGCCACAAAAATAACAGTATCGTCAGCATGCATTTATAAACCAACTCCTCCTTAAGATTTTATTAGCATATATGCTAAACAACCAAAGTCTAAGCACTGACCCAGGTGGGATGCCCTTATTTTACTATCATGACATTCAGATTTAATTTGACCAGTGGCAACCTGTTGACTCCTCATGAATTAAACTGTGTTTTTGCTTGAAACGGAAAATTGAATTTAGTTCATTTGGACAGCAGGATGCCATTATTGACAGTATAAAGCTTCTCATTGATTGTAACAAAAAATATAAACAACAATGAAAAGCTGTGTATCATGTAACGTTGTGGCTATGTGTGCTTGATAATTTTTATGTGTTGTAAATGCTAGTAGACAAATATCCTACAAAGCCCACAAGTGAAATCAAATAGCTTTGCCTTGAACTTTATTTATCAGAACCAGTCTGGCTTAATCAAAGTGGCAGTTTTGTCTGTGTTGATTAGTTTAATAGATTGACATTAATAAAATTATAATCACTCCAGTGTGTTTAAAGATGAGTGTTAGGAAATTAAAGAGATTGTTTATGGCTGCTTTGTTCATCACAGAATTCTTTTAATATCAAATCAAATTAGACATAAACAAGTTTGACAAAACAACAGAGACATGTGTTTTGTTTTTTTTTTTACCACTGAACAAAACATTTTTACTCTCGATTTGCCACATTTCCTCTGACAGCTACAACCCCAACACATTCAGTGGCAAATTGTGTTGTCATTGCGAGTACAGCTCCCGCCATGATTGATTTCACCACAACATGTAAACAGTAGTGCTTTAAACAAGCCTTGAGGTTTCCTCCAGCCCACCAGGCTTATTTTGTGTGTTATAGGCTACAACTAATCATCCTTCAGGGCATTATTGTCTGTATAATATTCACTTGTTTATCTCTCCCCATAGATCTGGATGAAATATTTTCTCCCAGTAAAAACTCTCATTGTTATTCAGTGAATGCACTGAGGCTTTGATGCATTCATGAGAGGCTCTATAGATAAGAATTCAGTTCCATTGCAACCCCAGTTAATAGGTTTGAGGGGAAAGGAATGACATTTTAAAGAACATAAACAAATAAAAGATTTTTTTTTTTTTTTTTTCATGCCGCTGCACCTGACAACCCCCAGAGTGTTTGTCTGTGTGATACACATGCCGCCTTTGCATAAAGGTCAAACCTGAAAAAAGGTTACCTCTTAGCTGGTGTCACTGGGTAATAGACTCCAGAACTGGCATATTTATGATATAAGGTAAAATATGAAAAGAAAAGGCCGCATTCCACTGTGGACAGCATGGCGTTTTTTTTGTTTTGTTTTTGTTTTTTTTAAAGTATGAAATTTTGTTTGTGCCAAAATGGTGTTGATAGATATTGTTTTTGGATTGTATAGCATGTGTTACTGTTGTGTTTTTCCATCTTTGTTTACATGTCCTTGCTGCTGTACATTCTCATGACGGGGCAGCACATCAAATCAACGGTCTTACAGAGACATTCTCGATCAAGGGTAACCTGTTCAGTATAAGCAGAGGTGCTGTAACAAGTTAACAATGAATTATTTATGATGTAATTCATATTGTTTAGTAAATAAGGTAATATCTGTTGAATTATGCATGTTGTATATATTTAAAGCTGCTCTAATCAATATCTCTACATCAACAATGAATCAAATGACTCCAGAATATGAAAGAGGTGACAAACCCACAGAGGTTTATCGTCTGATTCTGCACACTCTACTGATCATTTTAGTTTCTTTCAGCTCTTTGTTTTGGTTTGATAGCTTCCTCTTCTAACATGGATGCCTTTAGGACCCCTGGGGAGCATGGGAAAGATGCAGGAACACCTGTAGTTTGCTCTCTCTCTCTCAACCGCTGGTCGGCAGAACAAGGAAGTGCAGTATTGCATAGCAGCGATGCCTTTAAGAGATGGTGGAGTGGGGGAAGAATATTTAGGGACACAGGTAGGAAACGGTCCCTCTCTCCCTCTACTGGTCCGCCAAACATGGAAGTGCAGTAGGGTGCAGCACGTGTGGATGCCAAGTGTTTGTTCACGAGCCCAAAACACAGAAGTCAAGTGGAAGAATGGTCGCTGTATAGGCACGCTGTAATCACGCCTCCAGTCGTCTGCCCACCTCAATCCATTGCTCAGCAGTAAACAAATCAACTGACATTTTCTCACTAAACTTGGGACATTTATGCTCTGTAGGTACATAAATGTAATGTAAGTTTGTGGCTTTTGTAACCTGCCTCAGCTCTAACTGCTAATGGTAAAAGACTGGGAGATACAGATATTTATTTCATCAGTGCATTAATTACCTTATGGACCAGTAATCAGAAGTTTAGGTCGCTACAGGAGAAAGGGTGCATTAGCAAAGTGCATTGAGTGACCTAGTAAAGAACCTCACACACATCAAGGGTAAGTTTTAAGTGTGTTGTATTGTATTGAATGGAAAAATGAAATTGAAAGAAAAAAAATAAATAAATAAATGGAAAAACAATTTTTTAGCTTTTCAGCTCTTCAGACATGAGATATCAACCACAGTTCTCAATAAATCAGTCCCCTTTTTTTTAAAAAAGGTAAATAAATCACAGTCTCTGAATAAATCCCAGTCTCTGTCTTTTTGGGTTGGCTCGCCACGACCACTGAGGTCCTGTTCTACCTCTACAGATACAGGAAGAATCCCCAGTAGAAGAAGATGTCTTGCAGATCAACACAGGAATCCATACAAGGGAAAAGAAAAGACCCGGCCAGAGGCTCACGGTTCACATATACACACATACTCCGGGCACAGGGCACAATACACGGCTCTCATCAGTCCAGGATCCCGGTTCTCCTCCGCTTCTGTTGTGAACACACGGTCCGCTCATCTACCCATGGCAAAAAAAAAAATAAGGAAGGCTCCGCTCTCTGCTCTGACAATAAAAGCGACTTAGACTTGAAATATCTGGCCCTCTCAGACAAAAATTGGCATAGTCTGCAACAGGAGGCTAGCACACCGCTGCCTCGGAGACGATCCGGCAGAGAGAGAGAAAAAAAACGGAAGCACCCAGGCACGTACGCCCTGGTGGCGTCTGATTGGTTACACTATCACACGAACTCCTCACGTCACCCGAATCTTTTACACTTTGAGAAAGGCACTTCCACCACAATTGAAATGAAATAAAGTACTCTTTTTTTAAACAGATAAATGAACTTATGTGTGTTAATCTTTTTTAATCTATTTATTAACATATTTACGATTTTTTAACCATAAATCTTATTTATTAATTTTTTATGCAAGATTGTCATTTATCTGTCACATGGAAAAAAATATATATATTTATTAATTTATTGGTCTAATTAATTAACTGGTGGACTGGACTGTTAATAAGGCCTGGTAACCTGGGTTACACCCTCCCCTCCTAAAGGTGTGTATGTCCCATTACACCCATATGACTATGAAGTGGCCTTGTGATTATTTGGGGAGTATCTGCATAGCCATGGTTTTGGAGGGCATCGGCAAAGGCAAGGTTGAGGCCTTGGAAGAGTGACTGGACTATAGGCAGCAAGGGATTTCCCAGTTGACCATACTGCAATCGTTCAGGCTGTTCTCGGTGCCTCTGGGAACGTCTGGGAACACTGTCACTCTCACTCTCTCCCATGATGACTGGAGAGGTTCTTCTCCCAGGCGTCCCAGCCGCTGTTCCTTCATTAGTTCTGTCCACTGACACGTTCTTACAAGGTTTGTGGACAAGGCATCCTTCCTCCTTGCTGCTGTCACTGAATGACAGATCTGAGAAAACAGGAAGACTTTCATCCATGATGTTTGGTTCTGGGGCAGACTCCGACATGCTCAGCTGGGCGGGTAAGGTCTCATCCTCTTCCCTTGAAACATCAGGGGGGTGTCCCGAGATTTTCCAAACAGAGCTCTCCTCACTTTGGGATGATCAATTTCTCTGTGCTCAGAGATGACCTCAGCTTCCGGATCCACAACTGCTGAGCTTCCTTTCCATCCAGAACAGTTTGATCTGTCAGAGCTTGACCCATTTGCATCCCCGGGAGCTGGGGGTTCCTCTGATTTGGATGAAATGATCTCCACGGGTATCCACTGTACGGTTCCTCTTTCGGGTACGCAGCCCTTCCCTCTGTCCTGTTTCTCCATGCTCAATGTCTCTCCCTTTCCTTCCAGGTCAACAGGAGCAGGGAGTCTACCAACTGAAGTCTGGATTGATTGTTTTGTCTCTCCAAGGTGTCTCTCCCTTGCAGGTGTCGTCTCTGGCCGGGTCAAAAGTCGCGTTTCAATGAAGTCAGTGTCCAGTGCCTCTCCAGGTAAGTAGTAGTGGTAGTCGATGTCTCCTGACTCTGAATTGTCATCTCCCACCTCAGACTCGGCTGTGACTTCCATTCTCGACTGTCCCCTTGTTCTAAGTCTGCTGATGGTCTGCTTCGGAGGTTGCTCAGGCTCAGCAACAGGTAAGAATCCACACGGCAGCAAAAGGTCACGGTGTAAGGTGCGAAGTGGTCCATCTTTTCCTTCTGGCTTGACAGTATACACAGGTAGGTCGCCAGCACGCTTGACCACCACGTGCACGTCTGGTTCCCATTTGTCGGCCAACTTGTGTTTCCCTCTTATCCGAACGCTCCTCACAAGGACACGATCTCCTGTCTCCAGAGTGGACTCAACGACTCTCCTGTCAAACCGTTGCTTGTTGCGCTCAGCTGTCTTTGAGGCGTTCTCTGTGGCAACTCGGTAGCTTTCCTCTAGGCGGCCCTTCAAGTCATGCACATACTGGGAATGTGACTTGGGTTCACAGCTGGAGGGTAGACCGAATGCCAAATCAACTGGAAGCCGTGGTTGTCTGCCGAACATTAGTTCGTAGGGGCTGAATCCGGTCACGTCGTTCCGTGTGCAGTTATACGCGTGCACCAGGGGCTTGACAAATTCCTTCCAGTGGGATTTGTCCTTGTTTTCGAGAGTGCCCAACATCTGGAGGAGGGTCCTATTGAATCGCTCCACTGGATTCCCTCTGGGGTGATAAGGGGTAGTCCTGACCTTCTGGATGCCAGCGATGGAGCACAGTTCCCTTATGGTACGAGATTCAAAATCTGGACCCTGGTCACTCAGAAGCTTTTCTGGAAACCCATAATGCACCAGGAAGTTTTCCCACAAGCACTTAGCCACCGTCTGGGCCTTTTGGTTCCGTGTTTGGTATCGCTACTGCGTATTTAGTGAAGTGGTCCGTCAGCACTAATATGTCCTTTGTGTTGCTCGGGTCAGGCTCCACCGACAGGAAATCCATACAGACCAGCTCCAAGGGCCTGCTGGCCTTGATGTTACACAGAGGGGCTGCCCTTTCGGTTGGAGTCTTCCGGCGCACACAGCGTTCACACATCTTGATCTTCTGCTCTACATAGGCGGACATTCTAGGCCAATAGAAGCGTGACCTCACGAGGTCGAGGGTCCGCTCTATGCCTAGGTGACCTAGATCATCATGTAGGCCTCTCAAGGCTGTGGCTCTGAGTTCGGTTGGTAGAACCAGCTGGTGTGTAACTCGTCCATGTTCTTGCCGTGCTCTGTACAACACTCCACCTTTCAGCTCTAGACGCTTCCATTCTCTGAGCCACAAAACAAGATCTGGAAATTCGTGTCTCAGGGCAGGCAAGGGCATGTTTCCAGACTCCTTGTGCTCGATGACCACTCTGAGATCAGGATCCGCTCGCTGCTTTGCTCCCATCTCCTCTTCAGTCCAATGACCAATGACAGGGAGTCCATGATCATCTTCCTGCTGGAAACCACTGGGCAGAGCATCGGAATGGACGGCGAGGGATTCAACAAGTGTAACCGATGGACAGGTGGAGGTTTTGTGAGACCACTCAACATCATGTTTCTCACATATGGCTTTCACTGCATCTGGAAGAACAACATCTGGAGTCTCCTGCTCCTTCAGGTAATGTAGAGTGAACTGTTTAATCCTCTCACGCTCTTTCCTCGACACCGCATCATCCTGGAGCTCTCCATGTGGTCGACGAGAAAGTCCGTCTGCATCCTGATTCTGAGTTCCTGCTCTATATTGGAGCTTGAAGCTGTATGTCGATAGAGCTGACAACCACCTGTAGCTCGTGGCGTCCAACTTCGCGGAAGTCAGGATGTAAGTTAAGGGGTTACTGTCAGTAACAACAGTGAAGTCGGTACCGTACAAGTAATCACTAAACTTAGCTGTGACCGCCCACTTAGCGCGAGGAATTCCAATTTATGAGCGGGGTATTTCGCTTCACTCTTCGTCAGTCCTCTGCTCGCAAAAGCTATAGCCCTCATCTGTCCGTCTTGTTCTTGGTACAACGCCGCACCAAGCCCTGTTGTGCTTGCGTCAGTGTGAAGGAGGTACGGGAGTTTGGGGTCCGCAAATCCCAAGACAGGGGCGGTGGTGAGCTTGTCAATGATCTCTTCGAACGCCCTCTGACATTCTGGAGTCCACCTCTTCCCAAAGGACTCTTTTGGATGGAAGTACAGGTGAGTTTTTGTTTTTCCTTGGCCGTGTCTCCTGAGAGGTGGGTACCCAGCTGTGAGGTCATTTAGGGGCCTGGTGATCTTTGAATAGTTCCTCACAAACCGTCGATAGTACCCCGAAAAACCCAGGAAGGAGCGCAGCTGTTTGAGGTTCTCGGGTACTGGCCAGGTCTTTAAGGCCTCAATCTTTTGCGGGTCCGTCTCGACTCCGTGCTCGGACACAATATGGCCAAGGTACTTAACCGAGGTTTTGAAAAAACTTACATTTTTCAGATGACAACTTCAAACCGTACTCTTTAAGTCGGTTGAGGACCTGCAGTAATCTTGACTCATGTTGCTCCAGGGTATCAGAGAAGACTATGAGATCGTCGATGAAGACCAGCGCCTCCTTGCGGTTGAGATCGCCCACACATCTTTCCATCAATCGCTGAAAAGTACTCGGCGCGTTGGTAACCCCCTGGGGCATTCTATTAAATTCCCAGAAGCCCAGTGGGCACACGAACGCAGTCTTCTGTTTATCAGCCTCTTCCATTTCGACTTGGTAATAGCCTGATTTTAAATCGAGGACTGAGAACCATTTTGAGCCAGTCAAAAGAGAGAACACTTCCTCCAAGTTTGGCAGAGCGTATGCATCTCTTATGGTCTGGGAGTTGAGTTTCCGGAAGTCGATGCACAACCTCACAGAACCATCTTTCTTCCGCACAACAACAATGGGAGATGCAAAGGGGGACTCGGACTCGCGTATGACACCAGAATCTAGCAGCTCTTGAAGATGTTTCTTGACTGCATCGACATCATGTGGATGGATGGGTCTGGGTCGGTGCTTGAAAGGAGTGTTGTCACTCAACTTGATGTGATGCTTTACCTTGCTGGTATGACCAAAGTCCATGTCGTCCTGAGAGAAGACTTCAGGCATGCTATTGAGCAACCTGGTGACTCGCTCTCTCCACTCTGGTGATAAGGGGGAATCCCCAAAATCGAACTCCATCCTCTTGGTTTCAGGAGTGGTCGAATCGGCAGAGAGCTCCTTCCCCATCACCTGTTGAACAGCATGAATCTCAGCCAACACTGTCCTTGGAGGGATGGTGATGTCGTGTTGGGTCTCGTTCCTCAGCAGGATTGACATTGAGCAAGGGCGCTTGACAGGTAAGGTGCACAGGGAGCTAGCCACCAGCAGTCCGCCAGGGAGAGACGACACAGACGCGGCCTCCACAACAACCCACTTATCCTTGTGAGCACCACTCATGTGAACCTGCCCTTCCACAGCGACGGTGCTGCCCGCCGGCACCACTTCGCGGGCGTTGTTTCGTGCTTTGATCAGCCCCAGAGCTCCAGTACTTGCCTGCCTTTTCCGTACTTCAAGGATTTTCAAAACCACTCTGTAGCCAGGAAGGAATGACTGAGGGCGACGATCGTGCTCTTCAATGTAGCTGGAGTAGAGAACGTCTAGTGAGTTGGTGTCGATGAGGATTTGAGGCACACTGCTCACATCAGGGACAACCAACACCAATGTAGGGACTTCAGTCTCTTTGCCCAAAAACTCCTCTGGAAACATCAGGTTGAGTTCTACGTACCCAAGGTAAGGCACAGCCTCTCCACTGGCTCCCTCTACTTGCAGCTCTACATCCAAAAGATCATCCAAGGACTTCAAGGAATGATGGGACAGGTGGGTCTGGAAAAATGACAGTGGGATGGTGGTCACCTGAGACCCCGTATCTAGCAGGCAGTTAACTTTATGGCCTTCAATAATGACTTGAGCAGTGCATTTCGTTCCAACCAGCTTGGGCGGTAGTATGGTGGAGGAGGTGTTGGCATTACTACACTTGCTAGCCACTCGCTTTGTTTTTCTAGGGCGCTTGGTTGATCTTTTAGTCCCTGTTTGCCCTGCAACAGGGGCTTCTAGTAGTTTAACTGCTGGATGCCAGTGCTGCCATTTTGCTGATCCCATTGTCTTTGTCTCTCTTTCAGCAACTGTCTCTTTTCCTCGACCAGAAGAGGATTGGGGTCACTCTCACAGTTGACCGCCAGGTGAGCGTCTTCGCCGCAGCGGAAACAGTACCATGGACGGGGCCTACTGGTTGCTGTCGACCCTGAACTGGACTGTGTGTTCACTCTCTTGTTAGGTGACTGGTGTCGAGCTGTGATGGAGGAGTCTCTTGAGAATGCAGGCGATAGTATCTGTTGGCTCTGGACTTGGGCTGGAGTCACCTGTGCTTGGAGAAGAGCAAGCTGACGTTTCAATGCTTTAATCTCTGTTGCTTCTTGGTGCTCACTTTTAGTTCCATGAGCTGCTTTCTTCATATCAGCCATTTGTGCTTGAACGTCAGCAATCTGTCTTTTCAATGTGCTGATTTCAGTTGTGTCAGGACAGTTGACTTTGGCTTTACGTGGAGTTGTAGTCTGCATGGCAGCGACCTGCGCTTGTATCTCGTTAAGCTGTTTCTTTAAGACTTCAGCATCAGTTGCTTCTCTCTCAGGTGTGGCACAACTGCATGCGGCTAACTGCTGTGCTGCAGCTCTGAACTTTGGGACAGTAGGACTTGGTTTGTGTAGCCCAAGGTGTTTTTTTCATGCGATTGTGTTTACCTGCCTGTTTGTCTTCTTCTGTTCTGACGAGGAGCACTAGTTCAGCGAAGGAGGGCGGTGCATTTGTTTTCCGCTCCAGCTGGAGATCAGCGATCAATCCATCATTCCAGCAGCCTCGACAGAACTGCTTCAGGAGATAGCGGTTTCGTTCACTCTCTGCGATGCCACCACGTCTGACTGCAGCACTCAGAGCAACTTGCAAGCGGTTCAGATAGTCAGATGGCTTCTCATCGTTGTTCTGCAGTGTCCCCATAAACTTGGCCAACAGCTCATCTCCATCCTCCACAGAGCCATAGACTGAATCAAGCAGCTGAAGGTACATTGATGGCAAGGCTTGAGGGCTGACATGCTTGATGACATCAGTGGCTGGAGGCAATAGGCTGTCTAAGATCTTGCGGGTTCTGTGTAGGTCAGACATGGAAGGATCTGTTAAGAATAAGTCAACATTTGCTCTCCAGGTATCATAATCAAGTTCACTGTTTGGACGAGGAGACTTGCCAGAGAAGGGTCTGAGGCGGAATGAAGAGTGCATGGGAGACATAGCTTCATTAGCTCGCATGACATGTTCAACAACGACCCGCTGTACAGCAGGAGGATTAACATCATTCAGGGTAAGTAGTGAACGTGTGACTGTAGCACTGTCATCATTACTACTGGCCTTGATGGACAGGGACGCTGGATGTTGAGCATTCATGTTAGCAGCCATGCTTGGTGATGGAGCGGCTGTCAACACAACAGGCTGCGACTGACCATTCACGCTGGTAGGTAAGGACGTTACCTGTGGGCTCTGAGCAGTGGCCTCAAGCCTTTGCAAAGCTGGTGTTGATGCTGCTTGGACATCACCTCTCAAACCACGCTGACCACGCCTGGGTGAAGGAGACGGTGGGAACACAGTTGGTAAGTTCCTGACTATCTCAGGTGAGACAGAGCCAAGCAGGAGAGAGGGCTGCTGCATGACCTGTGATGACACTTTAATATTCACAATCTCTTGACCAGTTGCATCAGAGGTGTTTACTTGAGAGTCTTCGACTGGTGCAGTGTCAGCAGGGAGATGCACGCCTTTTCCTACGCTTATCTTCATCAGTTCTGCTTGGAGTACACTTTCAAATGACCTTCCACACTTATTTGCAATGGCTTGCAGTTCCTCAAGATACCCCTTGGTGGCGCTGCTGCTAGCAGTGCTAGTATAAACACTATCTAAGGAGCGCACTTTAAAGGTAACATTTGCATCTGCTGAGCTGAGATACTCTTTTGGCAGTAGGGGTCTAAATGTTTGCATTGCAGAGCTATTTGCAAATTCCACAATGGAGCAGAGATGATACTCTGATTCTGGATCATCAATAACTAGCACTCTGTTAATAGAGCCGTAGCGTTTTAAATGGCTCTCAAGCTCCTCATCAACTACAGTTTGAGTTAACCCATAAACAATGACTGAGTTACAAACGTTTATCTTTTCATCTTTCACTATATCCATTTTACTGTATTTTTTTCTTTTACTCGTGTCACTCAATAATACTCCACTTTCTCCTGGCTGGCTCTCGCCAAGTTTCTGTAACCTGCCTCAGCTCTAACTGCTAATGGTAAAAGACTGGGAGATACAGATATTTATTTCATCAGTGCATTAATTACCTTATGGACCAGTAATCAGAAGTTTAGGTCGCTACAGGAGAAAGGGTGCATTAGCAAAGTGCATTGAGTGACCTAGTAAAGAACCTCACACACATCAAGGGTAAGTTTTAAGTGTGTTGTATTGTATTGAATGGAAAAATGAAATTGAAAGAAAAAAAATAAATAAATAAATGGAAAAACAATTTTTTAGCTTTTCAGCTCTTCAGACATGAGATATCAACCACAGTTCTCAATAAATCAGTCCCCTTTTTTTTAAAAAAGGTAAATAAATCACAGTCTCTGAATAAATCCCAGTCTCTGTCTTTTTGGGTTGGCTCGCCACGACCACTGAGGTCCTGTTCTACCTCTACAGATACAGGAAGAATCCCCAGTAGAAGAAGATGTCTTGCAGATCAACACAGGAATCCATACAAGGGAAAAGAAAAGACCCGGCCAGAGGCTCACGGTTCACATATACACACATACTCCGGGCACAGGGCACAATACACGGCTCTCATCAGTCCAGGATCCCGGTTCTCCTCCGCTTCTGTTGTGAACACACGGTCCGCTCATCTACCCATGGCAAAAAAAAAAAATAAGGAAGGCTCCGCTCTCTGCTCTGACAATAAAAGCGACTTAGACTTGAAATATCTGGCCCTCTCAGACAAAAATTGGCATAGTCTGCAACAGGAGGCTAGCACACCGCTGCCTCGGAGACGATCCGGCAGAGAGAGAGAAAAAAACGGAAGCACCCAGGCACGTACGCCCTGGTGGCGTCTGATTGGTTACACTATCACACGAACTCCTCACGTCACCCGAATCTTTTACACTTTGAGAAAGGCACTTCCACCACAATTGAAATGAAATAAAGTACTCTTTTTTTAAACAGATAAATGAACTTATGTGTGTTAATCTTTTTTAATCTATTTATTAACATATTTACGATTTTTTAACCATAAATCTTATTTATTAATTTTTTATGCAAGATTGTCATTTATCTGTCACATGGAAAAAAATATATATATTTATTAATTTATTGGTCTAATTAATTAACTGGTGGACTGGACTGTTAATAAGGCCTGGTAACCTGGGTTACACTTTGTTTGCCGGGCTGCCAACTGGGGCCCCATTAGAGGTGGTAGTGGATGCCCCTGGCATGGGATCGGGTAGCTGTTCTCTTAATTGTTCACTGGCTGCCTTAAGCTGTTGCAGCTGCTCCATGACAGCCTGCAGATCTTGCGTTCTCCCAGTGGTTCCAGTGGATGGAGGCGGTTGCTGAGGAGGTGGCCAGCTTGGCCTGAACTGTTTTTTTCCACCTTACTGTACACTAATTAACAGGGCAAAAAAAAAGTAAACAGGATGGAAGGCTGACATCTCAAAATATGGACAATTAATTATGACATTTTGTTAAAAAAAAAAAAAAAAACAACCATTAAAAGGAGGGTGACTGAGGGAGTCTACAGCTGTACAGTAGCAATTTTAAATGTGTGCATTAAAATACACATCAACACAGTAACTTGATGTACACAGTAAATCCGTACAATGGAGTTTAATGGCTATTATTTAGGGCCCAACAAACAGTGCAAAAAGGCAAGATCACATTGGCAAAATACTACAGCAAATGCCAAAAGTTACAAATTGCACGCACATACACACAGGGGATAATAGGTAGGTAGAATAACACTGCAACCCATGTTATATGGTGGGCAAACAACCAGAGGTCTCTAAATCTAAGTTGAGCCTATAACTCCTGCAGTCTTCAATTACTGCCTCACTGTTGCACATTGCCAGCCAACAAGTGCCCGATAATAATAATAAAAAGGATTTTTTAAAAAAAGGAAAACAATATATTTTTTAAAAAGGCCCGTTCCTGAACAGTGACAGTAAATATTGCTCTTTAAAACAGTCCTTTAAATCGTCATTCAGATCAAAATTACAGCAAACCAAAAAATCAGTGAAAGCTGTTTACTACTTAACAAACAAACAACAACCACCAACTAACCTAACAAGAACAAAAAAGCAATATATACACAGCTTTATTGACCCAATAATTTTTGATTTGCTTTATTGAAGTATTTTTGCAAATCTTTTTTCATTATTCAGGCTGCAGGCTAAATACATATTCATAAATGATGAAAACACTTGTTTTAAATGGTAAATAAATATTATAGGGCCATTTATGAATCTACAATGGACGATAAATGGATATGTTTTTGTAAAGCATACATAGAAACAGAGTCCTGCACCGGGTTGGGTACCAACTGGAGGAATTTGCTTCACATACTATATAATAATGTTTTTTTAATTGCAGCTAACAGGTTGGTTCTGGTTCTCTTTGCAGGTACGGGTTTGCAAAACTGGACCCATGCATGGAAATATGGGTCTGAAGTTGTTACAGATGTTTTGAATTATGGGGTGTCAGAGGGTATTTGGTCGGCGGCTAAACTCTATATTTCGTCTGTTAAATGAAACAATGTACCCATGGGAATGGACGATGCTTTGCTTAGCGATCTCAGTGTCTCAGTAACAGATTTGGCGAGTGTATCACACTATTAACTTGTGGCTAATGAGAAAAGCATTGGCTCAATGGTCACTGCAGCATTAACTGACTATTGTACTCCAAACTGCTTGGCTGTGGTATTGTGAAGCAAATACACTGCACATTAGAAATGTGTTATCTCCTCAGCATAAAATACAGCAGAATAACGGGAACAAGGATGCTTTATCTTAAATTTTGCTTCTCAATTCATGGCCTTTCAATACAGAACAGTTAGTGTCTCTCACAACACTGTCTGGTTTGTTTGACATTATAATGCCTGAAGGACATTCCCAAATAAAAGAAAGCAAGGACAGGGGATAAATAACAATTCAGAATGTTTACCTGCAAACCAAAAATGAACTAGATTATACAGTGGCTATGTGACTGTGGATCATGAATTTATTAAAAAGTTAATCAGAAATCTGAATATTGTCAACATTTTTTCCAATGAGAGCTGCTCACCAAGCACACATGCTGAAAACTTTTCACCACTTCTTACCCTGAATGTCACTAATGCATGTTCATTGGTGTCTTTGTCTGGCTGAGCCCACTGACTGATTAGTACAACTGTGGGTGGATTTAATTATATATTGGACCTGAGTGCTCAAATTGTCATAATTACAGGAATCATTTTTGAATTTGTGACACTTAGGAAATGACATCTTGAGAGCCCATAATGTATGTGGTTTTTTTTCCTATTCAACATCATATCAGAAATATTACTCACCAGGACACAATAACTGACTTATGGGGTTGTACATTTATGTATAAGAGCTCTCTTGAAGTGTTGAGCCTATTTGCTAATGGGCGAATTCACAAAGAATGGACTGAGGTTGCTAATAGTCGATCACTATCAGAATTGATATCTGCTGCTTTGATATTACAGCATGAACACACCCATAAAGTTTCACAGTTGAGTGTTTTTTATCCTTGTTTTGTGTCCGGTAAATATTTATCTGCAATTTTCTGTAGTGGTCTAATTTTTCTTTTTAAGGAGCACTGGTGCAGCGTACCACATGACATGGTTAAACTACGTTTGAGTCAAAATGTTGAGTCACTCGTCCACTTCAGTTACCACCAACCCTCTATCCACACTCAACCCCACTTGAGTGTGGATATTGGTGCTCATGCTTTTGAATTAAACTTTTTAGCAATGTGGCACATTTACATAGAAAGGGACCAATGTTGCAGCGAATGTATGCATAAAACCTAAAATAAATATAAACCCCAATTCCAAAAAAATTTGGACACTGTGTAAAACATGAATAAAAACATAATGCAATGACTTTGCAAATAATTTTTGGCCTTTAATCAATTGAATACAGTACAAAGACAATATATTTAATGTTCAAATTTATTATTTTTTGTAAATATAGACTCACTTTGAATTTGATGCCTGCAACATGTTCCAGAAAAGTTGGGACAGGGTTTTGTTTTCCTCTGTGTTACATCACCTATTCTTTTAACAAGACTCAGTGACCCTTTGGAAACTGAGGAGACTAATTGTTGAAGTTTAAATTCTTTATCAGTCTTGCTTGATATACTAGGCGCTTTTGCACTTCATAATACACCACACATTTTCAGTGAGAGACAGTTCTGGACTAGCACCTGAACTCTTTTAACACGAAGACACGCTACTGTAACACATGCAGAATGTGTCTTGGCATTTTCTTGCTGGGACATTTCTGAAAAAAGATGTAATCTGAATGGCAGCATATGTTGCTCCAAAACCTTGTGTACCTTTCAAAGTCAGTGGGGCCTTTACACACATGGAAGTTACCCATGATTGCCATGGACACTGACACACACCCATACCATCACAGATGCTGGCTTCTGAGTTTAGCGCTGGTAACAATCTAGATGGTCTTTTTCCTCTTTAGCCCGGAGGACACGACATCCATGATTTCCAAAAACAATCTGAAATGTGGACTCGTCAGACCACAGCACACATGCTGTTGATATGTAGCTTTTCACTTTGCATGGTACAGTCTTAACCTGCATTTGTAGGTACAGTGACAAACTGTTTTCTGAAGTCTTCCCAAGCTCATGTAGTGATATCTTTTCTATTGGCATGTCAGTGCTTAATGCAGTGCAGTCTGAGGGGTCAAAGGTCATGGGCATTCAATGTTGTTTTTCAACCTTGCTCCCTCTGCACAGAGATTTCTCTGAATTCTCTGAATTTTTTAATGATATTATGGATTGTAGGTGATGAAATCCATTAATTCCTGCAGTTTTGTGTTGAGAAACATTCTTTGACCATTTGCCTACACAGTTTTCCACAAAGTGGTGAACCTCAATCCATTCATGCTTGTGAACGACTCAGCCTTTCGAGGATGCCCTTTAACACCCAGTCATAATGCTATCACATGAGCATTTGACAACTTTCCCAGTCTTTTGTTGCCCTTGCCTCAACTTTTTGAAACGTATTGCAAGCATCAAATTCAGAAAGCTTGTATATACAAAAAAAAACTGTGAAGTTTACTAACTTAAAAATTAAATATCACATCTTTATTAAAATGAAAAGTTTTTACTGTGAAAAAATATGTCCCTACCATAAAACACCTGCTCATAAAATTGAATTTGGTTTAACATTCTGCCCACTTGAAAGACCCCCAGAATCAGAGCGTATTTTGATTTCAATAATTCACATAAATTCAGGTGAACTACATTCTAATAATGAACCATGTAAACCTTGAGCTAAAGCTAACCTGCTTTCTATTTTCTCCACTCAGTGCAGAGAAGTCCAGGGCTGAATTTCACAACTGTCCCTTTCTACGTTGTAATGAGATCTGCGCCCTTGGTTTAAAAAAAAAAAAAAAAAAAAAAAAAAAAGGGCAAGATAGATTTTTTTCACAGCATATTTTTTGGACTTCTAACCATTTGCCATGCATGGTGATTCAGTTTTTAGTTTTTATTAACAGTTTCTCCTTAAATTATTTTAATCTAAACACTTGTAGGTTTTTTTTTGCCTCTCCAATTAATTTCACTGATCCAATAATGTAACTGATTTAACTGTGGCGACACACTTATCTCTCAGCAAGGTATTCACCGAATCAAACTTTAATGTTATATTTTCAATGACAATCTGTGTGCATTCATTACAGCGCTAACACAGAAATAACTCCCTTTACAGAAATAAAACAAAGTCAAAGATTCAGTAAACCGCTGAACCTTTGTTCGGCTCCTGCTTATAAAATGAGCCGACATCTACATCAATGGGCTTCAACTGACTGTGTAAGTGGTGTGTTTTTTGTCTGGATCTACCATCATTAAATTAAATTCTCCACTTATCAGCCACATTCTCCTTCCAAACAAAAGCCAGAACAAAAGATATTCTGCTCTCTCTCTCTGTCAGCCAACACAGCTCAGTTACAATTTAGGTTAAATGAGGAGGCATGGGACACAACTTAATGAGAATTTGTTTTTTGCTGCTCTGCCAGTAATTAGTTTGTTAAAGCAGAACGAAATGAGCATGTCTCAGGAAATGTAAAATTGAATATTAATTAAATTACAAATGGAAATCATGCTTGAATGCTAAGAGCAGCCATCAGACTGTGGTTATTTATCTGCTGATATGTTTTTAAATGGAAACTGTTTCATTTGTGGCTGCGTTTAACTAAGTTATGCAGGAAGTTTTATCTTCTTCTCTCATGTGGTTTGCTTTAATATTGTTAGCAGGACCACACGTGAGACGTACCCACATCCTGGCTTTTGTGCCTCGTATTCATGATGTGTTGTAAACTGTAACTCTCCCAGACTTGGATGTGTCAGATGCATGGAGGCAACCAGGTAATGAGATGTAGATATCCTACGCACCAATTTCAAACCCCTCGTTCTCATTCCATGTCTGCCTGTCACTGCGCTGCATCAATAACGACTATCCCTCACGCAGCGGGGGGTGGAAACATGGAGTCGGAGTCAACGACAAAGAACAGAGGGAGAGAAGACAAGGGCAAGAGGGTAACAAGTGCTGAGGAAACACAGGGAAAATCAACCAAAATAAACACCAGGCATTAAAACACCGACTGGGGTGAGACTGCCGTCAGCCCGGGTTGAAGAGATGCAGAGGCCGAGCGTCACGCAGACTTGTAGAGAAATGTGTGTGTGGTCAGAGTGTGTGAACTCTGCCTTGCTGCTAATGCATGTGAACAGGATCTCAGTATTGTGTAAGCACAGAGTGACAGAGGACTAGATGAATAATTCAGTGTCCTCACTCCATGATCTCCACTGTGCAACATGCGCTGCCTGTTTACAATGCCTCTGAGCTTGTGTGTGTGTGTCTTTGAGTGTATGCTTGTGTGTGAGTGAGCCGAAGAAAGAAAAGACACTCACCTAATCATGCATATGATTATGTTTGTGTTTGTTTGAATTTACATGTTTAAGATCAGATAAAACCATCGCTCCAGGGGGAAATTTATCCGAGAATCAGAGCTGCTGCTAGAAGAAACACCAGGGCAGCTTTAATAGATATATACTGAACATGAATGTAAATGCAGCACTTTTGTTTTTGCTTCTATTTTTCAGTTGAAGTTAAAAAAAATCTAAGACTTCCTCTGTGCACACAAAAGGTTTATTTCGATCAAATTTTGTTCACAAATGTGTTAAAATCTGTGGTAGTGAGCAAGATGTTGCCAAGATAATCCATCCACCTGACAGGTGTGGCAAACAGAGATGCTGATTAAACAGTGTGATTACTGCACAGGTGTGCCTTGGACTGGACACAATAAAGTGACACTCAAAAATGTGCAGCTTGATCTTGAAAAAAAAAAGACATTTACTAGGCACTAAACTATGACTATTTCACATAGGGCTACAGATAACACAGATAATAAATATTTTTATTAATTCATAACCCTATGCCCTATTCTGCCTACTTGGACCCTGTCTATTTGGTTTTACCCTGATATTTTTACCCCAAACCAATCACTCCACATGCATGAACCTAACCAACCCAACCAAGAAAGGCAGTGAGCACTAGTCTATATGAAACAGTCATAGTTCAGTGCCTGATAAATGTCTTTTTTCAACATAAAACTGCACATTTTATTCAAGAAAGCTTGGGGCCAGATTTTCCCAGCTGAAATGTCCAACTTCCAACCTCAAAGCATTCAAGATGCATGAAGCCAAGAGTAAACAAACAAACAAACAAAAACATGGCTGACCATGACATATTAATGATTTTTTTTGTGTATTGTGACCAGTCCAAAGCACCCCTGTGCAATAATCAAGCTTGCTCACTAACACTGATTTTAACAAATTTGTGAACAGAATTGTAGAAAAATAAACCTTTTGTGTGCAAACAAACTCCAACTAAATAAGAGCAAAAACAAAAGTGTTTATACTTTTGTTGAATATATATTAAAAGTATGAAGATAAAATCAATGTAGGGCAGCACGGCTTCGGAATTGCTGATTATTTAAGGCCTTCAAATGGATACAACAAATGAATTTTTCTAGCAGCCTAACCTGTATGTGGTGCCTCTGAATCGCTCGCCTGAGGGGAAGCTGGTATTCTGGGTGGAGGGTATGAGATGGGTCAGGGATTATTTTCTGAGCCAGTCTGCAGCCTGACCACTGACTCTTCAATGGCCTGAGGGGTTCGTGCTGGGTGACTCCCAAAACCTACAGAGCTGTCTGCGCCGGATGGCATCCTCTGTCTTTTTCCTTAGGTGGACATTGCATAGGCAGAAATGATGCTTATGTACTGTAACCACGGCTCTATGATCACACAGGGAGCCCTCAAACAAACCTCTGCAGATTTAGACACTCGCCTCAAATTTACAAACTGTAAATTGACGCGAGCAGGGCGGAACAGAAGCTGAGTGGTTAGCTTTGTTGCCTCACAGCAAGACGATGCTGGATTGTATTTTGCCAGACTGTTGGGTTTTATTTGAGTGGAGTTCACATTCCGCCCATGTGACTT